>OY292465.1:14785000-15520000 GCA_958496255.1 Camptogramma bilineatum
ACGTTACGAAGTTGATGTAGTGAGCGTTGGTCCATAGAATTCCATACAAAGAATACCGAGATGATGCGGTAAGGTTCAGGTGCGGAGGCGACTGGTCAGCTATAACCTTAGAATTCAAATTCTTTTATTTTTACGGTAAATTATTAATGCCTTCCATTAAAAAGCTGCTACAAAAGACACCGACGTCTATCTGAATTGTTAAGATAATCAACACACGACTGTTATTAGACAATTAACAGCCGACTTTAATAGTGGTTTTTGAATTAAAATAATTAAAACCGTTGAGCGTTGCCAATGAAGACAATTTATAATATTCGTAAAATCTATTTACAATATTCAAAGTTTAGCCGTTATAATGTTTTTTACAAACATAACAGTGCAGTGAGATCGTAGTTCTAATATCGATACTTCGGGGCTCAAATGTCGTAAAGCACAAATCCAAGGTTTTCAGGAGGAGCAAAAAACAAAAAAAATAAAAATGTTTTTCGTCATAACTCTCTCATTTTTAGCGCTACATAAAAATGTCCTAGGAACAAAGTTATCAGATTTTTCCATAGTTTCATAAAGTTATTTCAAAATTTGTCTTAGTCTTATATATACGGAGATAGCATGTGCTTTACGACCAAAAAAATAAACAAAATGTTCCTTACACCCCACTGAAATACAGCCTGAGCAAGAGCACAAGAGCGTAAAGCCCAACCTGTCGTTATATGGCAGTGAAACAGGGGAGTATACAACACTTGCATGAACATTTAAGGTTGTAAAGATGAATATTATAATGATTTATCTCAATTATTAAGTTTTTATCTTGAGTAATGTGATGAATTTTATTATAATTTGTTTGCAATTTTAGTCATGCATGAATGGGTAGCTTTTAAGATGTCAGATTAAGTACGATATTGAAAGAATTTAGGTAAATCACCTATTTTAAGAATTACAGATCATTTTATTTCACAATTTAGCGCAAAATACAAATTTTTTGTAACTATTTACTAGACACGGGTCTTTATCGCGTAAAACTTATATTATCCAGACTGTTGCGAATGTTTTAGAACAGCCATGGTCATGGGTACTGAAGTACTCGCTGCTACCTTCGTCAAAGTTGTGAGGTTAGTTTCTCCAACTACCCTCACTTTTGTTAACCGGATTCCATAACACCATAGTGGTGGTGATATCCACCACTATGGTGTTATGGAATCCGGTAACAAAGTAGAAGTACTAAAATTTTAACCGCGAAGACGGCTATAGACTCTCATAACCGTCTTATTCAGACAAGAATTGAGTATCCGGAAGTGTACAGCGATTCAGCCGAGGTAAAAATAGTAAAAATAAAGTAATAAAGTAGAAGGAATCACTAGAACAACTAACAACAGAAGCAGATATTTTTGTACAAATCTTTAGCAGTTATTAACTACACATAACTATTCACTAGATACTGGTCTTTATCGCGTAAAGCTTCATAATTATCCAGACAATTTCGACTGTGTTAGAACAACCGTGGTCACGGGTAGACTGAAGTACTCGCTGCTACGTGGATTTATTATAATTAGTTTGCAATTTTAGGTGCATGACTAAAAATGCAAACATATTATACTAAAAGTTATCAATTTACTCAAGATAAAAACCTATTAATTGAGATAAATCATAATTATGCTCTTGCTTAAAGTGATTTTTGCAGTGGGGTGTAAGGAACATCTATTTTTATTTTTTGGTCGTAAAGCACATGCTATCTTAGAGTTGTGTACCAAACTGGGCTATACAACCTAGGCCGTTGTGTGTTGTCAGTAACATGCTACTTACACCCTTCATTTTCAAATAGATTGTGTTTAGAGTGACCGAAATGATGGGTTGTATTTGTAATTTTTTTTTTAATTTCGCAATTTTAATTATACAGTTCGATAGAGGATTAAAAACTGAGTACGATGGTGTAAATAACTCAAAAAGCCCAAAATGTGCTTTACGACATTTGAGCCCCGAGGTATCGATATTTCTTTTTGTCTAACTGTAAAAACAAAGTCAATCTTTTATTTCATTATGGAAAGCTACGAATTCCATAATAAATCACTAAATAGAACATTATTTGAAATCATATTTTATGCTGTGCCATTTTTTAAATTACAGTATTTTAATTGAAAAATCATGCCCTGAAACATCGCGTAAATCAGAAAATGATGTGTAAGGCCTCTTAAGCCAATGACTAATGACCACAGGGCTGGTGCTACCTCGGACAGAGGATAACTATAGCAATCCAACGGGGTAACGCTGCCAGCCTTTTTTTTTAATTTTCTTTCTAATCTGTAATTTATGATTTTATTTTATTTTAATTTATTTTATTCGGAAAACAAACAGTATTAAAAACTAGCTTAGGAAACCACTTAAAAAAACTAATTAGGTACCAATTATAATAATATGTTTTCGCATATAAAAACTAAAATGAGTTTGTTGACAAAGAAAAAACACAGAAGTAATTAAATAACAGTTAGGAAAAGAACATTTTTGTAAATCTAACCAAACAGCTGAGGCACCGTTTTATTAAACCTATGCAAGAGCGCGCTTCAAGTAATAAAGAAATAAGTAAAAATAAAGATAATAAATATAACTTAAATATACTTACTTAAATCAAAGAATAAACATCGCACGAGTTCTCTCATGATGATTCTCTTCAACTTTTTTCAAAGAAAACAAAAAATACTGATTTTCTAGCCCACTTGGCCAACACGGCTCTCAAAATATATCATAATAAATGTACCTACCTACATAATATCATCTGGAATGAGTTTTATGTAAAAGGCTGCATCCCACATTAATCTATTGTATTTTGCAAATATAAAGTTCATAAGCAGTTACTGAGTGAGCCATAACTTTCTCCCGTCCCTATTTCCCTTCGCTCTCACGTTATCTGGAGGAGATCGCGGCGATAAGGCCGCATTGTGCTCCACATTCGTGGGAGCTTACGGTACTTGGTCCAAAAACGCATTTAGATTGTATCAAGACATAAGGTGTGTTAAATGCTTTACTAAATAGTTTATTTGAAGTGATGGTTGTTTTCGCACTGATTTTTAAGAACCGAGTTAGCCGAGTGGGTGGGGCAGTACCTCGACTCCAATCCGAAGGTTGTGGATTCGAATCCCGATCAATGAATTGTTTGTTTCGTAAAACACGTCCGCTTTGATTAACATAATAGGATGGGATGGGATGGGACGGGACGGGACGGGACGGGACGGGACGGGACGGGACGGGACGGGACGGGACGGGACGGGACGGGACGGGACGGGACGGGACGGGGCGGGACGGGACGGGACGGGACGGGACGGGACGGGACGGGACGGGACGGGACGGGACGGGACGGGACGGGACGGGACGGGACGGGACGGGACGGGACGGGACGGGGCGGGACGGGACGGGACGGGACGGGTAGTCCTACACCTATAAGTAGGTAGATCTATCTGTAATGATGTTTTCAACGGTGAAATAATTTGTCAAATAGGTGAAATGGTGGAAGCCAAGCTTCTCCGTCACCAGAGGTTCTAGCTCATACTAACTTACTATAGTGGTTTTAGTGATAGTACCTACCTATATAGAGGTTAGGATTTACATTCTAGTGCCTAGTGCCAGTATGCAAGTCTGGAATGAGAAGTCAGCTAGCAAGCGATAACATCTTGGTGCTTGGATGGACAGCCGCAGGGAACGCAGATAAATAACTCGTGTGCGCTTGCGCAGGTTTGACGCGTAAAAGCTGAAGATAGCCGTCTTTATTAGCTAATAACTCATGTGCTAAACGTGGCTTCGCTTGCATGATACTTTTATAGCTTTTTCATATTCTACAAGTCATAAAAGACATTAGGCACGGGTTTAAGAAATTTTAGATCCCACAAAGATGCCTTTGAAGGTAGAAGCTTGTCCAGATACATATTTGGCAAAGGTTATATACGTTAGACGTTTGCGGAAATAGTATGCGCGTTATACTTGAACGGCTAATGATAACTGGACAATGTGCTGTACCTAGGTTTTCTCTCTTGTCCCATTTATTTTACGAAGAAAGTCAATAAGAGCCATCGCCTTCTAGTTTTAGGTCTCATATCTGGGGAAATTAGTTTTCTCTGAATTTTCACGCAAAAAGATGTACTAGTGTAATGTGGTTCGTAATTTCTGGGGTTAGGGTATCAGAAGGCTGCGAGTTCGAATCTCAGCCATTGAAAGATTTTTTTTGGTTTGTAAATTTTTTTTTTGTTCTTTTTTTGGGTAAATTTTATTTTTTTTCTATTTGCACCCAAGCAGAGCTCGGTCGCTCAGATACTTTGATATAATACGGAAATTCAGTTTTTTTTAAGGACGTTTCCAAAAAAGCCCATCCGACATACATCTACCGAACAGATTTTAATTGAATTATTAGCCGGGTTTCCTCTCCCCATTAATGCACATGACGTAGCAACTCGCAGCCATCGTGGAACTAAAATTATAGGTTCACTGTCGTCGGATCTCTGCATTTAAACTTTGTTCAACCGACCGACATCAAGCGTTCGCAGCTTTCTGATTTTCTACAACCGTTTCCAAATCCAAAAATTATCTTAAAAAACCGTAAGTAACTAATAAATCTAAAAAAATACAGTCAATCCTTCAAAATCAATCTTCTGAAACCCTCTTGGAAAAAAATAAATTTGCAAGAATCTATCTCAAGAACAGCACAATATTATATTGTACCATTGTACCAATTGATTCCATCTTCTCAATTCTTTACTTTTATAAGGGCCGATTTTTCAATCGATAAATAACTTTAATCTGAGGAATAATAATAATGTCCTCTGTCTTCTGTGTGTTGTCAATAAACTATATTCTATTCTATTCTATTCCTTATGACATATTTTCTATTCAAACTCGCAAAGATATCTCGCAAAATGTATTGAAAAAATCGGGAATACGAAAAAACCTGCGATCATAAGCGACTTAATTACGGCAGTTTTGCAGCGGTAACCGTTTTATTAAAATCCAGAGCTGTCATATTTGATATGTAGGTACTTTTATTACCTCTTTCCTTTATGTACTTTTTGTAATGAAGGGTTTGGTGCATATTGTTTTTGAGCTATTGAATTCCTATCGAATTCCTTTGAAATTGGAGGAAGGGCATAGTGGGTTTTTCTCACTCTATAGGTATTCGAACTCCGCGTTACAGAATATCACAGCCAAATAACACCTTTCTTCTCTCTGGTGTTGTGTTCCTGCGGTGAGTAAGGTTGCCAGAGCTCTGCGAGGAAGCGCGGTGACAACTGGTGGAGCAGTCTTTTGTCCATTGTGTTGTCGTCGGATTATCCATCAGGTTGGCCGTATGCTTGTCTGCTACCTTAGTACTTAGTATAAAAATGGTCTTATAATACCTTCTCATACCCAGCAATTGCAATAACCTGGATTTTTGGGAGAGTCATTATGTTCGTTGCCTATGAAAAGGGCGTAGGCAAATCGCAGAGGCACGCTTGACGTTGTTAAATTAAAAAAAATCAATGATTTTGCTCTTACCTGAAAATAACGCGTATAAAAATATGCTCTAATATCGTAGAACTATCAGCGAATAAGGGCTGATTTTTCAATCAATAAATAAATTTTATCTGAGGAATAAATATGGCGTTATGACATATTATATTTTCAATACAACATCTGTCAAATCGCATATTTATTTCCTCAGATAAAAGTTATCTAGGTATTGAAAAATCAGCCCTAAATCGAATTAATATAGGTATCTTATGTATGTATTGTATACTAAAGTCTTGAATAGAAATACCTGTAAAATATATATATATATATATGAAATACCTATATCATAAAGCATAATAATGATCGGTGCACACTTTCTAAGTGGTCCAGCTTGTCATGTCACTTTCCTCACAATCACATCATTAATATTTCATTAGGCTGTTCTGGAACGGGGCAAAGTTCACAAATACGGTATCCGGGCATTTAAATAAAGTACCTATTTCATTTCCTGATAGGTATAATTTTTATTAATTGTTTTTTCTTGATTCAATGCCAGTTAGTCTGAGTGGAGCATAGTCTACAGTTTGTGGGGATTCAGTCAAGCCTATTTACAATACCAGGCCTAAGCAATACAATATTTGCGCTAACCACCATTTCCTAGCTCTTTTCCCACTAGGCCCTTTTCACACAATCTATCCTTCTTTTCTTTGGCCGTCCTTTACATTGTAATGTATCCTTCAATACTCTTCTTGAAATATATGACTTTCTTCTCTTCGCATATCATGCCGAGATCACGCTAACACACTAAAGTGACAGAAAAATGATGAGTAAGTAGGAACCTCATTTTTTCTGTCACTTTACTCTCAAAACGTCTTCTAAATCTTCTGACTCATTCCTTGTCTTATCCTTTCTTGTCACTCCACAAGAGACTGCAATATGGAAATTAGGTAAATGATTGATAAAATACTTACATAAAACTTTATAACACCCACCAAACAAACATCTAGGTAATCTCACAAATAATGCTAATGAATGGAGTAGGTACCTGAAGGCCTGAAGCTACAAACTTAGTTTGTACTTACATAAAATCCATAACCTACCGTGTAGGTTTGCTAACTTAACTTAAGTGTTGAACAAAGAGCTTTCATTCATTTATCCATAAGTAAAGCTGTGAGACCTGTCAAGTCTGTCAACACTAACCGCTAGTTTAACGTTAGTGAACATCGGACTAGTTATCGTAAACCCATTCGTCTACGATGATATTGTCAGCTCAACGAGTTTTACTGCAAGCGTCAACTTTTTACGCATCTACATAAAAACTTGAAGAGAAGCTCCTGTTAACACAGCCAATTAGAGCGGACTTCGTTGACAGGGTTCTTTCAAGTACTGATTCACTGAGTAAAGTACCAAGTAGGTAAGCTAAGTGACAACTAAAGTGAGAAATACCCTGTGCCTTGATTACGTAAGACTTGCAATAGCAATGCGACAGCAATCACTACGCGACAGGTCGAAACTCATCACTAAAAATCGTATTAACGGACGCAAAATGCACTATGGCCAAAGTGCATTTTGTGGCAGGCGAGCAATAGACGTACGATTGGCTTCCTTATTACGATTTTTAGTGATATTTTTCGACCGGTCGAGTAGTGATTGCTGTCGCATTACTACTGCAAGTCTTATGTAATCCAGGGCGCCGATTACGGCTTTTTACTTTGCTAAATAGAATTGTAACTCATTGAAGTTAAGCAATGTTCAACGCGGTGACAAAACGGATGGGTGACCACTGGCAGCATTAACATCTGAGCGCTTCCATGCTTCTGACTGCTCGTTAAATTGACGGTCCTGGCTATAAAGTCGTTAAGCTATGACGGAAGACTTTTGGCGGACAAAATTTCGTCACTAGGTACTAGCTCAGTTTTAAGTTCACTAAGTTCGTAAACCTTTTTCTTATCACGATAAATAGTTTATTTGTCCATTCCTAACCGTTTAAGAGTGTCATAGACCCATAGATTCATAGACACGAGTAATTAATACATTCTGCCCGCGCTCCGTCGACTCTCGGGAAATATTTCTGGAACAATCTAATAAGATGGCAGTCGTGAGGTCAAGTTACAGAATAGAGAGTTTAGAGAAGAAAAAAAAATCCTTTAGTCCATTTTTGTAACTGTTTTTCGTAACCACACAACAATTGTGTGATAATCAGTAACTCTATGTATAGTCCATTATGGTCTACTAGTAGTATCTAGAGCCAGAAATGGACTTGAAACCTGTCTAAATTATCTGTCTGAGTAAAAATGCTGATTTACTAGTCAACTTTGGGAATATTCCCGTGTGCCTGTGACTTGCAGGTAGGTACCTAATTAAGTCTTATTTTACCTACCTTATGACCATGTTTCTGGCAAAATAAAACATTTAATTTCATATTTCATTTCATTTCAGTTCAGACTTAAAATTCATTCAAAAAGGTTTTTGAAAACGCTATCATCTATTCACTTAACCCTCACTGATACTGGTCGTACTCCAAACCAGAGATACCCGCAGGCTATCTCCACCATGAACCCCGATCAATCGCAACACACACTATCCATTGCGTTTCTAAAACTATCATTACTGTATATTCGTGAAGTTAACCAGCAATAGTCAGTAAATACAGCTAAGGAGAATGCAACTCACAGAAGGAAAGTTAAACAATGGGACGCAGGAACTTGTTCTGAGTCGGGACGGTACAATTTGACGTCTGAATATGTGGCCTTTAGACCTTACCAGGATGTACAGAGCCATTTTGGCCTAGGGCCTAAAGAGATAATGTAGCCTGGTACATATGAAAAGACCGAAAACCGAAATGCCGATGCTTGAAATAGCGAAATTCAATATATCGAACGGTTGAAATGTAGAAAGCTCGATTGATAGAAGTTTGTAAGGTCAAAAGCTAAAAGGCAGAATGCTCGAAATGCCGAAAGTTTGAATTGCCGAACTATAATCTATATAGGTAGGTACTCGACTTTTGACCTGTTTTGTCAGATCAAATCTCAGTGATGCACTTTGTAAAAATAGGCAGTAACAAACGGTGAAGGAAATCATCGTAAGAAAACCAGTTACAGTTAGTATTTATTGGCTGAAACCTTGGGAATATGACAACATTGAAGCCATCAACCAAACTTAACTCTACTTTCAGTATTATAGATTTTTCTGTTATATTTTCAAATCAATTCATATTCAACAAAATCCTAATAAAAGTCTTAAAGGATTAAAAATAGAATGTTGGTGAATTAATGCACGTATAAAGCACTTTAAAAGCTTTGCAGCTGCTAAAAGCGGGGGCGGGAGGCAGCTGACAACTTATTGTTTTACGCAAACAGCGTTTATTGTGCGTTATTTTATTTCAAAAGAACTAAGCAGCTGATGTTGTGGAACCGTATTAAAGTATTGGAAATTGTTTGCCTAACCATTATGCTGTTTTACCATAAGCTTTTCGAACTTTTGCATTTCCTTATCGACGGTTAAAAGTGTCAATTTATAATAACTAGGTATCTAACATTTTGGCGGTTTTCACTTTCTTCGTAAGTAAAATATAAAAGAAATTCTATTTCTTGAGCTGAGACAACAATTCAACATTAACAACGTTAGACGTTAGGTAGGTACAGTTAACGTTTCATTTCTTTTCGTACTGAGATGAAAATTAAAACGATTTTTTCGTCTCCTGTAAAATCACGATTTATAGTTATTATAAATTGACACTAAACCGGGGCGTTATGCTTTTCGAACTAAAGCTAAAGATGATAGAGATGATGTACCTACCTATTAAAAACTTTCAATATTTCATACCTACGTGAAATGTTCTCGACGATGACTCGATCTCTAATTACTTAATCGAGGACTTTTTATTGTTCAATTGTCTTTGGCATGTTTGTTTTCAGTTTACCTAGCTAGGTAAATCTGACTGGCCTCTTAGCTCAGTTGTTAGTAGCTCTGCCTTCTGCGCTCTAGGTTGTGGGTGCGATTCCCATCTAGGACAAACATTTGTGTGATGAACATAGATGTTTGTTCTGTATCTGGGTGTTCTATAGTATGTATTTACAAAAAAAGTATAAGTATAAGTAGGTATTCTATCAGTTATCTGGTTCCCATAGTACAAGCTTTGCTTAGTATTAGTTTGGGCATGTTTTGGGCTAGATGGTGCTGTGTGAAATGTACAGCAATATTTATTTATTTTAATTAATTACAGCCTAGGTCACCTAGGTCTCAGCAAAGGTATAATTGATAGTTTACTGTAATTTGTAACCGTCAGTCACTAAGTGAAATATGAGTCTACACCAAGGAGATTTACTACAAATGGGAAATACTACGTATCGTCTGCACAGCAGGCAATATCAGTACCTAGACTAATTGGCAAATAAAATACAAAATATACCTACTTACGATAAATGTGTGTAAGACGATAAATCACAAAGAGAGGGTAGAAAGAAAACTGACGTCCAATAGACGCAGCGCTGCTATCGCAGAACTAGGTTAGGTAAAAAATTACTAATTGTCCAAATAAGGCTTGAACATTAATGTTTATGCAAGTTTGTAGGTACGTTCGTTAATTCTACACACCAGGACAACTGAACGATCGTGACTAAAAGAGCTTATTAAAGTAAATAAAACAATTAGTTCCCGCTTTTGCCGTAGGACTTGAGTGCTGGAGACTCTAACTTCCTATTGCTCACCACAACCTATTTCATAAGCCATTCATGTACAATAAATGAAAGCTTGGAATTCTAACGAAAACCGCTTGCCGTTTTTGGTATTTTACGAAGGCGTGGCTTGACCATTCATGGTGGGGTTTAGCCATTTGAGATAACGAGACGCGGAACCATAGTTTGTTATAGAAATCCTGTGTGATTTATCGGTTATTTTGATATTTAGTCATTTATGGGGAAGTGAATGTGATGAAAAATAAGTGATCTAAAAGGAAAGGTGGTGAAATCTGGGTCAGTTGAGTTATTTAGACATCCTTAAATGGCTCTATCTACTAGTTATGCTATTGTTTAGTGGGCCTGATCTGATCACAGGCAAAATATTGTCGAGATAAATGTAACTATTGTGTGAATCTTATCGCTTTATCTTGTAGGTATCTATAGCTTTATAATAACCTCTCTCTTTATCCCCAGGTTTGCTGTAAGAAAATTCTTTCAGGGTTAAGCTTGCCTTTGTACATTACCTTTAATCTAATTGTGTTTGTATATGTTATTGTTTTGTGTACAATAAAGAATTTAATAATTTTATAGATAAGTAGGTAACCAGCAGACGCCCGCGGCTTCGCCTTCGTGGACTACTTTTTTTTTATCCCACGGGAACCGTGAATTTTTCCGGGATAAAAAGTAACCTATATCCTCTTCCTGGTCATTATCTATCTATAATTTAAATTTTAGTTAAATCGGTTCTAAGATTGTCGAGTTATAGAGGGACAAACATACATCCATCCATCCTAGGGATGTTCGATATTTCGGATTGTATCGATATTTCGTATCGCAATATATCGTAACGCATTGTATCGATACGCGTATCGATACAGGGCATTTGATACAATATATCGTATCGATACAGTATCGAATCAAGACAAAGTATGCAGGTACTTTAATAATTAAAAAAATATATTTTATTTTAATAATGTGCACTATTACGAAAATGTGCGTAGTTTTATCTGTCAAAAAAGGTGTTTTGTGATATCAAACTAATATTAAAAAATGCGAAAGTTTGGACTTATGTTTGTTCCTCTAAAACTCGACAACCACTGAACCGATTTGCCTGAAATTTAAACATAGATAAATAATGACCGGAAATAGGACCTAAGCCACCTTTTAACCGGGTAACTTGCAAGTCAAAACAATTCGTTATCAAAATAATTTGATACGATACTTTCGATCCGATACACCTTGCATGTGTTGTATCGATACGCCGTATCGTATGGCATTGTATCGATACAAATATCGGGTGTATCGTATGCCATTGTATCGATACACGAAAATATCGTATCGTATCGAACATCCCTAATCCATCCAAACTTTCGCATTTAAAATATTAGTGTGTTACTTAGTGTAATTATTAAAATTATCCTATTCGATTAAACGAGCAATATTTGTTTGTTTGTTAGTTTGTACCTACTCACGTTCTCGGAACAGTCGTTTTCTCGGCATTTTCACGCAAAAAGATTTACCTACCAGTGCAATGTGGTTTGTAATTTCACGAAAGTTGAAACTAGAGTGGCTTCGTGGTTAGGTCTCCGCCTTCCAGCTGGAGGCAGCTAGTTCGAACCTCAGCCAATGAAAGTTTATTTTTTGTAGGTACTTAAGTCTTTTTTTTTTTTTGTTATTTTTTCTATTTCTTTGTTAATCTTTCTCTACTTGCACCCGAGCAGAATTCGGTCGCTATTAGATTCCCTATAACACCTTCAAGGATCGGACAAAGTTTTTATTACCTACTTAATAACGTTTGAATATTTTTATTTTCAACCCCTAAGATAGCGTTGTAGGACAATTAGAACAATAATTAGAAATACGTGTTTCTGTCGGCTTGGACCACTTGAGAAACAATCGTTTTTTGTACAGCTTGCATAGCTGTGAGTAGTTGCAATAAAAATATCTTTAACTAGACTCTAGTTCATCAAAATGCAACACTGTCATATTTTAAAAATATTTTACATCATTTTAATTGTCTGATTAAAAAAATAATTACATTAATAAAATAAATTGTTTCTGGGTTATTCTCATTAGACCCACAGAATTTTTTTTTTCTTTGAAAAAGTACACGACGCCGATGTCTTCATTAATCTACCCAAATGCACAGTACCGAGGTACCTACCCAATCTGTCTATGTTCTTAATAACTTTCAATGCAAATATTGTAACTAGCCTCATTAACGTGTTTGATGTCACGCTCTGCGGTGCGCTCCGAAAAAGGGGTCGTAGCCCAGCCTACCTACAGCAAGAAAATGTATCAATGGCACTCAACGTGTTAATTTTTTCTTCATTATCTACCAAACACATGTAAGAGTAATTTAATTTTCCTAATCAGATTACTTAAAACTGACGAACAAACAACAACAAAAAATACGAATTTGATCCCTTAGTTAGACAATTTGCCCAATAAACAGATCCTTATCCGACAATCTGCGCAATATTGTGTCACAATAAATAAATAAATAAATAAATAAATAGAAAATCACTCCTCAATGCTTCCTGTCACGCTATACCATTGATTTGGCCTAACCTGACTTTTATTTGGGGTGATCGGAGCGGTGGTAAAACCGCTCGTACGCGCCGTACTGCCATAAAAAAGACTATACTAACAAACGAGAATTATTCACGTAAAAAATATCGTGCTAGATGGGTACCGACAATGTTTAGATTAATCCGGAGAATCAAAGGGTAAGATTGTACAAAATATTAAAAATATTAAAATATAAAATATTAAAATATAAAATATTAAAATGCAATAAATTATTTAATTAGAAAATTCTGCGCTGATTGGTTGCCAGTTAAATACTTCAGTGGATTGGCCAATCGATGTCTCGTGAGTGAACGCAGCGATTTATGGCGTTCCTTCGTCGCGTTCGTCGGTAGGCTTGCCAATGGATTACCCCCTAAAAGTTCCACAAAAGGGTCAAACCATCAAAATTCTGCGTGATTTGGAAATAAGTAGGTTAACCTTTATTTGGAGGCGACACCGGAAGTGCCGTAAATAGTAGGATAAACAACTCTCTCTTTGGATCAAGGTTGAGAATCGCGTGCAGTTATATCAGTGACTGGCTTTCATGAAATCAGGAATGACTTCCTGGTTCAGATTGTCTTTTGTTTTTATGTTTGCGAAAACCAGGTCGCATGCGATATTGCGGGACTTATGGGAATTTACCTTACCTTACTGTCTTTATGGAAAAAGTTAATAATTTGACATCTGACTACTTTCCTAGACAATGATCTTACGGGAGGAATGGCATAGTGGGTTTTTCTCACTCTATATTCGATCAGCCCGACTGGGGAAGTACCTCTGCCTTACAGAATATCGCAGCCAAATAACATCATTCTTCTCTCTGGTGTTGTATTCCTGTGGTGAGTCCTTGCCAGAGTTCTGCTTTGAAGCGCTGCGGTGACAACTGGTGGACTAGTCTTGTCCATTGTGTTGTCGGCGCAGTGATTCCTCTTTTAATGGGTCAGCAGCGCGAGTGTGACTCCTCTGGTGTCGCAGGCGTCCATAGGCTACGGTAACCGCTTACCATTACGTGGGCCGTGCTTGTCTGCCTCTGCTACCTACTGAGCCTTTTTAATATTATTTTTTTTTATTTTTTTTAACTAGCCTAAGCCGTCCCACAACGGGGGCATAGGCCTCCCCCGTTACCTTCCACTCGTCGCGATCTTGTGCGGTTTCTCTCCAGTTTTCTTTAAAGGCGTACGTCATCACGCCAGCACTTTTTAGACCTACCTCGGATTAATATTCTTATCCTTTACTATTAAACGAGCAATATTTGTTTATTTGTTTGAACTCACGTTCTCGAAAACGGCTCTAATGATTTCGATGAAATTTGCTGTAGGTACGGGAGTTTACGGGGGTGAAAAATCGATCTAGCTAGGTCTCATCTGAGAATATTCGTTTTCTCGGCATATTCACGCAAAATGAATAAACCAGTGCAATGTGGTTCGTTGAAAACGGAGTTTGTTGAAACCAGAGAGCTAAGTGGTCAGGCTTCCCGCCTTCAACGCCGAAGGCTGCGAGTTCGAATCTCTGCCAATGATAGTTTGTTTTTACCCGGCTGACTGTCAAGTCACCCGGGTTATGTAGATCGCGCGTTTCTATGTATGTTCGTTCGTATGTAAGTAATATTCTTTATTACCACGTTTCTCCTAAACGGCTGGATGGATTTTGATGAATGAGGTATCGTTAGAATTGTCTCCATCTCGATTGTGCTCTAGGATACTTTTTATTTCGATAAATCAAATAGTGCGGCTAAAAAATGCAACAATGTGTGAATTTTCAAAATGAAAATCACGCTATCATATCAAAATCCATGTCAAAATCAAGTGGTTGGTGGACTGATATCAAATATAATTTTTTAAAAAATCTAACATGACATCTTCGAAGACTAAATCGAGTCTCAAAATTTTTGAAAATCTATTTTTCGCCCTAAACAGAATTGCTAACCAAAACGCATACTAATACTTTCTATTTAGTCACACGCAACGTTTAGAACAAACTGCATTGAAATTGGTTCAGCCATTTAGGAGATATCTCATATTTAAGAAAAAACTTACGCATTTAATTTAGGTACTCACAGAGCCATCTGTGTGTCAACTGTGACAACAACGTTTAGGAAAATGCGCACGGCATCGAACCCTAGATACCTACATAATAATATAAAATTGTAATTTAATTTTGTTTTGTGATTGATAAGCAGTGATCGGAATGAGGCGGGCTAAAATACCTAAAGTTCGAAAAATAACAGAGACAAATGGAGACGCCTTAGGACTAAATATTTTTCGACCCAATTATTTCCGTTTCCGGGACATTAATAAAGAACGTCTAACATTAAGGTGAATCAATTTTTTACCTGAGTTAATAACAAAAAGTATAATGTAGGTAAATTATAAGGATAAAAAACTTTTTTCCGTCGGTCAAATAGAAAAATTATTTGAATTAGTTCACAATATTATTAACATTAATTTTAAATGTACTTACTCACTGTGAAAATTGTGCCAACTTTCAATAAAATTCTTACTTACTACAAGAATAAAATTCTTGTAGTAAGGAAGTCTCCCCTTTTTTGCCTCTGTTCTTTGAACTTTAGGTATTTTAGCCCGCCTTATTCCGATCACTGTTGATAAGATAATGCTGTTTCCAACTTTTCAGTTCAGCCGGGTTTTTTTATTTTTGAATAAATTGCTTGTTTGTTTTGTAATTTATTTTTTGTCCTTTTAAAAAAAAATCTATATGCACTGGAGCAGAGCTCGGTCGCCCAGATATTCGTTTAAGATATCAGCATGATTATAGAGGCTTAAATCTACCTACATCTATCCCATAGCACCCAAAGTCAAGTCCAATTAAGTTTTATTTTCCCCTCAGTCTGTGCCTAAAACAAAGCGTGAGCGGTCCCCCATCATAACTAATGAATAAGTTCACGTTGCCTGCGGGGGTTCTTGCATTGAGTGGCAGCTTCGTTGACTTAGGTTTTCTAAGAAATGGCATTCATCATTATGACAATTAATTTTATTTTAAACTGAAACTTCTGTGCACTGCCATCCTCTATTGCTTCTTTTAATTTTTCCATCCAAAGGTTGCCTGGAAGAAATCGCTCTCAGCGATAAGACCGCCAAGACTATATTCTGTTGTTATATTGAAAGTAAATGATGAAAGTAAAATGTGTTTCTTTAATTACCAGGATGCCACAGAATGCATAAAATACTTAAAAATAAACTCAGCAGACTTTATAAGTACCTTACCTACTATAAAATGAGGTCTAAGGTAAAAAATAAATTCTGATAATGATTACACAATAGGTAAGGAATGAGATCAAAATAAAGTTACTCTATTTATACTTACATTACAATTATGTCACTCTTCTTAAGAGGAAGAAGAAGAAGACCGTTATTTTACGTCCACCACTTCATAGAAACCTTGAGCTTTATAAACACATTACCCTTCCTTTGCGTTGCGTAGTCGGGTAAAAACAGGGTGCCTGTTACGAAGGGTCAGACCTATGTTTTCAACTTCTGATGAAGGGGCGGAAACCTATTACGTAATAATCACCCTTTGAAGGTTAATTGGTCTTTAAGTTTTGACATTTTGGAATTGGCAAAAAATATTTGAAGTTGTCATAGCAAATACTGAGATGGAGCTATTATTTTTAACTGCCTTCAAAAAAGAGGGTTCTCAATTTTGGCTGTAAGTTTTTTTAAGGGTGGATTCGACTAAACTGGATTAAGTTTTTACTCGAGAGTAAAATACTGTTTGTTTGAATATTTTGACGTTGTAAAGTTGACATCTTATAACCAGGATAAGTTGTATGCACATAATAATGTTCGGTTGCGCTTTCTATACAATTGTATTTCAAATTGTATCGGTTAGTTACGTTTTTTTACAAATGTAATTTTTTTAGGCTAACTGTACCTACATTTTTTCAAAAATCTAAAAATGCACTTATTTTTTCTTCAAAATATAACAATAGTTTCCAAAGAACAAAGCTTTCTACCACTTACAAGAGAAAAGGTAGCTACCCTGATGTGCCCAAAAATTTGCCACATCCTGTATACATGGGTATAGATGCAAATAGACATAAGTATATGTAAGTATATGTACGAGTGAGTATTTACAGACGGAAAAACCATAAAACGAGAGGGTATAAATTATCGCCTGCAAGTTTATTGGTTCTATTAAAATAGACGTGGTTAGACCAGTTTATGACCATAAAAGATTAGTCTTTTGATGAATTTGCTGTATAACTGATTATTATCAATATTTTTGAACTGCAATAAGTATATTTTTAAGTTTAAAATTTAAAACCAATTGAAACACTTCATTTCTAGCTCTCATAAACAGAAAGAAATGAATAAAAAAAATGTTTTAGAGAAAATTATCGGCAACCATGTTTCCAAAGCACAAACTCCAAGATAAAAAAATCGAAACTTTCGAAATCGAATGTCTACCAATAGGTACTTAATTCGCAAAAACTGTGATGACAATAATAATTTCTAAGACTAAGTATCAATCGAATTTTTTAACAAAAATTTTTTTTTCTAGATTGTGGACTCAATGCAAATGAATGAAATTAAAACTTTGGCGAAAATAAAACTTTTTTCTATTTCTACTTATTTCTATTAAAATTATTTATTTGCGTGAAGTGTGGTGCACAAAGAACTTACACCTCTCCTATCTAAATTAGATCCACACACTTCGCTAGATACCCAGCATGCAAGATTTCGATGCTCACACATAAAAGAGAAAAAAGATATGGCATGCTTTAACAGATATCAGTTACTCCGCTCCGTTACACCCGCAAGCCGTCGCACAAGCGATTGGTTACCTCCAGATTAATATTATGATCAGAAAAAGGATAACGCGTAATGTGCGAAGGTATCTATCGGTTTCCATTACGTGGTAATACTGAGGCGATTGCATTGAAACTAGAATTGCAACTAATATTCGGGTACTATTCGGTATTCAGCCTATTTTTTATACCGAATACTTAATGTAGAGTTGCTATTCGTCCGTATACTAAATGTTGCATTACTATTTGGCCGAATACCTAATATCTAAAACATGAGTAAAAAATATAAAAATTACAGAGACCAAAATCATGTGTCTGAAATGTTAATTTGTGTAATAAGTTCGAGAAAGCACAAAAATATTGATTGCAATTAAAACATCAATTAGATCTCTTTGTTTACAGCGATCAATATAAAACAAAACAGTTAAAAATTACGCTTTGGCGTAGTGGCAGAAATTCAATTAAAACAAATAATCACACCGCATGTGTGATTATTTGCAACAAAGCAGTTTACGCACCAATTTTCGTACGTGCCCATCAAGCACGATAGTTTTACGTAAATACCGAATATTCGGCTACACTTGGTGGAATATTTTACAACACTAGCTGTAACTTTATACCCCTGATGCCACACAAGATACGCACTGACTACTTTGTGGGAGGTTTGTAAGTAAAGTACCTACGCAGTCTGTGGCAGGAGTAAGAGCACGCAATCCTGCCACTAGAAGCAGTACCAAAAATTGGTAACAGTTGCAAACAAGCAATTTATTCAAAAATAAAAAAACCCGGCTGAACTGAAAAGTTGGAAACAGCATTATCTTATCAATCACAAAACAAAATTAAATTACAATTTTATTATTAAGTAGGTATCTAGGGTTCGATGCCTTGCGCATTTTCCTAAACGTTGTTGTCACAGTTGACACACAGATGGCTCTGTGAGTAAATTAAATGCGTAAGTTATTTCTTAAATAGACGCGTTTTACCTACCAATAAAACGCATATTATTACTTACCTTATTCGAACCTTATTAATTTGAGATAGGCACTTCCGTTTCCCGCCTTGCATTTCCTTTTTCTAATGAATTTACCATTGACTTCCGGCTGCTTCCGGTACATACGTCACTTCCACCAGGCAGGGTGGCGTGCGATTTTATCGACGACATCTTTATTCCTCATTGCGAGTCGAAAATCACCAGGCAGAGATTAAAGTATAAGGTTCGAATAAGGTAAGTAATAATATGCGTTTTATTGGTAGGTAAAACGCGTCTATTATTGACTTGACCGTTATTCGAACCTTATTAATTTGAGACCTGTTTGTTATCGCCTGGTGGTGGAAGTGACGCCAATGTGAGAGGCATAATAACATGTAATAAAGAATATTGAATTTTAACTCAAAAGTAAAGAACCTGAACTTTAGTTCGTAGTTTAGGTAGTATATACCTACCAGAAGCCTCAAAATAAAAGCTGAGCCAGAAGCAAAGTACTTTACAGCAAGGATATCAAAAGAAATTATTGTTACTTAATAAAAAATATTGAACTTTCTACCAATCAATATAGGTAGATGTAAATCAAATCGTTTCACATACTTAATTACCAAAATATTACTAGAACTTGCAGCTAGAACTGATTGCTTTACAAAAAGTATTAATTTTCCTTTAAAAGTAGTTTTGGAAATTTCTAGGAAAAAAAGTAGCTTCTGTTTTCCACCCGTACGGGGACGAAGCGTGAATTTATGTAATGTAAGTACTAATACCTAATTATAATTGTGTGGAAGCATTTTTAAATTTCTAAGGAAAATCTCTAACCAATAACTGTTATAGTTCAAAGTGGTGTAGCGATATACTTTCGTTTCTATCGCTTTTATATACTTAACTCTTATTTCAACTATTCTGCAGAAAAACGAGTAAACTATGACTTTTTAGCAGATATTCTGTAGTCGTAGAACAAAAGATGAAGCAAACAAAAATATTGGACCCAATTCTGTATGTTTGAAACAGTGTCGAGCCCGATTGTACAAACTATCTTTGACCCGTAGGCAGACCTGAGGGTGATCCGAATTTCACACTTTTACCTATATAATGTTCAGCATTCGTTTAACTTTCGACCAGAAAGCACAAGGAACAAGGTCACAAAACGGTAGGTATACCTAGGTATATCTATTTGCATTTGAACTCTAAATGAATAATTCTTAAATTGTAACGCAATGCCTATACGAGGGCATTGAACAAATTATTTATTATTGAAAATAGTAGGTAGTTTCTTAATAAATATCTCGTAGATCTTATCGCGGCTTTACATAGGGCCAAAGGCTTCATGTTGAAGCAAACAGATTTAAAACCGAAAGTTTTGTTTGAGCTCATTTGACACGATGAATGAATGAATAATACATTAAGAAGCTAGACTTATATCTATACTTGCTTTGTTTTAATAGATCTAAACATTTGGATTGAAGAATTGGTTTTGTAGGTACTTACACCAAAAAATGTACTTATTCTTTCAGTAATATCTTGCATTTGCAGATTCATGCAAGAAAATAATTTGCACTTAGATAAATCGTGAACCAAAAGAAAATTTCAAAATAATGTAACCACCTTGTTACCTTTCAGATAAAGTGGATCAACATGATATTTTAAGATCAAATGAGCCATATAAGGAGCAGAGAAGAACGTCATTCATACGGTAGATTCACCTGGCTGCCATTTCAGTACTTTAACTCATTTGTTCAGTTACACATTTGCGCAACCTGACGGAGACATAGACTGCACTTTTTCGAAGCAGCACGGCAGCTTCGTCGATACGTCTAACTTAGCATAAACGTTGCAAGAAATCGGACAAAAATAATGAATTTAGAGAAATTGACGGATTGAAATTGACGAATTGAAAAGCAGCTGCTAGTAGTCGGTTGAGGTCAGCTCACCAATAAACACCATGCATAACTGTACTTACATTATTAGAAAGGATGGAGGGTACCCACATGTGAGAGGGTACACACATTCGACCAAACGCGTCGCGAATAAATGCTCAGTAATAGTTTACACTGCAACGTAAACATTATTACTACTTATACTTATCTACTTACATACAGGCAAACAGTATTGGTACCTACTTCATCTAGTAAATTCTTTGTGCATTTGGTCAACACGTGCCGATCTGAATGAATGAATCGAAACCTCGGCAGAGAACCGGCTAAGCTATGGGTCTGGTGCCTAACAATAAACTTGGATGCTACGTATGTATAGGGCCGAAAAACTTTGCATTTCTGTGGACTACACACAACTAACTTATAATGTTACTCTATTTCCGGACGGATTTCAAGAATGCATTAGGTAAGCAGAGAACTAGAGACTATGCCACACAACGGAACAGTGAATTTTACAAGGTTTAGGAGTCCGACAAGGCTTTGGAATCCCTTTTGATAAATGTTCGCTCGTAGGATGTGTGAAAACATGTGTAAAGACCAACCTGCACATTCAGCACAAAGGGCATTGTGCATACCAAGTAGATACCTACTTTTAATTAATAATAAATTTAGTTCAAAACTCACTTCGGCAACAGCAGTCTTATTATTATCATTTCCCAGTCTAATCACATAGCAATTATCATAGTATATTATATGTAATGATCAGCAATCTACCCTTACGTCAGTAGATATAAAGGAATTCTATAAGTTACACTGAACTTAAAATATCCACACAAAATTTAAAATCTCCTAACGCTTTGATAATAAAGTTGATCATCGTAATAAAATAGTAAGCTACTGATAGTAACGCTTAGGTACAGTTGCATGCACCAAGAAACAACATACATTCAAGGCATGAAGGTACACTCAAAAAATTTTAAAACCTCGTTGTAGGAACCAATAAAAATATTTTAGATCTTCGACGGTTAATACTAATGATAATGAAATTAGTGGATGGTTAGATATTTGTTGTGTACCTAGGTACTTGAATACTTTCGTCTAAGTTTTAAAAAAGAATATGGAATGAATAAATCTTAGTGGCAGGTGACTGTACCTGAGACTAGACTGCAAGGTCATAGTCCCTCAGTTAAAGAAGGGATCAGAGCAATATTCATTGAAATTTACGGTCATCATTACGCAACTGGGTTCCGCAAAATTTAAAAAGGTCGACCCATTTAACAAGGTAGATTCTCTTCTCTTAACCAGCAAATTAAACGCCAGGAAACTTGGGAGCTGAGCGTACCATTGGATAACACCATTGTCGAACGTTAATTTCGAAGCATTTGGAAACTCGGTCTGTCGTTACTTTAAGAGTAAGATTCCTGCAGGGTATGTGATACCCACATAAGGTCTTGAGTAGGTATAAGACCCGGTGCTTGGGCGCAAAGCAGGCCTGTTCTAAATGTCATGTCAATACTTACGGGATTTATTTCTTCTTACTATCGATCGATGAGCGGTTAGGTCACATGCCTCAATCACAGCCCCTGTTTGGGTTGATTTTGTGAGTCGAGCTTGTCGACCGAGCGACGTAAGGAGTGCCACATGAGGGCACAGTCGCGACAGATCAGCTTAACACCAGCCATTTAATTTATCAGCATTACAACACAAGAACCTATGTCGAAAACTCTGCGAGGGTTTCTTTTAATTTGCGTGCTCCTACGCATAGACGCGAGGGCACAGTCGCTATAGACTAGTTTTGCAACAGTCATCTGATTCAAAGAGGCTATGTTGAAAACCCTGGGGTTTCTTTTAATTTAAGTACTCTTGCGAGTAGACGCGCGGGCACAGCCGCTATAGACTAGTTTTGCAACAGTCATGTGATTCAAAGAGGCTATGTCGAAAACCCTGGGGTTTCTTTTAATTTACGTAGGTACTCTTGCGAGTAGACGCGCGGGCACAGCCACTATAGACTAGTTTTGCAACAGTCATGCGTCTGTTAATTGACATGCTCCTGCGAGGAGACGCTCGTTTTTTAATAGTCTTAACCTGCGAGGAAGAGGTTAGTGGCCACACGTTTGAGGCCGCACGCTTTCGGCTTCTTCCCAATGAAAAGCCAGCTCGTGCAAAAAAGGTACCTGTGTTGCGAGTGTCGCCCTGACAAGTGAATCTATGGGATGTTTTATCTCGCATAACGTTACCATGCTCAAACTCATTCAAAATTAATTTTATCACAAAGGTGACAACCTTACTTCTTTGAATTTTCGCTCAGGACCACACCCACAATAAAAGAATATTATTAAGAATCTGAATTAGCAAACACGATTGTACAAAGAACTTCAACTTGGTCGACTTTTTCAGAGCCAGGAACTTCTAATGCCCAGAGACACAACTCCTTTTACAAAAAAAATGTTACGACCAGTTGAGTCATTTATCCAGCCTCATGTTCAACGAAATATTATGTTCGCCATAATAGGTAGATTTAACAAGAAACATTTATAGGTTAGGTACTCACGTGATCTTTTTCGACATTTCGAACTTTATGGGACAGATAACAAAATATAAATAATTATACGTTAGCGGTGTTTATATTTGCCCCCCCCTTGTTTTACTCGCTGACCGCGTCGTTATAGAGAGCATATGGGAGAACTGTCCCTGTCACTGCACCATACATTATAATATAACTCACATATTTGCAGAAATTACCGCTTTATAATACTGGAATGCTAAGAGCTTATACTAAGATCTTACGAAAATAAATTTACATACATACATACATACATAAAATCACGCCTCTTTCCCACAGGGGTAGGCAGAGACCACGGATTTCCACTTGCTACGATCCTGACACACCTCTTTAAAATAAAATTATTTTTAAATAATCAAATTTAAAATCGAACGGTAAACCGTTAAATATCTAAAAATCATAAAAAAGCAAAAAGCCATTAAATCGTTTCATAATTGCATTATTGGAAATACAGGGTATATTTATAACCTTTTGTATATCCAGACACTGCCCTTACAATAAATTAAACTGCCACGGTCAGATAATCTCGGTACAATACCGACTGGCCCGTGGCAGAGAAACATAATAGGCAAATATAGCAATTAATTATTATGATTTGAGATTATATTGTGGGTACTTGACATCCTACACATTGAAAGGTATTCGCAAATCCAGATAGTCTCGGTTCTATACCGACTGGCTCAAGCGAAAAACAATTCAACGAAGTAAGTAGGATAACAAAATTACCCACAATTTTTTAAGAAGTGTTCACACAATCGGATAGTCTCGGAACAATTCCGACCGAATCATGCTAACAAATAATAAACTCAAAACATAGCTATGATTTACGAATAGTTTTCTGCTTTTTTGAACAGAAATATTAATTTCTAAAAGAAAAGAAAATAATTACTTACAGTTTGGAACAAACTCACTCTTAACACTAGAAATATGCAATCTGTCTGCAATTTCCATAAAACGCAATATTAATTTTTTAAATTATTCAAAATTCAAAAGAAAAAATAACTTCTTCAAGACGTGGTTGCACCTGGCAAGACACGTCCGCACTCGGCGGGGAATAAAACGCCAATGAGGAATAAAGATGTCGTCGATAAAATCGCACGCCACCCTGCCTGGTGGAAGTGACGTATGTACCGGAAGCAGCCGGAAGTCAATGGTAAATTCATTAGAAAAAGGAAATGCAAGGCGGGAAACGGAAGTGCCTATCTCAAATTAATAAGGTTCGAATAACGGTCAAGTCAATAATATGAGATATCTCCTAAATGGTTAAACTAATTTCGATGCAGTTTGTTCTAAACGTTGTGTGTGACTAAATAGAAAGTTTTAGTATGCGTTTTGGTTAGCAATTCTATTTAGGTCGAAAAATAGATTTTCAAAAATTTTGAGACTCGATTTAGTCTTCGAAGATGTCATGTTAGATTTTTTAAAAAATTATATTTAATATCAGTCTACTAACCTCTTGATTTTGACATGGATTTTGATATGATAGCGTGATTTTCATTTTGAAAATTCACACATTGTTGCATTTTCTAGCCGCACTATTTGATTTATCGAAATAAAAAGTATCCTAGAGCACAATCGAGATAGAGACAATTCTAACGATACCTCATTCATCAAAATCCATCTAGCCGTTTAGGAGCAACGTGGGTATAAAGAATATTACTTACATACCCACACACATACATAGAAACGCGCGATCTACATAACCCGGGTGACTTGACAGTCAGCCGGGTAAAAAGGCTCTATTACTTGCGTTACTTATTTATCTTAAAGTTCCCTAAAATGCCCATTATTTATAATCAGCTGTCATTAGCATGACTTTAGAAACATAAACGTTAGAAAAAAAAAACATCCTTTAAAGTTGTTTTTGAGCTGCACGTTCGTAGCGCGTCTGTATCGATGCAAACGCGCTTCAAAAAACGCAGTGTGCGCACTCCCTAACACGCTAGCGTAATCGATCGAGCGAGCGAAGCGAGCGAAGATCTTAGTGGTAAGTTGGGCGATTTTGCTTTGTATGTTTGTATGTTTGTATGTTTGTATGTTTCACGAATTGTTGTTCGAGCATAACTGTCGAACCGTTCATCCAATCTGCATGAAACTTGGTAGGTCAATAGGTTGTGGTAAGGAAATTTACGGTGGAGCATATGAGCTTAATCGATGAAGGGGTTGTGAAGATATTGGGTTCCCAAGGGGGTAAAAAATTATGAAAGTTACACAAATATATTGAGTGGGGTGTCATACGAAAGGGCTTATTTTGTACATTCCAAAATGGTTTTTATTTTTAATCTAGGATGTATAGTTTTTGAAATACGACCAAAGACCAAAAACTACGAAACCAGAGCTGCAAGAGCTCCCGTTTCATAGAGTTTCGATGTCTTCGTAGCTCATTGACTGGTCGGTCTTAAAAAGAGAGTGGCATCGTTGCGGTTTGGTTTGCAATGATTTTAGATGCTACTTGATTTATTTTCATGATAAAAAAATTTTTGATAAAAAATGAAAATAATTGAGGTAAAAAAAGTTAAGTAAACAAATATATTGAGTGCGGTGTCAAATGAAAGGTCTTTATTTGTACATTCTAAAATAGTTATTATTTTTATTCTAGGACGTATACTTTTAAAAATACGACGAGAATTCATAAATATGAAATAAATGAAAAATTAGACACGACATTATGTATTGCATGCATGCGAGTATTTTTTACCATGAAGAGCTAGCGCAATAGGCATACCCGGCAGTAGTAGTACTTGAAATTATAGGGGTAGTCAGAAGAAAGTCCAAATGTTGGCCATCTACGGTGCGCGAGATCTCAGTTCGGGGCGAACTACTAGTGTAGATTGGCAAAACTCATTGTAGGTAAGAGTCACATTTTAATTTCCAAAGGGCACCGCATAAGGTGGCAGCGAAATAGAATGCTAAATATTCTGTGGGTATCTGACTCGGCAGGATGAGAATCACTGCCTAAAATGCCAAATTACAGCGTACGTGTGCAAGGGCCAATACAGCCAGTTACCGTATCGAGTTATAATGAGCCCCTCGAAAGTATTGGTTTACGAAACCGCGGGGAAGCCTTGCGACTTGCAACACACTGATTTGACATTACACAGGCTATATTTAGTTGTGGTTAATGCGGTTTTTTTTAATATCAACTTCAAAAAAGACGAAGGTAAAAAAACCTGCAGCCAAGAATTCGGTTGTAGGTTTTTATGAGCATAAGCGGATTTTTCAGTAACTACAGGACCAAATCTGATAATTTTCACACTGTAAGGACCTAATCCTACTGATCTTTTATAAGGTCAGTACCTAAGGTATCTTATAGCTATTTTTTCATTCAAACTAAAAAAAAATTGTCTTTGAGGGAAGGGAGGCCTTTGCCTTGCAGTGGGAAACGTCAGGCTTATAAATAAATAAATAAATAATTGAGGCTGTGCCTTCTGTTTTTCGAAGAGCATTAGGCATTGATTATAGAAAATTGGAAAATTTTTTTTTCGGCCAAATATTTCAACGGAATCACACCACAGTCCTATGCGTGCTCTAGGATAGTAGGTACCTACTAAGGTTGCGAGTCGCCCTAGGAAGTAATCGGCAATAAAAACTGATAAATGAACACGTAGCAATGAAAGGTGTAGGTAATGCAAACTCTTCTGATGATGTAATTCTACTCTCCGATTCGAGAGCTGTCCTAACATTAGACTGGTGGGATATTCACACGAGACAGCAAGTGGTAGAGTGCACTAGGCCGAGTGGACTAACTGTAGGTATCTAAGTATATTTAGCGATGGAAGCGCTCGGCGGGGTCCTCCCGCCTACGATCAAACGATCGCACGATGGTTTGTATTGAGATCGCGCGATGACAAATGCGAACTTCAATTAAAACCTACTTAGAACACTAAAGAAATGTGTGTGCTTAAATCTTGTCGTGCAACAAAATCGCATCGTTCAGTCATCCGATTGTTGCCAATTAGGAAGCCGCCTTAGATGCTCTTGATAGATCTTTGAAGTTACGCGATGTTCTGGTGCAAGTGGGTCTGACAGCTGGGCACTTCCATGCTTCGCAGTTCCGGCTTTTAAGTTGTCAAGCCATGACGTAGACCTTCAACCAGACAGCTTATACGAACATACATACCTACATACATAGTTATCGATAAACGAAAAGTATTGAAATAAGTATTTAGCTACGTTACATTCCAATATAACTTATAGTAACTAACTATTGTAGTCATGCATGACAGTCCTTAATAATTAACCGAGTGCTCTCCGAAGCACAAGGCCGTAGGACTGTCTGCTCGTGATCGAGGCACTGAACACGAAATCATACAAGGAATTGCTTACCATAATTTTTAACCTCAATAAACAAATTTGACGTTCATGTCGTTCATTTGAGCCCCGAGGTATCGATATAGCGACTAGGCCGAGCCACTCGCCTCGTGTGAACCAAGCCTAGCCTCAGGGCGATCATGGCATTCCCGGTGCGTGAGTCTAGAATCCTCGTTGGAGGAAATTAAACGTGTGCTTTAGGAAGGGCGCCTCAGGCGAGACTCAGTTACCTGCACCACTCGGCCATTAATGTCTAGCTAGCTAGTGTATACGTAGACACTGCCAAGCGGAGCCGAAGGAGGCTCCGTCCAGCTAACCAAGTAGGTACTGCATCTGCGTCGGTGGCACTAAACGCGTTAAGCATGCTAATAGACTTGAGAATTATTTTGGATTTAGGTAAGTACTTATTGTAAATCTACCTAAACCAGGTCCATTTTGCCAGGATGGAAAGGAAACTAATGGCAACTCGAAAACGCAAACCAAAAGATGACATTATAAACTAAAGAATGACGAAAAATTCACGAAGGCATAAAGCAATGCGGTGCTTTTTCCATACAAAAATGAAATTGGTGGGTGGTCAAAAATCCGTCCACTGGTTCAGGACCCTGCAGTGCGATTCAGACTTCCAAAATTGCATCTGATTCGACGACTTCCCTCGGAAAATTAACGTTTTACAGCGAAGGGAGGAAGGAAGAGAGAAGGTCTCAATCGCGCCTCTGGGCTGAAGCTCAAAAAGCGCATCGTGATAGCTAAAAGGGACTGCCCTTCATTCATGTAGAGTAATTCATGGACGATGTGCTTAGCTTAGCTAGCTAGATGGTATAAGTGTACCTTTACCTACATATATCTAGATAGCACGTCTAGCTAGGACGAGCATGATCAATAGCCGCTGATGACGCTGCATTACCATAATGCGGCTCTCCACAGCGTGTTTACCTTCGCGTGCCCTCTGGCATACTCTAGGTACATAAAGGTAGGTAGGTAGGTACATAGGTACTAAAGGAAATGGAGGAATCGTCGACTTTTATTTGTAGGCACATTACCTACATACGTATTTTCTTTTTAACCGACTTTTATTCGGTCTATAAATTAGGTCCTAATACATTTTAAGCTCAATTTTTGCTTGGATGCTGATACGATTGTAAATTATTAAAATATAAAACAAAATTTTGATAGGTACTTTTGTCACAGATCTTTTGTGGCCACTAAAACGAATCCGTAGAAAACCAGAATTTTAGTTGCAAATAAACCTCTATTTAGAAAAGCCATCTACGGAAATCTCTGAAATGTTTCGCGCACGACAATGTTGTGTATTGTACAGTCAATTGACTTCGTTAGTGTTGGTTCGTGTTCCGGCGATTGCCGTCAGGCAGAGGTGAAAATATGAGCGTTGCTTTTGAGCTTTTGACCTACCTACCTACGTCTCTACATAAACTAAGTGTCTAGACCTCGCGAGTCTATCTTTTCATAGCTTAAAACCGAATAAATGTTCACAATTCTCTAGTTATGTGATGAGAAGATGGTCCCAGGTGCTTCATCAATCCCTACCTAGTAGTTAAAGGGTCAATTCCACTGGTAGAAATCTAAAAGTGAGTAATTTACTGCATTTTGAGGAGCTTTTCTGCTCATCACGCTGAAGATCCTCATCAGATCTTCACCAAATTTTTATGAGGCCACCTGCTCACAAAACACGAGAATTGGTTGAGAAATTCGACCTGTAGAGGAGAATATACAGACAGACACACATCCGGCGGACAAACGAAAGCATTTAATTCTCAAATCTCACCGGCTTAGATCGAAACTTGAAGGCCACTTTGTTTACCGGCTTCCAAACAATCGAACAACACAACACTCATTATTATTTTTTGTCACAATAACCAAAAGTCGCCAGCATTATCGTCAACGAAAAGTTTTTTTGAAAATCGAATAAAATTTTCCACGGAAACCGCTCGTGCGTCTCCGTCGGACGCGCGCGGCACTGTAGCCCTCAAAGCGCTGACCTTTTCCGTCCTTTTCACTCTCAAATTGATTTATTGCAGCAAGAAAGGGAAAGGAGGCGTGTGTTCTTGAAAGCCTTGATCGAAGCTGCAAAAACGCGGCTTTTTACGCAAAGCTCGCCGATGTCATTGTAATTTGTAGACGCAAAGACGAGCAAATAATCACTGCGGAGACTGATTGCGGTGCAGTGCAGGTACAATTCGGACCATAGATCGGATCGGATCGGACGTAGCAGAGCAGTGGGGCTAAAAAGGTCGTTATAGCAGAATCAATGATTCAAAACTCGGAAATTTCTCTCTATTTTTTTCGTAGCTGTCTGTTAGTCTACTAACTTGTTACATTTGATTTCAAAAGTGACGGAGATCAGCCCAATAAAATCCCATTAAAGCCTACACTCCATTGTGGAGTGACAGAAATCCGAAATGTTGGCCAACAACTCCGCATAATGCCTTTAGAACTGGTTTATGAAAGTTATTTGTGTAATTTTTATACCTTTGTAGATTGCATGTTCACAAATGGTTCACAATAGATGGTGTTTGTAGTGTTAAATCTATCGACTTGGTGTTAACCACAAACCGTAACATTGCTTCTTAGAATTCAGTTAGTTTTAAGGGCCTACTAGGTAAGTACTAGTACTAGAGATTTACCGTTTCAAAGATTTTCTTAAAGAAATCGTATTAAGATAGTGAAAAACATACTCTAAGTACTACCCATGAACTGATCTAGGTACTTAAGTACCTACACTGTGAACTATTTTATATTTCAATATTTTGTGTAGGTACCTACCTAATTTTTTAATAAGTTACTGGAGAAATCTCTATCAGTGTAAACTTGTAATTGGCCATCTGTATACATGTACCTTATACATGTATTTATTTGTTATCCTTATAAATGTACCTAGCTGTAAGTTTACCGAAAATTCAAAAATAAAATAAAATAAAAATAAAAAATGAAATTACACACAAAATATGAGCGCGGGGTTTTAAACCCTGACCGAACACTAAATTACCATCGAATTAAAAAATACGAAAACAACAACTTCAATATTTTATCTGTCACTCCCAAAATGTAGAGCAACGTTATGGTAGTACCAGCGATTGAAATAAGGAGATCAGCCTTGAAAGACTCACAATATGGTTGGGTGTGTGCGCCCATTCGCCACATCGTTACCGTGGGAACCCGCGGCATTGCCAAATTGCATTATCTACACGCTGCTCGATTTGATTTGCATAACAGTAACGGACATGGATTAATGTTGAAACCCCATGAATTGCGTGATGCGTGCCTGCTAGAAAGCTTCTTTGGCTAATCTAGAAACCGAGACGTTTTCTCCAAATATAAATAAGTACCTACCTACCTACCTACCTAGGTACAGTCGCCTGCAATAATAAGTATACCCTTTCAAACAAAAATATTTTTTTCAAATCGGTCAGGGCTTCTTAGTAATCGGTGAACATACCTACTTACCCAGGTACAAAAAAAAGCAAAAAAAAAAAAAAGATTTCGAAGAATTTAGGACCTCCTCCTTTTTTGAAGTTGGTTAAAAATCATGTCACAGAAAAAACCATGGGATCTAAGTTAAGTAGGTAGGTACTTAGTAGAAGTTTTTATTCTACCTAATAACTTGTTGGATGTATTAGGCCACCAGAAGGCAACCTAGGCACCTATAGACCTACTTCTCGATAACAAAACAAATTCCATATTCAGACCCGACTGTTTGTTTATAGCCAATTTTCAAATGAAATTACTCTGTCGCCTACCTACCCCGCAATCATCTCCGCGCGTTGACGACAAAATTTATTTATAATTTACTCATACACAATAATTTATAGGAGCCGAGTCCTGCGGCGATCGATGTCTGCAGCATTGTATTTTATATTTAGTTACCAATGCAAATTACTTTTCAATTAAATTCATTTATTAAATTTAGCAGCGCCCTCGCGGCGTTGCTTCCGTAGTGATGGTAGGTTTAGGTGATGATGATGATGAAGAAAAGTAGCCAATACCTAAACTTTGTTCTTAATTCAAATACGCGCTTTACAATAGGTAAATAGCCTTCCAGCTTGCCAAATCAGTTACCTATAATTTAAATTAAGAACCATCGAAAAAGTGGCACTGAAATGTTTACAACTCCTAATTTAATAGAAAATGTATGGGGATCTTTTTTTTAATTACCTAAAGCAAAAACTTACGATTTGATTTGATATGTTCCTGGTGGGAAATAGAGTCGATTAAGACCAACTTTAGGAAGGGAGGCCTTTGCCCTGCAGTGGGAAACGTCAGGCTTATAAATAAATAAATAAATAATAAGACCAACTTGTTTTATGGACATAATATGTATTTTTTTAGGCTAACTGTACTTTTTTTGAAACCTAAAAAAATGCAAGTAGGTAAGTATTTTTGCCATCAAAATAAACCTAGTTTCCTTCTATAAAAACCCATAAATGGCCAAAAATTTGCCACACCCTGTATAATAAGACTTCTTTAAACCTCGGGATGTCTTATTTCTATGAACTTGTAAAATTTCGCATGAAAAGCTTTCATAATCTCGAAAATGTTACTAGCCAAACATTCGTTTTAAATCTGTATGCCCACTTAGGTTACTTCGCCAAAGAAAATAGCCACTTACAGAGAGCTAGTACAAACATAGAACAAGATGAAAACGATAGCCTTTGCCCGATCTTACTGCGCCATTCCCAAGTGCCCGCTTGCAAGCACTCGTAGCTTTTGAGATAAACATTTCTTTAATAATTCAAACATAGGAAGACATTGCAACTATGTTTCATACAATTATGGTACAGCCTTAGATAAAATCTGCGCTTAGGGACTTTGTTTTGCTCAAAGGATTAGGAAAACTTTCAAAAAGCATTAAAGGTAGGTAATTAATAACATTAATATCTAGATAAGACTATTAAGGCGCTAACTCATGTTGGGCCAGCCTAGGCCAGCTTAGGCGAGTGCGATAGAGAGGCAATGCGACCCTGGGCCAACATGTGTTAGCGCCTTTAGGGTATTTTATAATAAAAAATCTATGTAAGTAACATATTTTATTCCTAAATCTTTCTTCATTGACTTAAAAAATATAAGTTTGCACAACACTAGTTAGTTCTTTCAACAAGCAGTCACTATTTTCGGAATTTAAATGCGCACTTTTCAAAATCATTCCGTCATTACTTCCTAAAGCTTTAGATAGGAGCTTGATCTTTTCTCCATCTTGGCAGATTCCACCGATTTTGTAAACTAAATTGATAATTTGGCCCTTATTTAGACTTTTAACAGCGCGCTTCGTCAACAAATTGAAAACTTCTAAGTATTGTACCGCGTCTTTCGCATCCAAAATATCAACGTTCCTCAAACCATCGTAGAGAATAACTAGTATTTCATTTTCTACGTCCTTATTAATCTTCAGTTCAAGGAATTCTGTTTTTCTCTTCTCGTAAGCTTTAGCGGCAACACCTTTTGCGAGCGAGCTAAGTTTCAAACTAAACAGCATGTTCTTCAAAACGCTTAGCACTCCTTTGAACAGCGATTTTTCGTCCTTTTCTATTTGTCTTGAGACTGAATGCAGCCAGGAAATCAGACCGTACCCTTCGACTAAAATCTCCATAGCTCTCGGCACAGACACTAAAGAACTCAACACAGCTAATACCTTCTCCTTCGCACGCTTATCACTGAGCACAGAGCTATAATAATCCATAACCATCTTCAAGCACATGGTTTTGAACACAACGTTTACATCGGTCATGGTTTTCGTGCCGTCCTTTATGACATCCAAAACCCATATCCTCCTCTCGTTCGATTCCACATCGCTATCGTGGAAAAGACTGAGAAAATCCGGTACCACTGTAAGGTCCACATATTCTTTGGCGATGAGGAAGTTGTTGACCGGTTTGTAGAGAGGATCGAAGGGTGCAGTGGAAACCATGAGACCCCGGGCCAGGTATAAAGCGTCGATGGAGGGGATCCGAGGGTTCTTCTCGCCTTTGAAGTCTGTTGGATGGGTGTCAGCGTTGTTCTGAGCGGAGGAGATGCTTTGGCGCAGGGTGTTGATGAAGTCGTTGAGGAAAAGCTTGTCGTTCTTGTGTCGTCTGGAAAGAGACAGAGTTATCAATGAAAGAGCAGGAACATAGAGCTGTGCGAGCACTGAATCGGAATCGGAGCGTCAGAATTTGAAATATGATCATGACTGTGGATCAGGTGGTAGACTCTCAGATCTTTTTAGGCATTTTAATATCCTTTGAAGATGTCTAAGGTAGTCAGAGGTCCAAACACATTTGGTACATTTCCGCATTTTGCAGAAGTTAAAATTTCATAAGTATTTTTCATAGGTTGCAACCCCCCCCCCCCCCCCCCATAGTGATGGTAGGTATTATGGTGATTTTGATGATGATGATGACAAGTAGTCTATAACCTTCCTCAAGTGTTTAGCTATCAAATGCAGAAAGAATTTCTCAAATCAGACTTGTAGTTTCTGAGCTTTACGCATTCAAACAAACTCTTCCGCTTTATATATTGGTACAAGCAGCGCCCTCGCGGCGTTGTCCCCGTAGTGATAGTATATGGTGATGATGATGAAAAGTAGCCTAGCTATCCTCGAAAGTTTAGAAATATTTTTTCAAATCCGACTGCTAGTTCCTGATATTAGCGCATTCAAAAAACAAACTCTTCCGCTTATATATTGGTAGAGGTTGCGTCATGTAAAAAGAACGCTGGAAGAAAGTTTTTTGTCTCATGTTAGCGCATGGGTTACCTATTCGCAAACATGAGACAAACACACCCCCTCCACTTTCTTCCAACGTTTTTTAGGGTTCCGTACCTTAAAAGGTAAAAAAAAGGAACCCTTATAAGATCACTTTCTTGTCCGTCTGTCCGTCTGTCCGTCTGTCCGTCTGTCCGTCTGTCTGTCTGTCTGTCCGTGTGTCACCATCGATTATCTCAGGAACGGGTAGAGCTAGCAAGTTGAAATTTATACCATATACTAAGGTCTATAGTCCCTACTGTGACTATAAAAATTAAGGTCCTGAGTCAACACTATAAAAAGATATAGGCAAATTTAGGTTTTCGTGAAAACTTGTGAGTACCAAAACTTACCTTAATTATCAACTTTTTTTATTTTTCGGAATTTTTCCTTTACTTGTGCTGAAAGACCTTGCTTGTAACCAAATTTGACAATTCTAGGTCAACCGGAAGTACCCTAGAGGTTTTGGGTCGAAAACCTAAATGGTAGTTCCCGTTGACCTAGAATAACGAAATTTGGCAAAAAGCAAGGTCTTATAGCACAAATAAAGGAAAAATTCCAAAAAATTAAAAAAGTTGAAAATTAAAGGGTGTTCCCATACATACATAGTTGACGCCTATTAAAAGTCCTCCGAGTTGTATGGGCGCTCATACAATTAAGCGGACTAGCTTAATTGGCACCATGGCTAGGTACGGAACCCTCGGCGTACGAGTTCGACTCGCACTTGACCGGTTTTTTTTTACATGACGCGATCTCTATAGTACATTTTAAAATATGGAACCTAACAAAACTTACGTTTCAGTTTCCAAAAGCAGACAGAATCTGTGCAGCACATGGTAAGCAGCCGCTCGCATCGACGGGCAGTGAGAACTGAGAGCCATAACTGGTATGGACAGCAAACCAGTCCTCAGCATTTTGAAGCAAGACGCCACTGACCCTGGAGCCAGCAAATGGCTTAGAAGAGGGAATAGAAACACGGGATCGTAAATCCCCTCATCCTGTTCTAAATGAGAAACTGAGGAGACATCTACGAGCTTAAGATCCTCGATTGTCTGATGGTATTTTCCTTTAAGGGTTAACGCTTTCACAGCTCCCTCAGTGTCTTTGATAGTTGCAGTTTTAAAAGCACCATCTTTAGTCATGCTGTCAATGGTGTTTAGGACATTCGAGTCAATGTTATCTATAACTGACGGTAGCTCGTAATGGTAATCCAGCTTTTGCAAAACAGGAAAGTTTCTCACAGTACGTTCGATGAGCTCCTTTTCGAATAGGCTTAGAATTTGATTGGGAGTTGGATGTCCCCATAGTGAAGAGGATCTGTTTTTGCGGACAGCGTAATAGTTGGCACCGGAATCTCCCCAGATATAAGGCTTGTATTCATTGACGGGTAAGCCATTGGTTTCGTAGTGGTAGAGGATCGCTAAGATCAGCCTGTCGCAAGGACTTCTTGTGGCGTGATAGGAACTCAAGTACACTGGTATTTGTTGGGACTTCATAACAGTTTTGTTGTTCAATATCAGCGTGTATAGGAACTCTATCAGTCGTGATTTGATGTCTGTGCTGTGGTAGCTAAGCATTACGTTAAGGAACTCGGAATGTGAGGTGATCATGTCGAATAGCGTGCTTATGTCTTCATGGTTGTCTGAATAGAAGAGTTTGACTAAGTTCGTCAAGAGGCTTAGCAACTGTGGGCCTATGCTGTTCGTCTGTTCCACTGTTCTCACTTTCAGGGAGTCTTTAAGAACTGCTTTGCAGAAGCTCTGCCAAATAGCGCTTTCTAGAATCTTTTTGAAATCATCTCGTTGTTCAACACTGACTCCTATGCTTTTAGTCAACTTCACAACATTGTAGATGTTCTTAACGATTTCGAGCACAGTCACAGTATCCTTCCCTTCTTTCAAAGCAACAGTTATTATGTGCAGCATTGATGAGAAGTAATTCGTGACGTGGTCTTTCTTCAACTGGTCAGAAGACCAAAGTTTCAAAAATATGCTTTGAAAGAGGTGTACGTGGCTCAGTTCCACAGACTCAAACTTGTGACTCTTCGCAAAGAGTTTCGCACATTCTTGTAAGTCCATACATTCTAGAACCAGCTTCCTAATAAATCTTGAATTGGAAATGTACACCTGTCCCGCTTTGTGTGGCTTATCTAACATTTTATTTATATTTGACTTGTATTCGTTGTAAATAGTCGAAAGGAATTCTTTATTCTCCAGCAGAAATTGATTGTGATTGATGACAGCATTTCCTAGAGGCAAAGTTAGTTCTCTGAGGGCTAGAATTTCAGGTTTCGATATCTGTTCTTTGATTGTATTAGACAATTTGATGTTATGCTTGAGAAGTACAGCTGCAAGTTGTGGAGTCGACTTTCTAACGATGTTTGCTTCAAAGAACTTCTTGAAGAGTTCATCTGACACAGTTTTTACTTGATGTGGCTTGTTATCGAAGTATTCTGTTAATGATAGTTCTAGCTGAGTCAGGTTCGCATTGATTTCTTTGTTTATCAGTAGCTCTGTATACAACTTCATGCATTTTCTTATAGTCTGAGACTGTAGCTCTAAGCTCACAGATTTGGAGTACTTAACAATCAGATACCTCAACAAGTCTAGTATTAAGCTTGGTTCTTTATCATCTTTCACACAGTTGGCCACTTCAGCTCCGAATATCAAGTTGAACACGCGTAAATCATCTTCAACAGCCAATCCTACTACTTCTAACACCTTCATTGTATACTCGCTATTGATTTCTTTCCCCTTTTTAATTTTTACAAAGCCCTTTACAATTTCGTTGTAGTTTTTCTGTTGATAAGATTTCAATATCTTGTGCTTGTTGTTCAAGTAGTTTATTATATCTTTGTGTTCTGTGATTATATTCAAAAGGAATTCCGTAGCGAGTAAAGTAGATTCGCCTTTGTTTTGATCTAAACATTTGTATGTCTTGAGTACGTGTGGGTTTTTGAATAGATTTAATACTATAGTACGGCATACGTCAATCATATGTCGCTTCCTACCAATCGCGATCACACACTGAATGTAATCAGTAACTTTCTTCTGTTGTTCCTGTTTGAGCAAGCCCATGTCTGTCAATCTGACCGTGCAGAATATTAAATATTTTGCCCAGGTTAATAGCTCCGAACTATCTATTATCCTCTCAGAATCCAGCTTATAAGCAACGTTGTTTATAACGAAATCTTTTTCTTCATCTTCCACTTCTTTGATGAAAGTAAATACTTCTGTTAGGGTCAGTTGTTCATTACCAATAACAGATTTAGAAATGTTATTCAAAATAACATCATTTCCAATGATAGTTTCAGGCAAAGATACGGGCTCTCCGATCCAACTGGCTACGTAATTCCTAGCTTCAAGCTTAGAGTCTCCAATGAGAATTTCAGTCAATTCCGGCGAGTAGTTACTATGTAATAGATTAGCTATGTAGAGCGATAGGAAATGCTTCAAACTTTTCTTTTTATCTTTGTTAAGTTGAAGGAACTGCATGCAACCAACTATAAATGGCGATGGTACTTTGTTCTCTAAGAACACACTGTCCTCTGTATGTCTGTTTTCCATCAGATCATTGAAAAGTTTCTCCAAAGTTGATGCGGCATTTTCATCGGAAATTTCGAAGTTGACTAGCTGGTTTCTGACGTATTCGGTCAACTCTTTTATGTTTTCCAGCACATATTCGACAATATCGCCGACTAACGACGGTGGATTTACTTTAGCACTACGCAGTGTGTATAAAATCATGTGAATTTCGTCCTCGTCAGCTTCGAAAATCGCAGTGTTTCTGAAGAAACTACGCAAGGTCTCCTTAGCTTCCAGCCAAGTGTGTTCATCATCACTGACGTACACATCTAACATGATCAAAAATAGCTCTTTGAACATGGGATTTTTCAAAGATATCGCCGAATTATCTAACGTCAACCATAGCGACACAACTTTGAACTTCAAAACTGATACAGGACCATCAGAGAGCGTGACCGAATAATCTAGAATCTTCTTCATATCAATGTTACCTTCAAGAGTCTCAAAGAAAGACGGGTGGATATCATTGTAAAGTAACAGTACATCCACAAGGGAGATAAGAGCATCAGTGTTGGCGATTTTTGGTAATGTGTAGTCCTGTGACTCAGTAGCTTCTTCTTTCTTTGTGTCTTTGAACACACTGTTCATTAATGCCACAATAACACCAGGCGAAGGCAAATGTTTAGGGAAGAAATATTCTAATCTATTCCTCAACTCGGATATTTGTGATGATGAATCCTGTTGTTCCAAAATCTGCATGTACCGCTTCAGACTTTGCAGCATCTTTACCAACACTTTTATGCAGTATAGTGATATACTCTGGTCTGTACCAATATTTGTTTGTATGTACTTTAGCAATGGAACAGGTAGGGTGATGAAACGTACGAAGTTTGCTACTTGTGGGGGACTAAGACTTGACATCCTGAAAAGAACATCCTCTGGCTTGATCTTGTCTAGCAGTTTGACTATGAACCCGGTTGTTCTCTCCCAGATTCGCGTGTGTTGAGGCTCGAAACTTCGTTCAATGATTGATATCACCGCTCGGTGCAAGTCAGGACACTTGTAAATGATCTGCAGAATGATGTCACTCTGAGCATCACTTTCCCACGGCCGATTCAAGCTGAGCAATGCTTTGTACAAATTCGGGTTTTTGTTCAAATCTGTTGTGCCTAATGTATGGTCGATGAAGTAAAGCCCGATTTTATGGTTGGTGAACAGTATCAATAGAATATCTGTTAGAATAACTGTTATTTCAGCCCGGGCCTCATTTCTAACTTCGTACGAAACATCTGAAGGTCCTTTCCATGAGAATAACTTGAAAATCCAATGCAGCACGCTTTGACTGAATGTAACCAACTTCAAGCTTTTGGATATGAAAGCATTGTCAACAACATTTTTCTTTAAAATGTTGAGAAACATCAAAACTGATTCTGCATCATCCTCCATCATCCCGGGCAAAACCATACCAATTAATCCTGATTTCTCCAGTAATGCTTTTATTAGAGGGAGATGACCTTCCACCAAGAATGATGTCATGAACTGAACAAAAGCTGTTCGAACATTGTCTTTTTCTTTTTGGTTTGCATTCTCAACAATGTGTTTCAATTTTTTAGGAGCTAACGGAGCTTGGTTGAGCACTTCAATGCCCAAATCTGAGTTCAGTGTGACCATAGATGTCAGTAATTTGAGGACTATCTTCCTGTGCCTTGGACCAGAATTTTCACTGATCATAATTTCTACTGTTGACATGAAATTGTTCAGGAAGTACCGACTAGCTTCTTCGGTGATTGCGATCATGTGCGGCAGAGATGATTGGACCTTAAGGATGATGAGGTGGAAGAGATGGAAGGCCGGAGTGGCCAGGGTGAGGTTCTTCTTGTTTTCCGAGTTGATCTGTCGAAGGATCTCATGAGAATTGCCACCACAGTTTAGGTACTCGAGGAGGTAGTCCACATCGTTATCTGGGTTCAGGCAGACTTGTAGAAATTGTGTTAACACTGGAATAGAAAGGTAACATATTTAAAGATCTTTCAATGAATTAAACGTAAGTACCTACTCCTTCCAACGGATCTTGGCAATCGTGAAGTTAGCCGTTCCGATGCTCAGTGCAACTTTTTCATACAAAATTTTCTACTGCACACTGAAAAGCCTAACTTCACCAATGCCTAGATCCATTGTGACAACTGTATGTTATGTTTATTCAGAAAATAACATAGAATGCAACACCCAAACTTATTACAGACTTTCTACAGTTGTTTCGAAAACTGATAGCAATTTTAAAACTGAGTTTTCAGTCAGTAAATATTCTCAATTCTGTGTAAATAACAAACAACAAAAACTAACCCTGAGAGGAATCAAAGACATTTACACATTTCATGTCTTGTAGACTACATTTTTCAATAAAACTCACCCATGGTTTGTCCCTGTTTCCCAGCTATTTCTTTTCGGAATTGCTTTACATCAAATCCACCGTGAATGTGTCGTTTTTTATTTTTTTCTGATTTAGTTCCATTTTGAGGTTGTTCGTCCTCTTCTTCAGCCGCACTATCGATTTCCTGTTTAGATTTTTTAGAGGAATCACCTTCCTCATTTTCATACTTGCGTTTACCCATGTTATGCCATAAAATCACCAGTTTTTTATTTTTACAAGAAAAAAATAACTCTGCGCCTCCACGCACGTGTGTTTGTTTTTGTTGTGGTTTTGACGTTTCGGCTGTGGCAGTTCAAACTTCATTGTAGTCAGTCTGTCACTGTCGTTGTGACGTTTACATTACAATAGCGATGTGCCATGCACTGTAGCCCGCGAAATTAAAATTTTCTTGTTTTTTACAATTTACGTGCGATTCAGACTGGGTTCTAAAGTGACTACTTTTAATGAAAAATCAGATGTTTCATAGATGCTTCATCTATGAAAAGCATCTGATTTTTCATCAAAAGTGGCTACTTTAGACCCCATCAAAGACTAAAGATTCAGACAGAGTAAGTAAGTAATTAATGTGTTCTGTGCAAGAAGATTCTAAACTACGTAACTGGAGTGCTAACTGACATTTAACGTACAAAGGATTTTGAACCTTATCACGACTACCCAACGATCTATTATCATTTAATCTTGGTTATAAGGATTGTTGGTCTTGTTGAGAGGCTTTCTTGGGTGCTTTGTCTCTTTCACACTCGTTGTTGGATTAGTAGTGTGCCCATGTCATTGACAGGATATTTTTACCTTATCGCGCTCGACAAAATCAGCGCTTGATTTCGATCCTTGATTTCGATCCTTGGTTTCGATCTTGGATTTCGATCCTGGATTTCGATCCTTGATTCTTGAATTTTGAACCTTGAATCTGAAATCTTGAATCTTGAATCTTTGAAGTGACAGCTGTCAAACTTCAAATGACCATATCTCGGGAACTACTCGTCCTAGACTCCCCGTTCCCAGTTCAAATGAAAGCTATGACCAAGATCTTCATTTGAAGTGACAGCTGTCAAACTTCAAATGGCCATATCTCGGGAACTACTCGTCCTAGACTCCCCGTTCCCAGTTCAAATGAAAGCTAAGACCAAGATCTTCATTTGAAGTGACAGCTGTCAAACTTCAAACGGCGATATCTTGGAAACTACTCGTCCTAGACTCCTCGTTCAAAGTTCAAATGAAAGCTATGACCAAGATCTTCATTTGAAGTGACAGCTGTCAAACTTCAAATGGCCATATCTCGGGAACTACTCGTCCTAGACTCCCCGTTTAAAGTTCAAATGAAAGCTATGACCAAGATCTTCATTTGAAGTGACAGCTGTCAAACTTCAAATGGCCATATCTCGGGAACTACTCGTCCTAGACTCCCCGTTCCCAGTTCAAATGAAAGCTATGACCAAGATCTTCATTCGAAGTGACAGCTGTCAAACTTCAAATGGCCATATCTCGGGAACTACTCATCCTAGACTCCCCGTTCTCAGTTCAAATGAAAGCTATGACCAAGACCTACATTTCAGATGACAGATGTCATTTTGACAGCTGTTATTGAAAATGTAGATCTTGGTCATAGCTTTCATTTGAGCTAAAAAGGAAGAGTCTAGGACGAGTAGTTTCCGAGATATGGCCGTTTGAAGTTTGACAGCTGTCACTTCAAATGAAGATCTTGGTCATAGCTTTCATTTGAACTGAGAACGGGGAGTCTAGGATGAGTAGTTCCCGAGATATGGCCATTTGAAGTTTGACAGCTGTCACTTCAAATGAAGATCTTGGTCATAGCTTTCATTTGAACTGAGACCGGGGAGTCTAGGACGAGTAGTTCCCGAGATATGGCCATTTGAAGTTTGACAGCTGTCACTTCAAATGAAGATCTTGGTCATAGCTTTCATTTGAACTTTGAACGGGGAGTCTAGGACGAGTAGTTTCCAAGATATGGCCGTTTGAAGTTTGACAGCTGTCACTTCAAATGAAGATCTTGGTCATGGCTTTCATTTGAACTGAGAACGGGGAGTCTAGGACGAGTAGTTCCCGAGATATGTCCATTTGAAGTTTGACAGCTGTCACTTCAAATGAAGATCTTGGTCATAGCTTTAATTTGAACTTTGAACGGGGAGTCTAGGATGAGTAGTTCCCGAGATATGGCCATTTGAAGTTTGACAGCTGTCACTTCAAATGAAGATCTTGGTCATAGCTTTCATTTGAACTGAGAACGGGGAGTCTAGGACGAGTAGTTCCCGAGATATGGCCATTTGAAGTTTGACAGCTGTCACTTCAAATGAAGATCTTGGTCTTAGCTTTCATTTGAACTGAGAACGGGGAGTCTAGGACGAGTAGTTCCCGAGATATGGCGGTTTTAAGTTTGACAGTTGTCACTTCAAAGATTCAAGATTCAAAATTTCAGTTTTCAGATTCAAGAATCAAAATGAAGGATCAAAATTGTATCAGTATTTTAATTCAAAAATCATGCCCTGAAACATCACGTAAATCAGAAAATGATGGAAAAGGCCCCTTAAGGACTAGGAATGTTTAGTTTATGGTCACCCTTTAGAAAGAGACACACCGCCCAAGTTTTCTTTCTCAAGCGGACCTTGTTTTCTGTCTCAGTCAGTGTTCCAGGTACGTAGTATAGAAATTCCTTGGTTCTGTGATTCAGACCTTCTCGGAATGTATTCCAAATTCGGAAAGTGATGTTTTTTCGCTGAAGAAAGTTCAACTTTTCTAAGGAAATCATCGAATAAGACGCTTTTGCAGAACTCTGAATCGCACTGCAGGACTTTATCAATTTGACCAATTAATTTGCGCAAATAACACAATTAAGGCAATATCAGTAAAACAATATTTAATAAAATAATCATTTATTCCTACATTTACATTGTACTTTTTTTCAAGTAAGACACAGGATATAATATTCATTCAAAATGTTTTTTTAACTAACCTAGGAAATCTAGCTATGAACCAAACTAAAGATTACTTGATATTTAAAATGAAATTATAAATGCTATTCTTTGTCATATTTCTTAAAACCTATTTATAAGCCACTTAGCTAATTTCCTATTAATTATATCACAGTTTCATTAAAATTTACTTATTCTAATTAGTAAATTAGTCTAGTTTAAAGAACTGTGATGAAAAAAAAAAAAAAAAAACAATAACTGGTTCGAAACCAATAAATATCCCAACAACTTAAGAAACAAAAACTTAATACAAGCAAGTATTTAAGTTAGTTTAAAATAAATGTACTTATTTAATCAACAATAAATATAATGTTGTGGGAAAAATAAAATTCTTAGAACTAAAATAAGAATAAATGCTATACAGCAATGCAGAAATCTTTAAAATTTTTAGTAAACTGTCAAAATGTCAAAAACAAAATAATGTTTCACACTATAAAAAATATATGTAAGTACCTACTTATACTTATTTAAGTGTACTTTAGTTCTTACCTACTATATTTTAGGTTCTAACATGAGAAATGAACAATCTATAGAAATAATGTGACAATAATAATTGAATCAAACAAAATATTAGGTTACTACAAGAAAATTATAAGCAATAACATTTTTTTAAACTTTTTTCATTAAATGAACCTAAGTAAAACGTCTTGAAAGATTATTAGTTAAGTTATAACCAGTGATCGGAATGAGGCGGGCTAAAATACCTAAAGTTCAAAAAATAACAGAGACAAATGGAGACGCCTCAGGACTAAATATTTTTCGGCCCAATTATTTCCGTTTTTGGGACATTAATAAAGAACATCTAACATTAAGGTGAATCAATTTTTTACCTGAGTTAATAACAAAAAGTAAAATGTAAGTTCTAAGGATAAAAAACTTTTTTCCGTCGGTCAAATAGAAAAATTATTTGATTTAGTTCACAATATTATTAACATTAATTTTAAATGAACTTACTCACTGTGAAAATTGTTCCAATTTTCGATCCAATTGGGTGGAATAAAATTCTTGTAGTAAGGAAGTCTCCCCGTTTTTGCCTCTGTTCTTTGAACTTTAGGTATTTAAGCCCGCCTGATTCCGATCACTGGTTATAACTGTATAAACTTTTGATATTCAATCAATTTCGTTGAAAATTAGCGAATCAATTCTTCAGCATTAGCTTATCTACCAAAAAAAAAAGCCTACACTCTTTTCAATGTAGCCATGGTGCTTGTGTAAGCGGAAAAATGAAAAGCCTCTAATCGACATCTAAAACGTAATAAAATATTTAAAAAAAAAAACTTTTTTCGATAACAATAATCAAATTGAACAAAAAAATCATCTGGTTTGAAAGTAGACTGTAGTATCTGTTACTCTTCAATGACGTTCTCTTCTCTTCTAGCGAGGATCTTCTCTTCAAAATCGGGCACCAGCTCGCGGATCCTGTTCAGCAGGATCTCAGCCAGGTTCTGTTCCGGATCCTCATCTAAGGAAACAATAAAGCATGATTAAGACAAGGCATATAGACTTGACCACTAGTATTCTCAGATCTTTTTAGGCATTTTTGAGATCCTTTGGAATCAATACAAATACAAATACGAAAAGATTTATTTGCATATCAAACAAAACAAAAAAAAAAAATAAGTAGATAGGCACAAAAAAGGGTAAGGTAGCAAAATGGACCTAGCTCAGCATATTGTGGTTACAACCACGCTGGTCTTCCGATAGGAGATATCTGATGGTAAAATTTTAGTATCGTGCTACTTTAGGGGGAGGGGGAGGGAAGGGGGTGGGGGTAGGGGAATCCCCTGGACCATCCCCGCTAGCAGGAGAGAGATGCATAGATTTTTTTTACTGATTTGAATCTAGCCTATTATTGTTGAAGTGCTACCCTTAGTTTTCTAGGGTATGCTCCCGTCAGAACAAATATTAGTAGGATAGTAATAATTAGTAAATGATATTAATATACTCACTGTCGTAGTAAATAAGTTCGCATTTCCCGCGGCACTGAGGACTCTTGTCTATGATGGAGCGGAGAGTTCTGCAGAAGTCTTCTACTACTTGTTCCACGTTGATATCGGCTACTTCTGCAATCACAATATAATTGGTCAAAAAAAAAAGGCTTATCTATAGGTATTTATAATAAGACTGTAGTTTAAGTACAAACTTACAAGAATGTAATTAAATGATTTTTTTTTTTTTTTTCGGACGGACTTTTATGTTGACTGGTCACGTGTCGACCTTTGCAACGTTACCGGACTATGGCGAGAGCAGAAGGCTCTACGCCGGATAAAGATAGGTTGGGGCAACATGCGCAAGGGCACCACTTAGGTACGGACCTCGGCTTGGGCTGTCGCCAGGGGAGGGTTTTTTGAGGACGGCCGCAGCCCAGAAGGGGCGGAAACGGAGAGAGAGACTACGTCTTCGACCCCGCCGGCGGGGTCGGTGTCGTGTGGAGTGTATTGTGTATACTATCTAACGCGGATGACTAGATCTCCGCCGCGGTCGGGGTCACCAAGAACGTGTCTTGGTCGACGTCGGGATTAAATTAATTAAATGATGTCAGTTTTGGTTTATATTAATGCAGCGAGCCGAAAAACTTTGTTTGCGCGATCTAGAACGCTGTGGTTTATAGTAACTGCCGAGACAATCCTTGCCTACACTTGGGACACTGTAGGTAGTGCCTACGATAAGGTTGAGATGGAGTATGCTTGTACAGCACCTAAACCACACTCTCAGCTTACCGGCCATATCCACAGGAAAGACAATAATGGTCAATAGAGTCGGATTCAGCACTGAAGTCCGATAGACGCGGCGCTGCTATCGAAAAACTTGGTTTTGTAAAATATTACTAATTGTCCAAATAAGGCTTGAACAATAATAATTATGCTAGTTTGTATGTTCGTTAGCTCTACACACCATAACAACTGAACGACCTTGACTAAAAGATCATAATAAAGTAAATAAAACAAGTAGTCCCCGCTTTTGCCGTAGGACTTGAGTGCTAAATCTTACTCTATGTGTGGGGCTATATAAGCCGCGGGTTTTCCTTCATCGTCCCTAGCTCAAAGTCAGTCCCTCGCCAGCTCAAATTCGGTCGCGCGGTGAGGAAGCTCAAATTGAGGGCGGGGGGGAACAGAGTATTATTATCTATTCTATACCTTGGTACAGCGTCCGGTTATCTAGCACACGATGTAACGTGTGCAGCGGCGTGGCGCACTCCGCGGCGAGCGGCACGGCGACGCCGCGCGGACGGTACACTTTATACGCCGTGTTGCGGTACACGCGACCCTTTACACCCGCCACGCTCTTCTGGACCTCGCCTAGGTACTGGAATAAAGTAGCTAAATTAAAAAAAATTAAAAAAACTACCTCAAAAAATTGAGCAATTTTCTGCACTCTCGTGGTGCATGTCTGTTATAATTAATATAACTCCGAAGATCCTCGATAAATCCTCACCAAATGTTTATGGCACCGATCGGAAAGTATACCCTTTTAAACAAAAAAAGAATCTTCCAAATCGATCCAGGCGTTTTCGAGTGATCGGGTCTTCCCGACATATTTATTTTTGAACAATTAGTCGAACAGTTTTCTTAGAAATTCGGAACTAATAGCCGAATAGAGAAATTCCCTATAGGCAGTTGGTAAAAAAATTGACATAATCCGTACCCATATTATAAATGTGAAAGTGTGTTTATTTGTTTGTTTATTTGTACTGCTTTCACGTCAAAACAGAGCGACGGATTGACGTGATTTTTTGTGTGGAGATAGTTGGAGGGCTGGAGAGTGACATAGGCTACTTTTTATCCGGGTACCACGCGAGCGAAGCCGCGGGCAGCAGCTAGTACATAATAATAAAATTCGATTTTCCTGTTCTAAGTCTGTTAAAAACTTACGTTAAATACATACATACATAAAATCACGCCTCTTTCCCACAGGGTTAGACAGAGACCACGGACTTTCACTTGCTACGATCCTGACACACCTCTTTCGCCTCATTCTCTCATCACATTTTTCATACAAGCTCGCCGGTTTAGGGTACTTTTGACCTGGCCTTTCTCTAAAATGTCACCAATCTGATCCAGGTATGTTCGCTTACGTTAAATGACTCCAAGTAAGGCACATCGGTCCCCTTGTTGAACTCCTTGAGGTCCGGTGGGCAGTACAGGTTCTTTGTGATGATGATGAAGAGTTTCTTGACGGGGAACAGCACGCCCTCCCTCGCTTCCAGGATCCTGATGTTCTCTTCGAAACCCACGAATCTGAGGATATCAAAAACTTAGACCTTTACAGTAGTTCCAGATAAATAAAGGGCATCGGCTAATTTCGTGTTTTCCGAATATGTCCGACAGCAGTGTATGATTCCACAAAATAGAATGAGACAGAAGTGCACGTCGTTAGCAGCGCAGCTCGCACGGCTTGCAACTAATTTGATTTTCTTAAAAATGACATTGACTTTTATTTGTTTGCGACAATGTTGAAATTATGAGTAATTTTCATTTCCAAATTACTTTTCGTCAATCGTTTTTGTAATAGTATTCGATTGTTTCCGATGTTTTCCGATACCCATTATTTATCTTGAATTTATACAGTGTCAGGAGGCAATTTTTGCATACCCTTATCGGGATTATTATAACAATAGGTAAGTTTAATGAGATGATTTTACCTGGCTCCGTCAGACGGTATGATGTGTACCAAGTAACCTTCGAAGAAAGAGCAAGCCATGCCCACTCCATAGCTGATAGTCTGTTTCGACGCCTGGAAATAGACAGAAAAAACATTTATTATATCTTCACACAGAATAGTGGTACCAAACCTGTGGGTAAAAATAAACTGGTTGTCAGTAAAGATAATTTTACGTGTTAACGTCATAAGAAAACATTGCCGAACGCTTAGGCCGATTGTGCCACTCTATCGCTTGTTCCGCCTTGTTCCGCGCTCTCCGGCTCAGGCGGAACGTGAAACTTTTTCGTGCGTGCAGCCGACGTTCATCGATTTATAAGACGTTAACACGTCAATAGTAAAGAAACGAAAAAAAAACGAAACGAAATAAGATTAAAAATAGTTTTTTATCCTACTCCTAACAGATTTGTAACCTATAGAAATAATTGAAAGTTTAGATGTTTGGATGTTTGTTGTGATTGAGTTACGGTTACGCAAAAAGTACTGAACGAATTTGGCTGAAGCTTGAAATCCATACCTCCTATACATATTATATGTAAATGTAAAAGTGTGTTTGTTTGTATGTCCTGCTTTACGTCAAAACAGAGAGCCGGAGTGATTTTTTGTGTGCAGATAGTTGGAGGGCTGGAGAGTGACATAGGCTACTTTATATCCCGAAAAAATGTTTCCCGTGGGATAAAAAAGTAGTAGTCCACGCGGGCGAAGTCGCGGGCGTCCGCTAGTATTCGGTATATAGTTTATGACATGGAATTAAACATAGGCTACTTTTTATCCCGGAAAAAGGCACGTGGGATGAAAAAATAGTAGTCCACGCGGGCGAAGCTACTAGAAAGAGTAGAAAGTAACTTCAAACTTACCATTTCTGGATACTTGATGACCAAAAAGGCAGCTCCTATGTACACAAAGTCTGCTCTGAAGAGACTTTCTCCACAGTAGACCAGTATGGCTACAGATGCCGTGTAGTAGACCAAATAGTCCCTCAATTCGGCAACTCTTAACTGCAGGCTTTGGGTCCTTTGGTAGTTGTGTATTATGTTGCACAGGTGGGGTATAGATTTGATTGTGAGCAGGTATATTATGTAGCGAGCTGAAATGGGTTTCGGGATCGTTAGATTATGATATTAGAGCCATGTTGGCCGAGAAGATTAGTACCTCGACTTTCGAAGGTCGTGGGTTCAAATCCTGGCCGTGCATCAATGGATGTTTCGTTTCGAAAAATTTATATACGCATTAACACGAGCTCTAAACGGTGAAGGAAAACATCGTGAGGAAACCCGCGGCTTAGTCAGCCCCGAACGTATTAACCAAGTCTGTGGATATTGGCCGGTTAAGCTGAGAGGATGATTTAGGTGCTGGGCAAGCTTACTTCATCTAAAAAAACATAGTCCCAGGCACTACAGTGTCCCGTTAAGTGTAGGCAAAAGATTGCCTCCTGACACTGTAGGTATAAATCATCTAGTAAAGATGTAAAGGCCTAAGATATAGTGTGTGATTTATCACTGCTCACACGGCACGGCATAGTGCTGAGTCGAGGCATTTATGCTTTGATTGAAACATAAATACAAACTTTCTGACACTCTAACACAACTTTCGAACGTAAGGTCTTGGGTTCGAGTCCCGAACGTGTATTTTTCACACACATGCATAAAAGTTGTATGATGCACAGCAAATTCAAACTCAATCTTCATTTCTTCAAATCGAAATAGGTACCTACAGATAATTGGCGTTGGTGTGTAAAACAAACTTTATAAAACAAAAAATAAATATTCTAATGGAAAATAAAAAAAACTCACCGACGTTTAGCCACTTGTACTTGTCTTCTAAACTAAGATTTTGAGACCCTGCAACAAAGAAAAAAAAAAACCTTTAAAGTAACTTTAAACCAAATAAAGTTTACCTTAAATAACTAGTAGTTCGCCCCGAACTGAGATCTCGCGCACCGTAGATGGCTTACATTTGGACTTTCTTCTGACTACCCCTATAATATAGGTATAATATAATATAGATACTGCCGAGTATGCCTATTGCGCTAGCTCTTCATGGTAAAAAATACTGGCATGCATGCAATACATAATGTCGCGTCTAATTTTTCATTTAGGTATTTCATATTTATGAATTCTCGTAGTATTTCTAAAAGTATACGTCCTAGAATAAAAATAATAACTATTTTGGAATGTACAAATAAAGACCTTTCATTTGACAGCCCACTCAATATATTTGTTTACTTAACTTTTTTTACCCCAATTATTTTCATTCTTTATCAAAATTTTTTTTATCATGAAAATAAATCAAGTAGCATCTAAAATCATTGCAAACCAAACCGCAACGATGCCACTCTCTTTTTAAGACCGACCAGTCAATGAGCTACGAAGTCATCGAAACTCTATGCAACGGGAGCTCTTGCAGCTCTGGTTTCGTAGTTTTTGGTCTTTGGTCGTATTTCAAAAACTATACATCCTAGATTAAAAATAAAAACCATTTTGGAATGTACAAAGTAAGCCCTTTCGTATGACACCCCACTCAATTTATTTGTGTAACTTTCATAATTTTTTACCCCCTTGGGAACCCAATATCTTCACAACCCCTTCATCGATTAAGCTCATATGCTCCCCCGTAAATTTCCTTACCACAACCTATTGACCTACCAAGTTTCATGCAGATTGGATGAACGGTTCGACAGTTATGCTCGAACAACAATTCGTGAAACATACAAACATACAAACATACAAACATACAAACATACAAAGCAAAATCGCCCAACTTACCACTAAGATCTTCGCTCGCTTCGCTCGCTCGATCGATAAGTTATCTACGCTTTATATGTATTATGTGATCTGTTACAGATACTACACAACTGTATACGCAAAGGAACGCAGCTACTCAGATCTTCCTTTAAAATTGTCCAAGGGTAAACAGAGGCAAGTCGAAATAAACTATTGGCACAAGTGAATAATTGGAAAAATTCCTGTGTCAAAACTTACAACAGTATTCGCCTTTACTCGCAAGGATCACAAATACTACTGCACTGACTAAAACAGAGTCCCTTTGCCTACGAAGTTATAATGATTACTGACCATGCAACGTCCGGTTTCAGGAACAGTCAGCTTGTAAAAATTCACGGAAAACTTAGGAAAAATTTACAAAAGCGCATTTTACACTTTCGCGATCTGTAGACATAATTTAAACAAACTAACGGGACTTTATCGCATGATTAACTTTGTTTAAATTAAAATTCACAAATATAAATAATAAAAAATAAATAAATATTTATATTTATTTCTTTCGATAACTACCGAATAGAGACAGTAGATGAGTATGTTTACCTTGGTCATCGTTTATCCTTTGGCCGGGGCTCCCAGTTGAGAGAAATTTCTAGGCGTATCCAACTGGGGTGGGCTGCTTTTGGAAAATTGGAAGACGTCTTCAAGTCAAAAATCCCGCAATGTCTGAAGACCAAGACATTCAACCAATGTGTTCTGCCTATTCTCACTTATGGATCCGAAACATGGCCTCTCACAAACGAGCACATGTATGCCATAAGGGTTGCTCAAAGAGCCATGGAGCGGGCCATGCTAGGTATCCACCTCGTGGACCGTATACCAAACATCGAAATTCGACGTCGCACCAAAGTCGGGGATGTAGGTATACGGATTGCGAGGCTTAAGTGGAGATGGGCGGGGCGGGACGACGACCGATGGACGAAAGCAGTTACCGAATGGTGGCCAAGAGATATGCGGCGGCCTCGAGGCAGACCACCTGCCCGATGGTCAGACGACATTGTGAGGGCGGTAGGAGAACAATGGATCCGGCTGGCACAAAACCGCCAGGAGTGGCGTGATAGAGAAGAGGCCTTTACCCAGCAGTGGGTGTTACAGGCTACTTAGATAGATAGATAGAAATAAATATTGCTGGACATTTCACTCAGCGCTATCTAGCCCCAAACTAAGCAAAGCTTGTACTATGGGAACCAGAAAACTGATAGAATACATAAATACCTTTTTGTAAATACATACCTACATCCTTAAAAAAAATAGATTAAAAAAAAATACATACATGAATACTTTATAACACCCACACAGAACAAACATCTATGTTCATCACACAAATATTTGTCCTGATTGGGAATCGAACCCACGACCTACAGCGCAGAAGGCAGAGCTACTACCAACTGAGCTAAGAGGCTAGATATTTAAGAAAATTCATTTTCTCATACATTTTGTATGGAAAGACTTTTTTATGATGTCTCGAAACGGTAAGGTGAGGCAGTGCGAAATTTTCCAGGTCAGCTAATATAACATAATATTATTAACTTGATATTTTTACATGATAATTTAATTCCCGTGTTTTGATAATATTTTTTAAGTTTGTGGAGTAGGTATTCGAAAAGTAATTTAGTATGACCTACCTTGGTAAAGTTTTTTCATAATATTCTGAAGCTGACTGTATCAAGTTCAAAGAAATATTCTGTCTATTGAGCATTCATTTAGGTAATAACGTTCAAAGACTTCATTATTTGAGTTACAGAGAAAAGATTACAGGCTACAGGATGTTTATTTTACTATGGAATGGTTGTTGAAGAGTCAGTATTATGTTATGGCAATAGTTAGAGACATAATAAATATTTCGGACAAGTGCGAGCCAGAATCGCGCCTAGGTTCCATTCTGATTTCTTTTGAATTTTGTTTATTATATGCAAATTATTGTCTGTTAGAAATGTATTTAAAAAAAATTGTTAAACACTCACCTACTGCAATACTAGCGACAAAGAGAATCTGAACTCCATAGACATACAGTTTGTTCATATTTCAGCAGGTACCTGAAAAATTTAAACAATACCAATAATAACAAACACTGAAGCTGCGACGCGGGCCAAGTACCAGCAAACCAAGGGAGCACATATTGCCCAATCACGTCGTGCACACTTGGAATCTGTTACCAGACTCAGTGATCAGTGCCCCCTCAGTGAACGCTTTCAAAAGCAGACTGGACAAATACTTAAAGCGCACTGACAAGAAATAGGATATACACGCATCAGCTTTGAGAGCTGCCTGTGTAACAAATAATAATAATATTATAATTATAAACAATTTTGTCCCAATAATACAGTAATTTTAACTTGCTATGTATGTTTGTTCGGGTAAAATCTTGCAACTGAATTTAAAAGCAGTTATCCTCATCCGTTTGAGCTGAAATTTGGCTCGGTTATAGATTCTTGGTGACAATGCAATATTATGTTGACAGTGACCTGTTCTGATGATGAAGTCAGGAGTCGTTCAACTAGCAAGCATTTGAACCACTTTTGTTGTTTATTTGTGTTGAAAAGGACACTTTACTCCACCTATCAACCTAATCTTCCTCTTCCCTCTCTCAACACACTCAATATTATTACCTACCTACACATGTTATCCTTCTTTACACAATCTAACGATCATAATTTCCGAAGTCTCAAAAATTAGAGGTTTCTGAATTTTCTGATGCCTTTATAAATTCTTACTCACAGCTACAGTTTTTTTTGTGCAAGTTTCTTATTATCTTGAGCAGTCTTACGAAGTTTTAGGTTTAGGAAATGAATACTTTCGGAAATAAAAAATATCAAATTTTGATAAACATAACCTCAACTTTTGCACAAAGTACATAGTGTTCTTGCCAGCTCAAATAAATCTGAGTCGCTAGATTAAATCTTTAAAGTCGTGTTTTTAGTAACAATATTTGTTGTTATAAAATTGATGTTTTAGTAGGTCGCCAAATATATTTTGTCGCTAAAACTAATTTTAGGTCGCTAACATTTGAGCAAAAGTCGCTATTTCTAGCGTCAATATCGCTACGCTATGTTGGCAACACTACTTGGTTCTTGACCACAGACAATAAAGGCGCAAACACACGCTGGCCCAGGCTCGCCGAGTGAATGGGATGGGATGGGTGGGAGTGGAGTGTCAACGTGTTCACTCATCACCACAGAGTCCACAGAAAAATTAATTTATTACCACTTTTTTTACAGTCTGTGGTGCATTTAATTTATAGTGCTACCACACGGTCTGCAGACACGTTGGCAGACCGTCTGCCAGACGGTCTGTCAGACGGTCTGGAAGACGGTCTGGCAGACGGTCGGATCCTTGAATACATAATAGTAACCACGGTCCAAATGAGGAGTGTTGCCAGCTGGCTAAACGAATTTACCTCTAAACTTAGATGGAAATCCCTTCGAAAAATAGGTCTTTCCGAAAATAAACCCAACCAAGCTTAGAGCCCTAAAAAGTCAACTAAATTACTTTAACATCTACAGATTGAAAACAACAATCTTTAGATAGCCTCCTGTTTCATTCGTCACTCGCACAAAAAAAAGAAAGATAGTTTAAATATATAGGTAGGTAAGATTAAATGAAATAGATACCTGCTAAAAGCCTGCTAACAATAAATAGGCAACCTAGACAGTCGGTTCTAATTTATTTTAAAACTCCCGAATTTGCAGGAAATCCCCCATTTGGCATCACTCCCTATTTGTCTGTCGTGGTTTTTGACGGTTGGGGCCAACCATCAAAATCGTTTGATGGTCTGTGTCATATCATTGTGACAGTGACACAGACCATCACTTTGGTCTGCCGCAGACCAAATCTGTGGTTTGGTCTGTGCCGTCTGTTACGGCTATTAAATGGCATCGGCAAAAGAAATTGATTTGTTATGAAATAAATATTGTGCTAAAAATTACTGATTGATTGTGAAATTAGAATTTCTATGTATATCTGCAATGTTATTTCACAAAACTGACAAATTATTATAACATAATTCATTCAGTACAGTACCTACGTTTCCGTCAACGAATTTAACAAAATTGAGCTCAACGATGGTGGTTTGCAAGTTCTTTCAGCAAGGTAGCTGCCGTTATGGTCAGAACTGCAGATTTGACCACATCTATGGTTCCAAATACTCCTACCATGGTAAGTTTTATCTTAAACTGCTTCCCGTTCTGAATAGAACTTTGACCTAGGGGGGAGATGCCCATCTGAGATAATTTAATTTATGTCGAAATTATTGGACGCCGTCGTCCGAGTGAGCTCGCTCGGACGACGGCGTCCAATCAGAGTCATCCGAGTTGCACATGGTCCAAGCTGGATCATGTCAACCCGGCTTAAAGGTAGATGCAGTACTTCTAAAAATTACCTCCTCTATTTTTATTATGAAACTAGTACTCCTAAATCTATTACCTACAACACCTAAGTGTATCAAAGCATTGTAAAGTATTGTCTATATTTCCAGCTAACCCTTCTCCAGAAGTCGCCCAGCCTGGCCCAGCCATCACAGATGACCAGCTAGTCAACCAAGTCCAGACTTATGTGCAGTCCATCATACAAGGAGGGCAATGGCTGCTGTCTGTCTACGCTCCGTTCAAAGACAGGCCTGCATTCCCTGGGTTCGTGGACATGTCTCCGGAAGAAGCCAGGCTGCTCATCTATGAAGCAAAAGCTAATAACAGCCTAGATCAAGCTGTAGGTTGATGTTTTTAGAAGTTGTTTTTGCTTTTGGATTATAAAAAAAACATTTTAACAGACAGTCAAGACATTTACTTAGATGTAACATAATAATGTCAAGAGTACCTATTCAAAGACCAGCGGGGTTAAAAAGGCTGTTATAGCAGAATCACAATAGAAATTGATTTATAAATGCCATCTCTTCATAGATTGAGAGTGACAAGAATGGCATTTAGTGCAATTCCTATTGATTCTGCTTTAGTGGCCTTTTTAGCCCTGCTGAACAAACACACCTGGACACTCTTTTTGGGTGACAAGCTGCAAATCCAGAATACTAAATCTTGTTTTCTTACAAAGCCTTCATTCAAGCTCAAGTTAATTTATATAAAAAATTCTAAACAAAACACCATTAATTGATGCACATCATACAGATTGATAGTTGACTCAAGAAATTTTTTTTTCAGGTGATGTTCATGAACAATCTTTTCCAAGAAGCAAAGCGGAAGCATGAACTACTACTTACAAAGAACTCAAACATTACCAAAGTCCTACGAAGCCTTAACAATGGTGAAAACGTTGCCAACCCGTTCGGAAGTCAGCCACAACCAAACACTGCGTTCGGGAATGCTTCTTCCATCTTCCGAAGCGCAGTTCAACCTACACCTGCCTCTGTATTTGCACAGCCACCATCGGTTTTTGGACAAGCCAATGCCTTTGCTCCACAGGATCCAGCGAAATCAATATTCGCTCAAGCCACTCAAAATGTTTTCCAAACTAACCAAACTCCTAGTATATTTAATCAAAGTTCTGTTAATCAAAGTCAGCCGATGTTTGCTCAAGCAGACAATACAGCTCAGTCAATATTCGCTCAAGCAACACAAAACGTGTTCGCTCAAAACGCTCAGCCGACAAATATTTTTAACACACAAAATGATAACACAGCTAAAATGACATTTGCAAGTGCATCGCAATTTCCATCTCAACAGTCACCATTTTCCCAACAAAGTTACCCTCCTGCTAATATCTTTCAAAAACCAGCGAGTCAAAGTGGATTTGGCGCTCAAAATGTATATCAACCATCCGCAGTTGACACTGGAGTGTACAGTAAATTGGAAGACTTATCACCTGAACATCTGGAAGCATTTAAGAGTGAAGATTTTAAAATGGGTTTTATACCGGAAATACCTCCACCTCAATCCCTTTGCGTATAGTTAACTCAATTGACTGAATATACCTGTGATAATATCTTAGACAACTTCTGGAACTGTATTTGTTGATAATATAAAGACTTTTATTTCAATAAGTTTATTTTAATTTCTTATAAATAATATCCTACTTAAAACTTAGTTTTTGTACAGATGGAAAAGATAATTATAATGTAGGTCGCGCGATTATTGTTTATCCCTTTTGAAGTTAGCGTTATTGCAGCTAATTCAAATAGCCATCATCACGCATTGCGTATTGCATGCTTTGATGGCAACCAAAATTGATCTCATACTTTCAAGGAACATATTTGACAGTTGAGACCTTGAGATTTTGGTAGCTATCGAAGATAGACAATCGGGGGGCAGAGCAGCCCTAAAAAAGTAGAGAAAATCAATGGGTTGTAGTAGTCTTTCGTCAATGGTCGATCTCTGACTAGTAGGTAGTCCAGGAGATACGCAATCAATGGGCTGTAGTAGTCTTTCGTCAATGGTCGATCTCTCCGAGGTAGACCTGCTTATCGCTGGAGGCGGACAGCACGATGGGCTCGCGTCGATGGAAGTGCACGTCGGTGACGGCGCCGTGGTGGCCGGGCAGCTTGTACAGCACGCGGCGCGAGGTCGTGTCCCAGATGTACAGGTGACGGTCAGACGAGCCCGCTGCAACCTGGGGAACATCAACAGAACATGTAACGAGTGTGTGAGTGAACGAGTTAATTAAATAAATATAAATATTGCTGGACATTTCACACAGCGCCATCTAGCCCCAAACTAAACAAAGCTTGAACTATGGGAACCAGCCAGCACCACTATTTTGTTACACACGGTAAGTCGATTTTTGAGTGCAAAATTACTTCACATATTTTACACAACAAACATTATATAACTTTTTTCAACTATCTTCTACCATTTCAAAGTATTCATAGTAAAAAACAATTTTTGTTTGAACGAATCCGAGTTAGCGACTTACCGTGTGTTACAAAATAGGGTTGCTGATCTAAGGCGGTTCTCACACTGCGACGCATGCCGCTGCATTGTGCGTCGCTGCTGATTTTAATATTGTATGCATGTATATAGGCATTTCGGCTAAAGGAGGATAGCTTGTATCATTGGGGGTTCGAATCCCGTCGAAATTGAAAATTTTGATAAGATTTTTCTTTTCAAATAAAATATCTGGGCGACCGAACTCGGTTCGGGTGCATAACGCCATCTAGTGGTTCAATTACGAACCACGTTGCACTTGTAAATCTTTTTGCGTGTAAATGCCGAGAAAACGGCTTTTCCCAGTTATGAGACTTAGCTAGATAGATTTTTCGCCCCCGTAAACACCCGTACTGCAAATTTCATCGAAATCGTTAGAGCCGTTTTCGAGAACAATAGTACCAACAAACTTCAAACAAATATTGCTCGTTTAATAGAATAGGATACAGTCGTAGTCGTGTATTACCTTAGATCCGTCAGGCGACCAGGCGCACCTCAGCAGATTCTTCTCGAAGTTGTGCGCGTGTCCGGACATCAGCTTGACGCATCTCTCTGACGGCGCGAACGGACGCACGTCCCAGATACGCAGCGTGCTGTCCATCGAATTGGAGAGCAGGTACGAACCGTCGTACGACAGGGCCATGCCTGAAACAACAAAACTCCAAACTCAAGATTATTTATTCAATAAGATCATGATGGTCTTTGACATCACGTTGATCACTTTGTTTGATATCTTTGATATAGTTTTGATACAATATTTTATGATTTTAATATAAATAAACGGAGTTGGAGCATGTTCAGTCGCAGGCGTTTTTGTCATCCAAGTAATCTGATATTTTATAGTACGCTTTTTTATAGAGATGACGTTTAATTGATTTTTTAAATTAGTTAATTGATAAGTTTTGCAATTCGCCTGGGAGTTTGTTATAGAAGCGTACGCATTGCCCTTTAAATGATTTGCTAACTTTATCGAGCCTAATTGTGGGAACAGCGAGTTTATCTTTGTTTCTGGTATTTCAACCTGGACCTTTAGCCTGGCCGAATACTAGCCACAAAACGCCGCCACAAAATGCCGCTACCGACCGACCGAAAGAATTAATGAAATCGGACTACGTGTTGATGAATTACAACCAGATACTCTTTTGACTTTCATCTCCTGTGCCTAGGAAACCGTGCTGAACTATGTATTTCCTGTAGTTTTCATATATTTTGTATAAAATAAATAAATATTGCTGGACATTTCACACAGCGCCATCTAGCCCCAAACTAAGCAAAGCTTGTAATATGGGAACTAGAATACTTATATGTTTTTTTTTTTGACACAGAACAAACATCTATGTTCATCACACAAATGTTTGTTCTGAGTGGGAATCGAACCCACGACCTAAAGCGCAGAAGGCAAAGCTACTGCCAACTGAGCTAAGAGGCCAGTATAGACGCGCCGCACTCGTGTAGCCGGTGGCGGCCACTCGTTACAGCTACAAAATATATGAAAAGTCGTTTTCGCTGGCGTTTTGTGGCTGTGATTGGTGGTCCGTTTGCAATGAGATTAAGTAAAGAATTACGCCCGTTTGGTTGAGCCCTAAAGCGGCTCAACCAAACGAGCGTAATTCTTTGAGTTGTGAGTCGCGTAATTAATGCGACGGGTTGGATACCGACAATGTTATACCGCCTATACATATTGGCGAGCGTAGGCCAACGCGAGCGAAGGCGAACGTGTCGACAGCATATTTGCCATCGCGTCGGTTGTCTTGTATTCACTCGGCCAGCTAGGCGAGCGACACCGAATGATAGCAAATATGCTGTCTACACGTTGGCCTCTGCTCGCGTTGGTCTAGGGTCACCAAACATGTATAAGCAGCTTAAATTATGTTCCTTAAATTATGGCCTATGTTCTTTTGAACTTTTAATTTTAATTGTCTTTTTATGTCTTTTTGTGTGTGATATGGGTCCAAAAGTGCTCGAAATAAATAAATTTTATTTTATTTTATTTAAATTGGCGGGTTTTACGTTCGTAGGCTGGACTACGACAAAAAGTTACAAATACTTTTTAATTTTGCATAGAGGGCAGGAAAAATGTCTAAAGAGTGTTGTCAGGTCAAAATATACACAAAAACAAACCTGTAACAGTATCTGTATGTCCCTTGATCTTATAAGCAATCTGGTTATTTCGGATATCCCAGATTTTGATGACATTATCCACTCCACCTGATATGATCTTCTCGGCTGTGTCGTTGAATAGTACCGATGTGACGGGGTAGGCGCTGTCGAAGGAAGCCACTGGGTTCCGTTTCCTTGCGTCCCAGAGCTTGATTGTGTTGTCATCTGATGCGGAGACAAGAAGTTCTGGACCTCTTCTTGCTCCTGAAATTAAAAAAAAAACTCTATAGTCTATGCTTATTTTTTTTACTTATATATTCACTTGAGGATTCCTTGTGTGAATATCAGACACTGGGTCATGTCCAGAGAATATATACATACACAGCAAACCAGCTTTGCTGCTATGTCATCCAGGTTTTCAAAGTTATTTCCTATAGCAACAATGCCTAATAGAAGTAATTTCTATACTCTATCCATAGCTATTAAAAACGTGATTCTAACCATTTACAGAGTTAACAAAACTGGCATGTCCCTTCAGCTTCTTGATCCGCGTGCCTGTTGGAACGTCCCAGACGGCCACGGTGTTGTCCGTGGCACAAGTGTAGAGGTGGGCGCCGTCGGGGGAGAAGCATAGCTCCATGATGGCTCCCGTGTGCCCTTTCATCACCATCACATTCTCGCACTGGCCATATACTGTCCATATAACTGGAATTGGGAGAATAGAATTACTTTATTGTTTTATTGGCAAAACAAACAGCTAATACTAAAATTAATACTAAGTAGTTACATAGTAGTTACAAACAGCTAATACTAAGTAGATACATGGGATCCAATTATGGGGAACAGCATCCCACTCAAACATTGAAATACTGCAAAGATTCCAAAACAAAACATTGCCTACAATAACCAACGCTCCTTGGTTTGTACCAAATGACCTACTACATGGAGACCTAAGAATACCTACAATTAAAGAGGAAATTATCAGATATACCATAGCATACAAAGAACGCCAGAACGACACCTTAAATGCAGAATACCGCAAGACTCTACTAAACAGAATCCTCTGTAAAATACTACAGGGTGTGACACTGGTCACACACCTAGCAAGCCAACCCAAACACCGACACACATACAGCTGAATGTCCCAATGCAGGAGACAGATTGCAGTAACAGAGAGAACAAAAAAAAAAAAAGTAGTTACATCGATGCTTACTTATAATAATGTAGCTTACTAGCCTACTATAGTCATATTGCTAATTATACGGACTAAAAGTGAAGGAAAAAATGTCATTTTTCCTTCAATATTGACATAAAACGTATCAAAACTAATCAAAATTGACGGAAAAATGACATTTTTTCCTTCAATTTTAGTCCGTATAATTAGCAATACGACTATATGTTTGGCTCCAAATAAGACTTTTATTATTGTTGTTGTATTGTGTGTTGTAATATTTATTGTTATCAATTATTTCTGTGAACAGGTAGGGTTCTTCGGAATAATTATTTATAGCGTTGATATCAAAAGAAGATAATAATTGAATAACTTCATATAAGATGCATCATGGGCAATAAAGTTGTTTGTACTTACATATCTGTCTGTCGAACCCTGCAGAAGCCAAATGCTTGCCTTCAGGATGGAATTTGGCAGTGAATATCTCTCCTTGATGTCCTTCCAATAGCATAATAGGCGCATAGAGATTTGATGTACGTGGAACCTGGAAATTTAGTCATGAATCTATGAATACGAGTGAATAAGCTAAGGTATATTTTAAGACAGGGTTTTTACATCGGCTAGAGCTTCTGAACTTTATACTGGTCAATTAAGAATTGAAATAAGTAGCAATGAAAACTTTTGTAAGCTAACTTACCGCCGATGTAACCACAGCTTTCTCTCTTGTGCCCGCGACGGTGATTTCATGTCTAGTTCGCTTAGAGGGAACTACGGCTGTATCTTCTGCTTTCCGTTTTATTTCAATTTCAGGCATTTTTCTAAAATATACAGGAAATTAGTAACAAAGTTTTAGATTAAAAACTGTAACCTCAAAATCAAAGGTTTGTTTGTTGTCGTTTCATTATCTGTGCTCTTGCTTGCTTTTACTGTTTGTTTGTTTGTGATTGATTCAAGGGATTGAATTGAAAAAAGTCAGCGTGAAAATCGATTGGAGTAAAATCGATTCGGTTCGATTGTCTTGATTTGATGGACTGATGGACTACTACATTGACTTCATTCTGTCACTGTCAGTCATCAGAAATAGTTGTCAATGTCAATGTCATAATTGATGTATTTTTTTCAGTTTTTCAAATAAATTCAGCAATAATTTTCAGCAAGCAAGAGCAACTTCAACTTCCCAGGGCGAAACAAAATAAAATTATGAGTGAAAAGCATTGAAAACTGCGAAAACAATGACCAAATTGGAACTAACGCTCGCAATTATAAAACCTCACGCCATCAAAAATCCTGTTGCTCTATCTTACATCAGGCATATCCTGAAAAATAAATTTGTTGTTGTGAAAACGAAGAGAGTTTCTTTAGACAAGGAAACTGCTGGTAATTTCTATCAAGAGCATGTTGGGAAGTTCTTCTACAATCGCCTGGTAACGTTTATGACGAGGTGAGAGATTGCTTAATGCAAAATCATTGATGCCAAATAATCTTACCTTGACTGATGTTCATGGTCTTATCTTGGGTTCTTGGGTCTGTTTGAATTAATTTGACTTTGTTTTACCTATAGGCGTAGCTTGCTTAGACGTTCCTAATGATCATTGAATTTAAAAAACTGGCGCATTCACAATTTGTATGGGTGATTGCAAGTGGCATTACGAGCTGAGCACTTCCGTGCTTCAGAGGACAAGTTAAATTGTCGGTTCCGGCTTTAAGTCGTTAAGCCTTGACGGAGGCCATTAGGCAGCCTAAAAACTCCATCATCAGAAATGGCCATATATGAACTTACCTTGTTTTATTTTCCAGTGGGTGTATAGACCTCCATGTTCTGGGACACATGGATGCTATCCAGCTTTGGAGACAGATGCTCGGCCCCACCAGTGTTTTCAAAGGCCAATTCACTGAACCTAATTGTATAAGAGGCATGTTTGGAATCTCTGACACCAGGAATGTGGCACATGGTTCAGGTGGGGCATCATTTTTTTAAATAATGCTGCAGTCATTCAACAACTGGTTATAATACCTATCTATTTATATCTTACTAACTTTCACCAGCGATTTCGCTCACGTGGAAAATATAAAAAGTATAAAAAGCAGCCTATGCCCTACTCCTGGTCATATTTTCTGTCTATCTATATTTTAATATTCAGCCAAATCGGTTCAGTGGTTGTTGAGTTATAGAGGAACAATCAAACATCTATCCATCCAAACTTTCACATTTATAATATTAATGTGAATTAGTGTGATAGTGTGATGTAGCCATAGCCATTACTAACCCCTTTCTTTGTGTTCTTAACTTTGTTCCATTGATAATTTTTTGTTATCCTAATGTGTCCCACTGTTGGGCAAAGGTCTCTGATCCCTGTCTATGGTGATTTCCCACCATTCCTTGTTATGTCCATCTATTATGAATATTGATTGAAATTTCCATTTTCTTTTCCAGATTCACCCTCATCTGCAGAAAGAGAGATAAAGTTCTTCTTCCCTGACTTCTCATTCTACAAATGGCATGAAAATGATGAGATAAGATACAGGAAGGGTCCCATTATATTCAACAACCATCTCTTCCAACATGTTCGGAAGTTATAACATGAAATTTAGTTTAAATTAGTACAATGTAAAAAAAATGTGCACAACTGTATTCCCAAGGTGCAGTAGACAAAGGTCCTTGGGTAGACATAATCACAGAAAACTATTACTCCTAGCGGAGGACATGATATTCTTTCAGATATTTAGGCATCTTCAGATCCTTTGAAGAAGTCTAAGGGGGTAATGAGAGGTATGTGCCAACACATTTGGACAATGTAATTAAGTGCCTCTGATTAGCCCCTTACAAGAATTTCAAACTAGGTTTGAGAGAATATCTTCATTGTTCACCATGCTTGGGGTTCAGAGATTGTTAAGTTTTCAGTTTATTTCAGTTTCTTTATGGCATCTGTTATTGGTACAAAATACCTTTATGCACATTGCACCTACTTTTAATCTTTGGGATTTATTATTTAGTTACCATTGTGATACTAGCATAATGTACTTTGTTCTTATACACCAAAGAACATGAAAAAATGTTTAAATTAATTTTACATAGTATAGTCTCAAAGTATTAGTTGAACTGGTTGAACTAAGCTGTGTCTAGATCATACTGGGTTGTTATGTAATTAGAAATATGATTTCTACCAAAAAGTACAATCTTTTATTTCTCCAATGACTTCAAATTGATAACAATAATGTAATATCAAAAAAAGTTAAGAAACACTGTATACCATACAAACATTATATTAATTACACAACAAGAACATACAGTAATTATACTAAGTTACATAAACTTACACATTGTGACATCACAAGAATTTTATGGCAAGTTAAAATTTTATTGTACTACTCAATTTGGACGGACATTTGAACTCAAGCATGAAAATAACTCCAGATATACACTTCACAATGGATCTAGGCATTCATGAAGTTAGCCTCTGCGCAGTAGAAAATTTAGTATGAAAAAGCTGCACTGCACATCGAAACGGCTAACTTCACGAATGCCTAGATCCATTGTGAAAAGTGTACAATATTTTTTGATAATGAAAACACTATAGAATTATATTCCATTGATCTTAACCCTTTATTCCCCAATTTTAACAAAAACCTTAGGTCTTGAGAACACTTTGATCCCCTCTTCTAGTTTGGCTAGTTGTTTCTCAAGTTCCATTTTCCTATTTCTCATCCGAAGAGTGTCTGTCCTCACTGGCAATTTGTTTAGTTCACTTACAAGTTCCGCAAAGCTGTTTCTTAGCATACGTAAAGTTTCTTTCCTCTCTGTATCAGGCAGGGCCACGTGCCCTGGAGGACACACATCATCAATAGCAACACCAGTCCCTTCCGCATGAGGTAATTGCTCCTTCCTCTCCCTCAGATACTTAGGAACAACACCTTTTTGATATCCAGATGGTAAGTAAGGATCTTTATTTTTCCTATCTAGTATAGAGTTCAGTCGACTACAGTTCCTCTCCATCTCAATCTCATCACCTCTACGAGGGGTGGGAGATGGGGGAGAGTTCCGGTAGTGTCCTGAGTCACCGCTTGCTTTCTTCGAGTCATCATCATCTTTCTTAGGATATAACACAGTTAATTTGGTACTTTCTGATAGCTTTTGTGGGAGGTTTGATTCGATAGTCTGACAACCGATGTCCCTCAAGCGTCCCGAGGATTCTGTACTTGCATCATCTTGCGAGTCTTCTGGTTTTGACTGCCTCAGTTCTTTCCTCTTTAAGAACTCCGCCATGTCACCTTTTTTGATCCGAATATCGGGAAGCTTCTTGCGCGAGTTGTTGGAACTGGTTTTTCCCACATTGTGGGAGAATTTGCCAGTTTTATTCGAGGGTGTTGACTGCACTTGGCCAAGAGAGCTTCCGGCAGCTGTGGGGTTTGTGAGGCGCGGCGGGTGAACAGCTTTCATCGTGTACTTCGTCTCTTTCGGCGACTTTCCTTGAATTAACTTTAGTTGCTTCATGTTTTCCCGGATGAAGTTCTTTTTGTTTTCTTTCTCTGAAACGCGATAAACTAATTAGTTTAGGATCATTTCAAGGCAAGCTATTATTTTTAGGCTCTAAATAAACAGATTTTTAGGCAAAAATACTCACTTGGCTCAGGAAAAATCCCCTTCAAGGTATACATTGTTTTGTTATTGTCAAGCTGTAACAAAATCTATACAAAGGTAAAATACACTCATCATTTACAGTCCCCGTAATAATTAACTTTCACTGTTCATAGTTCTGCACTTTTAGATAGTTGTTTTTAGCAAAATGTGTATTTCAAAGATTTTTTGTAATTTGCGCTCGGTTTTTGTCACTCACTTTTTCAAACAGCTGTCAAAAAAGTAATCAAACAAACGGTTTGTCTATGGATAGAGTTGTTTCTGGCCATTTAGTTGAAGTTTCATCTTGAGTTTCATTGATGATCAAGTCTATCCCCCTTACTTACGAAAGATGTTTAAAGTTGAACACTGGTTGAACAACGTCCTGTCTCTGTTTATCACTATCCACAAATAAAGACAGGACGTTGTTTAAACAGTGTTTCACTTTAAACATCTTTCATAAGTAAGGCCCTATGATTTTAAAAAAGTACTTATTACTTTGCTTGTTTTCGAAACTTTTTGAATCACAGAAGTAGGTCCTACCTACTTTCTGTTCCTCGCTCATGTCATTACCTAGGTGAATAATCCCATCCTATGAAAAATTGATAACGAACTAATCCCCACTCTATGCCAAGGCCGTAATTTGCGCTTGTGCGTAGATACCTATTCCTAGTAGCCTTAACAGCGTTAGTACACCGACGCATTCGCATGCGACTGCGACGTTCGCATCGCATTGCGATGCGAAACTCTAATGCCAATCGGCTGCGTCGGTGTAACAGCCATTTCGCAGTTGCTTGCGAAACAATACAGACAAGGATGCAACTATTTCATCTAGCTATATGATAGAGCGAGACATAACACATGCGAAACATTGCCATACAACTTACAGTTTTTTCGTCGATTCGCTGTCGCATGCGAATGCGTCGGTGTACTAACAGCGTAATAGTAGGTAGGTATTCCGTTACAAATATAAAAAGCTCAAGAAATACATAACTTTGTAGATCGAACTTTTTATTACGCGCACTTCCTTTTTGTACCTAACAAAATGTCACGCACGTGACGTTTTGTGACTTGTACATTATTATTTTGAGAGGTCTATGTTTTTGAAATAAAATCCTACAATAAAAATAGAATTTCAAAGCTTAGATCAGGAACAGATGGCCAGTGTGATTATTCCGCAGATCAATAAATATAAATTATCGAGGAGAGGCCGTAAGCTCCAGATATCTGATGATGCGAGGACTCTGGTTGCTTTGCCAAAGGAAGTACCCGAGAGGATCTGGTAAAAATTGCTATATACTTACCTACCTACCTATCTAATCATCCTACCTACCTACACAAAAACTTAAATGCAGAGGGGATAGGTAGGTAGTAAAATGATTTCTCAGTTAGTTCGCTAAATCCCCTAGATAGGTACCTACCTAAAACTTTTTTTTTTATCGACATTTTGCATAATGCCGTCCTACGGCCTACACGGCATCGGCATGGTGTAGTGTAGGTAATTTTTTCTACGCCATCTATCGATCGGGTCGAAATAAATTCAGTAGGTAGGTAGGTACCTAGTAGGTAAATGGGTAGGTAGATACTATTATTCTGTGGTATCTAATGGTTGCGAAGGGAAGGAATGAGTACCTACCTATAGTGGTGCAGGTAGAATCACCTAGGTACCTAGTTCTATTCTAGTGATCACAGCGGCACTGAATAAAGCCTTGACCAAATCAAAGCGTTCCAATCAGAGGATGCATTGTGACACCGATTGTCATCATCGATCGGTGTCACGATGCGTCCTCTGATTGGACAACAACTGATCGCCTTCTTGCACGCCACCGCGGACGTTAGCTGAACGCTTTGGTTTGGTCAACCCTTAGTGATTAGAAATGAAAAATCTTAAGTATCAAAATTTTCAATTCCGATTCCGACGGGATTCGAACCCGCAATGATACAAGCGTCCTCCTTATGCCGGAGTGCCTTACCAATTCGGCCACGGAATCCTCATTACGTCAGGTTGAAAATCTTGATAAGCTCATATTAACCTAAATTAATTTTGATACCTACGATTTTTCATTTCTAATGAAATAATACCAAAGTGTGGTTTAACACTATAAAAATTAAAAATCCTTAGTGATGTTGAGTAGATAGCAAAAAAGAAACAGCTGAGTACCTAACTAGGTATTTTCTATTTATTTCAGGGCCGAAATCCTCCAAAAGGAAGAGATTGACCTGATAATCTACGATATCAGGGAAGAGATCCTGGAAGAAGCGCTAAGAATAGGCTATGAGCGGTATATGGAGCGGCAAAACGCGAAGTTCACTGCACACTGCGCCGCTCAAGCTTGGCTGAAGCTTATCGACTGGTTTGTTTCTACTTCTCATCATCATAAACGTTTAATTACCTAGGTACTTACTATTGAGTAATTGAGTTAGTTATATAGTAAGTTGCTCTGATTCTTAAAAGGGTTCTTACAATAATAATTGGTCGCGAAGAACAGGAGAATCAGTTTGGTCTTTGACTTGAAAGTGATCTCACTCAGTGATCCTACTGTAGGTACTTAGGTACTTTGGAAAAATCCACGGTAGGTTTGACTTAGTGGATACAGTTCGTGATCTTGTTCTGTTTAGAACCGAAAGCGCGTCATTGTCACGTGGTTCGCTAGAGGACAACTTATTTGTTGCGTACAATACAACTCACTCAAGTTTTGAAGGCACACCATGTTGGCCCCAGGGTCGCATTGCCTCTCTATCGCTCTCGCCTTGCATCGATTCGCCTTCTCGCTCGCACTCGCCTAAGCTGGCCTAGGCTGGCCCAACATGGTGTTTGTCTGAGCCTTGAAAGTGAACGGTTGAACCAGGCAGTTCTACCGGCACGACCCCGGCGAGGAGCCGAGCGCGGCGCCCGCCTGCTTCATCCCCAAACGCGAGGAATCGTGGAAGGCGGATGTACTGCCCGAGCCCTCGCCCAAGGACACCTGGGCCCGACAACACCTGCAGGTGCACCTTATTGTCACTCAATATATCGTTACAGTAGGGCCAACGGATCTCGGCGTTCGTGAAGTTAGCCGTTTCGATGCGCAGTGCAACTTTTTCATACAAAATTTTCTACTGCGCAGCGAAAAGCCTGACTTCACGAACGCCTAGATCCGTCGGCCCAACTGTACCATCAGAATGATGAGTCACTTGACGAATTTAACGTTTAATTAAATAGTGTCCAATAATTGCTTCTCATTTGCTTCTATTTGCTTCCTACTGTGAGATAATTGCTTCCATATTATTTTAGAAGATATTAAACATTTAAGGGTGACCGTTATTCTGACGTCAGGATCGCCGGTCACCTGGTCGTAGATGATGTTCTGTGTGAAATCACTGAAATTTTAATAGACCAATAATTGCTTCCTCTTTGCTTCCTTCGAAGTTTTCAACCCTGGATCCTGTAGCTATCAATGATCTAGAGATATATCGATATCAAGATGACAAAGCCCCAGTGCCTGTCAAAAATGTAACGTCCGTGTACCTAATTGCTGAATACGCATGTTTTCTTTCTTTCTTTCAAGGTGCTGGAGGAGACGACGGACGAGGGTCTGGCGCGCTGGCCCAGCAGCTCCTCCATAGATTTGCCGGTGGTGGAAGATATTCCTGAGGAGTACTGGTAAGAATTACTTCTATCTATGCCAGTCACATTCGCTAGAATAAGTGATTCTACAAGTGTAGGACGACATTATGGAGAGCATTCGTCCAATCGTGCAATGGATGAAATGGATGAAAAAATGCGCACATGAAAGTGACGAGAAAAAACATAGCACAGAAAAAAAAAATCTGAATATGGACTTCCAAACTCCTGTGCACAAAACTGGTTACTACGCAGACTCCTTCACTGTCCAAGCTGTATTTCTCTGGAATAATCTGCCGGTATCTATTAGAAAGTCCTCTTCCCCCACTATTTTTAAATCTAGGTTAAAAGCACATTTCCTTTCAATTTGAATGTCATCTGGAATCGTTCTATTAAGTACTGACTTATTTTGTATAATGTAGGTATGTATTTTTTTTTTTTTTTTTTTTTTTATTAAATATATGTAGGTTTATGCAGGTTTATATAAATATAATGATTATCGTCTATGTAGTTTATTATTAAGTACCTTTCGGTACGTTAATTCGTTTTGTTTTATTCTTTGTAATAATTATTATTCTTTGTGCACCCGGCCAATCTTCCATTATTTAGATCCTTCTCCATCCAAAGGTTGCCTGGAAGAGATCGCTTCCTAGCGATAAGGCCGCCCATTGTACATTGTTACTTTATTCTGTCATTATTGTATTTTGCTTATTCTAAGGTGTGCAATAAAGAATTTTCATTCATTCATTCATTTCATTCATTCCGCAAAGTCACGCCTGAATCAATTAACTATGGCACAGGACTTTTGGTAACAGAAATAAGTTGTACACACAGGACATTCGCGAATTTTCTAGGGGTCGGATTTATAACGCATTTCAAGTAGGTAAGTATAAGTAGGTACGTAAATAACTAGATTTAGTACCTACTCCTTGCGGATGTTGTCTAAAACCAAGTTTGTCTGCAGGTTCCCTGGCAAAGTAAATCTGCCTGATCAAATACGCAAGGATGAAACACCGCAAAGAACTGTTAGCTATGATGTAAGTTTCAATTTTTTCCTGAGTTCCTCCTGAGTTTCCTCATCCATTGTTTTTTTTTGAAAAAATATCTAAGTACCACGCTTTGGCATTGTTGACGATCTCACCTACTATTTTACTACTCTTCCCCAGCATTTATGAGCTTTGGTTTTCTACCATAGGAATCCAAAAGAACAGATAGTAAGAACGTACGGTGCGGTTCCAGAGGAATTTCCTCCCGCGAACAGTTGGGTTGTGGAATGATCTACCTGCCGCGGTTTTCCCCAGTGACTACAGTATGGGGTTCTTCAAAAAGGGCGTTTTGAAATTTTTAATGTGTCAGCAGCGCGAGTGTGACGCCTCTGGTGAACTGCTTACCATCAGGTGGGCCGTATGCTTGTCCGCTACCTTAGTGGTATAAAAAAACCAGTTTTTAGGGTTCCGTACCTTAAAAGGTAAAAAAAGGAACCCTTATAAGATCACTTTCTTGTCCGTCTGTCCGTCTGTCCGTCTGTCCGTCTGTCCGTCTGTCCGTCTGTCCGTCTGTCCGTCTGTCCGTCTGTCTGTCCGTGTGTCACCATCGATTATCTCAGGAACGGGTAGAGCTAGCAAGTTGAAATTTATACCATATACTAAGGTCTATAGTCCCTATTGTGAGTATAAAAATCAAGGTCCTGAGTCAACACTATAAAAAGATATAGGCAAATTTAGGTTTTCGTGAAAACTTGTTAGTACCAAAACTTACCTTAATTATCAACTTTTTTTATTTTTCGGAATTTTTCCTTTACTTGTGCTGGAAGACCTTGCTTGTAACCAAATTTGACAATTCTAGGTCAACCGGAAGTACCCTAGAGGTTTTGGGTCGAAAACCTAAATGCTAGTTCCCGTTGACCTAGAATAACGAAATTTGGCAAAAAGCAAGGTCTTATAGCACAGATAAAGGAAAAATTCTAAAAAATTAAAAAAGTTGAAAATTAAAGGGTGTTCCCATACATACATAGTTGACGCCTATTAAAAGTCCTCCGAGTTGTATGGGCGGTCATACAATTAAGCGGACTAGCTTAATTGGCACCATGGCTAGGTACGGAACCCTCGGCGTACGAGTTCGACTCGCACTTGACCGGTTTTTATTTTTATTGTTTCTACTCTGTGGGCGAGTAGAATACGATGGGTCCGCCATTTGGCAGGACACTTGCAAAGCCCCACTGGTAGTTCGCGTGGGATTGAGCGGAGTTTGGACTTATTTGCAGAAGTCCAGCTCCGAGGACCTGGTTGCGGACTCGGAGCTGCTGCAGAAGGTCACCGACTACAGCACCGACGATCTCAGCCCTAAGGTAACAAAGAACGTTGCGACATTTTGGGCCCCCTTGTCCAACAGTGATGAAACATATGTCAAATGAAAGCTCTTGGAGTGTACTTTATTTCATTCTATTACAGCTAAGTTCAAATCGAGCGCGAAAATGGTGTTTTGATGCAAAAATGGCGCGATAATGGTGGTTTCTTGAACGAAACTAGATAGCTGAAACTTGGAATGTAGCTTTATTTTCTAGTAAAACTACCCACTAAGGCATTTTATTTTCGAATTTCAACCCCTAAAGGGGTGAAAAGTAGTGAAAACGTTTGTATGAAACTTTTTAACGCGTAGTATGATTTGCTTGAAACTCGGTTTGCATACTTAAAATGCAAAATAAATGGACACATATTTCAGGATTATTCAAAACAACCCTTAAAAAGGAGTGAAATGGGGTGTCAAAGTTTTTATGGGTACTTTTTAATAGGTTGTGCGATTTGCTTGAATCTGGGTTTGAATACTATTGATGACAAATAAATGAACACATATTTCAGGATTTCTCGAAACAACCCTTAAAAAGGGGTAAAATGGGGTGTCAGAGTTTGAATTGAAACTTTTTAAGGGCGGTGCGATTGGCTTGAGACTCGGGTTGTATATTAAGTATAATTATAAATTCAAAATAAACGGACATGGTGTTTAAGGACTTTTCGAAACAACCCTTAAAAAGGGGTGAAATGGTGTGTCGAAGTTTGTGCTGGAACCCTTTAAGGACAGGGCAGGCAAGTACCGGCGTCACTTGCATACACTTCGCCACCAGCTACCCGGCACTGGTTACCCGGTCTTTTGGTTCATTTTCGTAACTATTTTTCACAATCAGTTATGAAAGAAGATTTTTTTTCACTGATTCTTAACTGGGCATTAAAAAGAAATATTTATTCCTTGTACGTAACCATGTTTTAAAGCCAGCTACGAATTTTATTAGTAAACTTTATACAGTACTTCCAGATAAAAAATGGGTAGGTATCGAAAAACATCAGAAATAATCGCATAATCGGTCATTATTCGGAACACACGAAATTAGCCAATGCCTATTATTTATCTGGAAGTAGTACATTATTTATTTTATTTTAGTTTTTCAATTTTAGGAAAACTTACTGCTAGACAACAGATTAAAAGAAGACTTAGATACTTAGGGCTAATAACAAGTTTCCACTTATAATTATTTGAATAGTATAAACAAAACAGTCTCTATTATCGTAGACGGTGATCGAGTGAAGAAAAAAAAATTAAACAAACTATAATTATATTGGTACATTTAGTACCTACTAATAGATACCTACAGTTCAACATCGACATCATAATATCAATCGTCCTAAATGTTATAAAAAGAAGAAAAGAAGCATCCCTTTCTGTAGCTAGATAACAGTTACGAAAAAAGAAAACAAGGTTCCATTTTCGTAACTAGTTACGAAAAATAAAAACAAAACCATCCATTTTCGTCACTGATTACCAAAACATGAAAAAAAAATCATATCTGGCTATGAAACATGGTTACGTACATGGAATAAATATTCCTTTTAATACCAGTTAAGAATTAAATTACATTTCTCACAATGGATCTAGGCATTCGTGAAGTTAGCCGTTTCGATGCGCAGTGCTACTTTTTAACCGACTTCCCAAAAAGGAGGAGGTTCTCAAGTCGACTGTATGTTTTTTATTTTTTTTTTGTATGTGTGTTACGCGATTTCTCCGTCAATTGTGAACCGATTTTGAAAATTCTTTTTTTGTTACAAAGAAGATACTCTCGAGGTGGTCCCATCGTCACCAAATCAGGATCTAATGAAGGGATCCCATGGAAATCGAGAGAAAACCTCAATTTTTATGGTTTTTATTGTATTTGTAGAACTATTAGGCTGAAATTTTGCACACTTATAGATTCTCGGTGACAATGAAATATTATGGTATCAGCAAGCTGATCTGATGATGGACTCAAGATCTGTTCAACAGAACTCCTCAGTGAATAAGCCGATTGAGTTGAAACTCGGTACATTTGTCAAGTTCTGACTATAATACAATAATATGGTCACAACGAGCTGATCTGATGATGGAGTCAAGAGCTGCTCATCAGAACTCCTCAATAAATTGGCCGATTAAGTTGAAACTCGGAACTCAGCATATCTGTGAAGTTCCGACTACAATGTAATAATATGGTGACAGCGAGCTGATCTGACGATGGAGTCAGGACCTGTTCCATGGAACTTTTTAGTGACATGGGTATCAAATGAAAGGGCTTGATGAGCGAAACACAATAAGTAAGGTGACATCATTCTAAATAAGAAATAAACACTAAAAATGGAAAAATAAAAATTTTTCAAAAAAAATACTCAACCGACTTCAAAACATCTTGCACTGAAAAGCAAAAAATAAGAATGTAAACAGATTTATTTCATTACTAATTATATTATTTATGTTATAATGTTGAAGTCGGTGTAAATAAAACAATGACTAAGAATATTAAATTTTATGCACACCGATTTCAACATTATAACATAAATAACAATAATTAGTAATGAAATAAATCTGTTTACATTCTTATTTTTTGCTTTTCAGTGCAAGATGTTTTGAAGTCGGTTGAGTATTTTTTTTGAAAAATTTTTTCATACAAAATTTTTTACAGCGCAGCGAAAAGCCTAACTTCACGAATGCCTAGATCCGTTGGCCCAAGTGTAGTTAGGCAATCAATTTCCTTGGCAATAATTTGAACTGTGTTCATGGTTGGTGCTTAGGAGTCGACCTTCAGCGCTCTAAAGACTACAACACCAGTAGAGGGTTCGCTGCAGGGCGCGGGCGACTCCACCGTCGTCGTGCGCCCGCGCAGGAAACTCACCGACAAGAGCAAGTCATTCAGTCGGGCCAGGTACGTAGCATTTGAACACAACAAATAACTACAACAAGTAATATAGGAGATAATATGTTAACGTTACGTTACGGCAGTCCAGCCCCCCAATTCTTCTAGATGACAACATCAATCATTCCGCTGCGTTTTGGTTCGATCTCATAAATGTCAGCTTTTTTGGTGAATAGTAGAATAGCTTTTCAAAAATTTGTTCTGCCAAAGTCCAAACCTTAGCTAAAACCTCACCACAACTGAGTCGTTTGTCATTAGTAGAAACAGTCGAAAATCTAAGGTTTAGTTGAGGTTTTGCTTGAGGTTAATAAAAAGTTCGGTACTAGAATTGACACCCTGATTTTTTTTTCACTCGCTGCAAATTTCGTTGCGCATTGCTATACTTTTTAAACAGGGGCTCTCGATACATTTTGGCTGTAGGAAGATGTGGGGTGGAACCAGCAGCCTGCGGAGCTAAAAAGGTCGCTATTGCAGCATCGCGGTGAAGGAATTGAGCTATTGCCATCTCTTTTCACTCTCAGTCAATGAAAAGAGATGGCAATAGTTCAATTCCTTCACCGCGACTCTGCAATAGCGAACTTTTTAGCTCCGCTGGTAGCTATAGCGGTATACGTCCATGGGAACCGGTCACGGCCATCAACACATAGGCCGACACATATGGGGGCCTTACTTATGAAAGATGTTTATAGTGAAACACTGGTTAAACAACGTCCTGTCTTTATTTGTGGATAGTGACAAACAGAGACAGGACGTTGTTCAACCAGTGTTCAACTTTAAACATCTTTCATAAGTAAGGGGGAGGATAAGTTACAAAAAGTATCGAGAGCCCCCTTCTGTTACAAGAATACAAAATTTTTTGGTCCCTGAACCATTAACATAACTAATGATGAAGAAAGGATAAGAGATTTTTTTCGGAGGAATTGATCCAAAAATTTCCTCTGAACAAACACTGTGTACCTACCTACCTCTTTTAAGCATGGTAGTTCTATAAAATGGACTTGGCATTAAATAACAAAGGGTTATGCAAGCCAAGATCTGAGAAAACGTCTACCTTTCCTTGAGAATATTGTAGTGAACAGCAGGTTCATTGTCTAACTTGTCTCAAACCTCAAATTGGTCTCAAACTGTCAAAACGATATGTAATCTTTTGTCGCGTTCGGTCTCATTGAGATGAGAGTGACAGAGCTACTTGGCCACTGTACTATCATATTTGACAGTTTGAGATCGATTTTGGTCGCTACTAAAGATAGACAATCACAGGCAGAGTTATTATTATAGTCTTTTTTAAACTTTCACGATCACTATTCATATTGAAAATTATATGGACACGGGATAAAAATAATTACGATAAATATGAATTACGCGGTAAAATCCCGTGTCCATATAATTTTCGGCAGGATTATTGTTGAATAATTATATTTTCGTCATGTTGATTGGTGTTTTCCTTCACAGCGTGACAGGAAGGTCGCGACAGGGCTCACTGCCTCCGTTAGACATCGGAGACTCGCGTTCCCGGATTAGCATCATCTCCGACTGTCGCCTTCGAAACCTCAGGTAACATCCTTAACTCATCACCAATAGATTCTTCTGCTTATTAGACAATTTGATAGTTGGACGTTTTGCGACATGGACGTTTTGCTTATTAGGCTGAGACTCTACCAAAGCGGATATGTGTGAGATGTGTTACAACCAATAGAATTTCAAAAGACGAGATGAAGTGTTTGAATAACGAAATTTTATTGGTTGTTTAAAACACATCTCACACATCTCCGCTTTGGTGGAGTCTCAGCCTTAGAGTTACTGCTCAATAGACCAGTGTACCGTGGTTTGGTGTACCTCGTAAAAATAAGGTTACCTATCTCAGATAAGCTACTCCAAATTAGAACCGCATATGCTCAACTAAACAAGCTCATGTTTAGCACAAAAAAATGATTTTTCATTTATGGTGTAGGTACCTTCAAAATATTCCGATTTCCTAGATGTACCTTGAACACAAAAAGTTTGCGGAACACTGCATTAGACGTTTCGCATTATTGGACGTTTAGCTACTTACTTAGCGCTTCCGTGCTTCGGAGGGGGTTAAATTGTAGGTCCGGCCTTTTTATTCAAACTCAGAATCAGTAATATTTTATTGCAAAACTGTTGTACCTACAAGTGTAGGTCTAAGTCTGGTCGTTAACTGGTGACGAACATGAAAAATTATACAGAACGTTATTTTCTATTATATTTTTCATGTTCGTCCATCCATTATTTTATTTACATTTATGAACACGACTATCAAAAAATTGAATATTCACAAAGCAAAAAAAAAAAGCTATTGACCGAGTCGACCCACCCCTCGACTAAGTAAGGATAATAAGTTCCACTTAGAGCACGTGTGACTGCATAATGAATGGGAAAAAACTTGTATGATTACTTAGCCCGGCTTGCATCGAGAATAACTTAACTCCGAGTTAAGTTTGTTCATGGTTTTTTAGTAGGTAATATAATTATTTGACAAATATCCTTGGAAGTTTTGATAGTTATTTCCCAAATTTGGGTAGGTAAGTGTCAGATTTATCGCCATGCCTGTTGGTTTTATAGGTATTTGTTTTCTTGTTACATATTATATTTTTGGGGAACGTGATAGTTCCCCTAAGGCAGAGTAGGTGGTTCTCTGCAACGGGCCGGCCCATCTGGCCCACTTGCCCGTGGTCTTTCGACCATCAGTTGTTGGCTGGTCGGATATATGTCGAACGCTGCTGAAATTACCATTTGCGCGATCTAGACATTATGATGTCATCTGATTTAAAAAAATCTTTCACCAGTATTTGGAATGAACTTCAGGATGAACATAGGCTATATTATGTTATGTACCTTGCGAAAAACGCCGCGGGCAGAAGCTAGTTCTATACATTTTTTTTAATGTTGTGTATAATGAGAATTAGTGTACTATTCGCGTTGTCTAAAATAAGTATACTTGACGGTTAAAAAACACTTAAGTGCGATGCAAGTGGGGCTGAGGTAAGTGTACTTTCAAAAGGACATGTCTCTTACAAAGTTGTCAACAACCGTGGGCCGATGGGAAAATAATATGCTGTACACGTGCAATGTGCCACTGAGGCCCTGTGTCGAGTGGTTACAGAATAAATAATAGTACTACATACTACGGCTCACTTCGCGAAAAAAATGTAAAATAGCGACTCTTGCTGCAACGCAATAAAGTGCAATTCAGCTCGCATAAGCGCTTAGTGCCTATCGTGATATTCGCCTATTGCCGCTCTTTCTAATGCATAACTTTGTCACTGTCTGGCGCGGAGTCGCAAAAGTCAGAAAATCATCGGTCTAAAAATTAAATACACTTCCTTTTATATAGAAGATCCTAAAGGAACTAAATAAGTGAACTTAACAACGACCGTCTATTCATTCTTTTATTGAAAATTATAGATCTTTATGCAGTTGAAATGAGAGCGTTGCGTAGTATGTGTGGGGTAACTTTGAAAGATAGAGTGAGAAACAGTGTGATAAGGGAACGGTGTGGAGTGAAAGAAGATGTAGTGATAAGAATTAAGAAGGGCATGTTAAGATGGTTTGGGCATGTAGAGAGGATGAATGAAAGTCGTTTAACAAAACAAGTGTATGAGGCGAGTGTGAAAGGAACAGCTGGAAGGGGAAGACCTAGTAGGCGAACATACCTGGATCAGATTGGTGACATTTTAGAGAAAGGCCAGGTCAAAAGTACCCTAAACCGGCGAGCTTGTATGAAAAATGTGATGAGAGTGAATGAGGCGAAAGAGTTGTGTCAGGATCGTAGCAAGTAGAAGTCCGTGGTCTCTGCCTACCCCTGTGGGAAAGAGGCGTGATTTTATGTATGTATGTATAGATCTTTAATTATTTGTTCAAGTTGACTTTTTGTCTTTTCCACCTATCTATAACTGTTTTGATTTGCAGGTTGAAGTCCAAAAGTCGCTAGAAAAGTCGCTAAATTGGCAACACTGGCTCGGCACAATTTTTCCTCTTCCACTCTCCTCCATCATTCGTCAACTGTGAATTTACTCCTCTCACATTCAAACCTTCTTTGGCCTTCTCCTACTTGCGTACCCAGCCACACTACTACATGCATCTACAACAGATCTAAACAATTTTAACATAATCATGAACATTTTTTTCCTTACACTAACTAGCTTCTACGCCGTAGAGCTCGTAGAGGTGCTACGCCAAAATTGCTCTTTAGAAATTCTATACATTGTGTGTCCATTTATAAGGGCATTCACAAAGCTTCTAAACATGAATTACATTGTATGGTATTCAGAGTGAATGCACCAGGTGTGCGGGGTCAACGCACTGCCGTAGATTAGCAGATAGTCACTGTAAACTTTCCTTTTATACGATATTTATAACACTTTGTACTTGAGTGCACACTTTATACTTGTATACTTTTCTAGCTTTAAGGACAAGTAGGTATTTTTACCCGACTGCGCGTAGAAAGAAGGGTTATGTCTTTCGATGTATGAATGAGTGGATGAAAGCAAAAACGTCTGGGACTCCAATTATATTGAATAGTTGTAAAAAACTTGTTACAATAAATATGCCTATAACTGCGGGCTAATTGTCTAACTTGTCTCAAAGCTCAAATTGGTCTCAAACCAGGGTTCGCCGATATATATCAGCGGATATATATCATGATATATATCACGATATATATCCATTGATTTTTATGTTGATATATATCAATGGATTTTTTCCTGTCTTCTGAATAAAATATTTTGGAGATTAATGAAACACGGGAGTTCTACTCTAACGTTTTAAATAGTTAATACTAACGAATTCTGCAATAAAAAGACCATGTCCGAAAATCACGTCAAATCCCACACTGTGCGCGTTCAATTTTGCGGGTTCAAATCTCTTCGGAATTGAAAATTCTGATAAGATTTTTCATTTTCAAATGTAAATACCTAAGTGTGGTTTAACACTAACAAATAAAAAATTATAAAAAATCTTTGTCAAATAAACACTTTCTTTTGATACTTTTTTTAAGTTTTTTAAATAAAAAATGTGGTAATTTGACACTTATATTATTTTACAAATTACTTTCACATTTTAAAGTGTTTAATCCCCTTACAGAATGAAATTCGCTTCTTTTTCTGAGCCTGGATATATATCCGATATATATCGGATAAATATCAAAAAATCGGATTTTTGATATTTATTATAAAAATCGGATTTTTTCGAACCCTGTCTCAAACTGACAAAACGATCGCGTAGGCATCTTTTGTTGCGTTCGGTCTCGTTGAGAGTGACAGAGCTACTTGTGTGGTCATTTGACTGTCATATTTGACAGCTTGAGACCGATCTTGGTTGATCCGATCTTGAAAGTTAGACAATGAGAGGGCTGACGTCAGAGTTTTCTAGTTTTTTGTATATTTTTAAAGGATTTTAAGTGTTTGGTTGCAAAACACATCGATGGCTATTGGAACTGTAACTTGTTTCCTTACTCAATTACCACAACCAGGTTCAGCCGGGTTATTTTGACTCACACGTAAAGTCGTTAATTCGGATTACTTCCTACAAAAATATATTTTTTAAGATGAATAGGTACTTTGAAATGGTAGAAGATGGTTGAAAAAAGTGATAGACATTTATATTGTGTAAAATATTCAAAGTGTATTCTAAAAGTTTAATATTGTTCGTAAAAAAACAAGAAATCCGAGTTAGCGACTTTACGTGTGAGTCAAAATAGCCCTGCTGAACCCTCTAACTTCTCATCGGAATTCTAACTACATCCGACCAGCACAGCACTGATAATTGTTTTGTCCTTCGATTTATTTTCAATTTCTCCTCACCTTTTGGGATAATTAGCTTTGGCCGGTCAATAAGGATTTAAGGAAGGCCTTAATTTCAACCCGAAACGCGATTACACGGTCCTGACAACGCTATTGCTATGTTCTGCAGGGCTAAAAAGGCTGTTTTAGCAGATTCACAAATGATTCAGCAAGATTCTCGTATTAGAAATCACAAAATATACAATTCTTAGAGTCGAGTCATCGGCCATCAAAGGAAAGGAGAGGACAGGCGAATCGGATAACCAGACTCAAGGAATCAACATGGTGAAATCGGGGCGTGGACAGCGGTACGGAGCCGCCAAAAAGACATGTTCAGTGTGCGGAAGTGCAGGGCATGAATCTTTCAAGTGTCGGTATCGTAATTTTGTGTGCGATAACTGTAAAAAGAAAGGACACTTGAAGCGCGTGTGTACGAGAACGTCTACCAGGGCCGGAGCTAGGGAGCGTGATCGCGGGAGCAGTCAACGCAATTTCTTCGCGAGCGAGACATCAGAAGAGATCCAGTCCGAGCCTGAAGTGGAAGAAGAGGCAATATTTCAAATGTCTCTGAGCGAGTACAGACCGGTGAGTCTTACTATGATGGTGAACGGAAAACCGTTAGTCATGGAGGTGGACACGGGTACACCCGCGTCTTGTATCAGCAGATCAACGTACGAGGCCAAATTTAGTGATTTGCCCATTCAAAAAATTAAAACTTGTTTTAATTCGTATACGGGGGATAAAATCAACCCGATAGGTATAATTTCACCTATGGTTCAATATGAAAATGAGAGCAAATGTTTAGATTTATACATAGTAGAAAGAGGCATAACCACATTAATAGGTAGGCAATGGTTATCTAACTTCAACATTCAAGTACCTAGGTTCAAAATTGAAAAGAAGATCGATGTAAATAATTTAACATGTGGTAATATATCGAATTGTAAAAAATTGGGTGATTTACTCGACAGATATAAGATAGTATTTGAAGAGGGCCTGGGGCGGTACAGAGGCGGCACGGCGCGGCTGCGCGTGCGCGCGGACGCGGAGCCGGTGTTCCACCGCGCGCGGCCGCTGCCGTACGCGCTGCGCGAGCGCGTCGACGCCGAGCTCGACGCGATGCTGCACGAGGGCGTCATCGAGCCGGTCGACTGCTCCGACTGGGCGACGCCGCTGGTGCCCGTCCATAAGAAGGACGGCGGACTGCGGGTTTGCGCTGATTTTAAGGTAACCTTGAACCCGGTTCTATTGGTGGACAGATACCCATTGCCGAAGATACAAGATGTTTTTGCTAACTTAGCTGGCGGGGCTCAATTTTCAAAGATAGATCTTTCTCAAGCGTATAATCAGATCTGTCTGTCCGAAGACTCGAAACCGTATACGGTTATTAATACCCATCGGGGCCTGTTTCGTTACAATCGTCTAGTGTACGGTTTGTCGTCTAGCTGTGGTATATTTCAGAGAATCATAAGCGATTTAATTAGGGATATTCCCAACACGCAGGCATTTTTAGACGATATTGTTATTACGGGGCCTGATGAGGCGGCTCATTTACGTAATTTAGATTCTGTACTTTCACGGTTGCGGGATAATGGATTAAAAGTTAAGAATAGTAAATGTGTATTTTTAGCCGATGAGATTAAATATTTGGGGTACGTAGTCAGTAAACAGGGCGTCAAACCGGACCCAAGTAAGTTAGAAGCTATCAAGAAAATGCCTGCCCCCACTAATGTGTCGGAGTTACGATCTTTTCTGGGCATGGTTAATTTTTATGCTAAATTCGTTCGCAATATTAGCGATTATCTATCTCCTTTGTATGAACTGTTAGAGAAAGGTCGTACTTGGCAGTGGACTAGTAAATGTATCACGGCATTTGGAGAAGTTAAAGAGCTGCTATCGTGCAGCAGTGTGCTGGCGCACTATGACCCGCGGCGCGAGCTGGTGCTGACGTGTGACGCGAGCGCGCGCGGCGTCGGCGGCGTCTTGGCGCACCGCGACGCGACCGGCGCCGAGCGTCCGATCGCCTATGTGTCGCGGAAACTTAACAACGCCGAGAAGGCGTATTCACAGATACACCGGGAAGCGCTCGCGATCGTGTACTGTGTTAAGAAGTATCATCAGTATCTATACGGTCGTCGATTTCGTTTAAGAACTGATCATAAACCGCTGGTTAGTATTTTTGGACCGCAAAAAGGTATTCCCAGTATGGCCGCTAGCAGGATGCAAAGGTGGGCTATCATTCTATCCGCATACGATTACGAAATCGAATACGTCACATCTAGCGATAACGGGGCCGATGCGCTGTCTCGTCTACCTATAGATAGGCCGGCGAGAGAACCGAGTCCATCGGAACAATCCTACTTGAACTTTGCGTCGACAGCGCTTCTGTTAGATTGCGAGGAAATCAGGAAACAAACACGACACGATCCTGTAATGAGTAGGGTATTGAACTATATCGAAAATGGTTGGCCTCAGAATCGAGAGATGGACGAACTGCGCCCTTATTGGAGTAGGCGTAACGAATTATATACCGAGGTAGGTTGCATTATGTGGGGGCATCGCGTCGTGATCCCGGCGGCGTGCCGCGAGAGTGTGCTGTGCGAGCTGCACGAGCCGCACATGGGCATAGTCAAAACGAAGGCCATGGCGCGCAGCTACGTGTGGTGGCCCGGCCTCGACGAGCAGCTGGAGGCGCGCTGCCGCGCGTGCGCCGTGTGCGCCGAGTGTGCCGCCGCACCGCCGCGCGCACCACCCCAGCCGTGGCGCTGGCCGAGCCGTCCTTACGACAGAGTGCACGTTGATTTCTTAGGCCCGATAGACGGAGCTACGTATCTAGTATCGGTAGACGCTCGATCGAAGTGGATAGAGGTTTTTAGAATGCAACGTACCACAGCGGATAGTACTATTAAGGGGCCGGTCCCTCGCGCTCGGAACTTCTCTTCCAACGTATCTATCTAAATTGTTCGTCCTTGTCACGCAAAAAACTCTATGTAGTATAGTATAGGTGTACTACTCAGTCTACTATGAGCAATCACAGCCCCGATTGGCAGTATTACCTCTACCTAATCTGTGATTGGCAGATATGAGTCTGATATGAGGCCCGCCCTTTTTAGCGCGATTCAGGACACATTACGCGCAGCTACTGTTTAATAATTTCAAATACAAATGCATCAGGACGTTTGGCTCAGTTGTTGTGAGCTCCGCTTGCAGCGCGGTAAGTACTTGCGGAATGGAGATCAATTCCTGTTGATATTGAGTTTTTGCATCTTTGGAGAGGCCAAAAATGTTATATTGTCAGTCACTAATGAATAATGTTCATTTTATTTCATGGAATCGTTAGATAAATGTATGGTAAAAATGCTTTTTTTGGAAATTTATCTACAATATCTAGGTAATTACCTACCCTTTTCTAAACTTTCGCGATCACTATTCATATTGAAAAGTTTTATGGACACGGGATTTTATCGCGTAATTTACCTTATGACCCCCCCCTCGGACCGCGCGTGTATCAGTAGTTTTTGCTTGAAAGAGTAACAAACATACAAACATCCCTAGATAGCGGTACATCTATACATCCATACATCCTCACAAACTTTCACACTGTAAAATTATTAGTAGGATGGAAAAGCCCCTCTTGGCAGATTCAAATGGCCCGCCGTCATTTTGTGACGTCATTACAAAACTACTACTGTTCTATTTGACTTTGAAGTTTAAAAACATAACTTCAACTTCTTTCATAACTTCAACTTCATAACTTTAGTATGAAAATTACTTTCTTTTTAACCGACTTCAAAAACAGGAGGAGATTCTCAATTCATAGGAATATTTTTTTATGTAGGTAGGTATGTTTTTGGAATTTTTTTGATTTGGAAAATTCTTTTTTGTTTGAAAGGGTCCCAGGTGGTGCCATGGTCATCAGATCAGGTCAGGATCTGATGATGGCGTCAGGAGCTGTTCAACAGAACACATCAGTACCTACCTAAATCTAAATAGGCCGATTGAGCTGAAACTCGTCATCATCATCACCAGCACCATTTTTTGAACAGCTTCTGATTCCATCATCAGGTCAGCTCGCAGTCACCATAGGTACGCATAGGTATTACATATTACATGACATTGTAGTCGGAACGAAACGGAACAAGACAGCTTACATTATGCCGAGTTTAAACTCAATCAGCCTATTTACTGAGGAGTTCTGTTGAACAGTTCCTGACTCCATTATCAGATCCTGACCTGATCTGATGACCATAGCTCCACCTGGTACCCTTTCAAACAAAAAAATAATTTTCCAAATCGGTCCAGGCTCACCTATTCAAGTAGATAGGTACTCGAGAAACATACCTACCTACATAAAAAAATATTCCTATCTTGAGAATCTCCTCCTTTTTTTGAAGTCGGTTAAAAAGAAAGTAATTTTCATAAAAGGGTCTATAAAACCTACCTACCTACATACCATTTAAAATTGAAATAGGTAATTGTTCAAAGTAAAAATCAATTCTAATCTACGCTAGGTACACCTACCTAGTTAGTATGTATACTACCTATACCTATACCTACATACCTACACATCGAGCGAGCTAAAAATGCTAAAAATTATGAAAAGTGGTGATCGTGGATTCGTGGAAAAAAATCGAATTGGTGCGAACTGCACGATGTGCCGTTTGCACCAATCCGAATTTTTTTGTACAAATCCGATTGGTGCAAACTGCAAATCGTGCAATCGTGCAATCGTGCAATTTTATGCACCAATCGGAATCCAGAAGTACTGTGCAGTCCATTTTTGCGTTAGTGTGAGTGTCGAAACTCCGCCTCCGGGACTATACACACACATTGAAGTCAATCGAGCAACGCGTACGGCAATACTCATGTTCAGAATTTACAAGAATTTACGATGTATTCCGTAATACCAAAAATGATGAATGAAAAGTTAATGATTTCGCAATTTTTTTTGTATGGCCTGTAACTAGACAATCTAAGCTGTGTTCCTATTAAAAGGATATTACAATCATTATTGTTTATCATACAGAACAAATGAAACGAAAACACGATATTTTTGCTGTAAAAATGTTAGAAATACAATTTGGTTACATTTTGTTTCAGGTAAGTTTTTTAGAACAAAAGTTTAACAGGAACCTAGATTAATACTTCCCTAATCTAAATAATAGCACAAAGTGGTGAAAATATGCTCAAATTTTAAATGATTTCGGTAGTACGTTTGTATGGACAATTCGCCGTTCGCCCGGGCCTTAAAAAGTTACGAGAATCATGGGCGAGATGGGGGTTACCGAGACAGGTGGTTTCGGACAATGGGCCGCCATTTTCTAGCAAAGAATTCAATGATTTTCTTAACAACAATTCCATTAAACACGTATATTCTCCACCTTATCACCCGGCCTCCAATGGAGCGGCGGAGAATGCGGTTAAAATAGTTAAAGGTGTCATTAAAAAAGCTAGGGTCACCGGGGAGGACCCGGATACGGCTATCGTGCGGTTTTTACTCAACTATCATAATACACCCCATACGACTACGGGAGAGACACCGGCGAAGTTGTTGCAGGGGCGCTCGCTCAGAACTAGAATGGATGCGTTGCGACCGAACTTTGACGAGCTGCTAAGAGATAAGAAAATCGAGCGCAACGATAACTACGATATCCAAACCGAAAGTCGACAGCTAGACAAGGGTGATCCTGTGTGGTATAGGAATTATAATTCACGTACTAAATGGTTACAAGGGCACGTTCTGGATAGATTAGGTAGGAATAATTACAATGTATCTTCGGCGGAGGGTGTCGCGCAACATCGACATGTCGACCAGCTGAAACGGTGTTCAAGGCGGTCTACATGCGTATATCCCGGGGCCCCCGAGCCAGAAGCGGGCAGCAGTGGCGTCGTCGGGCCGGGGGGGCCGACCGGCGGCGCGGGGCCGGCACACGAGAGCGCACCCGTCGAGGCCGGCGCCGGCATTGAACGCGCACCCCCCCAGAGTGAGTCTTTCCCGACAGATACAATTGAACCTCAAACGGGCATAGAAGGTAATCAGGGAGAGAAATCGGTGTCGGGGAAGACTCCCTCATTGGTGGTGCCCGAGGTACTACCGCCAAGAGTTAGAAGGCCGCCCCAAAGATATGGTTTTGAATTTGATTAGAGTTAAGTAGGTACCTTTATTAATGTAAAACTTTAATAAAATAATTAAGATTGTTCTGTATTTAAATTAAGCATAAGTTATAGTTGTATAACAACATTATATATTGTTGAATAGCTGTAGATTCAGTTGTTATTATATGATAAGCAGATCTATTTATAAGTTTAATGGTGGAGGTGTTATGTAGGTAGTTTTATAGCATAAGTTTATAGTGTACCCTCAGTTGTTAGTCTGGAATAAAACGCCATTTCGATTACGTCGTGTCTATTTCATTTATTAGGAAAATACCTAAATACAGACTAGATTCGTATCGTCAATTCATATTTTTGATAGTTTTGACAGGTCAATCAACAGTACGGTTTTTACAATTCTCCACAAAACTGTCAAAAAGATGAATTGCCGATACGAATCACTATAGGAATTGAAATAGGAGTTGTACATTTTGTGATTTCTAATAAGTACGAGAAATTCGCTATGAATCATAATAAATTGTGGATCTGCTATCAAGGCCTTTTTAGCCCCGCCGACAACGCAATACTATGTAGTAGGTACTATGTTGTGACGAAGATGCGATTATCAAGAACAGTCCAATGAGGTAATTTCCCGAGTTTGGTCCAATTTCCTCACTTAGATCGTTTTGATACTGTCCGATACGATATCGCATTCGACACAAAAATTTTGTACGGATATGTTTCCAACCGAGACGGAAGGCGTCGGGCAGTGTTGCCAACTCCAAAAAATAAAAGTCGCTAGATTGAGTGCGAAAAGTCGCTAGAAAGTCGCTAAATGAGGCAAAGGAGCTAGTGGGGGGGGGGGGGGGGGGGGGTGAGAAAAAATATTATGTTTTACGTTGCCTGCATATTTTTACGTAAACTCAAAATAAAAGTTTTAATTCAAACTCTTCGTCAGCATTCATTGAGCACAGTTCGATAGAGTTTGATAGTTATAGGTTGATACGCGGGACATTGACACACCGTAGTGATGATCACGCACATGAAGTTCCGTATTTTTATTCCGTCAAAATGTACACAAGACAATATCATACTTTAATGGTGTCTGCGGTACTGCGGGAGCGTAGATCTCGGTTACGGCGCGCGCGCGTGCTGGCGCAGGCTCACCAGTGCCGTGTGTGACAGAGTGAACGCCAGTGCCAACGTGTGAACAGCACCATTTGCCTTGCCATCGCTCGCCTAGCTGGCCGAGTGAATACAAGCGCCAATTTGCATTGGTTTGCGTAGACTCGCCAAACTTCTGGACGGTAGCACTCGCCTTGCAGCAATTTACCTTCGCTGGCGCTGGCTTAGGCTCGCCCAACAGTCGTGTAGTATAAAAACAATCCCTCAAGGCTTTTATAAGGACCGCTAATATGAAAACGTGACAGACAAACATCCATCTAATCTAGCTTTGATTAAAGGATTCCGTAATTCAATTTGTCCCTTCGTTTCTTTGATGTCGTCACGGGCACAATCTAAGGTGTAGTTTTTGGGTGAGGATGTGAGGAATTCTGATAATTGCACTAATGTGAGTTTGTGGATCCATTTAGTTATTTGTGTTGAAAGGGGAAAAAGGGAGATGGTGTGGGGACCGAAAGAGATGTGTATCCTAGGCTATTTTTCCTTTTCACGTAAGGAATACATCTACATACATAAAATCACGCCTCTTTCCCACAGGGGTAGGCAGAGACCAAGGATTACCACTTGATACGATCCTGACACATCTCTTTCGCCTCATTCACTCTCATAGAAGCTCGCCGGTTTAGGGTACTTTTGACCTGGCCTTTCTCGAATATGGAATACCGATGAAAACGAAACGGACCCGGATCATGAACCAATTCCCTTCCACTGGAGCTTGACTATTTAGATTTAAGCGGATTTTTCAAGATTCGATGACAATACAATGATTTAATTAAAAAAAGTGCTATCACACTCAAGGAAGGCAGAACTATTATATTTTTTAATTGGTTTTTTATTAAAGCATGTTTGGATTATTAAAATACTGTTCTTCAGTTACTACAATAAAAACCTGTACTTGTATCCACTGTTTGTTATCCACTCGGGACGGTACCCATCCTACCTATGTACCGTATCTACAGGATGATCACAAACCTACATGCTGCTTTTTTTGTTAGAGAATATTGCACAAATATTGGTTGTACTTTTCACAGAGCCATCTAACTTCAAACTAAGCAAAACTAATGGGAACCAGATAACTGATAAAATACATAAGTACATACATTTTTTGTAAATACATACGTAGGTATAAAACCCTGACAAAACAAATATTTATTAAATGTTCATCACACAAATATTTGTCCTGTATGGGATTCGAACACACTCACTTAAAAGTGATGCTGCAGCATCAGGCCAAAGTTGTCATCATAATTATCATCATCATCTCAGTCCATTTTAACTCACTGACTGTTGGGTATAGGCCTCCTCTTTATCACGCCATTCTCTCCGATCCCTTGTGTCCGATTCCCGACCACGCTTGCGATGTCATTCGGCCATTTATGTTATTGCAATATCGTTGAAGTAACAGTATAAAACAAATTTGAATTGGACAGCGGGGTTAAAAGGACCGTTATAGCAGAATCACGATAGGAATTGAACTGTATGCCGCCTCTTTTCATTGACTTGAGACTCTCAGTAAATGAAAAGTGTCTTTCTCAGTCTGAGAGTGACAAGAACGGCATATATTGCAATTCCTATTGTGAATTCTGCTATAGCGGCCTTTTTAGCCCCGCTGATCTGTGGAGCTCACATCCTTCCATCCACAAGAAAATCCCTCTAAATTGGAGGTTAAAATACTTGAAAAGGTACTCTTAAAACAAATACAAACACCCTGTGTCCGTTTGACAAGGGTCCCTGTATAATTCTGCATTGGGACAGCCAACACGACACGTATGATGGATGGAGTGGAATAATTTAGTTTTCCACACGGCCACGGCTGTTACACGCCGCGGAATTGAGCCGTGTCGCTCCGGTCTCGTGGGAGGCTGGCCAACGACAATGTTGAATTGAGCTCAACTCTTGAGAGCCTTACTTGTCCCTCATGAGCTAAAAAATGTAGCAAATTGTTCTGACACCGGGAAAAATCGTGGGGTCAAATAAGTCTAAAAAAACCCGGTGTCAAAAAGTTAAATTAAATGCCGTTCATTATAGGAAGGAGAAGGCTTTTGAGATTATTCTTCTAGTATATAAGGCAAATTGCTTTTTAGGCACTGTACAACTAGAAATTTGCGGTTTAAGAGGGCGAAAAATCGATCGAGCTAGGTCTCATATCTGGGAAAATTCGTTTTCACGGCATTTTCACGGCATTTTCACGCAAAAAGATTTACCAGTGCAATGTGGTTCGTAATTCCGAAAAGTTTGTTAAGACCAAAGTGGCCGAGTGGATTGGGTGTCCGCCTTTCAGTCGAAGGCTTCGAGTTCAAATCTCAGCCAGTGAAAGTTTATTTTTTGTAAGTTTTTTTTTCTTTGTCTTTTTTAATTTTTCTCTATTTGCACGCGAGCATAGCTCGGTCGCCCAGATATTAGAATATTGAAATAAGTACTTAGGTACTTTTTTAAAAATTGTACAGATTTTTATCTAAGTAAACCTTGTAGAGCAATCTATCTTGGCAAGGCTGCGAGGCTGCGACAATATAAGCTGATTTGATGGACAATATCGGTAAACAAGGATGGACAATACAGAGTAAACAACCGACAAAACATGTTATTTTCGTGTTACAAGCTTTGTGCCCCTAATGTAATGATTGTTTGAGGAAAAGTCCCTTTGATAAGAGTGGATTGGACATTTCGTTTATCTGAAAGTGTATTATCTACAGTTTTGAGGTAAAAGTAAAATAACAGAGTTTATTTACTAAACATACATTGAGTTCGAAATGGATTGAAGGGAGAAAGAAAGTGGATCACAACTGTATTACATTATTATGACAGTGAAAAAAAATGTGTTATCACCGATTCCGACGGGACTCGAACTCGCATTGATACAAGCGATCCTCCTCAAGCCAGACTCGGCTACGGAATCCATATTAGTCTAATGGAAAAAGTAAGTATGGATAAGTACTTTAAATAAGAAAATTGTAAAACAGTGTTGGTTGTCCTGGGTGGCTAAAATGGCGGCACGATTCCTTTTAAGAATCACAAGGTCTTCTCAAGTCTATTAAAAGAGACGGGATAATTATAAGTAGATAGGTAATGTAATTTATAAATGATTTAGCTAAGGCTAAAGCGGCCTTTTTAGAACAGAGAGTATATGGTACAATCACAGATTTCATAAAATGTATAAATCTGGGTACAATAATTTAGCAGCTAGCTCTTACGTGATTAAAGTGATCTAAGTGATCTTGTTGAATGCCTATTGAATATGACCTTGGATCCAAAATAAATAAATAAATGTTGAGTGATCTTGAATGCCTATTATAATGTCTGCAGCGCCTAACAGAAACAAAACATTCACTTTTTTCTTCTATAGATATTGTATCATGCATGTTTAAACATTTCAGCGCTTTGATATCGTTACACGAGTCAATCCCTCGGGTGACTGCCCTCGCCTCACGACCGGGTTCGACTCCCGGACCTGACCCGTATAATACACTCTATTATGCAGCGTAAAAACTTGCTTTATAGTTCTTGTGGAAAATTTATCTCAATTTGGGATTGAAATTCCAACCATGTTTATTTCAAACATTCTGGTTTATTCAATTTTATGCTGGTACTGAGAAATTTACCTACCCCAACGAGGAAAAAGTGAATTAAATTCTTTGTTCAGGAAAATAAAATTGTAAATTCCTTTTAGATTAAAAAGGTACGTATTCTTTGAAGAATTACAGCAAAATTTTGTTTTTTTCACATTGTAATTACACAGAAAACATGCTAAATAGTTATTGTTAGGGGAAGGTCGTTACCCCTCGTACGGTTTTTACGTTTTATTTTTTTTTATCTCGAATATTTCATTGGGAAGTGAACTAATTGCATATACTACTAGTATATATATCTGAGCTTAAAATAAAATAAAAATCAGATGATTATAACTCATATTCAATGCACAATGATGATTTAAACACCAGTCGGGAATTCGTACGAATGTGCCCCATGTGTGGGGTAGTTTCGTACAGTGTCGGGGGTACCTTCGTACGCTATGGGGTACCTTCGTACAGTGCGATTAAAACTGTAAATAGAATTAACTTTTTTTTTATTTTGACAGTAAATAATATTTACATAATTACCGAAAATCAATAACTTTTCTTCAAGTCAACAAAAATTTAAGTTTTATCTTCTTGTTAACAAAAATTCAATGACTTTTTGTCTAGTCTCCAAATATTAAATTATTTTTATTTTACTCAACAAAAACTTTTTTGAAATTAATTATTTTGTACGTTCATAAATTCTAGCTAATACAAATCAAATCTAAAAAAGAGATTAATCAATTTTTGAAATATTTGGTGCAGATTATATCATCGTCAAGTAGCCGTTTAGATGAGGACCCTGTTAATAACCAATAAAACTTGAGAAGACGACAGTGTTTATCCACGTTTGGTTACGTGTCTTCTTCGGATTATAATTTTGCACCATTTTTTTTTGTTAAAACCATATATTATGTAGGTAGGTCCTATAAAATAAACATAAACACGTCGGTCATATGCGTACGAATGTGCCCCACCTGGTTATGTACGAATGTGCCCCTTAGCCACATAATAATTAAATAAAACCTGTTTTAATATCAATATGAAAACTTGATTAATTTGTTATTAAAAACATATCTTTAGGATGTTTTATAGTTACTGGAAAAAAACTGCGTAGGAAAACATATTATTAATAGTGTAAAAATTCACGAAAACTTTGATGAAAAAATTACTTACCGTGCGCGAAAACACTATGCTGCCTGTCACTTCGCTCTCACCGATGGGATTGGCACGAAACTACTTTCACGTATTGGCTGCTAGGCCACCTAAGCACACATGCAAAAGAAATGTCCGCGGGTCTTTTCGTTTGTGTTTTATAAGCACTGTACGAATGTGCCTGCCGTACGAATGGTGACGATCTTCCCCTACAGTATGTAGTACCAGCCCCACACGTATTGACCATGTCTTTCCTATGGATAGGATGGTTTAGGTGCTGGGCAATCCAATCCATCTTAAAACAAAGTCCTAGGCACTACAGTGCCCGTTAAGTGTAGGCAAAGATTGCCTCCTGACACTGTAGGTATAATAAATCATCTAGTGATTAAAGGCCTAAGTTTTTTTTATAGTAACTAGGGTTGCGTTGACATTATGATCAAAAGGTGAGGATTTTAGTTGTCAAAGAATGCCCTTGTTGAACCGATCATCAACCCCGACTGACCCTAGGCCGTCATGTAAATGTATGAGAGTGAGACGGACTCGGGACGTCTGGGCTTGCGCGGGCGCAGGTCGCCGAACCTACTATTACCGACCAAAAGCTTCTAGTTGTCAAATTTTACGTGAGCGTACATTGTGTATTCAGTTTGTATGTGTGTTCGTACAGATAGTGGCTTACTGTAGTGACTGAGTTTTAAGGCGGCATGCAGTGCGCTTCAGATCTTCTCGGAATGTATTCCGAATTCGAAAAGTGAGGTTTCTTCGCTGAAAAAACGTCAACTTTCCGAAGAAAATCATCGAATCGGATGCATTTTTGGAAGTCTGAATTGCACTGCTGAAGGCATCCATGGAAGCACTCAAATGTGAATGCCACGTAACTAACTTCAACGATTTATCTAGAACTTAGAAGTTACGCCATGAGGATAAATAAAAACCGGTCAAGTGCGAGTCGAACTCGTACGCCGAGGGTTCCGTACCTAGCCATGGTGCCAATTAAGCTAGTCCGCTTAATTGTATGAGCGCCCATACAACTCGGAGGACAATTTTAATTGGCGTCAACTATGTATGTATGGGAACACCCTTTAATTTTCAACTTTTTTAACTTTTTGGAATTTTTCCTTTATTTGTGCTATAAGACCTTGCCTTTTGCCAAATTTCGTTATTCTAGGCCAACGGGAACTACCATTTAGGTTTTCGACCCAAAACCTCTAGGGTACTTCCGGTTGACCTAGAATTCTCAATTTTGGTTACAAGCAAGGTCTTTCAGCACAAGTAAAGGAAAAATTCCGAAAAATAAAAAAAGTTGATAATCAAGGTAAGTTTTGGTACTCACAAGTTTTCACGAAAACCTAAATTTGCCTATATCTTTTTATAGTGTTGACTCAGGACCTTGATTTTTATACTCACAATAGGGACTATAAACCTTAGTATATGGTATAAATTTCAACGTGCTAGCTCTACCCGTTCTTGAGATAATCGATGGTGACACACGGACAGACAGACGGACAGACAGACGGACAAGAAAGTGATCTTATAAGGGTTCCTTTTTTTACCTTTTAAGGTACGGAACCCTAAAAATTAAAGGGGGTCTTGACATAAAAAAAAAAATTTGATGTTTTTTAACTTGGAAGATTCTAACTTCCACTGCGTTGCTCGCGTGGTATAAATCCTTATTATTATGCAATTCTAGGCCATGATCTTATAAAACTATTTGATTTGGACTGATTTTGTGCAACATGAAATCAATTTTTTTTTTATTTAAGGTGCAATTCCGTAGCCGACTGCAGACAGCAGCAGCAGACGACGTGTCGCCGGCGACACTATTGGTTTCTATGTAGGTATTTCTATGAAATACCTTCCGTGGCTAGCGACACGTCGCCGGCGCCGAATGGTAGACGAAACTGTCGCTGGGCGACATGTCGTCTGCAGCTTTAGGTAGAAAAAAATTTAAAAGTAGAATTTATGCTCATGTACCTATATTTGTTTCAATTCTCGACACATTATAACTTCATTGCCCCTTAAAACTACAATTTTCTAGAGGTCGACCGGACGTCACTATTTCTCATTTCGTCTAACAAAAAGGTGTCAAAAACATTCGCCATAATTAGATAATGGCCGCCCACACGAGCAAGTTGTTTATGGCAGTAACAGCGCTTTAATCCAATATATCTGACATAAAGACGAGGATGCTCGATCAGCGCTAAAAAACTACTGGGTATTCATCTTCATTCGTATTAGGGTTCCGTAGGCACACATAAAAAACCGTGAAGAATTACTATGCTATTCTTCTTTTTCTTAAGCCGCTAAAGACTACATTCTCGCTCAAGCTCGCCGAGCGAACGCCAATGCCAACGTGTGGACAGCACCATTTGCCTTGCCTTGCCATCGATCGCCTAGCACGCCGAGTGAATACAAGCACCAATTTTCATTGGTTTGCATAGACTTGCTAAACGCGTGGACGGTAACACTCGCCTTGCATCGATTCGCCTTCGATCGCGCTGGCTTAGGCTCGCTCGCCCAGCCTGTATAGTATAGGCGACATCGCTGCAACCGATAGGGCTCCACGGAAGGAACCCTGTGACGCAGAGGGCTTTACCGAGGTGATAAGGAAGAAACGGAAGCCCTCTAGCCGGAACCAGTGTGGTACTGCGCTGAGATCCAGCGAGCAGCACTTCCGAGCAGAAGTACCCACCACGCAGATCTACGTGTCCCGTCACCACGCAGACCTTCATGAGCCCTGACTTCTGGCCGAAAGGGGTGAAGTTTCGGCGGTTCAAGGGCCGCCTGTCTCGTGATACCCCGCGCCGTGACACACAGACCTAGATTAAGTTTTATTAATATGTATTTTTAGGTTTAAGGTTTTTATTTCTATGGGCCTTAGAATTAGTTTTTACCCGGCTGACTGTCAAGTCACCCGGGTTATGTAGATCACGCGTTTCTATGTGGGTATGTATGTAATATTCTTTATTACCACGTTGCTCCTAAACGGCTGGATGGATTTTGATGAATGAGGTATCGTTAGAATCGTCTCTATCTCGATTGTGCTCTAGGATACTTTTTATTTCGATAAATCAAATAGTGCGGCTAAAAAATGCAACAATGTGTGAATTTTCAAAATGAAAATCACGCTATCATATCAAAATCCATGTCAAAATCAAGAGGTTGGTAGACTGATATCAAATATAATTTTTTAAAAAATCTAACATGACATCTTCGAAGACTAAATCGAGTCTCAAAATTTTTGAAAATCTATTTTTCGCCCTAAATAGAATTGCTAACCAAAATGCATACTAAAACTTTCTATTTAGTCACACGCAACGTTTAGAACAAACTGCATTGAAATTGGTTTAGCCATTTAGGAGATATCTCATATTTAAGAAATAGCTTACGCATTTAATTTAGGTACTCACAGAGCCATCTGTGTGTCAACTGTGACAACAACGTTTAGGAAAATGCGCACGGCATCGAACCCTAGATACCTACATAATAATAATATTGTAATTTAATTTTGTTTTGTGATTGATAAGATAATGTTTTTTCCAACTTTTCAGTTCAGGCGGGTTTTTTTATTTTTGAATAAATTGCTTGTTACCATCTGTACTATTCTTAAGTTGCCTGAAATAAAGTTTATATTATTATAGCTATTCCAATAGTACCTAACCGATCATTTGCGGGTGGAAACATGGCATGAGTAGTGCAGCTTCCGTCGGGCTAGTTACAAAATTTATAACTTATGAATGGCTGGACGTTTTTGACGATCGCTATAGCGTTGGAAGTGCTTGACATAGAAGAAAGAAGTGTGTGTTTGTCTTCTGCGGGACAAATATTTGTATGAACTTACAGATCTTGGGTTTTGTGGCAGGCACCATTATAGTACAGATAAAATCTTAGTTAAGGACTATGTTGTGTGTTTGACATTATTATTTTTAAAACCCCGTGAACTCACTGCAGGGAAATGCCTCCCTTCCTTCCTTCCTTCCACTTCACTCTATTGTCAATTTATGAGCCAATGTAGTCCACTGTGGCGAGTATATGAGTCAAGTTCGTCTTTTCTCACTCGTGAGATCTTCTCTTGATGTTATTGTGATGTTCTTTATTTATTTATCTTTACATTATAGTAGAGACATCGACAAAATAATGGCATATACCTATGTAGTAGCTGAAAGCCACTTACCTGCTGAGTGAAACTCAACGCACAATAAAATAAAACAAGCTCTTTAGAATTTAGGAATTTATATTCTTAAATTCGCACCTTTTATTCTTTAATTCGACACGGTGGTACCCAAATAACGGTACGGAATCCTCAAGGGCAAAATGTAGCTCGTACTTATCTGAATTTACTACATCAACTTATTCTCTGTACTTAGTTGACTCAACCTTATTGCAAATAGATACGGTTGAAATTCCTGTGACGTAGAAAAACAAAATGGCGGATAAGGATAGTGACGTATGTCCGGCATTATCCTGTCCTACGCCTGTTTTTGTGCTGTCAATTAGAAATAATGCCTGTTTCCTAGCATTTTCTAGATAATGCGGTTAAACCCTGTGTTTTAATATCAGCCAATGTAATTTATGTTGAAAGGTGTAAGTACATTGGTCGTAGTTATACCATTTAAGTAGTAGGTTTTTATGAAGCGCTCGTGGCGTAGCTTGCTTGGACCTTCTTGATTGATCGTTGAAGTTAAGCAGCGGTGTGCGTGGTCACTTTTAGGATGGGTGACCGCAAGTGGTATTACGAGCTTGAGCGCTTCCGTGCTTCGGAGCGCACGTTAATTGTCGGTCCCGGCTTTTAAGTCATTCGCTAAGCCATGACGGAGGCCTTTAGGCGGGCTAAAAACTCCGTCACCAGAGTTGACCACATGCTCATATGAAAGAGCAAGAAGTAGGTTTTTATGAGTAGCGAAGTCTAGAGCTTTTAGGCAACTTTAAGACCTAAGTCACGACCTAACGATTTTATTGGCCGGCACTCATAATCGTGTCTTTCGTAGCATAGAAGCATTTGATACACCTCTTGCGGTCACCCATCCATTTGACTTTAACAACTATTGGCCGGGACTCACAATCGTGTCTCTTTTAGCATAGAAGTGATCATTTGTTATACCTCTGGCGGTCACCCACCCATTACAGTCTATCAAGAACAGGGTTCGAAAAAATCCGATTTTTATAATAAATATCAAAAATCCGATTTTTTGATATTTATCCGATATATATCGGATATATATCCAGGATAAGAAAAAGAAGCGAATTTAATTCTCTAAGGGGATTAAACACTTTTAAATGTGAAAGTAATTTGTAAAATAATAATAAGTGTCAAATTACCACATTTTTTATTTAAAAAACTTAATAAAGGTATTATCACAAGAATTAGTGTTTATTTGAGAAATAATTTTTTATAATTTTTTATTTGTTATAGTGTTAAACTACACTTAGGTATTTACATTTATATATCATTGCGGGTTCGGATCCCGTCGGAATTGAAAATTTTCATAAGATTTTTCATTTTCAAAATATTTTTTTAATGAACACTTAAAAAAAAACTTCTAAATAAACAATCTAAACTATTCAGAATTGTAGTTTTTCGCTACGTGTTGCCAGGTTAACATTAATCTCCAAAATTTTTTGTTCACAAGACAGGAAAAAATCCATTGATATATATCAAGATAAAAATCAATTGATATTATGTATATCGTGATATATATCAAGATATATATCCGCTGATATATATCGGCGAACCCTGATCAAGAATGATGTAGGTAACCTGTACCATAAGCGGTTCTACCTTGTGAAATATTGTACCTATTTGGTTCTATCCAGTTAGGTAAAAATTAAAATCAGAAGTCATTATGATGATCACCCATCAACATCCTAGCCAGACCTTTCTAGCATCGAAAAAACATCTTCGGGATTCGAACCCGCACCCTAATTTGTTGTGCCCAGTCCGGTCACGTTTCTATAGGGCCAGGGTGATGTAAGTTCAATGACCCGGTAGCCGTTGGAAGCCAGTCTTGCATCTTATGCATACATACATCCATCACAAGATGCTGTTTATTCAGGGCATTTTGCATTAATTTCTGTCTATTTTAGTTCCACGAAGCTACTCGTAGGACGCGTCTTATAAATATTAAAATAATGTACATATTTGTTGTCTTATTTGAAACCTCTGAAAAAACAGTTAGTTGATAAGCTAATGCAAATATTTTATCAGTTGAAATTCATTGTTCATACACTTTCGTAGCAATACTACTCAAGGACTTGTTTAGAATAATTTCAACTCTACAGACATCATCTTCGGTAGTATAGTGGTAAGTATCCCCGCCTGTCACGCGGGAGACCGGGGTTCGATTCCCCGCCGGAGAGTACTTTTTGCGCGATTTTGTATTAGATAACCTACTGTTTTTTTTTTAAATTGAGAGGATTCTTTATAGAACCAACTAGTAGTTAATTTCTCACACTCTTGATTTTCTTTCAACATCAATGTCTTTACTCTTTCTTTTACTTTCTTTTGTCACCACAATTTTTATTCCCATGTTCCATACAAACTTTACTTTTAATCGTATTTTCTCAATTAAAGATCTCAACTAAATTAATTCATCAGATTTGTATGTATGGTTGAATAAGTAAACGGATTCGTAACAGGGCTCGCGTGGCAACAAGCCATCGTTCGATCGATGTTCGCATTATGCATGGATTCCATCTCATCACCATGTCACCTTCAGCTGCAGGTCACCCACCGGACAGGCTAGGGTGCACACGTAGCATAGAGCAGTGGTTCCTAACCTTTCTAACCTTGTTACCCCTATGACTATGTCAATAAAACAGATATTACCTATCCCCGTTCAAAATTTCATGTTTGATCTTAATATTCTTTTCCTTTTTAACCGACTTCGAAAAAAGGAGGAGGTTCTCAGTTCGTCGGAATCTTTTTTTTTTTGTGCTTTTTTTTTATGTATGTTCACCGATTACTCGAAGACGCGTCGACCGATTTCAAAAATTCTTTTTTTTGTTTGAAAGGGTACACTTTCCAATTGGTCCTTTTGGTCATCAGGTCAGGATCTGATGATGGGATCTTGGAGAAATCGAGGTAACTCTTCAAATTTTATAGGCACACTAGAACCGATTAGGGTATATTCTAAAAGCTTTATAGGTTATCGGTGATAATGCAATATTATGGTAACATTGAGCTGATCTGATGATGGAGTCCGGAGCTGTTCAACAGAACTCCTCTGTAAATAAGCCGATCGAGTTGAAACTCGGCACGTCTGTCAAGTTCCAACTACAATGTAATAATATGGTCACAACGAGCTGATCTGAGGATGGAGTTAGGAGCTGTTCAACAGAACTCCTCAGTAAATAGTCTGATCGAGTTGAAACTTGGAACTCAGCATGTCGGTCAAGTTCCGACTACAATGTAATAATATGGTGACAGCTAGCTGATCTGATGATGAAGTCAGGAGCTGTTCAATGGAACTTCTCAGTGAATAACAGTGGAAAATCCATGTTTGGGCTCATTTTATACAGCTCACCCTTAGCCTTACCCAATAACAATTTGTATTGAAGTCGGTTTTTAAAAATTTTTAATTTAGCCACTTGTAGCTACGATTATTTTTGTTCTATCACCCCTCCAAAAAAGCTATTTTACCCCTGTGGGGGTAATTACCCACAGGTTTGGAACCAAGGGCATAGAGCGTAATAATCATATCATATCATCATCATATTTATTTCATAAATAGGTACATTGTTACATACAAACATAGGACAAAAATAGTTTAAACAAATAGGGCAAATAATTTACGCAATAATTTACAAATCGTAGGAACACTGTGACGACCCTGGTTTATTCCTCCTTATTTTATAAATAAAACACTTTAAACATGTTTCAAAACCCCCAAAGTATCCCTTCAACATACCTTCAAACGGCTGAACCGATTTTGATAAAACATGCCTAAGATTTTGATGAAACCTAGTCAATCCATCTCATCTGAGATCTTTGTATATTGGAACCCTTGAAACCCCCCCATAACAAAGCTATAGCTACGCCCATGTTAGACACACACGCAGACACACAGCGGTCAACCTTCTAACACCCCTCTTCTTGAGTGGGGAGGGGGGGGGGGGTGTTAAAAATATAGTTGGATATTAATGCGTTCAGTGGCCATGACGCACATGCGTTTCCTAAGTGATATTTACACAATATGAATACGACTTTGTGGTTACCTTGCATAGGCCTTACACAAACAAAAAATATGGTAATCCATGTTTTGTTAGTAAAATTGTAGCCAAGGTTTGTGAGCCCAGGTGTCAGCCCATTAATTTTGAACTAGTCGAGAGCGTGCGACTTCTTTCACATTTAGGTACACTTAGTATACCTAAATGAACGTGAACGAAAAATGTACAATGAATGAAATAAGAACGAAAAAAAATGTAAAACGAAAAATGTACAATGAATGAAAAATGATCGAAAATCCTCGTCAAGTAAAGGAAGTCGCAGCAGGGGCTAAATCAGGGGAGAGAGTTTTCAGACCTCCTGAATAGCTCTGTCATAACGACTACTATATTATAGCAAGGGAGGCTACTCTTAAATCTACCAGCGAGAATATCGTGCTAATTTTCGTAGCTCACCGTAGGGACACTGTTTTCACTTTCGTAGCGCGTTTCTATCTATACAAATGAGCTGTTTATTTCAAAGAATTTGATAGAAACTGTTCAGTTGTTATGATTACTTCTAGGATTTGTTATTTTTACGTTAAATCCATAGTTATTTTTTGTTAATATATAATTTACGTATTACAAGGCACAGTCTGAAAACCAGCGCAGGCTGAGAATCGAACTGCTTGGCACCTCAAAGCGAAGATGACAATTTCTTTAGAAGATAGTCTATCTATTTGTAACTTTCTTCGTGTATTTCCTGTACTGTAACTGTTTTGTGTCAAATAAATATTACCTACTCTTTCTTTCTTTCTATAAATCTATATTTATATACGAATACCAATTTAAATTGTATATCTGGTATCTTTAAGATCTTTTTTTAGTTGATGTAATAAAATATTTTGTATTACAGATTAGACACGCAGTACGAGATATCTTCAGAAAAAGTAGACACCCCGCCTGGCGAGGGCGTCAAGCGAAAATAAAACTTAATGTGATGGGCATAAAGAAAACGAATATGTTAGCTATAGTTCTGTCAAATAGTAAATTCAGGTAAGTAGAGTGCAGTAAATTTTTATCGTCGTGTTTTTTTGAATTAGTCACTGAAAGGAACGGAATCCTATTTGTTAATAGTTTTATGGATTTATTGAGTATTACTTTCAGGCATTATTTTTTAGGATTGATTGGATTTTTCAAATTAATTAAAAGTCACAACCGTTTTTGGTGTTTCTTTTGTCTACATATAGTCAAAATGATCGATATTATAAGAGGAAGATTTATTAGATGAACGTACTTAGATCAAATTGGTGACATCCCAGTTCAAAAGTAACTCAGGATTGGTGAGATTGTATGAAGAATGCCATAAGAGATATTGAGAAGAAAGAAGTGTACCTATCCACAGAGCTCACAACTCCTCGGAATGTATTCCGAATTCGGAAAGTGAGGTTCCTTCGCTGAAAAAACGTCTACTTTCCGAAGAAAACCTTCGAATCGGATACATTCAGAGAAGTTTGAATCGCACTGCTGGATGCAAGTGGAAATCTACAATTTTATGTGATCATGAAATTTTTTTATCGTAGTTCGTAGGTATTGCGCGGGCCTAAAAATGTTCTTAACTTATCAATTGAAAAGTTATAAAAGATTATGATAAACAAGATTACAAGCGGTGAAAATTTTATTATTAGAAATCAATAACATAGTCCTCAAAATGGCGGATAAACGCATACTTTTTGCTACATGAGTCACGTCGACATAGTACCACCTCTACTTTTTTCTCCATTTTTTTTGCCGCAGATTTTTTTTTCTTCCTAAGTAAATCCACAGACACGAGCTAGTCCAGCGCCAGTTACATCACGTAGCACTTTAGTCATGATGGATTGCGCGAAGATCGATAGACCCTTTTACTGGCGATCCGTTTCATGACTTATCGATACAGATGAAATAACTAAAAATACTTCTGCCCTATGGACGTCACTAGTACTCATGAAAATGGAATATTCCCAAGGTGTGGTAGACATATTTTTTCAGATCTTCTAGGCATTTTCAGATCCCTTGAAGATTTTATGAAGAAAATATTTTTAATTGTTTCCACAACATTAGACTCATGGTTCAGTTAGTCTTTGCAAAAAGAAATAAAAAATCAACAAAGTAAATTTTCTCGAAAAATAATCGACTTTTTTGATATTTTTAAATATCCTTAGTTCTTATTTTTATCAAAATCGAGACCAAGGGGCGGTCGAGACTACTCACCCTGGGACTTCCTTGATTTGCTGACGTTAGTGCTAATCTTAGTTAGGTAGGTACATAATTATGGTACCCCCACTATGGATATCTCCACGACCATCCCGCGTATTTTTATCAAGGGTTGTCGGAATGGCCCAAAACGATTCGTGCTATTTGTGGAATCCTCATCTTTGATGGTATCTGGACGTTATACTTGGCCCTTTTTATGTTTACTCTTTTTTTTTTTTCAAAAACTTTTTTAATTCAGTACAAGTCTAAATATAGGCATTGGCTCCTAATCAAGGAACCAATTATAACTGTTCCCGTTTTTCATTTACTAAAGAAACAAAAGCACTTCTTTGTCACTCAATAGTGAAGAATGACAAAGCTCAGTAACAAGTCAGCCTACCCCCCGCACCCCCCGCACCCCCACACCCTCACACTCCCTCAAATATAATTAAGGCTGGTCGTTGGGCGGAACTCATTCATGAATGGGCATGAGGCTTGGCCCTGGGGCAGTGGCTGGCCACACGGGCAATGTTTAGGCAGATAAATACCAAAATCTAAGCATATCACTTTTTAGCCACCCGCGCTGGCAACACCACTTGGCCGTGTGAAACGAACGATCGTATAACATTAAAAAACTAAAGAAGTTGTGAATCGTCCTGCTGGTTTGGTTTCGTAGCTCGTAGTTTCTGATATTCCCTAAGGCTGAGGCCCCATTTGTGCGTTGCGTCGCGTCGGCAAAATGTATGAGTAAAACGTTGCAGCGTCGACGCTGCGACGTTTTATTATTACTTTTATTTTTTATTATTATTACTCATACATTTTGCCGACGCGACGCAACGCAACGCACTAATGGGGCCTCAGCCTTCACAGGGCATTCTAGCGTTAGGACTATGAATTGGTTTATCTCAAAAAAAATTCCAGGTAGCGGTTTCATTTTTATGTTGTTCAATAAAATATATATATAATAATTTAAGTTTTGACAGTCGCTTTAATAAAAGATAACTAGCCCAATTATGATTATGGGAGTGGGCCACACTGCGTTTTTTTGCAGCGCGTTTTTGAGCTGCGCTTTTGTATCGATCGATACAAACGCGCTTTCGCATCGCATCTGTATCGATACAAACGCGCTGTAAGAACGCAGTATGGCCACTCCCTATGACGTCAACTTCACATTGTTGCCTTGGTAGAGCAATTTAAATCGCCCGTGCTGTATCACCTAAGACTGGTGACGTGACTGTGAATACATTGTGCCTATTTTGGGATTAGGAGGGTTATTTCAGAAAGGCTTCAGCATGAACTAAGTACTTTCAAGCAAAGTAAAGCTGAACATCTCAAATTACAAGTCTGCCCGAATATTGAAACGCTACTTAAGTATTTGAGACATACTTATCTATTTGAGATGTTCTCACTCTTCAGAATCGTACCTATACAAAAATGACAGTGAATTTCAATGATAAGCACCACTTAAACTAAGTAGCGTTTCAGTATTCAGGAGTGTCTAATAATATTTTTATTAATTTTTAAGTTTACCAACATACCTTTTGTCTCCCCTACACAATAATTAAATAAATAAAGAATGCTGGACATTTCACACAGAATCATATAGGTAGGTACCAGTAGGTACTTCAAGCTTTAAATTGGACATCGGTTATTTTCGTGTTTTCCGACTATGTCCGACAGCAGTGTATCAGCGCAGCTCGCACGGCTTGCAACTAATTTGCTTTTCTTAAAAATTACATTGATATTTATTTGTTTGTTTGCGATAAAGTTATCACCGTTTCCTCTTGCTCCTACTCGGTTCTCCTACTTGTAGGAGCACGAGGACCAATATGTCCTTATGCTCCTACTGAGTAATTTTCATTTCCACATGACTTTTTGTCAAAAGTTTTTGTAATATTATGCGATTGTTTTCGATGTTTTAGGAAACGCGTTCTTTTTCTGGTTTTATTGTACTTATTTTACCGATTTTTATTATAATAATGAATTTTATACACCTACCTACTGATGTGTGTACCTACTACGTAAATGTAGGTAGGTATAATTTATTTAAAAAATATCGTAAAACGAAAATAAGGTTCACTTAAAAGTTTAATAGCCAGACAAAGATAGAAGTTTATTGCTCGACCTAAATAACTAGAATTCATGAAAATCGTAAAATATGGAGAATTATTATAATACTTACCTATTAAATTTTAAAGCCTTTGCCAAACTTTAAATGGAGCTGAATAACGCTGTGGCAAAATAAACTTAATCTATCTAACAATAACCGATTCTTTTACTCAATTTTTTATACTGTTAATTATGTCTAAGTTATTAAGCTGTGTTGGCCGAGGGGTTATAGTAGGTACCTCGACTTTCGATCCGTGGCGTGGGTTCGAATCCTGCCCGTGCATCAATGGATTTTTCCGGTGAAGGAAAACATCGTGAGGAAACCCGCGGCTTATCCAGCTCCACACATATTGACCATGTCTTTCCTGTGGAGAGGATGGTGTAGGTGCTGGGCAAGCCTGCTCCATCTCAACATTGTCCCAGGCACAACAGTGTCTCGTTAAGTGTAGGCAAGGATTGCCTCCTGACACTGTATAAATCAAAATCATCTAGTAAAGATGTAAAGGCCTAAGTTTTTTTATAATGCTGTGGGCTACAATATTACCTACCACTCGTATTTTTTTATAGCTTTTGTATAGCTGTTCATTGTCCCACATAAAATAAAATAAAAATAAGTATAGTCACTTGAACGTGAGATAAAATAAAACAAATTGAATTTAAATGAACACTGAACAGGTTTCAAGTTCATCAAAGTACATGAAACATCGCCATTCAATATTCACGACATCTTCCCAAACAAAGACCTAAACGCTCCCGTATTCTAAAACAGCAAATCCCTCAAGGAAATTGTTCTGCTCCCAAGGGCCCAACCTTTTAGGGCATATAAGGGATGCCCGGTCTTTTAAATAAAATCGATTTTTAATTGTAATTTATCGCGATTTTTTAATCGTTGTGAATCGTAATACAACCCGTTTTTTTACATAGGTAGGTACTCGATACAATATCGCGGATTCGATTTGTTTAAAATTAGTTATGATAACGTAAACAGATGGGTGCTGTATCTCTTCCATATAAATCGTAGTTTACTTCGTCAATGCGATCGATATGTAAAATAGGTACCTACTCGAAACTGCTAGGTACTTACTCTAAATCAAATCCATTATGAATGGATATTTCAAATAATCGTAATCTACGCTCTACCTGTGTCTAACGCATTTTAAACAAATTGAGCTGTCTTTCAACAAGATTGTTTACTATACAATACATATTAGTTTAATATTTAATTATATCTCGGTGTATAAAATACGACAGTGTAGGATTGATGAAGTGGAAGCAAAATTATTACAGTACGTTTGTTGGCTATTTTATTGATTTTTTCTTCCGATCTTATGAGAATGTGATCCTTCGATTATGTTGGTGGGTCTCGATACAAAAAATCGAAGATTTTAATTACAAAAGATCGATTCAGATCGGGCATCCCTAGCATTACCAATGGCGCCCTTATAACGGGCCGTACTTGAGGCGCTCTTTATCTACCAAATTGTTTTCGGGTATTTTTCGGGAATTTCGGTGTTTAAGTATTTGCGGAGGTCACTGCGTTTCCGGATTCTTTGATTCTTTTGATGTTTCTGAAGTGCCGTTTTTTTTCTTATTCTTTTGAGAAAGTCCTTATCGATTTTCTTTGAAAAAATTGAATAACAATATCTACTCTAGATTTGAATCATTCTGGGTGCTTACATTGATGGAATCTCTATTTTTCTTCACGCCTTCGACTCACCGATCTGGATCAGTTGCCTATCTAGATCGTTTTCAAATACCCACCCTTTGATGTTTCGTAGTTCTTCAGTAGGTACAATTCAGACCTTCTCGGAATGAATTCCGAATTCGGAATATGAATTTTCTTCGCTGATGTACTTAACTTTCCGAAGAAAATCATCGAATCGGATGCATTTACGGAATCGCATTGCTGATCAGTCAGAGTAATAGGTATTTAGTGAACACGTTTTCTTCTATGGACGAATATAGAACTATATTGGTACCTATTTATAAAAAATACGCTTTCTTTTCTAGGTAAGTACCCAAAAAACAATGTTTTGATCATGACGCAATTTCCAAAAGGTTAGCTAAAATCTAAAATGTCATCTTATAAACGGATTATGTTCGTCACAAAGGGGTTGTATTTTTATCAGAGTTAATTAAAGATTTTATGAGATTTTTACGTTCAGGGGATGAACATTTTAAAGCGCTGAGAGATTTGGAAAGAATTTAATCTTCATTGAATTTTTCAACGCGAATTCTTGTTGAAAGACAAAGGGGATTTTGTAATTGAGAAGAAAATTATATTAAACCTTTAAATTAAGTGGACCTCGAGTCGTGGAGGAGCTTGGGTATTTTTTCTTGGAACTTCGAATAATTGAATTAAAAAAGTCTGTAATTTTATTTTGTTATAGTGTTAATCCACACTTGGGTATTTACATTTTAAATTGAAAAATCTTATCAAAATTTTCAATTCCGACGGGATTCGAACCCGCAATGATACAAGCGATCCTCCTTTAGCCGGAGTGCCTTTACCAATTCGGCCACGGAACCTCTGACGCCAGAGTTGAAAATCATGATAAGACCATACTATCGATTATAGCATCGATGAGCGCCATCTACAGGATAACTGCTAAGTTAATTCACTGCTCATTGCCCGAAGTTACATTCAGGATCAAATGACGAGAGATGTCGCTTTTGCTAATTCTATAATTTTATTTTGTTATAGTGTTAATCCACACTTGGGTATTTACATTTTAAATTGAAAAATCTTATCAAAATTTTTTCAATTCCGACGGGATTCGAACCCGCAATGATACAAGCGATCCTCCTTTAGCCGGAGTGCCTTTACCAATTCGGCCACGGAACCTCTGACGCCAGAGTTGAAAATCATGATAAGACCATACTATCGATTATAGCATCGATGAGCGCCATCTACAGGATAACTGCTAAGTTAATTCACTGCTCATTGCCCGAAGTTACATTCAGGATCAAATGACGAGAGATGTCGCTTTTGCTAATTCTATAATTTTATTTTGTTATAGTGTTAATCCACACTTGGGTATTTACATTTTAAATTGAAAAATCTTATCAAAATTTTCAATTCCGACGGGATTTGAACCCGCAATGATACAAGCGATCCTCCTTTAGCCGGAGTGCCTTTACCAATTCGGCCACGGAACCTCTGACGCCAGAGTTGAAAATCATGATAAGACCGTACTATCGATTATAGCATCGATGAGCGCCATCTACAGGATAACTGCTAAGTTAATTCACTGCTCATTGCCCGAAGTTACATTCAGGATCAAATGACGAGAGATGTCGCTTTTGCTAATTCTATAATTTTATTTTGTTATAGTGTTAATCCACACTTGGGTATTTACATTTTAAATTGAAAAATCTTATCAAAATTTTCAATTTCGGGTTCGAATCCCGTCGGAATTGAAAATTTTGATAAGATTTTTCAATTTAAAATAAAAAAGTCTGTTTTCTGGAGGATGAGTTTATGGAGTGCCTTACCTACCCGGCTAGATTAATTTTTTCAAGCGAAAATGGATCAAAATAACTGCAGGTTTTCATACAACTTAATTTTATGGTGCAGAAATACTAATCTTTTTTAAAAGTTTAAATCGGTCGATAGTGAAAGAAAATCTTTTGCTCAACTATGAGAAACAAAGGACTGAACATTATCTACAAAATAACAATACAGTTACAATTATTACTGGTTCGGTAATAATAAATTAATTCTGGATTCGGTCTTAAAATAAAATACTGTCTGACTGTCTGTCCGATATTAAGATCCGTTGCTGTAGGACCGATAAAAAAGCTTCTTGAATATCGGAAGATCAGCTGTGCGATTCAGACTTCCAGAAATGCATCCGATTCGATGATTGTCTTCGGAAAGCTGATGTCTTTTCAGCGAAGAAACGCGCTCCGAAAAGGCCTGAATTGCACTGCTGAATGAAAGTCAGATACAGTGAGCCTGTTTACTGTGTTTTGATACGTATATGTACCTTTGAATAAATGGTTTGTACACCCATCGCTGTCTTAGAATAACATCAACCACCACCGCTTACTTCCTTGTCAATAGATATTTCCTATCATAAGTAATCTATTTAAGGCCAGTACCGATGTCGGACCGCGAGCTAATGCATAACAAGCGTACACATCAAAGCGAATAAGCGACGGACTCCGTATGGACGGTCAGAGAGATGGGTTCCGAACAGATAAGTACCGATATTCTATATACAGGATGCTCAACTATTTAATTGTAACTAGACCGATAAAAAAACATAGGTATTTACATCTTTAGTAGATGATTTATACAGTGTCAGGAGCCAATCTTTGCCTACACTTAACGGGACGCTGTGTTGTAGTGCCTGGGACATTGTTAGGCTTACCCATACCCAGCACCTAAAGTACCTAAACCATCCACTCAGCTAAGACCGGCCATATCCACAGGAAAGATATGGTCAATACGATTCGGTACGATACGGTTTCCTCACGATGTTTTCGTTCAACACTTAGAGCTCTTGTTAATGCGCATATAAATTTAACGAAACTAAAAATTCAATGGTCGCTACAGCAGAATCACAACAGGAATTGAGCTATATGCCGTCTCTTTTCACTCTCAGTCAATGAAAAGAGACGGCATGTAGTTCAATTCCTATTGTGTGTGCTATAACGACCTTTTGAAGCCTGTGCCCCGATCGCGAGTATGCACAGAGTCTACTATTCGATCCGTGACTGTAGTATAGTCTCTCAAATGTATGGGATCCGGGGTGCAGCGCCTCCAGTGGTAACTTGACTGAACTAAAATCCCCTACTCGCGATCGGGGTACCTGCAGGATTCGAACCCACCATCTTCGGATGGAAAGTCGAGGTACTAATCCCCTCGGCCAGTCGGTTTTGAACAAGCTCACCCTGTATTTCCTATAGACTACCATCAAAGTGGGGTCAACAAATTGCGGTAGATGAAAGGGTGTTTTCTATCACACGCACCTAAATAATGGATGGTATTTTTCATTTTGCTATAAGTAGGGTATCAAACCAAGTTCGCCAAAGCTTAGGGAAAATAAGGAAGTAACCTTTGAAGTAAGAACTTACCTATAAAATTGATAGTGAGTAAAACAATGAGTTTTTACTCGACTGCACGCAGAAAGGAAGGTTTTTTGTCGAGTGATTGTATGTATAGGTACAGTACGTCGTACCTATGTCTATTTTTCGATGGATTTAAACATTTCATTAGACTCATTAGGTTTGGTTTATCTAATGTTAGTAATACTTATTCTATGTTAGTAGGCAGATTAAAATAGATAGGTATGTCAAAATAGAATAATAGACACTGTAGAACAGAGATGGTACAGGTCCTATAGCATCAATGTTCCCTACATTTACAAATATCTGTAATCTACTAAAAACACCATATGACTAGATTGTCTCACACTCATACTAATGAAAAGAACAAAACTTAAGAGGCATTAGACAAAATTTTCTGATTTACGTGATGTTTTGGGGCAGGATTTTTCAATGAAAACACTGTATTTATAAAAAAATTATGGCACAGCATGAAATATCATTTCAATTTTGTACTATTAAATGAGCTACTTTTGTATTTTTATTATTTCTTTTTGATTAATCGACCTCAAACCGGCGACTGTTTTGTGAATTTTTGCTGTAAGAGGTTTAGAAATCACCATATTTACGAATCATTTTGACGTCCAAATGGTATAAAAAAATTACGATGTTTTGCTGTGATAGTCAACCAAACTATTAAATGGATCACTTTTTACTACCTTTATTTAGTTTTTGAGTAAAAAAATCTTTAACTTAGTCCAAATTTCGAGAAAACGGCCAAAGAATTGCTTTTGATTTTGGCTACTTAGAACTGACTTAGAACTCTTGTTCGTAAAATTAACAAAACAGAAATAAACTTCAGTTCAAAATCAATCCTTTTCTGAAAAAAAAAATGCAAAAAGATTAAAAAATTGGCAATGAAAAATCTTTTAAAACAACCTAAAACGCGTCGTATCTACTACCCTATCTACTCGACGCAAGCAGACCGCGCCGAGCGCTTCTAGGGGGTGGACGTATCGCTTTGCATCCCGGAGCTCGCACTGAGTCGACTCGCAAAGCACGTCGCCGGCTACGAAGAATATAGCGAAATAGGAGCGTTTGATACATTGGTTGCTAAGTTATTAATTACCTATTTTTAAATATTTTCTGCGGGGCTAAAAAGGCCGTTAAAGCAGAATAATGATCTGAATTGTTGTGTAACTAATAATGTAATAATAGGGTGACAGCGAGCTGATCTGATGATGGAGTCAGGACCTGTTCCATGGAATTTTATGATGATATGGGTATCAAATGAAAGGGCTTGATGAGCGCAACACAATGCTGATCTGATGATGGAGTCAAGACCTGTTCCCTGGAACTTTTTAATGATATGGGTATCAAATGACAGAGCTTGATGAGCGCAACACAATGCTGATCTGATGATGGAGTCAGGACCTGTTCCCTGGAACTTTTTAATGATATGGGTATCAAATGAAAGAGCTTGATGAGCGCAACACAATGCTGATCTGATGATGGAGTCAGGACCTGTTCCATGGAACTTTTTAATGATATGGGTATCAAATGAAAGGGTTTGATGAGCGAAACACAATGCTGATCTGATGATGGAGTCAGGACCTGCTCCATGGAACTTTTTAATAATATGGGTATCAAATGAAAGGGCTTGATGAGCGCAACACAATGCTGATCTGATGATGGAGTCAGGACCTGTTCCATGGAACTTTTTAATGATATGGGTATCAAATTAAAGGGCTTGACGAGCGAAACACAATGCTGATCTGATGATGGAGTCAGGACCTGTTCCCTAGAACTTTTTAATGATATGGGTATCAAATGAAAGGGCTTGATGACCGAAACACAATGCTGATCTGATGATGGAGTCAGGACCTGTTCCATCGAACTTTATAATGATATGGGTATCAAATGAAAGAGCTTGATGAACGCAACACAATGCTGATCTGATGATGGAGTCAGGACCTGTTCCATGGAACTTTTTAATGATATGGGTATCAAATGAAAGGGTTTGATGAGCGAAACACAATTCTGATCTGATGATGGAGTCAGGACCTGCTCCATGGAACTTTTTAATAATATGGGTATCAAATGAAAGGGCTTGATTAGCGCAACACAATGCTGATCTGATGATGGAGTCAGGACCTGTTCCATGGAACTTTTTAATGATATGGGTATCAAATGAAAGGGTTTGATGAGCGAAACACAATTCTGATCTGATGATGGAGTCAGGACCTGCTCCATGGAACTTTTTAATAATATGGGTATCAAATGAAAGGGCTTGATGAGCGCAACACAATGCTGATCTGATGATGGAGTCAGGACCTGTTCCATGGAACTTTTTAATGATATGGGTATCAAATTAAAGGGCTTGATGAGCGCAACACAATGCTGATCTGATGATGGAGTCAGGACCTGTTCCCTGGAACTTTTTAATGATATGGGTATCAAATGAAAGGGCTTGATGACCGAAACACAATGCTGATCTGATGATGGAGTCAGGACCTGTTCCATCAAACTTTATAATGATATGGGTATCAAATGAAAGAGCTTGATGAGCGCAACACAATGCTGATCTGATGATGGAGTCAGGACCTGTTCCATGGAACTTTTTAATGATATGGGTATCAAATGAAAGGGTTTGATGAGCGAAACACAATGCTGATCTGATGATGGAGTCAGGACCTGCTCCATGGAACATTTTAATAATATGGGTATCAAATGAAAGGGTTTGATGAGCGCAACACAATGCTGATCTGATGATGGAGTCAGGACCTGTTCCATGGAACTCTTTAATGATATGGGTATCAAATTAAAGGGCTTGATGAGCGCAACACAATGCTGATCTGATAATGGAGTCAGGACCTGTTCCATGGAATTTTTTAATGATATGGGTATTAAATGAAAGGGTTTGATGAGCGAAACACAATGCTGATCTGATGATGGAGTCAGGACCTGGTTCATGGAACTTTTTAATCATATGGGTATCAAATGAAAGGGCTTGATGAGCAAAACATAATGCTGATCTGATGATGGAGTTATGACCTGTTCCATGGAACTTTTAATGATAATATGGGCATCAAATGAAAGGGCTTGATGAACAAAACACAATGCTGATCTGATGATGGAGTCAGGACCTGTTCCCTGGAACTTTACAATGATATGGGTATCAAATGAAAGGGCTTGATGAGCGAAACACAAAGCTGGGTCGGGGTTTACTTTGACTTTGATTCTTGATTTTGACTTTCACTTTGATTCTTGATTCTTGATTTTCAATTTTAGTTTCTCTATTCTCGGATCTCGGATTCTTGATTTTCGATTTTCGAGTCTCAATTCTTGATTATCGGATCTTGGATATCGGGTTCTTGATTCTTGATTTTCAATTTTCGATTATCGATTCTCGGATCTTGTATCTCGGATTCTTAATTCTTGATTTTCAATTTTTTTATTTTTGATTTGTGATTCTTGATTCTTGTTTCTCATTTCTCGATTCTCGGATCTCGGATTTTTATTTTGATTTTTATTTCTTGATTTTGATTTTAAAATTAAAATCAAGATTAAAAATGAAAAATCAAACATCAAAAATCGAAGTCAAAAGTAAATCCTAACCCAGCTTTGTGTTTCGCGCATAAAACCCTTTCATTTGATACCCATATCATTATAAAGTTCCATGGAACAGGTCCTGATTCCATCATCAGATCAGCATTGTGTTTTGCTCATTAAACCCTTTCATTTGATACCCATATCATTATAAAGTTCGATGGAACAGGTCCTGACTCCATCATTAGATCAGCATTGTGTTGCGCTCATCAAGTCCTTTCATTTGATACCCATATCATTAAAAAGTTCCATGAAGCAGGTCCTGACTCCATCATCAGATCAGAATTGTGTTTCGCTCATCAAACCCTTTCATTTGATACCCATATCATTAAAAAGTTCCATGGAACAGGTCCTGACTCCATCATCAGATCAGCATTGTGTTGCGCTCATCAAGCCCTTTCATTTGATACCCATATTATTAAAAAGTTCCATGGAGCAGGTCCTGACTCCATCATTAGATCAGCATTGTGTTGCGCTCATCAAGTCCTTTCATTTGATACCCATATCATTAAAAAGTTCCATGAAGCAGGTCCTGACTCCATCATCAGATCAGAATTGTGTTTCGCTCATCAAACCCTTTCATTTGATACCCATATCATTAAAAAGTTCCATGGAACAGGTCCTGACTCCATCATCAGATCAGCATTGTGTTGCGCTCATCAAGCCCTTTCATTTGATACCCATATTATTAAAAAGTTCCATGGAGCAGGTCCTGACTCCATCATCAGATCAGAATTGTGTTTCGCTCATCAAACCCTTTCATTTGATACCCATATCATTAAAAAGTTCCATGGAACAGGTCCTGACTCCATCATCAGATCAGCATTGTGTTGCGTTCATCAAGCTCTTTCATTTGATACCCATATCATTATAAAGTTCGATGGAACAGGTCCTGACTCCATCATCAGATCAGCATTGTGTTTCGGTCATCAAGCCCTTTCATTTGATACCCATATCATTAAAAAGTTCTAGGGAACAGGTCCTGACTCCATCATCAGATCAGCATTGTGTTGCGCTCGTCAAGCCCTTTAATTTGATACCCATATCATTAAAAAGTTCCATGGAACAGGTCCTGACTCCATCATCAGATCAGCATTGTGTTGCGCTCATCAAGCCCTTTCATTTGATACCCATATTATTAAAAAGTTCCATGGAGCAGGTCCTGACTCCATCATCAGATCAGCATTGTGTTTCGCTCATCAAACCCTTTCATTTGATACCCATATCATTAAAAAGTTCCATGGAACAGGTCCTGACTCCATCATCAGATCAGCATTGTGTTGCGCTCATCAAGCTCTTTCATTTGATACCCATATCATTAAAAAGTTCCAGGGAACAGGTCCTGACTCCATCATCAGATCAGCATTGTGTTGCGCTCATCAAGCTCTGTCATTTGATACCCATATCATTAAAAAGTTCCAGGGAACAGGTCCTGACTCCATCATCAGATCAGCATTGTGTTGCGCTCATCAAGCCCTTTCATTTGATACCCATATCATTAAAAAGTTCCATGGAACAGGTCCTGACTCCATCATCAGATCAGCATTGTGTTGCGCTCATCAAGCTCTTTCATTTGATACCCATATCATTATAAAGTTCGATGGAGCAGGTCCTGACTCCATCATCAGATCAGAATTGTGTTTCGCTCATCAAACCCTTTCATTTGATACCCATATCATTAAAAAGTTCCATGGAACAGGTCCTGACTCCATCATCAGATCAGCATTGTGTTGCGCTCATCAAGCTCTTTCATTTGATACCCATATCATTATAAAGTTCGATGGAGCAGGTCCTGACTCCATCATCAGATCAGAATTGTGTTTCGCTCATCAAACCCTTTCATTTGATACCCATATCATTAAAAAGTTCCATGGAACAGGTCCTGACTCCATCATCAGATCAGCATTGTGTTGCGCTCATCAAGCCCTTTCATTTGATACCCATATTATTAAAAAGTTCCATGGAGCAGGTCCTGACTCCATCATCAGATCAGAATTGTGTTTCGCTCATCAAACCCTTTCATTTGATACCCATATCATTAAAAAGTTCCATGGAACAGGTCCTGACTCCATCATCAGATCAGCATTGTGTTGCGCTCATCAAGCCCTTTCATTTGATACCCATATCACTAAAAAGTTCCATGGAGCAGGTCCTGGCTCCATCATCAGATCAGCATTGTGTTGCGCTCATCAAGCCCTGTCATTTGATACCCATATCATTAAAAAGTTCCATGGAACAGGTCCTGACTCCATCATCAGATGAGCTAGCTGTCACCATATTATTTCATTGTAGTCGGAACTTGACTGACATGCTGAGATCCAAGTTTCAACTCAATCGGACTATTTACTGAAGAGTTCTGTTGAAAAGCTCCTGACTCCATCAGATCAGCACAATATGGTTTATGGGACAAAAAAACAAACATTTATTTTTTTGTAATTATTTGTATTCAAAGTTATTACTAACCCGACTTTGTTTTGTGTTATACCTATAGGTACCTACCTAAGTACCTACCCAAAATAGTATATTTCAGTACAAGTTCGGAAAGGCTGTCATTGCAAATAGGGCATAGGAACCGGGTTTACCCGGAACCGAAAGAACCGGGATTACCCGGTTCTTGGGGCTTCAAGAAGAACCGGTTCTCAAAGTATTAAGACCCGGGTTTTCGGTTCTTTCGGTTCTTTTAAAAACCTGTGAATAACGCTGATCAATAACAATCACAAGTCACACAACGCATCAAGGCGTTGCATGAAATGAGCGGTACGGAGTGGGGGGTGGGGAGACAGGCACACATTGCCTCAAGCCGTGATGCCATCCGCCATTTTGTAGTTATTGTTTAAAAGATCTAAATTATAGCTGTGTTTATAAATTCCGTTTGATTTTTGTTACAATTGTAGAATATTGTAAGATTTTACTTACAAAATTCTAACAAATTGTCTCTCTCTCTCGTCATTCCATCATGTCTGAGGATCTTAAGGTCGCTGCATACGTAACGGGATAAAACCTCGGACTGGACGGAGACGTGACATAACATCGTTCTTAACACAGAACACTAAGGTCCATAACGATGTTTTTTCACCTGCCGTCCCGTCCCGTCCAATTTCTCGTTACGTGTATTTTGTTACTATATTTTTGTATGAAACGATGTCAAGAAATCGTCACGTTCCGTCCGGGACGAGAAAAATCACGTTACGTATTCAGCGACCTTAAGTCAGCTTCGGCCTCCACCGGTTTCTGCTTAGCGCGGCTCTTACAACCGTGTGCAATATTGAAGACAAAGAGTCTTTCACGAAGTATGAAAGAATGCATTGGTGGCTTAAGGTAGACAGTCGGGTTTTAATTTGGAGCTGGGATAGGATCGATACATTGGTGCGTTTGTCGGTATTATTAGCATTTGCTTCCAGCCACATCTCGAATGCATCGATCCTTTGCCTTTCTCTGGCCAGAATTTTCCACGTTTCCACTCTATACATAAAGATACGGAATACCAAATACTTATACAAATGCGCGTTACAGTCTGATCTTAGGGAGTGTACACATTGCGTTTTCTGCAGCGCGTTTTTGAGCTGCGCGTTTGTATCGATACAAACGCGCGTTCGCAACGCGTATTTTTCCATACAAAAGTGAACCGGGAGGGGCTGCGCGGGGGGCTGCTCGTTTGCATCGCGTTCGAATCGCGTTTGTATCGATACAAACGCGCTGCAAAAAACGCAATGTGTACACTCCCTTAAGTTTTACCTAATGACCTGCCTAAATAACATCTGTGAGAAGAGAGGCTATTCCTCTCTTCTCCCAGATGTTATTTATCTTTTGCCATTACAATACGCCTCTTTATCTTCGGGACACAGCTGCCATCTTTACAATATTAATTGTGATCCTAGGTAGATATAAGTGATCAACAGATTCGATGCTTGAGATGTTCAAGGTGGCATCTGTTAGTTTCCATACTCGATCCACTACTAATTTTTTTGGTTTTCGCCCTGTTGACTAAGAAACCAGTGATACTATTCTCAAGCTCAATTCTTTGGAAGAATTCTTCCATATATTCCACGGATGTTGTTAGGAGAACGGTATTGTGGCGTACCGAAGGTTTGATATCCTCTTTCCGCGTAGGAGGATCTTACTTGCGTGCTTTATTAAAGCGATAGTCCGGTAATTTTCATATTCATATTGAAAAGTTTTATGGACACGGGATTTTATCGCGTAATTTACCTTATTTATCCCGACGTTTCGGCTATGTTGCAATAGCCGTGGTCGCGGGCAGACTGGAGTATGTTTTCAAGGTCCAGTCTGCCTGCGACCACGGCTATTGCAACATAGCCGAAACGTCGGGATAAATAAGGTAAATTACGCGATAAAATCCCGTGTCCATAAAACTTTTCAATATGAATAGTGATCGCGAAAGTTTAAAAAAATTTCATATTATTTGCCTTTCGTGTGCAAATGTACAAAAATCGATTCGATTTGAAAAAAAAATCATCATAGGAACCGAAAGAACCGAAAAAACCGGGTACCCGGTTCTGTGTTGAAATTGGAACCGAAAAAACCGGTTCTTGAAATAGGGCCGGTTCTCGATGCCCTAATTGCAAAGAGTTCCGACAAATGTCTACCCGAGCCGAGGCGCAGCCGAAGGCGAGGGTTGACAGTCGGAACAAGTTGCAATGACGGTTCCGAACGTGTACTGAACGACTATTTTTAATACAGTTGCGAAAAAATGAAGCAATTTAATCTAGAAAATGGCGCCAACCGTAGAATATAAGAAGAGATTTTTTTTTCACCGATTCCGGTAGGCAAAGGGAACTATGCCCATACAGCCAAGTCTTCAGTAGAATTTTTTTATTGATATGAAATGAAAATGAAATTTAATGAGATGAAATGAAATGAAACCTAACCTAACTCATTCAATCAAATCATTAAATCTGATATAGAAACAAATTATTAGCTTCTTTTTAGAAATATACGTATTTGTATGAATCATAAAACTTCTATGATTTTTTTTTAGTAAAAACTTCATGGTTGGTTTTTCTTTTTAATAGACATTATTTTGACAGTTGGGAAAGAGAACGCACGAGTGCGGGAAAGGTAAAAAAAAAAGCACGAGTGTGTAATAGCCCACTTCCCGAACGCTATACGTCCCTGCAATACGCCACTTTTTGAGCAACTGTATTAAAAAGTATTTTTACTATCTCAAATAAATCAATCACATGAAAATTACCAAAACCGTTTAGTCTAAGAAACGGAGCGCTGTTCATTGGGTGTTAGAATTTAGCAACTTTTGTCCCTCCGAGCGCTGATTTTGTCGAGTGCGAAATTGTATACTGGCTCTTAATCAGCCGGCATATCCCCGATTCCGCAACCCGCGCGTGTAATGGCCCCAAGCCGGCGCCCGCGCGTGTAATGGCCACGCAGCCGCGTCACGTGCCGAGTTGACGGGCTCCACGTGACGTCATATATGTACCTACACCTGCTGGGGTGACCAGCCTGTCATGTTTTGGGAGAAATCACATCACATCACACTAATCACATCACACTAATTTATAGATGCAAAAGTTTAGATTTTTAGATGTTTGGATGGATGTATGTTTGTTCCTCCATAACTCGACAACCACTGAACCGATTTGGCTGAAATTTTAAAATATAGATAGATAATGACCGAAATAAGACGTATTTAAGCTACTTTTTATCCGGGTACCACGCGAGCGAAGCCGCAGGCGGAAGCTAAGTTATTCCATAAAACAAAAACAAATACTTGACATGAAAAATAAAAAGTCACAATTTGGATCACAAGTAACACGAGCTGAGCGCTTCTTAACCAAAACTTCGTAAAAATAAATTAGTCGGAAGCAATCTGAACCAACGAGTAAATTAAAATAGCCCTACTAGTACGAGAGCCGACCGCAAAAAACCAACGTCACTTGATACTAAGATAAGCTCCATGGCACACGCTCAAAAAAGTGGTGCTAAGCTTGGATCAATTAGTCAAAGGGCTCCGATTTGGCCGGAAGCACAAAAAAAGGGGCTACTTCCGGTGAAAAAAAACGTGTCAATTTACGTCATTTGATACTAATGGCAGACTTATGGCAGCAGTTACTAATTTATATGCAGTGACAGATAAATCTAGTCTGCCAGTTCCTGTATGGCCGGAAGTACTTGGCAGACTGTCTCAAAGCTGACGATTCGGACCCCTAATTTACGTCATCTGATACTAAGTTGAAAACAGTGGCAGATGTTAGATATCAACCCTACGTTTCAGTATAAATTAGTCTGCCAAGGCTATTTTGGCCGGAACATCTTCAAAATGTCAATTTAGTGATGATACTAAGAAGAAAAATTTTCGATTTTTTTTGGTTTATCAATGTTTAGACATTAGAATGAAATAATATTATGTATTTATTCATGTTAATATTATTATTATAACCTACTAGAAGCTGCCCGTGGCTTCGCTCACGTGGTACCCGGATAAAAAGTAGCCTATGTCACTCTCTAGCCCTCCAACTATCTCCACACAAAAAATCACGTCAATCCGTCGCTCTGTTTTGACGTGAAAGCAGGACAAATAAACAAACAAATAAACACACTTTCACATTTATAATATGGGTAGTAGACATGTGCGCCGCGCTGAAAATTGTCGGCGGCGGCGCGCTGCAGTTTTTCGTCCGGTGGCGGCGCGGCGCCGGCGGCGTGGCTTTTTTTTTAAATAAAAATACACTAATAAAATCGATCTCTAACGTTTCACTACAACACAAATGACTAGGTACTTACGGATAATTATTATGTTAACAAATCGCGAAAGTTTAACAAGTTATAGGTACATACATAAAATCACGCCTCTTTCCCACAGGGGTAGGCAGAGACCACGAACTTCCACTTGCTACGATCCTGACACACCTCTTTCGCCTCATTCACTTATACTTATAGGTACTTACTGTTCAATAATACTCTAATCATAATCCATGATATCCAGCCTAGATCTTTTACAACAACTTTACGATAAGCTGGGATCGTCTGAAGGGCAGAAGCTCGTCTACAAGGTAGCACGTTTAAGGGTCAAAGCGGCATAGGCTTATACATTTCTAGGATGAAAGGTCTAAGGGCACTGGATATTTCCAAGTGCCCCTGTGTAAAAGACCCCCGGGGAAATCTATTGAGTATGCGAGGACCTTGCGGTGAAAGAGAGATGGTTTTCGTACTTCCACGACCTGCTGAACAAGTAGCATAGAGAGGTATCGCCACCGGACCTCCCTTTAAATCAAGGACTAGTACTGCCAAAAACGCCTGAAGAAGTAGAAAAAGCTCTTCGCCGCATGAAAAATCGGAAGCCGTCAGAATCGATCCCCATCGAGTCCCCATCGAGTCCCCATCGAGGCCTGGAAGGCAATGGGCCCTCGTGGTGTGGTGTGGGCATCTTAACAAATCTTTACAACCGCATGCAAGTAGATGTTTGTGATTGATTGATTGACATACTGCACACTGGAGGGATCCCTCGCCAGAGAAGACTAAGTGCTATCACTCCGGTTTTCATAGGCAAGGGATCTATCAAGAGTGTGACAGCTACCGCGGTATAAAGATCATGTCCCACACCATGAAACTCTTTGAGCGGATAGGAGACTCTCGGATCCGACTAGAGTGTGCGGTCTCGGAGTGTCAATATGGTTTTCGCCTTGGCCACGGAACCATAGATCCAGTCTTTGCCCTACGGACCGTCATGGAGAAATACAGGACGAAGAATACACCTCTATATTTCCTGTTTTTGAACATGGAGAAGACCTTCAACTGTGTTCCTCGTGCGATGATCTAGTGGGCATTACGGTCCAAAGGTGTACCAGAGGTTTATATTGACACCATCCGAGACATGAACCTACCATGATTCCGATTCTGTGGTTAGGACCGCTGTTGGTGACACCAAACCCTTCCCCATCACTGTTGGAGTACACCAGGGAACCGTCCTTAGCCCATTCTTGTTCAGCGGGATATTAGACGTAGTGTCGGACAGTATCAGGGACAGACATGAGGGGCTTGGTTACTCATGTATGCTGACGATATCGCGCTGGCAGATGCGAACAGAGGACTTCTGGTAAGACGTGTGAATGCGTGAAAGGAATCGCTTGAGAACGGTGGTCTGAAACTCAACGTGGCGTGGCGAAGACCGAGTACTTGGCTTGCAATAAAGCAGATCCCACATCCGTACGCTTAGAAGAAGACATGGTCGAGCGCACGAATCAGTTAAAATATTCTATTCTGTGACTGTGAATATCTGTGACCCCAAGATGCCAGTTAAGTTGAAAGGATATGGCAGTGAAGCGTGGTCGGTACTTGAGCAGCACAAACAAGAACTGCTGGTCACTGAGATGAATATGCCACGCTGGATGTGTAGGGTTACGCGGAAGGACCGCGTCAGGAACTATCGCATTCGTGGCAGCCTCCATGTTTGTGATATAGCAGATAAATTGCAGGACTGCCGCCTACGTTGGCACGGACACGTCTTACGGAAACCGGCAAGCTACGTGGGGAACAAATGCTCAGCTATGTTGGCTCCGCCAGGCCCCGGTAGAAGGGGTGGACCCAAGAAGTGCTGGCTTGACTTCGTAGTAGATGACATGCGTGGCCTCGATGGAGACTCGATGGGGATCGATTCTGACGGCTTCCGATTTTTCATGCGGCGAAGAGCTTTTTCTACTTCTTCAGGCGTTTTTGGCAATACTAGTCCTTGATTTAAAGGGAGGTCCGGTGGCGATACCTCTCTATGCTACTTGTTCAGCAGGTCGTGGAAGTACGAAAACCATCTCTCTTTCACCGCAAGGTCCTCGCATACTCAATAGATTTCCCCGGGGGTCTTTTACACAGGGGCACTTGGAAATATCCAGTGCCCTTAGACCTTTCATCCTAGGAATGTCTAAGCCAATGCCGCTTTGAACCTTAAACGTGCTACCTTGTAGACGAGCTTCTGCCCTTCAAACGATCCCAGCTTATCGTAAAGTTGTTGTAAAAGATCTAGGCTGGATATCATGGATTATGATTAGAGTATTATTGAACAGTAAGTACCTATAAGTATAAGTGAATGAGGCGAAAGAGGTGTGTCAGGATCGTAGCAAGTGGAAGTTCGTGGTCTCTGCCTACCCCTGTGGGAAAGAGGCGTGATTTTATGTATGTACCTATAACTTGTTAAACTTTCGCGATTTGTTAACATAATAATTATCCGTAAGTACCTAGTCATTTGTGTTGTAGTGAAACGTTAGAGATCGATTTTATTAGTGTATTTTTATTTAAAAAAAAAGCCACGCCGCCGGCGCCGCGCCGCCACCGGACGAAAAACTGCAGCGCGCCGCCGCCGACAATTTTCAGCGCGGCGCACATGTCTACTACCCATATTATAAATGTGAAAGTGTGTTTATTTGTTTGTTTATTTGTCCTGCTTTCACGTCAAAACAGAGCGACGGATTGACGTGATTTTTTGTGTGGAGATAGTTGGAGAGCTAGAGAGTGACATAGGCTACTTTTTATCCGGGTACCACGTGAGCGAAGCCACGGGCAGCTTCTAGTAGGTTATAATAATAATATTAACATGAATAAATACATAATATTATTTCATTCTAATGTCTAAACATTGATAAACCAAAAAAAATCGAAAATTTTTCTTCTTAGTATCATCACTAAATTGACATTTTGAAGATGTTCCGGCCAAAATAGCCTTGGCAGACTAATTTATACTGAAACGTAGGGTTGATATCTAACATCTGCCACTATTTTCAACTTAGTATCAGATGACGTAAATTAGGGGTCCGAATCGTCAGCTTTGAGACAGTCTGCCAAGTACTTCCGGCCATACAGGAACTGGCAGACTAGATTTATCTGTCACTGCATATAAATTAGTAACTGCTGCCATAAGTCTGCCATTAGTATCAAATGACGTAAATTGACACGTTTTTTTTCACCGGAAGTAGCCCCTTTTTTTGTGCTTCCGGCCAAATCGGAGCCCTTTGACTAATTGATCCAAGCTTAGCACCACTTTTTTGAGCGTGTGCCATGGAGCTTATCTTAGTATCAAGTGACGTTGGTTTTTTGCGGTCGGCTCTCGTACTATACTGAAGTTACAATTGGAATCGTCAAGGTGTTAGCCTCATAAATCAATAATAGCTTTGTAGCAATGCAATTTTATTAAAAGTTTCGTAATATTTCTATTTCACTTTCAAAAACTTTCGGCATCTAAATCGACGATATTTTTACGGAGTAGGTAATTCCCGTGCGTTAAAACAATGTCGAGTAATATTTCCTCAGCCGCATAAAATCATGGTCACCATTTCAAATTTCTGTCAGTAACAGTTCAGCAGTTCTTGTAAACGGGAGCCGCCCTCCCCTCCCTCTCCCCTCCATTAGGGGGATGGGGGATCAAGTAGACGTAGAATATCGAACCTGCACCACCATTACAGTAATACTACCGCGTCCTAATTCCCCCAAATGAGATTTTGGGGAGAATTTTTGTAAAATTTTCTACTTCATGGAAGTAATGCTTGGATTAGTGGCGCAGGCTGTTGCGAATGTTTCATAAGAAAACTAATTTGTGGAAATTGTGCAGGAAATTAGGTACCTACCTGCACAGCTTTGGGGCGATGTGTAAAATGTCTAATATTTATTTATATATTACTCAAAAAAATAACGGTGGGCTTGTAAGCCGACACGTAGAATACTAACTTCCAAATTGTTTAAAATCGTGTTTGGACTTGCCTATGACTATCCCTGGAAATCTACAATGGATCTCAATTAACAAAAGGCACCAGTAGTAACAAGGTCAATGAATTTGATAATTATGATTAAATTATTTAATTTTCCATATAAAAATATATGTGTGTAAACTTTTTTCAGTAGGTAGATCTTGTATGTAAAATAAATTAAATTAATGTAAAGTAAATTGTCGGTCCCGACTTTTAAGTCATCAAGCCATGACAGAGGCCTTTAGGCGGCCTAAAAACTCCGTCACCGGAGTTGGCCACAAGCTCATAAAAACTTACTTTATTAACTAAACACAATTAATGAGCTGTTGAAACCGCGCTGAAACTAATAAATGTGATTTATTACCGCTGGCCAGTATTAATATCCGTTCTACCACTTCCTTTCTTACAAGATACTTTAATTAATAACATTAATTATCCTATATCGGGTATTTCGGACATATTTCAAAAGTATCTAAGACGCTGCTTGGCTATTCTCGAAACGGCGACTCTCCAATGTTTACAATAAATTGCTCGTTGAAGGAGGAAGGAAGCTGAAGGAGTGATGGAGAAAAGGCAATGAAAGGATTTGTTTAGTGAAACGGCGACACTCCAAATCTGTTTACAATACATTACTCGTTGAAGGAGGAAAGAGGCTGAAGTAGTGATGGAGAAGCGGCAATGAAAGGATATTACGTTTTGTGAAACGGCGACTCTCCAAATCTGTTTACAATACATTGCTCGTCGAAGGAGGAAGGAAGCTGAAGTAGTGATGGAGAAACGGCAATGAAAGGATATGTTTTGTGAAAGGCGACTCTCCAAATCTGTTTACAATACATTGCTCGTCGAAGGAGGAAGGAAGCTGAAGTAGTGATGGAGAAACGGCAATGAAAGGATATGTTTTGTGAAACGGCGACTCTCCAAATCTGTTTACAATACATTGCTCGTCGAAGGAGGAAAGAAGCTGAAGGAGTGATGGAGAAGCGGCAATGAAAGGATATGTTTTGTGAAACGGTGACTCTCCAAATCTGTTTACAATACATTACTCGTTGAAGGAGGAAGGAATCTGAAGTAGTGATGGAGAAGCGGCAATGAAAGGATATTACGTTTTGTGAAACGGCGACTCTCCAAATCTGTTTACAATACATTGCTCGTCGAAGGAGGAAGGAAGCTGAAGTAGTGATGGAGAAACGGCAATGAAAGGATATGTTTTGTGAAACGGCGACTCTCCAAATCTGTTTACAATACATTGTTCGTTGAAGGAGGAAAGAGGCTGAAGGGGTGATGGAGAAGCGGCAATGAAAGGAAATGTTTTGTGTAAGATGACTCTCCAAATCTGTTTACAATACATTGCTTGTTGTAGGAGGAAGGAAGCTGAAGGAGTGATGGAGAAGCGGCAATGAAAGGATATGTTTTGTGAAACGGCGACTCTCCAAATCTGTTTACAATACATTGCATGTTGAAGGAGAAAGGAGGCTGAAGGAGTGATGGAGAAAAGGCAATGAAAGGATTTGTTTTGTGAAACGGCGACTCTCCAAATCTGTTTACAATACATTGCTCATCGAAGGAGGAATGAATCTGAAGGAATGATGGAGAAACGGCAATGAAAGGATATTAGGTTTTGTAGTTGTTCGGGACTAGTTGTACAAATATTGGCTGTTCCTTGTTTGTAGTGTGAGAGATAGCTGAATCTGAATCTACAAAACCTCTTATAGTCAGAAAATTGTATTTATTTTGAACAAAACAATGAAGAACTTTTAATGCACGATGAGAGAAAAGTAAAGGAATGTTATGTTAAAAGGCCTAAGTAGTTAAATGTTCAATATCGCGAAACGTCTAATTTAATTTTAGCAATTTTAATGTGGTGGCCGCTAGTGGCATTACGAGCTGAGCGCTTCAGTGCTTCGGAGGGCACGTTAAATTGTCGGTCCCGGCTTTTAAGACGTTAAGCCATGACGGAAGCCTTTAGGCGGCCTATAAACTCCGTCACCAGAGTTGGCCACTTGTTCATACGAACTTACAGAGTCAACACGGCACATAATCAATACTTTGTTAAAATAACGAAGCTTTTCTGCCCACCTTTGAAACGTGGGAGGAGATGAAAATAGATTTCAATTGTTTTCGGTCCTTTTCTGCCATTTTACTAATGAAAAAACTTTTTCGTGACATATTTTACTAGAATTGAATTAAGCTTTGTCTTATTTATTGTAGAACTTTGTTAATATAATGTTTAGACAGCGCTCACTATTAAATAAATTTAATTGAGGATTAACCTTGAACAGCATGAGCTGATCATCATCATCATCATGATGCGAAGATAGGGACTAATCTAAAGATAATATATAATTTTACATTTGACAACAGCCCCCTGATTGTCTAACTTTGATAGTGACCAAAATCGGTCTCCAACTGTCAAGTACAGTGACCACGCAAGTAGCTCTGTCACTCTCATCTCAACGAGACCGAGCACGATGAAAGATACTTACGCGATCGTTTTGACAGTTTGAGATCAATTTCAGGTTTGAGGCAAGTTAGACAATCAGCCTGCAGAAGTCACAGTAACGTCCTCTGGTTGAGGCATAATTTCAGTCAGAATTTTCAGATTTATAACATTAGTAGCTGCTGCCCGCGGCTTCGCTCGCGTGGTACCCGGATAAAAATTAGCCCTCCAACTATCTCCACACAAAAAATCTTGTCAATCCGTCGCTCTGTTTTGACGTGAAAGCAGGACAAATAAACAAACAAATAAACACACTTTCACATTTATAATGGGTACGGAAGTTGCTTGGCTTGTAATATGTTATTTGTGCAGTTGTCTCCTTCACTCAGCTTGTTTGTAATGAATAGGGCCCATTATTCAGGGCGAGGCCGTTTCACTTGCAATTTGGCCGGAATAGAACCCGCTCTTTGTGATTAGTCCTGACTAGCGGATAATTGGGGGCCCATTGTGGCTCGCGATTCATTACTCAAAATTACATTTCCAATTATAAGTGTAATTCAATTACTAGTAGTTGGAACTTGTTTGGGGTTGAACAGATAAGTTAGTATCATCATCGTTGGCTTCTCTTTAGAGAAATAAAATAAATAATTTAAGTAGGTACCTAGGGTGGTGGCACCAGTAATGAACAAGCACCAGTGTTCGACATTTTTTTTTTAATTGGCTTATAATAAGATTTAGGTTGAATATATCTATGGTAGAAACACAAAATCGTAGACAACACATTTCCAGTTGTTATTCCTGAAAACGTCACGAAAATCGGCCATTTAGTTTTCAAGTTATTGAAGAAAAAGTTGTGTGTTGGTGCGCTGCTGAACCAAAATACACTTTTACTAACGAAATTACTAAGAAGTTAAGTCTATATTTTTGCCAGCATTTTTGGAATTATTCAATTTATTCGAATTTCGATTGATTTTATGGATAGGTTATATTATTCTGGATTTAATTTTATATCAGTAGCGCACCTACGCATGTTTAATTTTATTTTATAGTCGATGTTCATTACTGGTTCAGCAAAATTCACCTTCTCCAGAAATCGACAGGTGTCCATACTTATTATTTTACGTACTTTCTTAATTTTTAACCAAATTTAAGTCTAATTCATGAACTGATTACGTTAATGTTTGAAATTCACCGATTGATACATGTTCTCCAATAAAGAACATGTGTCGAACACTGGGTAAAGTAAGTGTTCATTACTGGAGTTTGTTTCAGATGCCTCCCAGAAAAAACTACACACTCGAACAAATTGATTATTAATTATAATACAATGTTTCTCATGGCTGACTTGTCTAGTTTTTAACCAAAAAAAGGAAGAGGTTCTCAATTCGTCGGAATCTTTTTTTTTTTGTTCTTTTTTTATGTATGTTCCCCGATTACTCAAAGACGCCTGGAGCGATTTAAAAAATTCTTTTTTTGTTTGTAAGGGTATACTTTCCGATTGGTACCACAAAAATTTGGTGAGGATATGTTGAGGATCGTCGGAGTTATGAACATAAATGCACCCATAACTAACTCAGCAAAATACATTATCATTATTATACGTATTAATTATTATTATTTATTATTAATAAAATTAGCAGTCGCTGTCTCACTGCAGGGCAAGTCCCTCCCTTCCGGTAGGTAGTTTAAATAATGTTAGTTATTGCATGTTTTGTGCTTTGTTCATTACTGGGTGTTCATAACTGGAGTGTCGATAACTGGTGATTTATCACTGTTTATCACTGGATTATTGGTGTTCATTACTGGAGATTCGGTAGGTATTTTGGTTTTCGTCTTCTGATTAAAAACATATAGCTTTAATGTGAAAAAACTTGCTACCTAACCTTTCTTGAATATATTATTTATCATTTGGACTAACTGCTGTAGATATAGTAGTAAAAATAACGAAATTATTTCAAATTTTAGTCACACACTTCCCTTAAAGTGTCGAGCACTGGTGCTTTCACCCTACTCAATTTTTGTAAAGTCACATTAAATCTTAATTTACTTCAGAGGTTCCCAAACTTTTTTTCTCATGGACCCCTTTCAAAATTTTACTGGTTTTGGTGGACCCCCTGCTGCTACATTTCTACCATATTCCCAAAATTTCTCGCCAACGTGGACCCCTTTCGAGTCTCCCGTGGACCCCTGGGGGTCCACCTGGACCACTTTGGGAATCACTGATTTACTTCATCAATTTTTGTGTCTTATAAGGGTTTGGTTTTATATTCTGTAATTTATACAGATCTTTTTGGGCCAGATACCATCGCGGGCGTTTTCAGAAGATCACCACCAAAGTTTCATCACAATCTGGTCAATGTATTTAAGTAATATTCATAATTATTGTTTAACTTAAATAGGTACCTATAATTTAATACCTATGCAGTAAAATTACCCAAGTAAATTAGAAATCTATAAATACGTTAGAGAGGTAGGTAATATTAATTAAGGTTTGTAATACCCAGTAAAATCTGATTCTAAAAATGTTTTACCGATAAAAAACTACACTAACTAAGCGTTTATCCTAAAAATATTAAACTTTGTGGAAATCTCTATGTAGGTAAATCAGCGGGAATTAGCTAGTTATGTAATAAAAATATTCTTTCTTATGTATTTCTTGGGGTGACCCCAATAATACATTTCTGGCTCAATTGACCACAGTAAAACTTGTCAGTCACTTATCATAAACTTCATTGGTCAATTTCTATGTCCGATGAAGTTTTTACAGCCTTCATAAACTATGATAGTTCACAATAAGTAAATTACAGAATCAGGCGAAGAGCCGAAGAAAATGTGACTCTATCAGATCTCCCGTTACTTTTACGATAGACCGCGTATTGCCAAACATAACGTTCTAAGTAAAAAGAATATAAAAGTACGTAAGCATACAAAATAGGTCACCCTTTTCTTCGAACTTGGCTGCTATATACAGGTTGTCCCAGGACAAACATTATGTACCCGGGTATTTATAACGTAAATTACCTTTTTACTTAGCCCGACGTTTCGACTGGATTGCATCAGCCGTGGTCGCGGGAAGACTGAAGTGTCGGAGGCACTGCAGCAAAGCGAAGGCAGAAATCTCTCTGATCAAACTGAATTTGAGCCCTTTTAAAGGGCTAAAAGGTTTAAATTTCAGTTTGATGCTACTTCCAGCCAAATGGTAGGAAGTAGCGCTGGTTTCCAGATTCACATTGATTGATTATTATCAAGCTTAGGCTTGGAACGGTTTGGAACTAGTAGGTACCTACTTATTCGCAAACATGGCAATTACAATCATAAAACTTTAGACACCTTTCTAAATAGTATCTTTAGTGTAGTTTTTTACCGGAAAGGAACATAAAAACTCTACTGTTTAAGGCCTTCTGTTTTTATTCTGCATCTTACCTTCGTAATTCCAGCTGTAGAAAATGGGCAAGTGACATTGCAGTTTTTTTAGTGTTAATAATTCCAAAAGTTCATACTTAAGGCCACATTACATTACACGACACTGTAGGCAGCGTGCTAACTGCTAAAGTAGCGCTCTTTGGCCTAAGAATTGCGTATTGTGCACCCTACTCTTACTCTGAGGCTAACTGCAGCTAACTTCAGTCAGTAAGCTTCGTAAGAGTAGGATGTACAATACGCAATTCTTAGGCCAAAGAGCGAGCACAGAGCACTAATTTATGAATGAACAAGCTTCAGTGCTCTGCAAGCAGTCTAATGTAAAGGCAGCTTTAGCAGCGCTATGTGACTCCCTCTCTGCACCCCGTCTAATCATATATTTATTTTATGGCCCTGGCGGCGAGTAATTGCATTTTTCATGCAAATATGATAAACGCCATCTTGATCGTAAGTTATCGCCCGGCCGAATATGCGGGGATTGCGCTTCGTGCGCAGTTTTGGGGAAACGATAATATTACTTTCGTGGGGCTGAAAATTCTTGGGGATAAGCTGAGTCAGTTGCGCCTTTAGGCACAAAGCTCGAACAAAGTGATGACAATATAATGCATCACATTGTGAAAAGAGTAGGTGAAAGTATCTAGGTACCTATGTAAAAATAAAATAAATAAAGAAAAGTACTCGTATTATCAGTTAACTGGTTTCTAGTTTGAGGCCTAGGCCAGACTAAGGCCTAGGCGAACATACTAAGATCTAACTGATGACATTTTGGAGATCTCTTCTCCAAAATCCAAGGCAAAAGTAGGTACCCTATCGGCGAACTTATATGAAGAATGTAGGTCATGAAAATGCATGAGGCGAAAGATATGAGTCACAATCGCAGCAAGTGGAAATCGGTAGCCCCTGCCTACTCTTTTGGGAAAGAGTTTCTATGTATGTGTGAAACAGTACAGTAACTCTCGATTCAACAGTACCGATAGCAAAAAAGCAGGAAAGGGGTAAAAATGTACCAGATTTCCAAATATTTATTTGCGTGACGTGTGTAATGACGTCACGTATAACATTGCCTGCGTGACGTCATACAGCATGTAATGGATAATGGAGTGTTCCTGACAAATCTGTACAAACTACGGTTTGATGGAAGGCGCAATAAGGAAGTAAATTGTTTGACGCTGTTTCCTATTTTCTTTGTCTTTGGATTTGCAGGAGTTTTTGGGTCGTGAGATTTTTATCTGTTTATCTAAATATCAGTAGACAACAGCGCATTCTTCCTATGTACATTTGGCACAATAATAAATAAATATGTAAATGATAAATAAATAATGCTGTATATTTCACACAGCATCATGTAGCCCCAAAGTAAGTACTTCATACTTTATGCAAGTACCTATTCAAATGTTGGGCCAGCCTAGGCCATCTTAGGCGAGTGCGAGCGAAAAGGCGAATCGATTCAAGGCGAGAGCGATAGAGAGGCAATGCGACCCTGGGCCAACATGTGTTAGTGCCTTTACAAGTCCATCGCCGTCCATACGAGTAGGTACTAACAGTTTTATTTCACTTGCATTTTCCTACCATTTTCCGAATAGAAAAATCCATTTATGAGAACACAGCTGAGATTCGAACTCACGACGAAACTCGAGACATGGTCCCACTCGGTAAACACGGCTATCTCTGTATGTAATGTACAGTCAGCGTCATCAATCGGTATCCCCCTATTGATTTTCACAAGGACCCTTTTCATTTCAACTTTGGATTTCAGTCGGATTTGCTAGTATAGGAACTCGAGTGAAATTAGATATCCATAAGTATACTAGCAAATTCGACTGAAATCCAACGTTGAAATGAAAAGGGTCCTTGTTAAAATCAATAGGGGGATACCGATTGATGACGCTGACTGTACCTAATGTTTAAGAGAAAATGTAATATCAAGTTCTTACTGAAAGCTGCAAATCTACATTTTTGCCGCACACTTAACTTAATCACGTAATTTTGCTAATAACCGCTTATTTATCAGTTGGCTGCTGTTAATCTTTGTACAGTATGCGGCAATTCATAGGGCAAATCAGTAGAAAGATTTATAGTTTTAGGACTTTTAGGTAAGTAGATACCTATAGTGCGCCGCAAACTTTATGGCGGTTGAAGTGCGCGGCAGATTCGACTTTGTGCAGGTACAGTCAACGCAATAGAATAGAGTAAATTTATCTACATAGCCCGCTTAGCCCCGCCCCTCACCGCCTTCACTTCCCCGCAATCGCGTTGTTTGTGGCACCAATCGGAAAATATAGATAGATAGATAGATAACTCTTTGCTCAAGATGGTGATGTCACCCAACCAGGAACAGTCTGAAAACCAGCGTTGCCCTGTACCTTCCTGGTGCAGGGCAACATAAAGCTGAGACTGTCCCTTTTTGGTCCACACCAGCACAGACGTCCTGGCCTACTTTTATTTAGAACTCTGTACTAGGTAAGTCTTTGCCTGTACCTTACTTCTACATATAGTACCTACAATAATCTTTAATCTTTACCTTTTATGTACCTACCTAAGACCTACCTATTGTTTAAAGTTTGTATAAAAGCTTGTTAAATCTACTTACCTACTTATGTTAGTGTTCGTCTTACATTGTAAATTTACGTCTGTGTGTGTGTGTTACCGAATAAATGGCTATCTATCTATCTATCTATCTATCTATCTTTATTGTATCTAACTTAATACTAACACAAGAAATATAACAAAGTGAAAAACTAAAAACAGAAAGGTACAATGGCAATATATCCTTTCAAACAAAAAAATAATTTCCCAAATCGGTTCAGGCGTCTTCGAGTAATCGGTGAACATACATAAAAAAAAGCACAAAAAAATATTCCGACGAATTGAGAACCTCCTCCATATTTTTAAGTCGGTTAAAAAACAAACGATGTGTGGTATGAACGGGCGCGCACTGTACACTAGTTTTCAAGGAATAGAGAGCCGCCTGCACCCGATTATTAGTTAGTTAGATTGATTAACTGTACTGCGAATAATTTTCTAATTTTCCTCCGCGTCTAATTATAAGGCGGGCACTGTAGGCTAGACGTCTCCGGAATACTGTAATATAATTTTATGATTAGGTATCCTGCTAATGTAATTATTGTTAGTGAAAGTGGGTAGTTATCTTTAATTACCATCTACCTATTGCACTCTACTGGTTGTATAAGCCCTATTCTCTAAAAAAAAACAGTGCAGTGCATTTATTGACCATCATGTTTCCATCAGTGAAAACCTATAATTGGCTCTCTGTTATCTATTCCAGCTGTTATCTTGTACGTACCTATATTTAGCTGTTGGTTTTCCAAATATAAATAAATAAATATCTTTTTAACAGTGACTTAAGATCGTAAATACTAGATGAAGCATTTCTTCAAAGGAATTATTAATAATATTTATTTATTTCAGAACATAGAAATAAGGTAAGTAGGTACAATAATTCAAATAAATATGTAGGTACAGTCAGCGTCATCAATCGGTATCCCCCTATTGATTTTAACAAGGACCCTTTTCATTTCAACTTTGGATTTCAGTCGGATTTGCTAGTATACTTATGGATATCTAATTTCGCTCGAGTTCCTATACTAGCAAATCCGACTGAAATCCAAAGTTGAAATGAAAAGGGTCCTTGTTAAAATCAATAGGGGGATACCGATTGATGACGCTGACTGTACATGATTGGGAAATAAAGATGATATATCTACCTGTTGTAGTTATTCAGACTGTGTCGCAGATATACCAACGTCTACCAGCGAACCGATAGCGTGGCGAAGCGTTTTTATTTTGTACTGTGTGGTATCCTTGAGAAGTCACATAGAAAAGTGAAAGCGAACCGATACATTACATAAATTACATTCTTTACGTTTTCGGTTCGGTTCGCTTCGCGTTATGTTTGACAAGGCCATGGAGGGTAAGTTTGTTCCTCACTAAATGAAGGGTGCTTGAAAAGATAAAACAAACAAAAGAAGAGTAGGTACCTAATTAATATCATATCTAAATTCGCTCGGAATCTTGGTACTAAATCAAACAAAAGTTCACCATAGGATTATTTTAATATATTTTCTGTGTCGGTAGGTACTATGGCACTGATTTGCCAATATTTAGCATCATTTCATGACGACTGTTATCCGAAATTAAATAATCGTGTTTTCGTGAAAGTTTATCACTCGCGGCGTCGCGGCTCAGTTGCTAAGCCCCGCCCACCGCAGCTCAGTTCCTTGGGTAATAGCACGTTAGTAGTTTTTGCACAAACGTCAGCAGATTAATGAATTCTACTTCTATTCAAAAGATTAGACCAAGTTTGAGGAAAGATGGAAGAGCTTTGCAAAAGCAGGGGGACATTACAGGCTCATAAAAAATAATATACTACTTTACAAACATTTTCTAAATAAACTCGCACAAAATGAAAACATCTCTTTGACACATTTTATTCCGGTCTATTAAACTCTCCTAACAAGTGAGTTTTCCAACAAAAACAAAATGAATGGGGAGGCTCGGGTAAGCTACACAGGTACTTGTTTGTTGTTTTGTGCTGCCGAAGCGGAAAAGTCTATTTATTAACAAAGATATAACAAAATAACAAAAATGTTGTTACAAAATCATTAATTCGACTCAAACGGGAATATCGACTAATGGATGTTATTGTAAGAAAAGTTAATGTTATAGCTTGACTCAATTAAAAGGTCGCAACAGTCCCTAAAGCTACCTTATAACATGAAATTTTTGTGCTCTATTTTTTAAGGTTTAATAAGTATATTTTATTCTCAATAAGACAAAGATGTGTCACTTACATGAGAACAATGCCTTCATAAAGGTAAGTATTTAACAGTTTGTCGTTCAAGTTTAACTTACTTATTGTACCTACTATCTAACTCATTTCATTTTTTTCTAATTTCTAAGTTTTCTGAGTGAAGTTATAGTTTTTTCTTGTATACGTCTTTTACGAATCTATACAAAATACTTAATCGATATTCTTTGTAGGTAGGTACTGTCCGAATTAAATTTAAATTATCAATCCTGCTAAAAAGTCGATAAGTCATGACGGAGGCCACTAAGCGGCCTAAAACTTCTTGATCAGAGTTGACCACTAACTTAAACGAACAAGATACATTAGTATTAACTTAGAATTATAAATTTTTTTTTTTATTAAAATGCCTTTATTTACAGATACTACCTAAATTCGTACATACCTAATTATTTACTTAGCATTATAAATACATAAAGAACCAGTTGAGCCATGTAAGGGTCGTATTAGTATTAACTAGACACAACGATCAAAATAATGAATGAACTTTTAATTGATCTATTTACAAATATTTGTCTTACAATTTAACACAACATTTTCATTAACCACTGTATTTTTTGAAACGCTGCGCTGAATGAATGTTCGGTCGCCACACCCAAAAGTTTTTCTAAGAGAGCTGTTAAACAACTGCTGGTATTGACCAACTTCTTACAGAACCTTGGCCCTTAAAAGCTTATTAAGTACATTGCGCCAGTATTTCCAAGTGTTGGCGTGGGCGTAACATTCGAATAAAAGCCGTTCCATGGAACAATCGGAAAAGTTGGGGAAACTTGGAAATGGATCCTCTGATTTATGCGGTACTGTAAATAATGTTATTTGTTGTTTTAGGAAACACGAATACATATACCCTCGAGCCCTTTATATCCGTTATTTATATGATACCTATTTATATGTTATTTATTTGATATTTGTACAAAACTGCTAGGCGTCTGCCGGCGGGTTTGAAGGACTTAAATTTTTTTTTTCTGAATGATGGTAGGTATTACGTGATAGGATTTTTTAGATATTATCAAATCTGAAAAATATTATAAATATTTCAAACTAAAAAACAGATATTTGTTTAAAATATAAATTCTAATAAGTATGTAAATAGAAGTAATAATCGATATTATCAACCTCAATGGTTTAACGAATATCAATTGCTTACATGGCAATATAATTTGGGTTAAATTTAAAAAAAATAAGGGATATTTCAAAGTTTTATCCAAATCGGTTTGCCCGGGTTAATAATGTAGACTTACCTAGTTAGAATACTTTTCAAATAGTGCAATATGTTTTCTAATAGTTTTTTCAGCTTCCCAACAAACCAACTCACAAAACTCACATTCTTATAAGACAAAGTAGAAATTATTGTTTAATATGACGGTAATGTAAGGAAGACAGGAAGGAAGCAATGTGTACCGGAAGCCAGATTGTACCCTTCATAATCCTTTTAATGTTTTTGTTTACTTCGAGTAAACAGTTTTTCTATGAAACGACTTATTGATGTTCTAATAAAATATTTATATAGCTGTTTATTTTATTACTCGGATAAGAATAGGCGGAAATAAATGGAGTTTTGTCTTATTTTTTTCTTCAGTAACCTTAAATTATTACTTACAGTAGGGATACTGAATTATATGAACTATTGCAAAAGTTCTAAAGGTTTTCACATAGGTACTAAGTGATCGCACCTCCAGAATAGAAGTGACTCGATTAAAAAAATTGGGAAGATGACTTGAATACGTAGAAAGACTCAGAAAAAAAAATTCTATGTGCTAGTTATTCAAAAACTGCTGCGTCTCTTTCATTTCGGCAGTTTTTCCTCCCTCTCCCGCGGAAAACGGCCATTTATCGCATTTTCCAAAAATCATGATTTTTGAATTGAGTCACTCCTATTCTGGAGGTGCGAATTTTGTGACATCATAACTCAGTACTTAATGCCTTAGAGATTTGTTCTTTATGTACTTGTCACTTCTTCACGCTGAAACGGCTGAACGGATTGGGATGAGATTTAATTTTATAATGGACATTATCAAGACAACGCATAGGCTATTCCCGTGATTTGTTTCGTGAAATGACGGAAAGGAGTGCGTGTGTTGTAAACAAATAAATTTTATCTTTATCTTTATTTTTAAAACACAATCAATAACTCCTACAAAATGCAAGCTTTGTTCAGCGGTAGTAAAAGCCGTATGTGGTAGGTACTCCAACTTAAAGATAGTGTTAGAAAACATCCGAATGCGTAAACAAGATCACGTGATCCGGGGTATAAAAAGAGCGAGCAAGGCGGAGCGCGCTCATTCTCTGCCGGAATTTCGAACGAGACGGACCTCTTGTGGTGCTAGGAACATTGTATTTTTGCGTCATATCGTAGTTAGGTTATTTTGAGTTGATTTCTCGATTACAGTTAAAAGTGTTGGTTAAGTTCTAGTTTTAGGTGGATTGTTTGTTCTTTTTTTTTAATAAATCTTTGTTGAAGTTCTTAATATCATTCGTGGGATCGTAACGTTTTTAGGCCTTGCCCTCCATCATCTTGACAACAGTTTAGTTAAAGGTCCGTTAGTGTTGCAGTTTTGTGAAGTTTTGTGTTGTTTTGTGTGGTTGGAAAAAATCGTAAGTACCCTCAATTTTGTTGAGCATGACGGGACGTTCGTCCAGGAATAGGGATCGTGAGCATGCATGTAGAAGGGATCGATCACGTAGTAGAAGCCGCGATCATCGTTATTCGGTGTCTAATAGTTGTCATACGCCAGTTAACGACCGTCGCAGTCGTGCAACTGACCGTCGCGATCGTTCACAAAGACGTGAGGATTCACGTAAATCTCGCAGTAGCTCGCATAGGCGTCGCGATAGTTTGTCTGCTCGCCGTGATAGATCTCGTGAATCTCGTGATGTTGCCTTAGATAGAATTTTGAATCTACTTGAAGTAATCGAGGGTAGGTTTCTATCAAATGACAGACCATCGTGTTCAAACAACGATAGCCATGCGTCATCATCACTGCCTCCGGTTATGCCGACGCCTGCTAATGAGCCGAATTCCGTCGTGTCTGGGGCAGTGACTGATGAAAGCGTCTCGCGTGTGCCAGAGGCAAGTAACAGTGTCGAGAATGAAAATGTGGGTAGTATTGTCGGAGTTTTAGCTACATTGTTGAAATCAAAGTCTCGCGAGTTCTACATATCGCCTTTTGATCCGAGTATCCACGATTTTGATGTGTGGTGTGCAGAGGTCGATTGTGGGCGACTTTTGAACAATCGGGATGATCGCGAATGTCTCGGGCGGATAGGTAAATGTTTGCGTGGCAAAGCAAAGTCATGGTTACAAATGATAGGTCGTGGAGTAACTTCAAAATAGAGTTTAGATCACTTTGTCCTCGTAACGTCGACGTAGCTACTGTTCTGTTTGAGGTTATGTGTACAAGCTCGAATAAATTCTCGACCTATGCCGAGTACGCGCGTAAATCGCTTTTACGTCTTAACATCGTGACGGGCCTGTCGGACGAGCTGAAGGTTGCTATTGTGGTAAGAGGTATTTCCGATCCTCAGGTAAAGGCTTCAGCAACTAATGCCAAACTGCAGTGGAAGGATTTGGTCAAGTATCTCTCCGCTTATGTCAAGCCCAAAATCGAACAACGCTCGTCTAGCAACGTTGCCCGTGTGACTCATGGTCAGGGTGCATCTTACCCTACAAGGCGTGAGGCACCTAAGGTGGATATGATTAAGGTCAGATGTCATACTTGTGGTAAGTTAGGGCATGCGTGCGTTATAGATTTCGAACTAGTTCATCAAACGTTCATGCCGCTCACTATGTCCTAAGTAGTGAGTCTAGGTCAGGTGAAGCCGAGCTTGTCATGGTGAGTAGGTATGTGAAATGAAGTTTGCGCTTGGTGATCTCACATTTTTAATAAGGTTTTCTCTGTGTACAGTGAAGTTCAACGCGTGTCCTTTACTACAAGGTGTTCGGCATACTGGCGCAGGCAGTAGCACAGTGGCCGGTGTGCGTGTTGCGGCTGGTGGCGGCGTGGGTGCGCTGACGGCTGCTGTAGACGCCCACGCAGGTGCTGGCGTGCGATGGCCAGGCATGCAGGGAGTGCCGCTGGCGGTGGATGTGTGCCGCGATCTTCGGCACAACTTTTTGTCTGTTTTTGTCCTAATCCGGTAAAACGTCGTCTATGTCTCTATTGGTTGCTATCCTTTTAATACAGAAGGTTTTACTAAATTCATATCACACTTACACACACTCATACAGTGTAGCTTTGGGGTTTTAGACAATATGACGATAGGTTAGTGGATAGCGATTAATAGTTTCGTAGGTAGTGGACGGATTAAGATAAAAGGTACGGTTGGTAAGATCTGTGGTCTGTGATTTTTAATCTGTAATCTGTGATCTAATCTGTGGTCTGTTATTTTTTTATGTGACCTGTGATTTAATCTGACGTGCCGCATTTTTTTTAACGTAATTTCTTATGTTAACAGTTGCTTGGATCACACATGCGTGACGTGACATGGTGTGTGTGCGTGGTGGCTGCGTCGGGCGAGCCGTCGCTTGCGCTGTCGGGCGAGCCGTCGCTTGCGCTGTCGGGCGAGCCGTCGCTTGCGCTGTCGGGCGAGCCGTCGCTTGCGCTGTCGGGCGAGCCGTCGCTTGCGCTGTCGGGCGAGCCGTCGCTTGCGCTGTCGGGCGAGCCGTCGCTTGCGCTGTCGGGCGAGCCGTCGCTTGCGCTGTCGAGCGAGCCGTCGCTTGCGTTGTCGTGGGAGCCGTCACTCGCGCAACTGTGCGGGCCGTCGTTCGAGCCGTCGTTCGCGAGTTGGGACGAGCGTTGGTGGTGCAGGCGGGCTACCCGCTTCGCACGTTGCTTCCCTGGCGCCTGGGCGCTGCACAGCGCTTGGTGCTCTGGCATGGCGTGGCGAGTGGTGTCTGAAGACGTGTGCTGCGCTCTTCAGCACAAGAGCTGAGGGTCTGTGAGTGGAGCCATCTGCGTCCCGGCGGCTCAGACTTCGATCTGCGTGACGGCGAGATGGTTGGGCATGCGAATGTTGAGGCCTCTGCTCGTTATTCACAACCAGACGTGAATAACTTGACTAGACACAGCATGCGCTTGTTGAGGCCTCTGCTCCGTCTATATCTTTCATCGGGTTTTGTGAATGCACTGGCTTCGAGGCCGCTGCAATGTTCACGTTTACAACAAGCATTCAGGTTGCTTGGTTGTTCCGACAATGATACATCCTCTCATAGAACGCGAATGTTGAGGCCTAGACTATGAGGTGGTGTTGTTGTTGTCAAACTCGTAAGCATTGAATGATGGATGATAGACTTCCGGAATTTATCATGTGTCATGCATTGCACTTAGCTCCCCCTGAAGCCATGTAGGTAGTTAAAGGTTAAAGCTTTAAGTTTAACTTCATGTGTTGTTGGCGGGATCCTTGTTATAGGCACTTGAGTGCACGCTTGTGTCTGTGATATGGGATTCTGTTACAATTTTAGTAGAACCCTTAATTCTTTTTCTTTATACTTTTTGAGCTACAAGTACCTACTTAAGTACTAACTTGTTGAACCCCTTTGATGTTGCTGAAAAATAATAAAAATAACTTTGCTGTCGATAATGTTTGGCTTCAGGTTTCAGATTTGCTTATTCTATGGGTCACTTTAAGTTTTGTGTTTTGTGTGTTTTAGAAAATGACAATGACCATGCCAATGATGACCAGTTAGCCAATGCAGGGCCTTCTAGACACAATAGGGCGGCCGAGGACGTACCGCTCTGCCAGGAACGGCCGTGTTAGAAAACATCCGAATGCGTAAACAAGATCACGTGATCCGGGGTATAAAAAGAGCGAGCAAGGCGGAGCGCGCTCATTCTCTGCCGGAATTTCGAACGAGACGGACCTCTTGTGGTGCTAGGAACATTGTATTTTTGCGTCATATCGTAGTTAGGTTATTTTGAGTTGATTTCTCGATTACAGTTAAAAGTGTTGGTTAAGTTCTAGTTTTAGGTGGATTGTTTGTTCTTTTTTTTTAATAAATCTTTGTTGAAGTTCTTAATAATAGTTTATTTAGGATCTTACTCAAAATATCTGAAAAAGAACAAAAAAAAAGACAAAAACAAAAATAAAGAAACCTGTCCATTTCTGGGATTCGAATCGCAGCCTCCGGCGTATCCATCCATGGCTACCGCTGCGCTATTTAAATGATATTGATGCTGCATATTTGGATAGGATAGGATACGGTGAAACATGCGTTTAAGGTCTCCCACAGGGCGGTGGCGGCATGTTAATAATAGTGAACGCCCGCGGCTTCACCCGCGTGGCCTACTATTTTTTATCCCACGGGAACCATACATTTTTCCGGGATGAAAAGAAGCCTATGTGTTATTCCAGAACCTAAACTATCTACATTCTAAATTTCATAAAAATGGGTTTAGTAGTTATCGGGATACGTGCTAACAAACATTCACACACACGGACTTTTACCTTTATAATATTAGTAGGATAATTATTTTAGCAAAACTTTTTAAGTAAAAATAATTAAATGCACGTCTAATATGGAACCTTTGACCTTAGAATCGTAAGGTTTCTACTGCTATGTCACAATTCACCAAAACTGTTGTATTGTGGTTATGAATATTAAAATTATTTAATCTTTTGTCAGTGGCCTCGGGCGCTGGCGCCATTCGAGATGATTGCCGGTTCGACCACAGTGTAACTACTGCAGTAGTCGATACTATTGTTTTTTTGGCCACGAAAAACAGGACCACGAAGAACGAACATCGGATAATGAGAAGCTTTGTATTCCGAAATAAAGGATTTAAACTTTGATAATGCTATCGTTTTATGTTTAACATTGAATTAAGACAAAGACATAGGATTATCTTAATTTTTATTAAGCACCAATGCCAAAAACCTAATGCGGAACTAAGTATTAATATTGATAAAAATTAAAACCGACAAAAAAAAAGTAATATTCAACACGTATTCGTACTATTCGTAGGTCTTAAAAACTCGTGAAAAATGAAACTTTTAAATCAAAACAATCAATAAATTAAAAAAAAAACTTTAAAGCTTCAATTCGCCCAAGCATTAATTGTGGTACATTCATTCATGGTGGAAACAGAAGCCTTAAAAGTAAAAAATCATTTATTCAAAGAGATCATATAGATAATGTTGACACGTCTTCAGGAGCATCTGGTTCTTTATCAATCACGATACTGTCTCATTTAAATTTTGGAAAAAATAATGTAGTTGCAGTTCTGCAAAGCCACCGCTGTGGTCATATTGGGCAATAGGTACATCGGATCAGCAACCTTTCTAATGGCGCTGCGCCGGCGCCGACGCGCCGAGAAGAAAGCGTCAAGCCCTCCTAAAGGTACTATCACAATGTAAGTCAAGTGAACCTATCTGTTGAAAGTGGCGCTAGTGATGAATAAACTAATAAATTATTTTCGAAAAATTAAAAATATTATAACTACGACTGTAACAACAAGGTGAGGTAAACTTTCTCTGAGATCGTTAGACGTAAGTATAAGATTCTTTTATGTCACGAGGGTAGTCAGTGGCACGTCCAAACCATAATTTTCAAAAGTTAGAATTCTTTGTGTTAGGTTGCAAGTTTATACTTATTAGAAAGTTTACTGTTTGAACGACTGTTCAAATAGTTCGTAGCTCGTGTTGCATAAGTAATTTAATTTTTATTTTTCAGTGCGTGTTTTTTGCGGTATTGTTTTATCACACTAATCACACTATCACACTAATATTATAAATGCAAAAGTTTGGATGTAAGTATGTTTGTTCCTCTATAACTCGACAACCACTGAACCGATTTGGCTGAAATTTAAAATATAGATAGATAATGACCGGGAATAGGCTTCTTTTTACCAGTACATGGAAGCTAGTACATTATAAATGCAAAAGTTCTTGAGGATGGATGTCTGGAGTCTGGACTCTGGATGTCTGTGTCTATAGATGTATGAATCTTTGTTAATCTTTCACGCAAAAACTACTGAACAAGCTGTTCATGAAACTTAGAATATATTATAAGTAGGAAGAAAAATTAGAAAAATATGAAGTGTGCGCACACCCTAATCGCTAGGTCACAGCAACACGTAACTCGGTGGCAGTATGTTTCGTCACAGATTGGTGAAAGGTGCGCGTGACGAGCTTACCGACCCTCCGCCTCCCGGGGACCCTCCCGGGGACCCTCTGAGGATCAGGAGGGATCTGAATCACTTGGTCTTGTCACTTAATGAAATACTCAGGTACACGCGATTCCTGGGAGGGAAAAATTGCTATATAAAATTTCTAATTTATACCAAAGAGATCTAATGCGGATTAGTACCTACTAGTACAGAGGAGGTTAGATCAACAAGGTATAAAGATTCTTTGTTAGATAATAATCTAAACTATATTTTACTCTAATACTCATTATCTTGACTGGCCTGTTAGCTCAGTTGGAAGTAGCTCTGCCTTCTGCGCTGTGGTCGTGGGTTCGATTCCCATCCAGGATTTGTGTGATGTTATTTGTGATGTCATTTGATGAAACAATATTCATTCAAAGGGGGAGAAAAAGAGAAATACACTGTTTTGTTAACTGTCACTAACAAAGTTTAGGCATCCGAATCTATGATAATAAATATTTTAATGGTAAATTTTATGATTTACATTCCGCTATTTCGACCGTCCGCTACATCGCCCGCTGCCGCCCCTCCGTGCACGCGCTCCCTCACTTCCAAACGTTACAAAACACAACAAAAGGCTCGTTTATACTCGTTGAAGGCTTCGATGACCTTTGCTCGGTTTCCTAAGACACGATCTACAATGGATATCTTATTAATATTTTGAATGCAAAAGTACGTTTGTTTTGGATGGATGGAACGGCGAAATAGGATAAAACAATAATTATCCTATCCTACTAATATTATAAATGCGAAAGTTTGTGAGGATGTATGGATGTGTAGATGTTTGTTACTCTTTCTCGCAAAAACTATTGAACTGATTTTAATGAAACTTGAAATATGTTTATGACCTGGAATTTATAGGCTACTTTTCATCATTATCATCATCACCATATACCATCACAACGGGGGAATCGCGTCGAGGGCGCTGCTAGTCCATCCATACCCATATTACAAATGTGAAAGTGTGTTTGTTTATTTGTCCTGCTTTCACGTCAAAACGGAGAGACTGCTGAGACGGGCTGGAGAGTGAGATAGGCTACTTTTTATCCCGAAAAAATGTATGTTTTCCATGGGATCCTTAAAAAATTAGTAGTCTACGCGGGCGACGCCACGGGCGTCCGCTAGTAGTAAAATAAAACTCAACATTTTTAAATGTCAAATTAACGTTGAAAAAAAGAGAAGCTGGAAACAAACTATCGGACGCGGCTTACGGACGCGGCAGACAGCCGCGACTGATAAGTGTGCACACCGTCCGAACACCCAGCGGGCCAGATTGCCTTCGGACGTCTGAAGGTCCAAGGACGCGTCCGCGACTTTCGTCAGATAATGTGCACAGTTCTATGTTCGTTCTATATCCAGATACCTCTTCAGTCGCGGCTGTCAGCCGCGTCCGTAAGCCGCGTCCGACAGTATGTTTCCAGCTTCAAGCTTGTCCCCAGATTTTCCCGGCAATTACTTCTCAACAAAAACCTCATTTCCTTCAAACAGCCATAAAATTCAATTATCCTATACATTTTCTAGTCCCTCCCAAAGTTAGACGATACCCTAACATAAAGACAAACACAACTTCTGCCGTCTACGAGCCTCCAAATTACTAAGAATAATAAACAACTTTACTGGGATATTGTTAGCGAAAAAAGTAAATTTTACTTTTTTTCCTCGTTACTTTATGATCGGGCTACATAGTAGGGAGGGTCGTTTTTTTTTTTTCTTGATTTTTAAAAACGCTCAGCGTTAAAAAGGTGCCAAATGGTGTTGTTAATTGATATGTAAAGTTTCATCCCATTATTTTAAGGTTTATTGCCTCCGGATTGTCATAGAGTTATTTAAAAAAGTAGATTTTTGATGTCACTTCACAAATTTTTTTTAAAGTTATTTTACAGCAGATTTCATGCGTAATAGTTTTTAGTTATGACAAAAACATAAGTGTTTAGTGTAGTTTAAGTACAAAGGAGAAGGGAGGGACAGGGTGCGGTGGAAGTTGAGACAAGTGAAGCACAATTTATAGGTAAAACGCATGGGTGCCAGTCATTGGTTTTACGACATTAGAAAAATGAAATGCACTCGAAATAGTTGGAAGGGCCCCTTATTTGGTTATTACGTGATTCTAAAGATAGCATATTGCAAAATCACGAAGATCTAATGATGTTTTATGAGTGGACCCGACACAAGTTGAAATTTAAGAAAGAAACGAAAAAAAAATCCAACGTATAAAGAAATAGAGGCCGTTTTAGTTGCAAACCTGATTTAAATATGGTCAAAATCTTCTAACCCCTCAGTAGAACCAAAACAAATGAGGGATTATTACAAACTTAACATTTAAAATGCAAAAACCTTCTTTAGTTTCACCAAAAAACACCTAAAAACAATGTGGAAGAGTCTCGGCTTGGAAGTAACGTTTTCTTTGATATTTCGGCTTGCATGTGTCGAGATTTATTCCTAAATGTATTAGCTCGTTTCCGTTAACGATCCAGTAATTAAAATAAACAGCTTTATCGCACACCCGTAAAACATTTTGCTTGCAATGTTGATTGATCTCCAGCCGCACGTTCGTGAATTAGTTGCATATCAAATTTTGAAAGAAAAGTCAAAAACAGCATCAAAATGCGTCTGTTTCAGTTAGTAAAGACAAACTTAACGCATCAACATTATTTCGGTCTTTTGAATTGGTGTAAAAGTGTCACTAAGCTATTGTTATTAAAATTTCTCCGATTATTAATTCGACAAAAAAAGTAAAGGGGAATTGGATTTATTTCACCTTCTGTGTCAGAAAAAAGCAGTAGAAGGAGGAATTAAAGTTGTGACCGAAGTATCAGCTATTTTATGCAATAAAACAATGACAGAAAGATTCTTAAAACCCAGATAGACTCGAGAAAAGCGATACTGAAATTCGACAGCAAAAAGGATTTCACCACAGACTAAACCCTTCACTTTAATAATTATTCTAGTATTGTTTTCCATCATATTTAAAGTAAAAATTGTGTGCTCTCTAAAAAACCTTTAATTACCAATGATTTAAGACTTTTTTTTATGAATAGTGATTATTTAGTGTAACTTTGAATGTCGTGCTGTTAGGCCTGTTTTAACCATATTTGTTGAAACCCAACATGATTTCGGAGGCAGAAGATCAATTCCGATTGCAATGAAACTTCATAATCTATTTACACTCATCAATTGGCACCGTTTTGTCACTGTGCCCGTATAAAAACTAAACTTTTTTTTTTCTCCATACAAGAGTGACCCACGCTACTACATAGCAGGAGTTTGGAACGCTTCAGCAAGGCTAGCGGGAAGATTGAGGCTAAATCTGATTTTTAACCGACTTCAAAAAAAAAGGAGGAGGTTCTTAATTAGTCAGATTTTTTTTTTATGTTCACCGATTACTCGAAGACGCCCGGACCGATATGGAAAATTCTTTTTTCGTTTGAAAGGGTATACTTTCCGATTGGCGCCACAAAAATTTGGTGAGGATTTGTCGATGATCTTCGGAGTTATGAACAGAAATGCACCTCGAGAGTGCAAAAAATTGCTCAGCTTATAACATTGAAGTTGGTTTTTTTTTAATTTCTAATTTAGCTACTTGTATTACCAAAAAAAAAAAGAATAAGTGACGGTTGAGAGTACCTAAATAAGTTTTTTGTGAAAAAAATATTTTTCAAGACAAGCTTTTGCAAGAAAACGTTTTGCTGAAGCACTCTTTAATATAGCTTTATCCTTAGGCGTTGAAAGTTCTAACTTCTATCGAACAGCCAATGAAATTGATTTCTCATTCGAAAATAAGCTTAAAGCATAATGCACGATCAAAGGGTTCCTTATAGGTAGAATATAGATGAAATACTTGTCTAAAGTGGTTTTTTGATTTAGGAGCTCCAACTTACAGAATATCGCAGCCAAATAACATCATTCTTCTCTCTGGTGTTGTGTTCCTGCGGTGAGTAAGATTGCCAGAGCTCTGTAGGCGCTGCGGTGACAACTGGTGGACCAGTCTTGTCCATTGTGTTGTCGGCGCAGTGATTCCTCTTTTAGAGGGTCAGCAGCGCGAGTGTGACTACTCTGGTGTCGCAGGCGTCCATAGGCTACGGTAACCGCTTACCACCAGGTCGGCCGTAAGCTTCTCTGCTACCTAATTAGTATTAAAAAAAGTTTATGTGTAAGACTAGTGTCTTCCATTTAATTACAAAAAATGCTACTTACATAAGCTTGTTACATACGGGGCTATTTCCAAACAATTCTCTTTTAGTATTTTCTCTCGAAATAAATTAAAATGATCAAAGGGTGTTTGTGCTTATGAGTTGAAACTTGAAATGAAACAGCTAAGCTAATGTGAGGATGCACATATTTATACATTCTGGGTACCTACACCTATTTTTGGGCATAAAAATAACATAACTGTGAGCTGAATGCTTATTTCGAATCCATTCACATTTCTTTGTAGATGATAGACACGAGTTCTGTTATTTATTTTTATAAGCTTTTGACTTATTTTTAAAGCTGTTGACACCTGCGGACGAAAGCCAAACTGTCCATCATCGATACGCACTGAACTTAGGTATGACCACAGAGGTATGACTGAATGACTCATTCAAGCACCTTAGCCACTTTCGTGGCCAGTGAAATAGTTTGCCATGCTCTAGATATCCCCCATTTTGTTTTTTTTTGTGATGGGAACGACCACCGTACGAGTAAGTTCCTCAGGTAAGTAACGATGCCTCAAACAGAGACAATCTTAGCCGCTTGTTATTTTTTTCTTATTTATCATTTCATTTTATTAAATTTCCAAGAGTAATAGTCCCGTTGTTATTATGAGGTTTAGTGGGCGTAGCAATAAGGTTCATATTCTTATCTCAGTAGGCTCGTGTAACTGTATGTTTGTCTGTCACAATATTTGTCGCTCGTCGACGATAAATTTATGTGCCACGTGGCAAGCCCACGCCTTGAATACTCACCGATAAAAGTGTTGCTTATTTTATTCATAGAATTAGTGACGTTTCTAATATTGCAAATTGAATTGAAACCTTTGTACCTACTATGTACAGAAAAATTACATATTTTCTGACCTGCAGAGTCATTCTGTAAACTCACTTCGAACGTCGAAGAGCTGAATCCGCTGTGAGATTTCAAATTTCGTGTTCGAAATTTGAATCTCACAATACATTCTTGTGTATTTAGTGAGCTCGGTCACTTGAATGAATTCGAAGTGAGTTTACAGAATGACTCTGCAGGACACCTATACAGAAAACTGGAGAGAAACCGCACAAGATCGCGATGAGTGGAAGGTAATGGGGGAGGCCTTTGCCCAGCTGTGGGACAGTTTAGGCTAGTAATAAAAAAAATATTTTTTGGAACAAAAGTGTAACAGGAACCTAGATAAATGAATAAAAGAAACTGATGAAAATATGCTTAGATTTTAAATTATTTTGGTATTACGATTATGGACAATTCGTCTATCGCAGGCCCCTTAAGTAGTAGGTATATTAGTCATGTTGTTCCCATAACACAAGCGCTGCTTGCTTTGGGGCTAGATGCTGCTGTGTGAAATGTCCAGCATTATTTATTGATATACTTATTATTATTTAATGTTTTATATTCTTGGTCAGAACTCCAGACTTTGGTGCCCTTTCCTTTGTTTAAATTTTCCTTTAACATAAGTATATATTTTTTTTTTTTTTAATAATTATGTTCACGATTGTCCAGAGTGGGCCGAGCCCGACTGATGCGACCACGGAAATCTTTTTATGGCGTTTAACAAATAAGCACGCAGCACTGGCGCCAGTAGCTCGCCCGATCAGGTTACTCCATATTTGATGGATGTTTTTGGTAAAAACGTTTTTATGTAGAATTCTTTATTTATAGGCTCAGCTGTATTTATTTGTTTAGTTGCACTAAAAAATAAATCGAAAGAGATTCATAAGTTTATCTTCAAGGTAGGGGAAGAATTCTTAAATTTTTGTTTCATTAAAACTCTTTTCTCAAACATGCTACGATATACGACCTCTTACACAACCTTCTTTGGGATTAAATCGTTCTTGCAGTACTGGGTCAGAAAGTGTCCAGCAAGGGCTTATCTGACCAGCGGGCTTAAAAAGTTCGCTATAGCAGAATCGCAATATGAATTGAACTATATGCCGTCTCTTTTCATTGGCTAAGAATAAAAAGACACTGCATATAAGGTGCAGCGGGGCAATTCTGGCAGCGGGGTAATTATGGCAAATGGCTATATCTCTCGTTCTATGACTTATACCTCGAAGAGACATCTATGTACGCGTAGAGAAATGTTTTGTTCATTCATAAACGATAGGTGGCATTTCTAGCGCAAAAACTGACTGATTGACAGCATCATTTTGACAATCACCTATTTTTCGGAGGGTGTAAAAATATTAGCTCCTCGAGTTTTTGTAATAATTAAGTTGTTTTCGCGGTTTAATTGAAAATTGAACAAACTAAGGAGGTGTATTTTAGACTGGAGATTATTTTAATCGTACTAGTTCGTTTCTACTCATTGTTTCTTCTGTGTTATTGCATCCGCTATAATTACCCCACAAAGTGTTGATTTTATGTAATTTTATCGAAATCGGTTGCCATAATTGCCCCACCGATTTTGTATGAAGTTGCCAAAAACCAGTGATGTCCACAGCATTGAAGTAAACGTCGATATAAATAATACTTAACAAGTTGACACGCATTAAATTTTCGATCGAGCGAGCGAAGCGAACGAAGATCTTGGTGGCAAGTATGGCGATTTTGCTTTGTATGTTTGTATGTTTCACGAATTCTTGTTCTCGCATAATTGTCAAACCGTTCATCCAATCTGCATGAAACTTGGTAGGTCAATAGATTGTGCTATGGCAATGTACGGTGGAGCTTAATTGATAAAGGGGTTGTCAAAATATTGGGTTCCCAAGGGGGTAAAAAAACTAACAAATTTATTGAGTGGGGTGTCATTTATGAAAAGTCTTTATTTGTACATTCCAAAAAAGTTATTATTTTTATTCTAGGATGTATACTTTTTAAAATACGAGGAGAATTCATGAAAAAATTAGACACAACATTATGTATTACATGCATGCCAGTATTATTTACCATGACGACCTAGCGCAATAGACATACTTGGAAGTGGTAGCACTTGAAAGTATAGGGGTAGTCAGAAGAAAATCCAAATGTAAGCCATCTACGGTTCGCGAGATCTCAGATCGGGGCGAACTACTTCTCATACAACATCATTTTTGCGCGAGATTTTTGCGTATAATTACTCCGTTTATCGATAATCAGCGTCCCAACACTAGCATGTATGGGCGACTAAAGAGTGATGCCAGAATTACCCCACAAAAATTTTAACAGGTTTTTTATAGAAACTGGACCATCGTAGGAGATTAGAATGTTAAAATTCGCGTGTATTGTGTTGTCTAGTTTGTACAGCTTCTGGATTTAGTATCATAGCATCACTGGTTCGAATAATATTACCACCTGACGGAATTACCCCGCTGAGGGGCTATTCTGGCATTTTCCAGTTTTTAGTTAAAATTGTGTTATTTCACCATTTACAAATGCTTTTTCTTTAACAAAAATACAATAAAGAAAAAGGCAGATAAAGGTTACATAACACCAATTTGTCAGAATTAGCGTAACTCAACAAGGAACGAGAGCATTGAAGTTTTAAATTTTGACTAAAATTTTTCGGCCAGAATTGCCCCGCTGCACCTTAGTTCAATTCCTGTTGTGATTTTGCTATAGTGACCTTTTTAAGCCCGCTGCTCGAGCGGACGGCAATGTAATTTGAAAATGGAACGAGCTTTTTAAACCCGGAACTGTTGAAAAGGACAATGCAAAACTTTGTATGGAACTTTGTCCAAGTGCTGCTCAGTGATAAGTTTTTGTTAATATTACTGTGGCGTGATATTGTTATACAATAACAAAAAGAGCTTTCTAGTCAGTCCCGGAGGAACGGAAATATTTACGCTCGAACATTTTCCCAATACTGAATTGGAAGTATTTTTTTTGTTTTTGTAATAATGATCATTTATTTATTTAATTAGTACCAACATACCAATTACACTAATTAAAAAGAAAAATAATAGAACTATCCTATAGTTGTAGTTATCGTATAGATGGCGCTAATCGATAAATGATCTGAACAAGATTTTCAACCTGACAAATATGGATTCCGTGGCCGAGTTGGTAAAGGCACTCCGGCTTAAGGAGGATTGCTTGTATCATTACGGGTTCGAATCCCGTCGGAATTAAAAATTTTGAAAAGATTTTTAATTTTCAAATGTAATAATACCTAAGTGTGGTTAAAAATAATAGAACTATTACATTATGCTACGTAGTACAAATCAATGAAATCAAGATATAAAAATGTTGTCCAAAGTAAAAATAATAAAAGAAATAAAAATAAACTATTCAAATGTCAAGGTCAATATTATAGGTATACATTTGGCACACATTTTCGATACATATATCGAAAAAGTAATATTACATCAGTTAGGTACATATTTATAAATAACTGATGTAATATAAAGTAATATTACTCATATTCAACAATTAATTCGTGTTTGTTCCGTACGAGTAGATTGGCACGTGTCTGAGTAACTGATACATTGTGAGTTAGGTATATGTAGATATATCTGTATGTAACGCTATAGTATTGTTTAGTATGGCCCATACGTCGGGTGAGCGGAGCGGGTAGCGATTCGCTTTTACAAAACTATGTACTGTGTTTTTAAAATACCCTTTTTACCCGACTGCTCTCAGCTGGGCAATTCTACTAGATGACAACCGCTGCGTTTTGGTTCGATCTCTTAAATGTCAGCCATTTGGAAATAGTAGAATAGCTTTTAAAAAATTTGTTCTGCCAAAGTTAGACCTTAGCTAAAACCTCACCACAACTGAGTCGTTTGTTATTAGTAGTCATGGAAACAGTCGCTTTAGTTGAGGTTTTGGTTGAGGTTGATAAAAAGTTCGGTACCAGAATTGACGCCCAGATAGGAATCGTCATGAAAGGAAGAAAGGAAGACCATATTCTTTTAGATCTTTAGGAATTTATAGATCCTTCGAAGCTGTCTAAGGTAGTCTGAGGTATGGTAATAGTTGGACACTGCCCACTTTTTGCAGAAGTTAACATTCCATAAGTGACAGTTTGCTTGCAAGCCTATCGACGCTAACTAGTTTCCTCACGATGTTTTCCTTCACCGTTTCGAGCTCTTGTTAATTGGCAGTTGTAATTTATAGGATTTATTGGTTACATATACCGAGGAACATATTAAGACGTTGCTAACTAATTTAAACTTTACATGGAGATGCATCAAGCCCAACAACCGCTCCGTTCGTCGCTTTGCTCATCGCCCCGCTCATGAACATAAAAAGGTTAATGTATTATGTATACATGATACTGTTGTATTGTCTGGGATACAATATACACTGGTGTCGACTGCTTTATGATACTTATGTATTATTTATTAATTTAATGAGCATCATGCTTTATTCCAAATTAATTAATCGAAGAAACGTGATTAGATCACGGTGGCTAATTACTGATAATAATCTTGCCAAAATTATTCTGTACAAAATAAACTGGATAAACTAGAAGTTGCAAAAAACATGTCCATTTTTTGTGGATGCAAGTTTTTTAGTGGTTAATTAATACCTACCTAGATAATAAAGGTGGTTTAAAAATATAGGTTAGTAACAGGTTAAGTATAGCAATTATATTTATTTTAGTCTTTTTAGTTTACCTATACGTTAATAATTGAAAAAAAAAAAAAATATAAGTATGTTTTAAAACTAAACAATAAATCCTATCGACACTATTAGAAAGCTAAACTGGTTTCCTCACGATGTTTCCCTTCACCGTTTAGAGTTCGTGCTTGCGCATATAGCTTGGACGAATAAACACACGTTTCTTTTCGAAAAATCCATTGATCCACGACCGGGTGCAAACCCACGACCTTCGGAAGTCGAGGCACTAACCCACTGGGCCAACACGGCTATAGTATATCGATGTTTCACACGTGACAAATTGACAAGCCCTCTTTAAAAAAAAAACAAAACCAGTTCAATAAATTAACACAATTCAAAACAAGCATTAATAAAAATGCCATTATCATTTAGTTATGTACTTATCTCCACGTGTAAATGGTATACAATCCTCTTATATACCTATTGTATATAACACTGTATGTATAATTAGTTTAGCTATAGTTTGTATTAAACGGCTAACGTACTAATTTGGCGGTTATGACCATGTTTTTAATTGACTTCAACACAGGAGGTTATCAAGGTGCTTGATGGAATAGTGTTTTGGAGAGGAAGGGCATAGTGGGTTTTTCTCACTCTATATTCAAGCAGCCCGGCTGAGGAAGTGCCCCCGCGTTACAGAATATCGCAGACAAATAACATAATTCTTCTCTCTGGTGTTGTGTTCCTGCGGTGAGTAAGGTTGCCAGGGCCTGTATTCTACTAGATGACAACCGCTTTGGTTTGGTTCGATCTCTTAAATGTCAGCCATTTGGTGAAATAGTAGAATAGCTTTTCAAAAATTTGTTCTGCCAAAGTTCAAAACCTCACCACAACTGAGTCGTTTGTTATTAGTAGTCATGGAAACAGTCGCTTTAGTTGAGGTTTTGGTTGAAGTTGATAAAAAGTTCGGTACCGGAATCGACGCCCAGAGCTCTGCGAGGAAGCGCTGCGGTGACAAGAGATGGATTGTCTGTTTAAATTAAATGCGAATTATAAAAAAAATAATGTGTGAATGAAGTGAGTACTGAGATGACGAGTGATAAAAGAAAATGATGAAAGGAAACTAAGCGATCGGGATCCGAATGGGGCGTTCACTGCGGATGACGTCATTGGCAGAAATACCGGTCTCTGGCGCAGAATGCCGATGCAATGCAGTCCACGCAGTACCATAGAAATCAAAAGACGAAGTAACAAATCCTGACGCTCCATACGCTCCGATTCCAACGCAGTGCACGCACAGCTTTAGTGAGATAAATCCATATCTTATATCTATACTTCTATACTAATATAATAAAGCGGAAGAGTTTGGTTTGTTTGAACGCGCTAATCTCAGCAGGGCAATTCTACTAGATGAACGTCAATCATTCCGCTGCGGTTAGTTTCGATCTCTTAAATGTCAGCCATTTGGTGAATAGTAGAATAGCTTTTTCAAAAATTTGTTCTGCCAAAGTCCAAACCTTAGCTAAAACCTCACCACAACTGAGTCGTTTGTCATTAGTAGAATAGAAAACAGTCGAAAATCTAAGGTTTAGTTGAGGTTTTGGTTGTGGTTCATAAAAAGTTTTGTACCTACTAGAATTGCCACCCAGGAACTACCAGTCGGATTTGAAAAATTATTTCTGATATGATAGCTAAACTCTTGAGGAAGGTTATAGGTTTTTCATCATCATCATCATCACCATAAACAATCACTACGGTAGCAACGCCCCGCGAGGGCGCTGCTAGTATAAATGACTTCTGGGATCATGACAGGACATAGGTGATTATGTCCGCGACATGACGGTGGAAGATACACAGGATAGTGTTCGTTTGGCCTTGGTTAGACACACGTGCTATTATGCAACGGTCAGACGAAGCGTCTGTACTTGTATGATGACTAACTTTGTTATAGCTCTTCTAGCGGTGAGCGGAACTAGGAAGTAGGTCGCAGGTTCAATCCATACTGAACATCCTTATAAAATCTTTGGTTTTCAATAATTGGTAACATAATATAAAAAACAGAGGTCCTATTGGCCTCATGAATAAGCTCAGAGTCGCTCAACGAGCTATGGAAAGGGTCAGCTCGGTGTTTCTCTAGGGGATCGAATCAGAAACGAGGAGACACGTAGAAGAATTCGGGTCACCGACGTAGCCAAACGGATTAGCATGTTGAAGAGGCAATGGACAGGCCATATAGCACGCAGGACAGAGATGGTCGATGGGGCCGAAAAGTTCTCGAGTGGAGGCCACGGACCGGCAAGCACAGTGTTGGATGTCCACCGACAAGATGGACAGACGACCTTGTAAAGACTGCAGGTCGGCGGTGGATGCAGGCCGCTTCCAACCGCAACACATGGAAATCTTTGAGGGAGGCCTATGTCCAACAGTGGACGTCCAACGGCTGAGATGATACAACCAGTAGGGATATATCAGTAGGGATACTTGGAACAGGCTAACGTTTTCGTTCTTTGATTGATTTATGGTCCCGGCTATGTACAGCACAACCATATATACCTATCAATTAATTGAGGATAATAGCATCGATGGGCTTGCAAACTGTCTCGTATGGATGCTAACTTCTGCAAAATGTGAGCATGTACCAAATATGTATTTGGACAAACCTCTGACTATCCCCTTAGACATCTTTAAAGGATCTAAAAATGCTTAAAAAGATCTGAGAGAGTGTCTACCGCGCCTGTCGCCAGTCGTGATCATATACCTATATATTTTTTTAATTGAGAATCCCTAAAATTAATTTTGCCTAATAAGTATGTAAGCATAATAATTATCAAGACAAACCCACTCATATTTTACTAAAAAAGCTGTCGTGGACGCGTGGCTTCACTATTAACATATTAAAAAGATAATGTCAAGGGCACACTAACTCATGCCACTCTGTTTACTAACATACTTATAATATTACTCGCACATTATATGCATGTTATGTAAGTTCTTGTTTACTCGCGATTATTTATACCTGAAAATTAAATATTTAATTTATTCCTGTGTCCATAGGTATACATCTACTTAAACTAAAATTATTGGTTGGTTGTGTTTTCCTCACTATGCTTCCCACAGAACCATGGGCGTATGAATCATAGGTAGGTTTAGGGGGTCCGGACCCCCCCTTAGGTACCCTTGAACAGTCAAAACCCTTTGATTTCGGGGGAAACCTAGTCAATCTTTGTATTTTGGAACCCTTGACGACTTCAGACTTACCTACCACCAACAAACGACCTAGTTTTATTTTATTTATATATTTTTTTAATGAATACGAATAAAACAAAGTACCTACACTTCTCACAATGGATCTAGGCATTCATGATTATAATTTTAGGTCATGTTTCTAGACATTTCAATAATACTAAGCGTAGGTCGGCTTTATAGATGAATTCATATTTCTGCGTGAATTTAATGTTATCTTGTAAACAAATGAATGCCGTGGGCTGTTTCATTGCCTGTTTAAATAATTAAAGGTGCGTTTTTGATGATGTCAGTGAACGTCAAATGACGGCCGCAACACGAAATGAAATAAACATTATAGGTAATAAAAATAACCTACTTATTTATGATCACGACAGTATCCCCGAGGCGCAGAAGACATTCTATCAGATCTTTTTGTATTTAGATCCTTTAAAGATGTCTAAGGGGGTCTTCTTCTTTCGTATGAGCAAGTGACCAATTCTGGTGACGAAGTTTTTAGGCCGCCTAAAGGCCTCCGTCATAGCTTCACGACTCAAAAGCCAGGACCGACAATTTAACGTGCCCTCCGAAGCGCCGGCAGGTTGTAAACTGTTTAGTAAGTTTAAATTGATACCCACTCGTTCAATGCATTCAGCCATAGGTACTTAAAGAAGTTTAGAAATAAAAACACTTAAATCGATGTCGAGTTATCCATTACGAACGTAAATGATGGATACCGTAAAATCAGAAACCCTCGCTTATAATAATGGCTTTTGTAATGTAAACTAGAGAATGAGATTAATCATTTCCAACCAGTACATAGAATCATCATTATAATATTAAATTACCGTGAATTACAAAAGTTTGTAACGAGCGCCATTATTCTATTTTGCGGTTTTTTGTTCGGAATTACTTCAAGCGTTGTTGACAAAGAAAATAGAGATATAACTTTAATTATACCTAAGTACCTAGGTAGGTATTGTTGTTTTGTTAATGCCGTGTTGGCTTAGTGGTTCTACTGGGTGGAAAAAACGAACGGAACAATTTTTTTTTATTTACCAGCCGAGACTTTGAATTTCAATTTTTTTTTCATATTATTGACTTTTCTCATACCTAGATCTTGTAAAAATAAAGCTTTTTGACCGTTTAACTTTTTTGTACGACTTGAAGTTTTTGAGTAAATCGATGGTAAAAAATTCTCAATTTTTTTTCAAACCTTTTTCTATTCTATTCTAAACGATGAAGCTGTATTTATGGTTTTTATGGTTACCTCATTCACCATTGGAATACCTAAAGTCCGTGCCAACACTCAAGTCCTACGGCAAAAGCGGGAACTACCTAATTGTTTCATTTACTACTTATATCTAATAAGCTCTTTTAGTCACGGTCATTCAGTTATTCTGGTGTGTAGAATTAACGAACGTACAAACTTGCATAATTATTATGTTTAAGCCTTATTTGGACAATCAGTAATTTTTACCTAACCTGGTTCTGCGATAGCAGCGCCGCGTCTATCGGACTTCAGTGGTGGCGCGTACTCTAACAATGTGATGGTAGCCTACATAATAATTCTAATTATCTACTTCACATCTGAATATCATTTACAAACGATAATATGGCCATAGCCTTGACTCGAATAATTGCAAAATTCAACCGTATTCTCAAACCTTTAATGCACAGAATCCATTAAAACTACTGAAACTGATATCATGCGTGGCCAGCATTGTAATTGCTACATAAAAACAATTTTTTTCCTTAAAATTATTTCATTACAGTTCATTTTCCAGTGTGCTAACACAGTAGAGGGTCTTCCAGATTAGATTATAAACCTTATTCCTGTTGGAATAGAGTGGAAATTTACATGAGTTGTGCGTAGTAAACAACATTTTGGCGAATTTGAGGCCGCTTCCCTGATGTTGGAGTATCAAATTAATTCTAGTTGTCCAAATATAATTATACTGGGTGAAATAATATTAAACCGAAAACTCCATTACGAGCTCCATTATGCTTGTTGGGTGATTGCCAGAGCTACAGAATTAAAACAGAACAATGAAAGATAGTTTCAAATTATCATTCAGTTTTTCCCTAATTTTCCAATTTATCGGGTAACTTTCCCAATTTAATTTTTACTAGCGGACGCCCGCGGTTTCACCCGCGTGGACTACTTTTTTTATCCCACGGGAACCATAAATTTTTTCGGGATAAAAAGTAGCCTATGTCTTATTCCAGAATCTAAATCATTGATCTAAACTATCTACGACCCTATCACACGAGTCAGCACGGTAAAAGATTTGGGCGTCACATTTGACCATGAGCTCAATTTTCGCCACCATATTGAAACTCTCGCAAAGGAGTCGTTCAGGCGCCTGGGGTTTGTTCTCAGGAATTCTCGTGACTTCCGTAACGAGCACGTCATCCGCCTTATCTATAACTCCCTTGTTCGCAGCAAACTCGAAACAAGTGCCTGTGTTTGGAACCCACACGAAAGCAAATAAGGTGCAGCGGGGCAATTCTGGCAGCGGGGTAATTATGGCACATGGTTATATCTCTCGTTCTATGACTTATACCTCGAAGAGACATCTATGTACGCGTAGAGAAATGTTTTGTTCATTCATAAACGATAGATGGCATTTCTAGCGCAAAAACTGACTGATTGACAGCATCATTTTGACAGTCACCTATTTTTCGGAGGGTGTAAAAATATTAGCTCCTCGAGTTTTTGTAATAATTAAGTGGTTTTCGCGGTTTAATTGAAAATTGAACAAGCTAAGGAGGTGTATTTTAGACTGGAGATTATTTTAATCGTACTAGTTCGTTTCTACTCATTGTTTCTTCTGAGTTAATTCATCCGCTATAATTACCCCACAAAGTGTTAATTTTATGTAATTTTATCGAAATTGGTTGCCATAATTGCCCCACCGATTTTGTATGAAGTTGCCAAAAACCAGTGATGTCCACAGCATTGAAGTAAACGTCGATAAAAATAATACTTAACTAATCGAGTGAGTGAAGATCTCAGGGTTAACTAATGCGATTTTGCTGTGTATAAGTATTTGTTTGTGGCCTTGTTTGAGCTTAATTAAACCATAGTCAACACGCATTAAATTTTCGATCGAGCGAGCGAAGCGTACGAAGATCTTAGTGGCAAGTATGGCGATTTTGCTTTGTATGTTTCACGAATTCTTGTTCTCGCATAATTGTCGAACCGTTCATCCAATCTGTATGAAACTTGGTAGGTCAATAAGTTGTGCTATGGAAATATATGATGGAGCATATGAGCTTAATCGATAAAGGGGTTGTCAAAATATTGGGTTCCCAAGGGGGTAAAAAAACTAACAAATTTATTGAGTGGGGTGTCATTTATGAAAAGCCTTTATTTGTACATGCCAAAATAGTTATTATTTTTATTCTAGGATGTATACTTTTTAAAATACGACGAGAATTCATGGAAAATTAGACACAACATTATGTATTGCATGCATGCCAGTATTATTTACCATGACGACCTAGCGCAATAGACAGACTTGGCAGTGGTAGCACTTGAAAGTATAGAGGTAGTCAGAAGAAAGTCAAAATGTAAGCCATCTACGGTTCGCGAGATCTCAGTTCGGGGCGAACTAGGTACTTCTCATACAACATCATTTTTGCGCGAGATTTTGGCGTATACTTACTCTGTTTATCGATAGTCAGCGTCCCAACACTAGCATGTATGGGAGACTAAAGAGTGATGCCAGAATTACCCCACAAAAATTTTAACAGGTTTTTTATAGAAACTGGACCATCGTAGGAGATTAGAATGTTAAAATTCGCGTGTATTGTGCTGTCTAGTTTGTAAAGCTTCTGGATTTAGTATCATAGCATCATTGGTTCGAATAATATCACCACCTGACGGAATTACCCCGCTGAGGGGCTATTCTGGCATTTTCCAGTTTTTAGTTAAAATTGTGCTATTTCACCATTTACATATGCTTTTTCTTTAACAAAAATACAATAAAGAAAAAGGCAGATAAAGGTTTCATAACTCCAATTTATCAGAATTAGCGTAACTCAACGAGGAACGAGAGCATTGAAGTTTTAAATTTCGACTAAAATTTTTCGGCCAGAATTGCCCCGCTGCACCTTACATTCTGATGCTAGAAAAGGTCCAAAAACGCTTTTTGAGGTACCTATCTTTACAAATTCCGTTTTGGATACTATCCTTTTATGTACCCCACTGAATTCCTTTTAGGATGTCTTGGGTATAATTCTCAAAAAGCCCGGCGTGCCAATGACCAGATTACTACGGCTTGCAAAATATTTCGGGGCTTGATTGACGCTCCGGACCTCAGCGATGAGCTGTGCTGTTTCTATACTCCGAACAATTATTGCAGAGGCAGTGGCCGCCGAAGGCACAAGCTTTTTGCCGTCCCTGATTGTCGCACTGTTGCGCGGGCCTCCTCCCCTTTGCCGCGTATCCTCACAGCACTCAACGCTCTCACGGATGAAAACCCCAACTGTGACTTGTTTGCGGATGGATGGATGATGATATTGCGCGATTGTTTAAGATTTTGTGAGCGATTTGACATATAAATAGGTAGGTAATTATTGACATGACCAAGGATAAATTTAATATGTTTGACATTTATAATTATTAATGTATTATTATTCTTTATTTAGTTCATTAGTTTCTATAATTTTTAAGTGAATACTATTTTCGTTGTTCTAATTATATCATTGTGATTGCTATTTAATTAATGTAATTGGGTAACCGTATTAATTAAATTGAAATAAATAAATAAATAAATACATTCAAAATTTCATCAAAATCGGTTTAGTAGTTTTGTGATACGTGCTAACAAACATTCACAAATCACACACACACACACACACACGGACTTTCGTCTTTACAATATTAGTAGTATTTTTAATCCATGTATTAAACTATAGATAAAAAATAAGTCACAATCAGTCCAGTCGATCTCAAATTATAGGTTAACAACGATCACAATTAATAAATTTAAGTACCTACCTACCTAATTATAAAGTTAGAAGGTGTCGATGAAAATGTGATTTAAAACTAAAAATAAAAAACTATAGGATCATAATCTGAATTTTCAGTTTCCGGTAGTAGTTTTGTTACGTCCTGTTAACGAGTGACATACTCGTAGCTAATGAATGTGTTGTGATGTGGTTTAATGTAATCTAATTTTATTTTTATTTAATAAAGGCGCCACATGGTCTTGACCCAATTAATCTGTATTTTCTAACTAACAGCAAGATCCCTTGCTTTCATTTTCGGTCTATTCCTTTGTCCCAACCTTCCTGAACCAAATATTAGATAAATATCACGAATTCAACAAACCGATCTGGATTTTCGATATCACTAAGAGATCTGCTATTTTTTACTTATATACTTATAATAATTACTTAAATAAAATTTAATGAAAACCCCGTCATTCCCTTCATAACATACATACATAAAATCAGGGGTAGGCAGAGACCACGGATATCCACTTGCTATGATCCTGACACACCTCTTTCGCCTCATTCACTCTCATCACATTTTTCATACAAGCTCGCCGGTTTAGGGTACTTTTGACCTGGCCTTTCTCCAAAACATGACCAATCTGATCCAGGTATGTTCGCCTAGGTCTTCCCCTTCCAGCTGTTCCATTCACATTTGCCTCATACACTTGTAAATCTTTAAATTTCAAACTATTTATCAAGGAAACGAACTACCTATGTATTTAAATGTCAATTATTACCTAATTTAAATAATTTTCTATATTTTTATGCCTTATTAAATACAGAAGCATTCAAACAGGTATTGATGCCATAAACATCATGTTTTATTAAAAAAAGCAAAGATAAATCATCGTTTTATTGCAGTTTTATTAAAAGTGATGTAACATCGCCAATTATACTCATATTAGAAATAAAATGCTTATATTTTATTATAGAATCCTGCTGACCTATCCAAAAATATGCAATAATTTGTCAGAACCTAATTTGATGATGATTATCAAACGATTGACTTATTGAGCCAATCAATATTTACATAAATCCAAAACTTAATATTTTAATAGATAAGTAAGTAAAATGAAAGATGTTTAAAGTTAACCACTGGTTAAGCAACGTCCTGTCTCTATTTGTGGATAGTGACAAACAGAGACAGGACGTTGTTTAACCAGTGTTCAACTTTAAACATCATAAGTAAGGGGGAAAGTATTTGTATTGGCAGAGTTACGAAGTTAAAACAATTTAAACGTCACGAGCGGACACGGCATAAGGCATAGGTCACCCATCAATGCAACGATGAGATATTTACGAATTAAATAAGTACCTACCTATGCATTTAAAAAAAACAACTCAATGTTCAAAGTTTTTTCAATGATTAAAGTAATTTTGAATATGAATCCATACCCATATTATAAATGTGAAAGTGTGTTTGTTTGTTTGTCCTGCTTTCACGTCAAAATAGAGAGACGGATTGACGTGATTTTGTGGAGATAGGTGGGGCTGGAGAGTGACATAGGCTACTTTTTATCCCGAAAAAATGCACGATTCCTGTGGGATAAAAAAGTCCACGCGGGCGAAGCCGCGGACGTCCGCTAGTAGGTATTGAATAAACATGAAAATGTTATTTATTCAATCTAAATAAGGTAAATTCCAATGTTATTTACTAAATAATTTCATCTTGAATAAGTTAAGTTATATTTTCTTTTCTCATCAATTCCATCCGAATGATCAATGCTCCCCCTGACGTCTAAAAATCTCCTTTATTTCCACCCCTTCGTTCCACCCCTAAAAGCTGTGTTTACGAAACTTTCCACTTCCGATCGTCCGAATTAATTAATATCTTTCACTGGACTGACTGTGACGTCCTTCATCCCTTTTTGGGGTACAGTTGACGACAAAAATCGATGAGAATTTCGAGTTTTTCAAGTCACTTTTTTTTCATGCCATGTGAGAAATTGGTAGTTCTTGTTCAAAGTTTGTAATAGAGCGGGGCAAAGCATCTCGTTTAGAACGGCACGGGTTCAGTAGATAATATAAAAAAAAAAAAATGTTCATCGGTTTTTGTCGCTGACTGTACCAATGGGAATGTTCTATTTTGTTTTTTTAATCTACTATACACTCTGGCCTCAACAAATTCCGTGAAATTACGAACCACATTGCACTGGTAAATCTTTTTGCGTGAAAATGCCGAGAAAACGAATTTTCCCAGATAATGAGACCTAGCTAGATCGATTTTTAACCCCTTAAACCCCTGTAGGTACCTACCAAATTTCATCGAAATCGTTAGATCAAATAAACAAACAAATATTGCTCTTTTAGTAGAATAGGATGTGGTTCCCATAACACAGGCTCTGTTTACTTTGGGGTTACATAATGCTGTGTGAAATGTCCAGCATTATTTATTTATATCATTGTCGCTACCCTAAAGGGGTAGGCTGGGAACTTTGACGAGATGACAGCTTTTAATGAAATTTGCATTTTGCATGAGAATAATCAGCCTGTTAAGTAAACAAAACTGTAAGTAACAAAGTTTTAAGTGCCCAAAATAGCACTCTACTTTGTCCAAGAGTTTCAATTTTGTTGTGTTTGTTGGAGCTGTGTTGGCCAAGTGGGATTCTGTGGAGTGGAGTCCTAGCTAACTAGATCAAAGGGTTAAAAAAGTACCAGTGAATAAGGCTGCGTTTCCACCAGAGATGTGCGATGAAAATGTGTCGTGCGAGGATGTCTAGCTGTGCCCTACCCTGATTCTTCACGGTGTTGGTCGCGAAAGAACAGGAGTAGAATCACCTAGCTCTTAAGACGATTCAAAGTGGTCATAACGGTCCTACTGAATAAATGATATTTGATTTTGATTTTGATTTTGTGCTGTGAAAATGTGTGGGGGTTTCCACCAAAGCTGTGCGATGAAAATGTGCCTACGAGGATGTGTAGCGGAGCTGTGAAAATGCGCATTAATGTGTGGTGCGAGGATGCTTTGCGAAGCTGTGAAATGTGTCGACGGGGGTGCGGTGTAGTGGGAGCGGAGTGGCGCGACTGTGGTGTGCCACCATGGCGTCCTACTACTACTACTACTACTACTACTACTAGTCAAGTGGCATCAATCGATTCTATTTCTACAATACGCTAATCCTCACCGATGTTTAATTGGTGGACAAAGTAACGTGACCTTACCTTACGTTCGACCAATAAAACGTCTCGTTCGAGTGTTAGAGAATTATAGTAGGTACTTATATTTATTTTACTATTTATTTATATTGTTTGTGAGAGAAATAAATAAATGATTTAATTTGATTTGATAGTGGCAACAGTAACTGATTTTATCTCTCTCATTACTTTCGAGTAAAAACTAATTCAGTTTGGTCGAATCCAGCCTTAGTGAGATACGGCCCTAATAATCCCAAATTAACATATTCTACGCAGTTATTTCAGATAATTTTAAGGTCAGGCCCTTTCAAAGTTTTTCACAAGTAGCTATCTATCGTAAAGATCTCCAGAGAAGGGTTTATCTAATTAACAGCCCTTTGAAGTCTCATTACGGTGTAATTGTAATTCAATGCGCGCTCCAAAGTCGTACAAAGTTGTGTAGAACTCGGCCGTTTAGCGCGAATTATGTCGATCAGGCGCAATATACAAGCGAACAGATGTTCTTCATGATATAATGTTAACAGGCTCACCACTTTATCCGAAGATAACATTTTATCAATTACAGGCATCTTTTGCCTCAGGTAACATTTTAGATTTATAGATATACCTATATGATTTGAAAAGTCGAAGCTTATATGCTCGTAAATCAATAAGATCACCATGTTAGTACGCTGAGCCGAGCACGAAATAATTATGGCTAGGAAGAATCAGAGTAGGTAGCAAAAACTATTAAGTAGGTAGGTAGGTACACTTTCAAGTTTGTAAGTTGTAGGTACCTATTTGACAACATCATGTGTGTGAGACGCGACCACGAGGGGTGACCGTGACCGTACCGCGAGGAACCCAGACGAAAATTCAGTCTGTTCCGTCTTAACATACTTCTTCTTCTTCTTCAGCGTATATTTGCCCACTGCAGGGCATATGCATCTCCAATGTTCTTCCACACTGCTCCGTCACTAGTCTTCCTAGTCCAGTCTATCCATACGAGGCCACACTATTCCTTTGAGTGTTAAAGGTTGTCATAAAAAGCTATAAAACCACCTATACGTACAGAAATAAAGAACTTTCAATTAAACACTAACATTCATTAAAATGAAATTACTCTATTAAAAATGTTTTAAAGATGATTCACAATGCTTCGATTCAATCGCAGAATTTCTCTACGATTAATATTCATATTAATTTATTGTTTCATGAGAACTAGTCCGCCTTCGCCCGTCACTTGCACCACTCGTAATGAGTTCCACTCTGCTCAAGCGCATCATGCGCGTGACGTCATGCCGAATTAGGGAGTTCTCGCTCCGATTCAACTTTTACTTTAATTTCTACGAGTGTTTCACTTTGTTACTGTTGCAAATAAAAGTTTGGAAATGAAGGCTTAACAAAATTTTGAACATCATCCAAAGTTTCTTTGAACTTTCTGTATTTAATACCTACATAAGTATTTATTTTTATATTTTTGTTTTAAACTTCTTCATTTTAAGCATTATACCCACTTTACGAGCATTCGCTATTTCAAGCATCGGCATTTCAAGGATCTGCATTTTGGTTTTCGGATGTTTCATATATACTCGGTTCTCTGTCTCCTATCTCTTGTCGTGTCCCTACAAAGCCTGTCTCTGGTCTCGTTCTATGGACTTGGCACACCCCGGACACTCGACGAAATCTCTATGCAAAAGCGGCGTCTAACTACCTATTTACTCAGACACTACACAATGTAATTTTTGTACACGTGTGCGTGAAGTAAGGTTGTCACTGCATGAATAATTATTACTGAATAATACTGTGGTCTCGGTCTCGTCGTCTTGTAAGCGCGCAGGGCGCGTCCCTAGCTTAAGTCAGCCCCTCGCCAGCTCAAATTCGCTTGCGCGGTGAGGAAATATCCCCTTCTGCTTCCATTTCGTCAAACCTACGGGATTATGTTTTAATTACAGAAAATTTTGCTATTTTTAATGTTTCTCTTTAGAACTCGTCTATTCTACTTTATACCTACTCATAAACATGTGCCTCTTATATACATATTTACCTACATTTATTTGAGCTCTGTTTACTAAAACCACTTTAACTTTACTGCGTTTTAACGATGGTTTAAACTGTCGATTTGCGGATAACAGCCATGTTGCTCCTAAATAATTGGTAGTAAAATATTTTTTGTACAAAAACAAGATCGTAAACTGTTCCCAAATGAAAAGCACTCTGGGTTATTTTGGACAGTGATAATATCTTTGGCGTAAATAGTGTAGGGTAAAGGATCGTAAAATATGACCAAGCTCTTGTTTCACTTTCAACTTTCGTGAGATAGGGCCTTACTTATGAAAGATGTTTAAAGTTGAACACTGGTTTAACAACGTCCTGTCTCTATTTGTGGATAGTGACGAATAGACACAGGACGTTGTTTAACCAGTGTTCAACTTTAAACATCTTTCATAAGTAAGGGGGCTGCACTGTACATAGCTAAATTTATCGCTTCAGTTTGAGTCAGAAAACGTTAGAACAAAACAGAGCATATTTCATGCTCTCGAACTTACAGCTCTATTGACGTAGTGATTCACAGCGCACTAGTTGAAAATAGAACAATTGCACTATGCGTTTTACACGAGCCATTTGTTATTAAGAGGGAGTGAGTTATATTATTGATATAGCGTGCTTGCCGGGCATCTAACTACTCAAAACGTGGTTTATGACTAGCGAAGTCATACATCTTTCCCTCTTAAAATTACTTCAACAATAGTAAGCATAGTCACACAAATTCTGGAGATAGTTAAAAGTTTTTGGCAATAAACACACAGGAATTGTTCACGTAAACATATCATAGATCTATTTAGATAATGACGTGACCATGAGTACTCGTAGTGACCGTACCGCGAGACCCTCCCTTTACTCAGATGAAGATTCTCCGGATGAATCTAAACATTGTCGGTATCTAAATCGACGGTATTTTTACGTGAATAATTCCCGTGTGTTACCTATTATTGCCAAGGATAACTCATGAAAGTTTTGATGGTTAAAGTTTTTTCTATAGGGAATCTATATGCAGATGAGTTCGAAGGCCATAGCTAGTCGTGTTTACTTCAAAAGTTTTTCTCTTAAGAGGGCTCCGACGCTATGCCGCTCGTCAGTTTTAGGTATTTACGGGCGGGAAACGTAGCGCTCAAGCTTTTGTGCGTAGAACGCACACATTGAAAGCGCCACGCAGTGCGGGCCGCTCTGACACAAAGCGGTCAAAGTTTCGGCAAACATTTTTTACGTTTTAAAATTTATAACTTCATAACGATTTTGTATTGACATCTATACCAATCTAATACTAATTCTGTAAAGCGAAAGAGTTTGTTTGTTTGTTTGAACGCGATATTCTACAAGTCAGATTTGAAAAAACTTCGCATCTTATTTATTTATTTATTTATTTATTAGACAAAATCCACAGCTCTTAGTAGTAATAAATCGACTTATTTATGTTTCTTACAGCCAATGACGGATTTACATTTTTTAGAGTAAAACATATATTACGACAGTCACTAGGTACTATTTCACTTTCAAATCTAAACCAAATCGACGATAATTTTACGTGAGTAATTCCCGTGTGTTAAATAATGTCTAGTCACTAGGTAGTATAGGTTTTAGAGAAAAGTAAATAACAATAAGAATAAAAATAGTTACATACAACCAAGCACTTTCGTGGTATGTGTGTGCAGCGTGTGTGTGTGTGTGTGTCTTCGTAACTTCGCAACTTCACATCTTCGCATCTTCGTAACTTCGCAACTTCGTAACTTCGTAACTTCGTATCTTCCTATCTTCCTATCTTCATATCTTCGCAACTTCGTATCTTCATATCTTTGTATCTTCGTAACTTATCAACTTCGCATCTTCGCAACTTCGTATCTTCGTAACTTCGTAACTTCACACTTTCGCAACTTCGCAACTTCGTAACTTCGCAACTTCGCAAATTCGTATCTTCGTAACTTCGTATCTTCGTATCTTCGTAACTTCGTAACTTCGCAACTTCGTATCTTCATATCTTCGTAACTTCATATCTTCGTAGCTTCGCAACTTCGTAACTTCGTATCTTCGCAACTTCGCACCTTCGTATCTAGAAAATATGAAGATACGAAGTTGTGAAGTTGTGAAGTTGCGAAGTTGCGAAGTTACGAAGTTACGAAGTTTTGAAGATACGAAGATACGAAGTTACGAAGTCACGAAGTCACGAAAATACGAAATCACGAAGTTACGAAGGAACGAAGATATGAAGTTATGACCATATGAAAAACTTCGTATCTTCGTATCTTCGTAACTTCACACCTTCGCAACTTCGTAACTTCGCAACTTCGCAAATTCGTATCTTCGTAACTTCGTATCTTCGTAACTTCGCAACTTCGTATCTTCATATCTTCGCAACTTCGTATCTTCATATCTTCGTATCTTCGTAACTTATCAACTTCGCATCTTCGCAACTTCGTATCTTCGTAACTTCGTAACTTCACACCTTCGCAACTTCGCAACTTCGTAACTTCGCAACTTCGCAAATTCGTATCTTCGTAACTTTGTATCTTCGTATCTTCGTATCTTCGTATCTTCGTAACTTCGTAACTTCGCAACTTCGTATCTTCACATCTTCGTAAATTCGTATCTTCGTATCTTCGTAGCTTCGCAACGTCGTAACTTCTAGATACGAAGGTGCGAAGTTGCGAAGTTACGAAGTTACGAAGTTACGAAGTTGTGAAGTTACGAAGTTACGAAGTTACGAAGATGCGAAGTTACGAAGATACAAAGTTGTGAAGTTACGAAGATGCGAAGTTACGAAGATACGAAGTTGTGAAGTTGCGAAGTTGCGAAGTTGTGAAGATACGAAGTTGCGAAGTTGCGAAGATACGAAGTTACGAAGGTACGAAACGAAATTACGAAGATACTAAGTTACGAAGTTTTGAAGATACGAAGTTACGAAGATACGAAGTTGCGAAGTTGCGAAGTTGCGAAGTTATGAAGTTACGAAGAAACGAAGATGCGAAGATGCGAAGATGCGAAGTTGCGAAGTTGCAAAGATACGAAGTTACGAAGGTACGAAGTTACGAAGGTACGAAACGAAGTTACGAAGTTTTGAAGATACGAAGTTACGAAGATACGAAGTTGCGAAGTTGTGAAGATACGAAGATACAAAGATACGAAGATACGATGTTGCGAAGTTGCAAAGATACGAAGTTACGAAGGTACGAAACGAAGTTACGAAGATACTAAGTTACGAAGTTTTGAAGATACGAAGTTACGAAGATACGAAGTTGCGAAGTTGCGAAGTTGCGAAGTTATGAAGTTACGAAGAAACGAAGATGCGAAGATGCGAAGATGCGAAGTTGCGAAGTTGCAAAGATACGAAGTTACGAAGGTACGAAGTTACGAAGGTACGAAACGAAGTTACGAAGTTTTGAAGATACGAAGTTACGAAGATACGAAGTTGCGAAGTTGCGAAGATACGAAGGTAAGAAGATACGAAGTTACGAAGTCATGAAGATACGAAGTTACGAAGATGCGAAGTTACGAAGATACGAAGTTGTGAAGTTGCGAAGTTGCGAAGTTACGAAGTTATGAAGATACGAAGATACGAAGATACGAAGTTGCGAAGATACGAAGTTGCGAAGTTGCGAAGTTACGAAGATACGAAGTCACGAAGAAACGAAGTTACGAAGTCACGAAGTCACGAAGTCACGAAGTTACGAAGTTACGAAGATACGAAGTCACGAAGTTATGAAGTCATGACGATATGAAAAGATAAAGATATGACGATGACGATGATGATTGTGTTTCGCTCATCAAAATCTTTCATTTGATACCCATATCAATAAAAAGTTCCACGATCATCATCATCATCATCATCAGCATCATCATCATCAGCATCATTGTTACGGACAACTTCGTATAGTTTAAAGTTTTTAGCCTGGTTAGGTAATTTAATTGTATAAACTTAGACTTAGTGTGTTTTATTTGAAGTCTAAGGTTTTTAGCCTGGTTAATTATTTTGAATTGTATAAACTTATGTTGTGTTTTTATTTGGAAGTCTGAAGTTTTTAGCCTGGTTAATTATTTTGAATTGTATAAACTTATGTTGTGTTTTTATTTGGAAGTCTGAAGTTTTTAGCCTGGTTAATTATTTTGAATTGTATAAACTTATGTTGTGTTTTTATTTGGAAGTCTGAAGTTTTTAGCCTGGTTAATTATTTTGAATTGTATAAACTTATGTTGTGTTTTTATTTGGAAGTCTGAAGTTTTTAGCCTGTTTTTTATGATGACCTATGTAAACTTAGACTTATGTTTGATTATATCGAGATACCTAGATATAATTAGTTTTACGGCTGAAATATGCTATTTTAAGATGGTTGCTACGCGACGGTCGAAAGAATAATGAGGTACCTATAGTTCGCGTAGCCAATATTATAACCTCGGTATGGAAATTAAGTCCGACTGTTTAATTGGAGGAATTTTTGGTAGCAATATTCTGATTGGTTATTAATCGATGTCATTTTGTATAAATACAGGAGCTATTTTTATTATATTCAGTTCAACTCGAGAGCTCAGTACAGCAACACATCAACCAAGAAAAAGTCAACAAGCAGAATAGGAATCCAGCGGTGTACCTACTATAAGAACAAAGAAATACAGTCCACTACCATCACCACCGAGTTATCATTTCCACCTCCACCACCCACTGTAGGCCAACCCCCACAATCATCATCATCAGCATCATCATCACTTAATCCAGATGATAAAAACATAAAATGATTGTAAAGCTTTCTATGTGGATGTGCATGCTTCCGTACGTATACTTACCTATAGGCACTTACTTACTACTTAGGTACCTATGCTGATAGAAAATAGTCCATTTTTTATGCCAGGCAAAATCTTTATCAAAAGATGCCTTACATACTGTAATCTGATTTTATCGAAAATATGACATAGCACGTTTACGCGACCGCTTCTCATGTAAGAACACAGTCACGTGACGTCACTGGCTCTGCCACAGCTTAGCTAATAGTATTTACGCAATGTGACGTGCTCCCAGCTCCAATGGCCGCGGCCGTCTGACGATTTTTGGCAATGAATCGTCCTTTTATTCATAGTAGCTACTCCATAGAAAAAATGTATGGAGAGTTTTATCTTCAACTTTCTTGCCTATAATGTGTTGAATATAGCTACACCTACGAAAAAAAAAATAGAGCACAGGATAGATAAAATATTGAAGTTGTTGTTTTCGTATTTTTTAATTCAATTGAGTAATTTAGTGTTCGGTCAGGCTTAAAACCCCGCGCTCATATTTTGTGTACTTTGTCCAGTAATTTACTAAAAAAATACATAAAATATTGAAATATGAAATAGCCCACAGTGTAGATCAGTTCATTGGTAGTACTTAGAGTATGTTTTTCACTATCTTAATACGATTTGCTTTAAGAAAATCTTTAAAACGGTAAACCTCTATTTTGACAAATTCACCTCAGTAGGCTCTTAGCTTTCAAAAATAGCTTCAAGGCTAGCTCGTAAATTTTTTGCCTATAGATAGATACAGTAAATCTTGTTTACTATAGGTACCTACTAACATGGTCAGGTATTAAGTTTATGATAGTCATTAGGAATTTAACATCATTTAGTCCTTTGTTTATAAGATAAACTCCAGCTTTATTTTTTTTCGTAAGTTCTAAAATTACATTTTTTTATCTTAATCATTTTGGATGAAACTTCGAAATATTATACTTTCTTAGATAAAGAGAAAGACCAAAATGTGATGAATGTTGCATAGATGAGCATTTCATGTCGAAGGTACTTAAATTTTTCTATTTTGTTTCATCATATTGATCTCCATGTTTGGTAAAAATGTTGCCTTTATCTTTCAACTCTTTTTTCCATAGAAATAATGTTCTCATGCTTCAATACCATCATCATCATCATCTTTCAAATATATCGATAACACAGCAATAGAATAGCAATGAAAATAGCACACCGCTCTAATAAACTCCTCTCAACTTCTGTCAAAATTGAAACACCGTTTAAAATAATGCTATCCTTTTTTGTTACTAGGGCGAACCTTGAGCATTGTTTAGCCAGTGTTCAAGTTATGAGGCGTTGAAGGCTTCTAATGTTAGTATTTATATAGCGGTAGCTAGTAACATGTTATAATTTAAGGGTTTTATTATGATGAATAGCTCAATTTAACAGCCTCTGCAATAATCTCCGTCAACTCGTATGCACCCCAAAATAAATAGTGACAAGCAATGAGATTTTACCAATAGAGACGCTATACTCATTAGAAAAAGCTCAAAGGGCCAAATTTTGTTATAGCACAGATAATATAATACTATACTACTCAGATAGAATAATAATTAGCTTTGTTTAATATTTATTAATCCTATCAATCCTAATGTCCTGGACAAACCTAATACCTATAGGTTTTTTGGATACTCACAACAAAACTTTATGTAACTTATCAATACTTATAATTATTAAATAAATAAATAAATAAGTCAAGAAATCTAAAAATAGCAGAGATTTATAACCCCGTTGTCAGAAAAAGATAAATTATGGGCGTACCGCGTGTAAATGCGTGTAACAACGAAGCAAGACAAAGTGTGACTGAGTTAAGTTGTCTCAAGCTAATTAGCTTGACTTTTGTTCGCCACGCAGAGCGGGGTACAACGCATCTACCTCAGTTTGTATATAAGATCATTGGTGTCAAGTGTTCACTTTGTAGTTCAGTTTGTCACAGTAAAGTTTTATGGCTCGTAAAGAATATTGCGACCGACGTGTGGTCGTCAGCCGTAGAGAGGGTGTTTTGCTATTCTGGGCATAAATTGTAAAGTAGTTATGAAATCGTGCTCTAGAAGTTATAAGTTTTGAAATGATTATGGAGAAAAGTTTGCAATTATTTAATTAGTAGGTACTTTAGAAAAAGATTATGACGACGTTAGTAGGTAATGATGTAGATGATGAACCTATCAATCAATCAAAATCAATATAAAAAAAATAGAGGACATGTAGAAAATTTGTACATCCTTGAAGACGCTTCTAAAAAAGACAAGTAAATAAATTGATTTTTATTGGAACCGTTGTAACGCACATGGTACTGTAACGGAACTCTAACCTGACCTAATAATAAATGTAAATCTGAAACTAAATAATCTACCTGCTAATTAGTTACCCTGATTTTATTACCTAAAATAATATTCCTAATGAAATGTGAAAGCCAAGAAGGTAAAATAAAATATATTTAAGTTGCACACACATTTAATACTGTTGCAATTTTGTTACATAAATAATCTCGTTACCGAAAATGTTTTAATCACAATAGACAAGTCAACGACTGAGGTGTTTAAATTTAAATTATATTACAAGTAAAATAAGAATCTTAAATTCTAAATAAGCCCAAGGAACCCGGAGTAGCTGTAAGGGAAACAAATTGATTGCATTAGTGAATTTGTCAAAATAAATGAATACTTGCGTGAAATGCACAAAAGATCAGTCAGGACCAATGTTAAATTGGTCATGTCATCATGTATGTGGGGAATCTAGATCAGATGGATCAAGAATAATTTATTGTTTTCATGCAAAATCCCCTACCCAACACAGTCATCTAGAATCCCGAGGACCTAGAGTCATGTGCCCAGGAATGTCTTGTCTTGCGACTTAGGGATGAGGAAAACTCCTGGTTCTAACTACAGAAGCCCCGCAAGCGCAAACAAGGAAGGGAAAGGGTAGGGAAGGCGCCTATATTTACCTATATCAAAATCCTATTGATTTCGATCAAAAAAGGGTAGGTCCATTTACTGTTAGATGCTATTAGATTCAAAGTACTCGTATCAAGGCCACGTTTTAACCAACTGCGTATTCGAAGGCATTAGCGTTATACGCTTGACATCCCCAGAATACATTGCGCTGTATTCGGAAAATGTCATCCTGACGCTATAATGGCTCGCCAGACATGCTCCAAGTACCAAGATTTATCTAACAGATCTGAGTTAACCTAAACGCCGAGCAATAAATGGACCTCTTAAGCTGGATTCGACCAAACTGTCATCCCACTCCCGGAGCAGTCATTCCGTTACTCCTGGTTCTAAGGTGTCAACTTTACAATGTCAAAATATTCAAACAAACAGCAGTTTAATCTGTGGTTTAATCTAAAGATAAAACTTAATCCAGTTTGGCAAAATCCAGCCTTAACAAAATAATTTAATGAAATCCATAAGACTCGAAGCACTTGTTCCATGTCGATGCTTAATAGCACTGCGCTATTCAGGACGTTGTTTCATACTAGGAATCCACAAGTCACAACGTATGCACTATAACCACAGACATCACCCAAGCGTCTCTAACAAAATGAGTCAATTAATAAAGCAAGTTAAAGTGAAAAGTGAATTCAGTGCTTGTTGAGTTGTTTGTTACACTGAATGCTTAATTTAGGATAGGAAAAAATATGTTTGTAAGCGTCAGCTAAAGCCAGTGTTAGTTAGCTCGTTCTCAGCTTCACTGTGGATATCTACAGAAAATAGCATGCATAGATTAGTTTAACTCTAATAAATTGTCTCGATCTCAGCAACCACCTAACCTGTATGGAAACTTAATTACCATGCACACATAATCAGATGGGTCTGGGCTCACTGCGCAGTATCATAAGCGGGCCGAGCCATGACCGAGCCCGTCACGAAAATAGCACCTTACACACTAAGACCGTATCATACTAGGACCGTCGCATAACCGTTTTGCGAAGCGTAATCTGCCCACCCGAGCCTATAACACAGTAATAGACATTTTGTTGGTTTTATGCTAAATACACAATTATTCTGAAAGCCCATTTTAAAACTTATCACTCAATTTTTTTGTAAATATAGAGCGTTTACAAGCTAAACCACACTAAAATACATATTTCACACAGTTCGTTGTGAAATAAAAAATAAATTGATTAAAAAAATCCATAGTCGTTATAGGATTTGAAGCCGAACCCGGACACACGCAGGAGCATTTCAACCGGGTGTTGCAACCGCTATTCCATCTGGTCGCACAGCAGAGTGCGTGAAATTACTGTTAAATTATTAATTATTAATTATTTCACATTTAAACTGTAGTATTCTTACAATAATACCACATTTTAGTTAGTAAAATGACAGAAAAAATGATCGAAAACGCAGTAGTAAGAAAATTTAGTGCGTTAATAATAATGTGTTTTGAACGGATTTCACAAGAAAACTAATTGCAATAATAGGGGATATATCACTCTACTAGGTAGTACTATGAAATGGCTATAACTGTTATGTTTTGAAGAAAAAATAAAGTAAAAACGTTAAGAAATATAGTTTACTAGCAGTGCCATCGTAGCGTTGCCCCCATAGTGATGGTATATGGTGATCATGATGATGATGATGATAAAAAGTAGCCTATATCCTTCCTCACAGAGTTTAGCTATCAAATGCAGAAATAAATTTTCAAATCCGACTGGTAGCTCCTGAGATTAGCGTGTTCAATGTTCAAACAAATTAACAAACAAACTTTTACGCTTTATTATTGGTTGGTACCTATAGATTATGTGTACTTTCACTCCACATTCAAGGTTTTATTAATATGTAACCTCTTCTGAATATTTTTATTGATTGTAGCTTCATCATTTTTCTCGAAATCGTGTTTTTGCTGTTACTACATTTTGATTTCGAGAGGGCAGTATTGTACCCGATGGGATTTTGACGTTTGATAATGTCACATAACGTGCGGAACGCATTAAGTTATGCTAGATGGGGGGGTTTTCCAATTCAAATAGATGGAATGAAAATTAAATTTTCTTACGCTCTCAATAAGTTTTTCGTTATCCATTTCAAAATTAGTTTCATTCAAACGAAACCCATAGCATAGAATAGCACATTATGTCATAAAGACTGCCAGTGTGCATGCTACTAGTAAGTTCAGAACATAGAGGTTTCAACCAAAGAAATAAGCGGCACGCGCTAAGAGAAAAAAAAAATGCTTTGTTTTTTTTTTTGCTAAGAATTTTGAATTATGATTAGGTAAGTACCTACCTAATAAAAATAGGAAAAGGTAACTAGGTGCATATAGGCCGTTTAGGAGCCGCTCCCATCGAAAGGCCGCCTAAGCCTTTCAACGGCCGAAAAGCGGCCCCTAGGGGCCGACCTGGCTACGCTACTAATATGTGTATTGACAGATGGGCGGGGATTAAAAATATAAAGGGGTATCTGCACTACTAAAAAAAAATGTACGAGAACGAGTTGGGAAACTCAAAAACAAAATATTTCAGTTCATCAACTAATACTACTTTTTAGGGTTCCGTTGTCCTGACAAGAAACCCTAATAGTTTCGTTATGCCCGTCCGTCTGTATTTTTTAAGTATTATGTATAAGTATCATAACATAAGTCATCAATATCATAAGTTTTCTTACAATATATCAGTTAAAATTTATCTCAGAGTTTTAAAGATATTAGACTATGAACTATCCTTTATCCAGGGTGTGCGGACTGCGGACCGTACAATGTAAGTATTCATAGTAGATGTTCATTTCCAAAAGTACCTATCTAAATTATCGCATTGGATGTTTATCTGCAATGATAATTTAAATCTGTAGTAAATAAATAACTGAATAACTGAACAATACACTAACTTTTTTATTCTCAAAAACTTATTTTTAAATACGTCTCGACAACACTCTTTTCTACTCGTTTCTTTTTAAAAATAAAGGAATGTTTCCTTTAAGTAAAATACTGTATCTTAAGGATTTAAAGTAGTTTCCCTCCGGGGCCCATTCATTTTTTCCACCCTGTATATGGAATTTAAATTTTTCTACTCGTACATCAACTCGTACAAGGTTGACAATTTTCAATTTTAGAGATGCAATGTGAACTCAGCCTATATTTTTAAAATTGTTATTTGTCAGCGGACGTCAGTCGAGTGTCAACTCGACCTGACATGCATGCGACCGTCTCAGTAGGGTTGCCACTTTTTTTTCGAATAAAGGAGTTTGTAGGAACTTACAAATAAATAGTAGATTTTACTTAATAAAAAATGTGATTGAAAATTAAAAGTTTCCTTGCTTCTGTCTGACTACCCCTACAAGTTTAAGTTTACATTCACACAATTAATATGACAGCTTACCATGGTTTTGTTGAGTCTGCTTTAAGGGCGTTCCCTGAGCCAAATACTGTATTTCCCTGTATAAACCCTCGATAAATAAAGTGGAAAGTAACTGAAAAGCCAACATGCATCTCTAACATTTTATCTTGTAATATACCGTTTAATTTTAGTTTTAATTTTTATTTAACATCATATTTACTTCATAATAAATCAACGAAAATCACTAAAAATAAGATAAATCTTCATTTGCTTTTGAAGTTGGTGTAGGTAATTTATGTTTTTGGTTTGCTCCATCGGATAGGTCATTCAATTAATGACATAAATTCCGTTCACTTTTTCGATTGGTTGTTATTAGGGATGAGAAAGCTCCAAAAAACTGCATTTTTGTCGTGTTTCGGAGCGAGCAGCGCCGATAAGCGCCGCGACCGGACGCATTCTAAATTTATCTTTAGTCTAACAAAGCTAAGACAAATATTTGAAGTTGCACTCATCGATGTGCTAATTTTAGCTCTAGGCTAGGGTATTATTTTTTGCGGCAACTCTAAGAGCAAAATTTGTAAGTCAGAAGAAAGGGTCAAAGCCATCACACTATCACATCACACTAATAGTTTGAATGTTTGGATGGATGGATTGATGTTTGGGTGGTTAGATGGATGTTTGGATGTGTTTGAACCGATTTGGCTGAAATTTAAAATATAGATAGAAAATAACCGTAAATAGGACATAGGCTGCTTTTTATCCCGGAAAATTTTTTGAAACACATCTACTAACAAACAACATAAAATCGCCCAAGTTGCCACTAAGATCTTCGCCTAATATATTTTTTCCCCAAAAATATATTATTTAGGATTCAAATAATATTAGACTTATATTAAATATAATATTAGGTGTTGCAACCCTACGTGTCAGCAAAATAATCATGGCGGCCGGAGATTGACAAGACGGCCATGGCAGGGCAGGACACGCGACGGTGTGGGAACGGTCTGGTGTGGGGCGTCCGGTACATTTCAATACAAAGAATATCATTTTTGCCGGGACGGTGTTGCTACGGTCTTGCTATGCGACGGGGTAGAGACGTGATAATGTGTCAGCACCCTTAATGTAATTTCTTTAAATAAAATAGAATGGCGGTGAGGAATAAAATATCAACTTTCTATTCTTTGAATCCCTGCCCTTAGACTGCCTTCCCCTGAATTATTATTTTACTATCTTATTCTAAGATACATTACCAAAGACTGCTCACTGAATTTATAACTAAATTTTAATTAAACGTGGATACTTAGATTATTTCAATTTACACTGAATCTAATTTACAACTACTCATAATAACCAACACTGATTCTAGGGTTTGAACTACCAATCAATCTGGTCAACTTTTAACTCTGACTTTCTAATTCTTCCGACTCCCCTCAGACCCTCTCTCCCACTTTCTGTCCACCCACTTTCTGTCCACCCACTTTCTGTCCACCCACTTTCTGTCTCGTTTCCCTAGAGTCTTGTCCTTTTGTTCAATAGTAGATTGTATTATATGGGGGGAAAATAATATTTTTACGGCGAGGGCGCTTTTTTGAATCCAGAGCGAAGTGAAGGATTCTAGAGTAGAATCCCGAGCGTAGCGAGGGATTCTTTAGTAGAATCCTGAACGAAGCGAGGGATTTAAAGTACGTCGCCCGAGCCAAAAATATATTTTGCGCCCGAGTGATACACTCTACTTTTCATTACAATCTATGAGAAAATAAAAGGGAGGAGAAAGGAATGTGTTAAATCAACGAAGTTCCACTTGAGAAGAGTAATCGGGGATTAAATTTTTTTTATTCAGACGGTGGCCTCGCGCCGGCTGAATGGTGGGCGGTATGTTTATCCGATACTAGCAGCGCCCTCGCGGCGTTGCCCCCGTAGTGATGGTTTATGGTGATGATGATGATGATGATGAAAAGTAGCCTATAACCTTCCTCAAGAGTTTAGCTATCAAATACAGAAATAATTTTTCAAATCCGACTGGTAGTTCCTGAGATTTCATTTCATTTCATTTATTTATTTATTTCTCTCACAAACAATATAAATATAAATAAATAGCTAAATAAATATACAGAATAATGAATATTAAAAACGTTGTAGGTAGCTATTATAAAAACCTGTTTTGTGAGATTAGCGCGTTCAAACAAAAAATCTCTTCCGCTAGAATTGCTCAATAGTTCCACGAAAACAAACTAGATGGCGCCAGTAGACCATCGTTCTAGATCGCGCTGACGAAAACGCACAGGATTTTATCAGGTTGGAATTACAATTATGTATGAATAGAAAACTGCAGAGTAATAAATCTCTAAATGTGATTACAACTGTGGTGTTTTTGGAAGAGTCCTCCCTCATTCATCTTGGTAGATTTGAGATGAATGTGGAAAGTAGTTGTACCTCAAAAGTGCGCGGCAAAGATAATTCATAGATAATTCCGGCGCACTTAAAGGGGATTAAAAACTCATTACTGCCCGCTAAACTTACAAAGAGGATTAAAAACTCATCACTGCCCGCTAAAAGTTCCTTGAAGAGGAATCATCTACTTTGGGCGCACTTAAAGGCGAACAAAGTCGTCCTTTTCGAATAGATGGAATGAAAAAATCATCCCCTCCCAAATGAGGTGTGTCTAGTCAAATACCACCACGCGTTCCCCCAATCACGTTCAAATATTCAACGCATAAAAAAATAAAGGGAATAACCTATTTCTTAATTTCAGTTTCCAGACGCACAAAAAGTATGATGCCCATGAGTTCCAAGAGTTGTAAAAAAATATTGTCGCCAGCACAATCTAAATGATTATAATTTATGGTCATGTGAAATTTTAAGTTTTACACTAAACGAAATATCTCAATAAATCAAGCTCAAGGGCTCTTTCTCAAGTAGACTGAAGTATGAGTGATAAAAAAAAAATATTAATTCCTTGAGTTAAATTATAGTCTAAAAATAGGGATCGTTACAGTACCTAGACTTTTTATTTAATATTTTTAATAATAGAAAAGTAGTACTTAGTTCAACTGATACAAAACTACCATTTTACTATCTCTAAATCATTCTCTCGCCATCAAAGTAACCCTCCTTACTCCGCAGTCGGGTAATTAAACATCTCGAACTAGAGCCCTAACTCGAGTCGATAAAAAAGTTTTTGTGACGTCATAACCGAGTCACTCGCCGAGTTGATTGGGGCCTTTGATGGGACTACAAGGGGGAAAAGATTCATTTTATAAATTCATCTAATCCATTCCCTGCCCCAGCCCGCCTGCCGGACGACGTGTGCTTCATGGGCACTGAACGCGTTATCCAATTCAAATTCAAATATCATTTATATGACCACTTTGAATCGTCTTAAGAGCTAGGTTATTCTACTCCTGTTCCTTCGCGACCAACACCATGAAGAACCAGGGCAACAAACACGGTATGGGGCCTAGCTTTCTTTTTCTCTGCCCCAGTCCCGCGGTGCTTTCCGAAAGAGAGGGCCGCTGCCTGGCCTGCTGCCGGAGCACATGTGAGTCATGGGCACTGAGCACGTTAAGGAAAATTTTGCAACAGAAGTATTTTTTTTATACTACTTAGACAAGCATACGGCCCATCTCATGGTAAGCGGTTACCGTACCCTATGGACGCATGTAACACCAGAGAAGTCACTCGCGTTGCTGACACTTTGAAAAGAAGAATCACTGCGCCGACAACACAATGGACAAGACTGGTCCACCAGTTGTCACCGCAGCGCTTCCTCGCAGAGCTCTGGCAACCTTACTCACCGCAGGAACACAACACCATTCGAGAAGAATCATGTTATTTGGCTGATTTTGGTTGCGATATTCTTCGAGCGCTTCAAAAATTCAAAATTCAAAAATCATTTATTCAGTAGGACCTCTAGGATCATTTTGAATAGTGATTCTAGGTGATTCTACTCCTCCGACCAACACCGTGAAGAATCACCGCAAATACGCAGTGATACCAAGACACCCTGTACCCGCTCGAACCGCTCGTGAAGCTCCTAATTAAAAGTTGCTAAATAAGTCAGCCCTTCAGGGTTCTAGTTAGTTACCTCCCAGATAGCGACGGAATTAACTGCAAGCTGCACTTATGAGCTCGTGGAATGGGATTCGAACCCACGACCTTCGGATCGAAAGTCGAGTCATAAATTAATGTTGTTTATTATTTATTGGAGAACCTAATATGGAATTACACTACTTATACTGTATGGTGCTATTTATTATTTATCTGTTTTTATTTTAAACCATTTCTTGAGATCAAGCTTTTAACCCTGAGGTGTTAATGTCAGTTTGAGATAAAATCTGATAAAAATAAAATAACCCCGATCCGTAGCTACGAATGAAACGTGCATTATGTGATAGCATTGGTTCCAGAAGGGTTAGCACAAGTTTAAGTTTTTTATTGTTTTCTATGTAAATACCTACCTACCTACCTTTAAATTTACAAAAATATATACCTTATTAGGTATGTAAGTTGTATAATATCAGTCATGTGGTTCCCATAACGCAAGCTCTGATTAGCTTGGGGCTACATGATGCTGTGTGAAATGTCCAGAAATCTGATTTTCTTTTTTTTTCTTTACCTGATTCTTTTTTATACGAATTCATTTAGTTTTCACCTTTGCAACACCACCATCGTATCTTGTAAAAGAGTCTTCATTGCATTAAAATATAACACATAGACATAGAAACATTTATTTAGCATTTTATAAATGAATTGAATAAAACAGTAATGCTATGTTAAATAATGAATATCAAAATTTTTAAATGTGTGGTAGAAGTACCTACCTTCTATTAGTAAGTACACAATACTGAAAACTAGTTTTTTTGCATACTACTACGCGATGGAGGCATTAATTTATGTATGCAAAGCTTGTAATTTTCTTCTTCAACAATGTGAGAATGCTAAGAACCAGTGCTAAAGCCTCTGGTCACAGCTGTCGCACGGTCATTTATTTTCCGCCCCTCTTTTTGAACCCTTTTCAAATGATATTTAAAATTAAACACTCATTTATATACACGACCCTTCCGTAATTGGTCAGCGCAATAAAATCTACGGAAATACAATCAAATATACAGATTTTTCGAAATTGTTGATTTGTTTTAAAAGCTTTATTCGGTTGTTTTTGTATCCTCAGAATAAATAAATAAATATTGCTAGACATTTCACACAGCGCCATTTAGCTCCAAACTAAGCAAAGCTTGTACTATGGGAACCACATAGCTGATAGAATACTTATATATTTGTAAATACATAGGTAGGTACTTATAATCACACTAATATTATAAATGCGAAAGTTTGGATGTTTGGATGGATGTTTAGATGGATGTATGTTTGTTCCTCTATAACTCGACAACCACTGAACCGATTTGGCTGAAATTTAAAACATAGATAGATAATGACCGGGAATAGGACATAGGCTATTTTTTGTCCCGAAAAAAATTCACGTTTCCCGTGGGATAAACAAAATAGTAGTCCACGCGGGCGAAGCCGCGGGTGTCAGCTAGTAGTTTATAACACCCAAACACAGAACAAACATCTATGTTCATCACACAAATGTTTGTCATGGATGGAAATCAAACCCACGACCTACAGCGCAAAAGGCAGAGCTACTACCAACTGAGCTAAGAGGCCAGTCAAAAATTCCAATTGTCTCCCTAAATTCCATTGATTTGTTGTTGTTTACAGAATTCAAGTCTCTTCTTATTTTTCAAACGAATTCTAATGAATTACACAACAAAATTGAATGCAAGGTTGTACTAAAAACAATCTCTCCTAAAAATAACAGAACAATATTGTTAACTTTGAGAAGAATAGATAATAGCAAGTTAATTAATGAAGTGGGCCTTTGATTCGATACAGAGGGCCAACTTATTCTATACCTAACATTATCTAAAGAAATAATGATAAAGGGTCTTACTTATGAAAGTTGTTTAAAGTTGAACATTGGTTAAAAACGACCTGTCTTTATTTGTGGATAGTGACGAATAGAGACAGCACGTTGTTTAACCAGTGTTCAACTTTAAACATCTTTTATAATTAAGTATGTCTGTAAAACATAGTCTCGTTTAATTAAAAGAATAAGTTAATACGAACTTAATTCAAAAGCACGTCCTATTCAAATGAAAAGCGCCATTACATTTTTCCGTGTGAGAGAATTACTTCATAAAAGAACGGAAAACTGTATATTACTTGGACTACAAACACGCGGTTTCACAGATACAAAACCATATTTATTTAAACTATTGTAATTTAGATTTAAAAAATGTATTTTTTCTTTTTGCTTAAAAGGAGATTCCAACCCTTGTTATTTAATATTGGGGAATAATAAGTCGAGCCGCAGAATTATTTTTTGGCCACGGAACCTACCTTCTGATTTTATAACTAAGCAACGGGAAAATAAGAAACCTTCTAATAAACTAACTCGTCTTTTTTACAGCATCAACTAAATATTCCAAAGAAAGCGTCAAGTAAATAACAACAATTATTTTTACTTGACCTACTGATTTATACATCGCCATCAAATTTACTAACTCAGCCACGGATTTTACAACTAACCAACAGTTTAAGTTAGGTTAGGTTAGATTATGAAATAACTACGCGCGAGGTAAGCGAGCGTAGCGAGCGTGCCGCGGCAGCGGCCGCCGAAGCGACAGAAATCTAGTTCATAAAGAATACAATATATTATACTCCGGTATTTTCGACATCTTAAGCATTCTACCTTCCAAGTATCGTCTTTATAAACTTCGATCAATCGATCTTTATACATTTCAAACATTCTTGATTTTGAAATTCGCTATTTTAAGCTTTGGCATTACAATTAATGTTATACTATATTTTAAACGTGCTGAGTTATAAAATTAGAAGTAGATAGACTTACTTTATTGGTGTCATATTTAAATATCTTAGGAGTTCCCGCTTGAATATGTGTTACAAATTTAGATCCTAAAAAACAAATTCAGATGCTAAAAAATAACTGCCATGCTGAGTTGTATTTACAGTGGCTTACATCGAGGATATTTAGTAGCTAAGATAGTATTTTTTAGAGGCACATTGATAGTGGCTGACTTAGTAATTCAGAGGTCAATGTAAATTTTTAGAGGCGAAAAATGCTATTAAATAGAAGGCGGTTTAATTAGCACCCTTTAATATTGATAAGTTACTGAAAAAAACATTTTTTCATTTTCATTTTCTGTGAGTTCATAAATAATGACATGATAACAAAATATAAAGTTTTCTTTTTTACCTAACAGGAACTCTTTCAGAAATTAGATTCTCCTACATTTCTAGATTCACTTTCTTCATGATTATGGAAATATAACTCGAACTGCAGGACCAAAACTTATAAATCTTAAAAATTCAATACATTGAAAAAAATACATTATTTTTTTAAGAGAAAAAAAGAAAAAAGTACAAAAGGGTTTTAGAAACACTTTGGTCAAGCAAGAAACTGTTTAATTCCGGCTACCTATAGTCCTAACATAATACCCGGATGAATCCGGATACATTCCCTATGAGCATGTCATAAAATTCTATGCAGTAATTTGTATAATTTCGGCCGTTACCCTGGCGCCGGGCATGCAGTTTACCCGATTCGGTTTCAGCTTACCCCGTTTCTTTCGGTCAATTCGGCTCTTTTCGGCTGATTTTCGTATGGCAACATTATATTCCTACTACACACAAGTAAACGCCAATAATCAATTGATTTCTAAGAAATTAGGTCGTTTCCCTTAACCTAATTAATGTTGTGCGTATTTTCTATTGCTTCGTTTTTGTCCTCTATTTGGATTATTTCTATATAGGAAGTTTATTATTAATAAGTATATTAACCCTATTAGAATGTAATTCCTAAATAATATTTCTCTAAGATTAATAAGGAGAGTCAAAACCTTCTACTAAAATTTACCGCTCTACTTATAAACTTCTCTCAACTGCTGTCAAAATTGAAACACCGTTTAAAAAAATGCCATCCTTATAAATGACAAATTTTAATAGTGACAGGACGAATCTTGAGCATTGTTTAACCAGTGTTCAAGTTGAGAGGCGTTTCAGGCCTTTAATCACACGAATACTTTGTTATATTTTATTGGTATAACAAACACTTCTAAATAGGAGTTCATATTTCTCAATTTATGTTTGAACTCCTCGTAATTGATTTCGATTTAGAATGGTAACTTTTAATCACCAAGGAATGAGTTGAAATTCTTACTACACTAGAGCCTTGAATAAACTTTCAGGGTGTTACTTATGAAAGATGCTTAAAGTTGAACACTGGTTAAACAATGTTCTATCTTTATTCGTGGATAGTGACGAATAGAGACAGGACGTTGTTGAATCAGTGTTCAACTTTAAACATATTTCATAAGTAAGGGGTGAATCTTCAATTTCTTCGGCCACAATTTCGGCTAAACTGACCACAGCACATCACTACCATTGCATTATGCATCCCATTACACCAAAATTATCGTGTTTTCGTGGAAATTAACCTGCCATAGAATAAACAACAGGTTCTATAATGGCTTTATTTTGCCGGAAGGTGTGTTATTGGGTACTATTTGGAGGGGTGGCAATTATTGTTCCATTTCGGGTACGTATATCACACGGGTAATTTTCTACGTGTGTGAAAATGTTATTTCACGTGCAAACGTAATATATTATTTTAGTATTATGTATGTGTTCCGTTTCCCGTTTCCTAAGTTGGGAAGCCTTTCAGAAGTCTTAGAACAATTTAGTAGCACAGTTCATTCGAGTGAAGGCTTGTTTAAAGGTTTACCTACATCTTGTAGAGTCAAGAGTCAAGACTCCTCAGAACAATATTTATATTTTTTAACAGTATTTTGTATTTCTTACGAGAATTTTTCCGATGTTTAAATTATTAAATTGTTCTGCAATTCGAAGCGGAAATAAATTCAATTATTCAACAATTCAAAGATCATAATAAATCGATCTAGCCTTTCTTGAGTTAGAAATGGTGTAACTAACCCGACTTTGTCTTATATTATTTAGATAACAAGGTAAGTTTTTATGTAAGTATTTACAAAACTAGATTACATTGTAAATTTTTATTAGGTAGGTAAATCTAATTGAACATTATATTGCGAACACAATACAACAAAAAACATAACAGTCAAATCAAATTAAGCAATAGATTCATCCCATATTTTGCAACTACTGGAAGAGCTCGCTTTAAGCGATAAGGCCGCCAATTGTTTTTACCTATGTTTAGATAATTTATACTTAGGTACCTACTACTTAAAGTTTATTTGTGGTAATCAATAAAGTGCTAAACTAAACTAAACTAAACTAGTTGTGGTATGTTAAACTAGTTAAACTTTTCAATATGAATAGTGATCATCTATCTATTTGAATATTTACCTATTTATTTTATTTTATTCGGAAGACAGACAGTTATACAGACTTAAGAATTAACACTTTAAATTACAAGTAACCATTTATACGTCTTCGTCGTAAGTAGGTACTTATTAAGTTGTCTACTTGAAAATGTTACCAATGTTGGTGTGACAAAAGAAACCCCTGTTACTCAATCCTTCACCACTTAACTTGACATAAATATAGCGTCCAAAGACAACATTATACATTTTATTTCCCAAACTCCATTCTATATTGCATATTAAACCACAGCTTCACAAACCGTGAAATTTCCCGCGGGACTGTCAAAAATATTCAACTTAAAACGTTGTATTAACTTTGAAGGACATCATTTTTCTTAGTCATTTCCTTTACGCGACGCCATAAATTCTGAGTGTATTGTGTTTAGAGGATTACGCAGATTGCAGCTTTAGATAAACGGACGGGATGTGACGGTGAAGAATTTTAGTAATTAACACTTATGAGTGTTGTATCTAGTGGGTCTATTCGTTCCAGATAAATAAAAAAAATGTAATAATCCCCCTCCCTAGTCTGACGTGACATATCTTACAATTTTACATCTAGAAGTTATGAAATGAAAAAAGTTTTTTGAATTTGACATTTTGACGCAGATGTACCTATAAAGATTTTGAAATGTGACGTTCGTGACGTCTTAGGACCCACCTCTTAACGTGTGACGTACTTTATGGATGATCCCTTACTAATGCCAACCACGGATGCAATTTAACGGCAGTCACTCTTCAGGAAACTGTCTGTAAGTAATATCAGGACCCCGTGACATCTAAAGCGCAAAAACCTTCTATTATGCTCGTAAGCTCGGACAAAGACGCTTTTTCTTACTTAAGTGGCTTAATATATTCCGCGCCTAAACTTTTTGAGTGGAATATTAAATTAAAGTATGAGAGAAACCCAAATTGGAGAACTTTGGAACGTTACTAGATCTCTTGTATAAATAGAAGTAAGTAGAAGTTTTCTTACGCCATTTTGATTTGCTTTGCAGGAGTTGATATTCGAGTTGACAGGTTGCAAGCTCATCGCCGCTATTAGAAAGTTATCTGGTTTCCTCACGATGTTTTCCTGCACTATGTTTATTTTCATGTCTTAGGCAATATTAAAATGATCTTAAATATCTGAATGAATGTCTACCGTTTACGCCCACTCTGCAGGGGATGTCTTACTGAAGAAGAATCAGCAGCCCACGTAGTCCTGGAATGCGTGGGCGTAACAGCACAACGGCAGCAAATCTTCAACAACCCGAGGTCACTCCTCGAGGCCTGTGAAGACCCCAGGGAACTTCTGTGCTTCTGGGAGGAGCTAGGCTGACTCCTCATCTAGTGAGCCAGGTCATCCCCACGCATAAAGGACCACATTTGAGTCTAAATGCAGAAAAGGGAGTCCCTAAAAAGTAAGTTCGTATGAGCATGTGGCCAACTCTGGTGACGGAGTTTTTAGGCGGCCTTAAGGCCTCCATCATCGCTTAACGACTTAAAAGCCGGGGCTGACGATTTAACGTGCTCTCCGAAGCGCGGAAGCGCGCAGCTCTTAATACTACCTGCGGTCACCCATCCAAATTGTGACCACGCACAACGCTGCTTAACTTCAACGATCAATCAAGAACGTCTAAGCAAGCTACGCCACGAGCGCTTCCCTTATACATACCCTTAAGGGAGTCCAACATACATGCCTACCATCGGTTTTGGCTTGAGCCTTTTACACGTTTTGACTTTCCTAGGCTTATTGGCTCATGTAAAGTACTCACGAGGAACAAAAGCAGCTATCTGCCGATCGGCGATTGAGGTCGCCGCCAAAGCAGGTGCTTTCCATGCTCAGAGCCCGCATTGTATTACAATCCATTGTTCGATCCGATCGAGCCGACCCTGTCCAAGTCGCAGTCACATAACAACCAGGTATGTATGTATGGGGGACTCCCTTTTCCGCAATTGGACTCTCAGACTCAGAGGTATCTCTCTCTGGCTCACTAGATATGGAGCCAGCCTAGCTCCTCCCAGAAGCGCAGAAGATTCCTGGGGTCTTCGCAGGCCTCGAGGAGCGACCTCGGATTGTTGAGGATTTGCTGCCGTTGTGCTGCTACGCCCACGCATTCCAGGACTACGTGGGCTGCTGATTCTTCTTCGGTTAACAACCAGGTATTTAATATACTTACCCCCTTACTTATGAAAGCTGTTTAAAGTTGAACACTGGTTAAACAACGTCCTGTCTATTCGTCACTATCCACAAATAAAGACAGGACGTTGTTAAACCAGTGTTCAACTTTAAACATCTTTCATAAGTAAGGCCCTTCAAGTTTTGGTCAAAGAGAGTCGTGATGGTGGAGTGGAATAGTACCTCGACTTTCGAATTTAGTTATATGCGCATTGACACGAGCTCTAAACGGTGAAGGAAAACATCGTGAGGAAACCCGCGGCTTAATCAGCCCCACACGTATTGACCATGTCTTTCCTGTGGTTATGGCCGGTTAAGCTGAGAGGATGGTGTAGGTGCCGGGCAAGCCTACTCCATCAAACATGGTCCAAGGCACTACAGTGTCCCGTTAAAGTGTAGGCAAAGATTGCCTCCTGACACTGAATAAATCATCTAGTAAAAGATGTAAAGGCCTAAGTTAGGAATGATTCTGCTATAAGTAACGGCCTTTTAGCCAGGCAGCTTTCGGATCAATCTCCAGAATCAGCGGACCTGGTTGATCGCTATGGCGCCACTTAAATATCGATATTATTGCTTTTATGACCCTTCAGGGCCCAATATGAAAATGCTTATTTAGACACCTCCTTCTCGCAATAAAAATACAGAAAAGCAATAATATCGATATTTAAAAAGCACCATAGCGATCAACCAAACACGCTGGAAATTGACCCTTTAACCGGTTTTCCATGTAACTAAGCTATCTTTACGTATGCGATGGGCAGCGGGCGTGCATAATACTAATTATAATTTTAGCTATCCTGCCGCCTTTAATGGCACTTAGTATTCGATGCGCGATGCTTCATACGTGGATTGGAAATATAGTGCAGGAGCTGGTGATTATTACGTCACTTAACTTTCAAATTGATCGTTTATAAAGTTGTCTTTTGATTATTTTTGGTATTATCGTCCGCTTAAACGTTTAGTAGTGAGCCTAATTACTAGCGGACGCCCGCGGCTTTGCCCGCGGCTTCGCCCGCGTGGACTACTATTTTTTTATCCCACGGGAAACATGCATTTTTTCGGGATAAAAAGTAGTCTATGTCACTCTCCAGCCCTCCAACTATCTCTACACAAAAAAACCACGTCAATCCGTCTCTCTGTTTTGACGTGAAAGCACGACAAACAAACAAACAAACACACTTTCACATAATTTATAATATGGGTATGGAGGTATGGATTTTCTAAATAGGTGTTCTATTCTATTCTGCCAGTTGACTCCCACAGCAGATTTTAAGCCTGTAATAAGACATGCAAAAATAAATAAAAACCGATTTAAAAGGTATTTTTCAGAAATCTTATGAAGTGTAATGGTAACAGAAAAATAGTTTAGTAAGTACAAGAGATTTTAAAGAAATAAGACCGCATAGCTCTTACACTCATAACGTAAGGTAGCCGTCAGCTTAGTAAACAATAGTGCATTGCTATGCTGCGCCGGCGCAGGCGCGATGGACACTGTCATGCTAATCTAAAGCTTGACAAGGACTCCTAATGTTTGTAATAGGTACTTTAGATAAATGTCTACACCTGCTCTCATATAGCATGGCAATAATTTTCTACTAAGTATTTCAAATGTTTTTCACCGGATTCGCGGTGGTGGTGTATGACGCGTAATGAATGTGTGTCCACGCGCCGGATATCGGTCCGGCGAATTCTATTATCGAATTTTTATTGACGGTCCATTGTCCGGCAAGAAAACTGACGTCTACAAGCGCTCTTTTTCGTCGTGAGTTATAAACAGTTTCAGTTTATTGTAGCAAGCACTTTGTAGGTTCGAAGATACCATGTATCATTGTAGATCTAAAGCTCTTCGAGGTTTAAGATACATGTTTACATCCAGCGTTGTCCAATTAGTGCTGCATGCGGCACTCCCACGCCGCTTCTATTAGCATAACGCGTTTACGGCTGCGAGTCCATCGTCGTACGATATTGGTCAAATCAAAATATCGATGCTAACTATAATCGTATCAATATCTTACAAAGCTTTTAACCCGACGAATATAAATTCCGTGGCCGAGTTGGTAAAAGCACTCTGGCTTAAGGAGGATCGCTTGTTTAATTGCGGGTTCGAATCATGTCAGAATTGAAAATTTTGAAAAGACTTTACCTAAGATGGGGTTCCTCGGTTGATGTCCTCCTAAAGGCGCGTCCCGATTAGGCGAACAGTGAGCGGCTAACTGTTTGCTTCCAATTTGCCTCTGTAGTTTTTAAATGGAGTGTCCAGACTGTCCAGACAGCGCGTACTGTACGCAGTTTGTGGCGTTTCACTCGCCGACTCATTCAGTGAGCGGCTGATTCGCATTTCTTTCTTCTGATTTTGAAATTCATTCGACATTGAGTTAATGTTAGCGACCGATACGCCGCTCATACGTCGCTCAGAAATGTCAGCTGATAGTCAGCCGTTCACTGTTCGCCTAATCGGGGCGCGCCCTTAAGGGGTCCCCAGTGGGCAAACTGGGGACCGACTGATTTATAGTGCAATACTGCAAACTGCGAAAAGTGAGCGCAAAACTAGCAAACTGTGGACACTCCATTTCAAATCTATGGAAGGGTGTACTAAACCGATACGCTGTAAACTCAGTCGGCCGCTAATAGTTTGCCTACTGAGGACACAGCCTAAATGTAAATTAAGGCCATGATCACTTGTGGACTTCCGTACAGGCAAATAATGCCTCTTGACATGACACTGTATACCTAAATCATCTAGTAAAGATGTAAAAGCCTAAGTTAGTAGTAGCTTTTTCTTTTTCATTCTCTTTAATCAGAAGTAAAATAGCCTTCCTAAAAAAATGAAGATCACTAGATTGAACTGAAGTTTCTTTAGAAGTGTTTCTAGTCACAGACAATATTATAAATCCGTATGAACTAATCTGATCCGAGATCGAGAGAATGGAAACGCACACAAATTACCAGTTATAATTTGTTTTCTTATCGACCGTGCCTTATCGAGCTTCGTAACTAACAACGGGTCGCCGCCGCCGGTTCGAATCTTAGCAAGGCTCATAAAATTAAACACTAGTCAAACCACTATAAATAAAATCTTTTTATTTCAGACAACACAACGTGTGTGTGTGAAAGGAGTGAGCACTGAGATGACGAGTGATAGAATGAAGTGGAAGCAGGAAACATGTTGTACCGACCCCACCTAGTGGGCAGGGAGATGATGATGATGATGAACACAACGTCCATATTTAATTTTGTAGGTTACACAATTGAAAATTAATAAGGAATGAAATGTAATGAGCCGGAGGTGATCAGTCAAGCAAATAGGTTCCTTCATTGATCACCCTCCGCACAAAACACTTCCAAAGTGTGGATACTAGGCAATCTGCCACAGTCCTCAGGATGCTGTTGCGACTGTCCCGTACTCTGCGCATCAGAGACGCCGTCTTTTTGCGTATAATAGCATAAAAGCCATCAGTATGGTATTGCGCAAACATCCCCGACGCACTGCAGAAACGGGGCTACTATAATATCCTTTTTTTAGTTCATATTAAAGTAAGTAAGAGCATTTAGTGTAGGTATTCCGTAAAATTCTTGAATAAAAGAGTATGGTTCTGTTTTTTCAACATCAATGTACAACATACAATAGCCGTGATGGCCGAGTGGATTAGTGCCTCGACTTATTATCCGAAGGTCGTGGGTTCGAACCCAGCCGCGCATCAATTTATTTTTGGTTTGGAAAAAATTATGCCCACAATTGTAACACGTTATGTCATGTCAATCGGAACGTGACAGGTTGCAAGCCCATCGACGCTATTATAAAGCTGACTGGTTTCCTCACGATGTAGTTGCTCGATTTGAAAAAAAGCCATAAAACTTATTTTTGAACGTTGTAGGTGAATAATAGCCGAGAATGTAGGATGCACATAAACACAAATAATAGAACGGACGTAATAACTCTTTCACGCCAAAGTTAATGCATTTCTGATGCACACGATTTATTTTTACGTTTGGTAACATCAGCAACTATAATAATTTATTTACCGAAACATTATCGCGCGGTAACCAAAAATAAGTGATGGATTTGCAACTTACGTGTAATGTTTCTTTGATTAATCAATGCGAAAGTTTAGATGTATGTTTTTTTCTTCTATAACTCGACGACTGAACCGATTTGGCTGAAATTGATAATACAGGTAGATAATGATCTGGAATAGGACATAGGCTACTTTCTATCCGAGTACCACGCGAGCAAAGCCGCGGACGGAAGCTAGTCTTCAATACAATAAAAATTAGGTTTGTCCTCTATGCGTTCCTAAACCATTGATTAGATTGTGATGGCGAATCCGCGCGACGTGGAATCGAGTGATTTGCATAACACAAATTTGTACCTTACCTAATGGAAATAGGGTTGAATTCACTCTGAAAGTTAAAGAACTGACAGCCAGTGTGAGTCGAGCCTATGAACCAACACCCACGATCAACAGATCATGTTTCATATTCGAACAGTAAAATCGATATGATCAAAATTGTCCATCACTTCGTCGAAACCGGCTTAGGTGCTAAAAATAAAATACAGTTTTTTATTTAAATAATGTATGCTAATAGCTTTTTTGTCGAGATGTGACGTAGCAGAGGCGCCATGTTTAAAAGCCTCCCGGAGCCAACGGAGAATTAATGTCATCTTAAGCACCTATTTGTCTAGAGACTTCCAAACCAGTATTTACTTGATTTTAGATAGAAAACATGGTAATTTTGATATTAAATTATGTGATTTTTATTAATTTTGTACATTTACATTTTATTTTCGCTCGCTATTATGATAAAATGTAAACTACATAGGTAACAGGTCATCTTTTTTATTAAACACTCATGTCCCACTGCTGGGAAAAGTCTCTAGTGGCGTTGATCTTGTGAAATTATTTTTGATCTAACGTATGACATTTTTTTAACAATGACATTTAAGGTCCTCCTTGATTTCCATAACTTGTGCTCCAATGCTATGGGCCATTGTGGATCGAATGAATCCAGGTCATGACGCCATCTTTTCCTGGGTCATCATGTTAATTTTCTCTTCCTAAAAGGCTTGACTTATTTTGATTTTTTTGGACTTATGGTCACTTGGTTCTTGATGATGTTATCGAGATCCATATTTTTTGTTTATTGTTCTACAAAATTTATCTTTTAACCACCTATATTTAAAAAAAAAAAATGAAAATCACAATTTTTTCAATATTTTCATTGAATTTATCAAATCTGTGGTTGGACGTCTTCCTAAAGAGTCCGCAAAAAAAGTAAGTTACTTTTTAGAGCCCGGAAGTTATGTGATTTTATGCGTAGAAAGTCAAAGAAGTATAAACGGAATTTTCTTCTCATTCTTTAGTACAGCGTAATCCCATTCCAGATTTAGCTGTTTACTCCGGGATGCTCGTAACATTTAACATGTTTATAAGTTTTCTTAAGCGCAAAGAACTTTAAAATTGTTTGCCCATTAACTTGCATCTACTTGCTTTTAACTTATAAAAGAACACATTGACATAGCATTTAACACTTAAGTATAATAAAAGTTCGTAGCTTGCGGCCTTTTTGGTGGCTTTGAGACCACTTATAGGTCGCGTGAGGCCTTCACCATAGTTCAATATGGCCGTGACTTATAAATGAAATGTGAATTCAAACATGCTCACAGCTGTATCCCCAAAGATGATTCAGATTTTATAGGTGACAAAAACAAACGGGTTATAGAAGAAAGTTCTCTAGTTAGTTTTAATTATATTCTATTAAACGAGCAATATTTGTTTGTTTGTTTGTACCTACTCACGTTCTCGAAAATGCCTCTAATGATTTCGATGTGCGGTACGGGGGCGAAAAATCGATCTAGCTAGGTCTCATATCTGGGTAAATTCGTTTTCTCGGCATTTTCACGCAAAAAGATTTACCAGTGCAATGTGGTTCGTAATTTCACGAAATTTTTGAGACCGCATTGGCTAAGTTACCCTACTGGGTACCCTACTGGGTATCCGCCTTCCAGCCGATGGCTTCGCGTTCGAATCTCAGCCAGTGAAAGTTTATTTTTTGTAAGTTTTTTTTTCCATTTTAATTTTTTTCTATTTGCACCCGAGCAGAGCTCGGTCGCCCAGATATTTATGTTTGTAGAAGTTGAAGTAATCATCCGCATGGCGGCGACGCGGTACGCCACCCGTCACGTCTCGTTTCCCGGAGGGGCGAAAAGTGGCAAACGGAGAGCCGGTTTGCTACGTTGAATGTTGGAGGAGGGATGGAAGAGAAATTGAATGAAGTGTATCAGATGATGGACGAAAGACGGATTAATGTTCTTTGTGTGAATGAGACGAAGCGGAAGGGATGTGACACCACCAAGCACGGACCCTACACGGCGTACTGGTCTGGAGTACCCAGTACCGCCAGAGCTTGCCAGGGAGTTGGTATCATCCTATCTGCACGAATGGATGAATGTATGAACGAATTTCATTGTGTGAGTGCAAGATTGATTTGGATGAGAATTAAAGTGGGAATAACCCGTATTTTTGTCGTAGGGGTTTATGCTCCTGTAGATTTGGGTACGGGTACGTCCCAGAGAGCACAAGAAGAAAGAGAGGAATTTTGGAAGAGTTTAAGAGATGTTTTAAAAGAATGCAAGGATAACGAAAGGTTAATTATGCTAGGGGATTTTAATGGATGGGTGGGATTAAAGCGTGAGGGATTTGAAAGGGTTCTTGGAAAATATGGCGATGAAAGAGTGAATGAAAATGGTAAAAGTTTGCTTGAAGTATGCTTGGAATGGAACCTTTGTGTTTCAAACACTATGTTCGACCACAAAAGGATTCACATGTACACAAGGGAGGCGAAGAATGTCAGGAAAAGTATGATTGATTTTGTGATAGTGGATGAAAGAATGAGAAAGAATATTCTAGACACCAGGTCTTATCGCGGAGTAGGCATCCATACAGACCACCACTTGGTAATGAGCCGTATAAGTGGTCTTTTTAAAGGATGGAGACATCGGGTGCGAGAGTCCGTAGGTGTTCTAGAAAGAATAAAAGTAGAAAATTTGCAAGAAGATAGAGTGAGAGATGAGTACAAAAGTAAATTGATTGAAAAGTTTCATGATTTTGATAATATTTGTGAAACTGAGGGATTATGGCAGGCATTTAAGGATGATATTGTGAATGTGGCTTCTCAAGTATGTGGTGTAAGTAAAAGGAGAAAAGGTCATAAGGTAAAGCATGCATGGTGGGATAAAGATGTACAAAAGTTGGTATGTGAGAAGAAGAAAGCTTGGTTAGACTGGCTAGCAGCCAGAGCAAATGAAAGAATGCAGAAAGCTACAAATAAGGATGTGGATGAAGCTAAAGATAAGTACAAGAGACTGAAAGGACTAGTGAAAGAAATGATAGCAAGAAAGAAAGATGAACAGAAAGACGTTTTTGATGAGAGATTATCTGAGGATTTTCGGACGAACATTAAGTTTTTCTGGAAATCCATCCGTTCAGCGAGAGGAAAAACTCAGACCTCAGAGCTGAATTCGATCAGAGATCAGAATGGAAGTTTAGTGAAAGGTGAAGAATGCGTATTAAAAAGATGGCAAGAGTATTTTGAAAGCTTGTTTGAAAGAGAGGATGGTGTACATGCACCTACCTCAGTGATTAATGAAAGTGTAGATGTAGATGAAAGTTGTATTAGCATGAATGAAGTTGTGAATGCGTTAAAAAGTATGAAAGCTGGAAAAGCAGCAGGGTATGACAGGGTAACAGTCGAGATGCTGAAGGCTGGACATGGCGTTGTAGCAAGTCAGCTGTGCCGCCTTTTCAACATGTGTTGGGTTAGCGGTCAAGTACCAAGTGATTGGTGCAAGGCCGTTATAGTTCCACTGTACAAAGGAAAAGGCTCGCACCAAGAATGTAAAAACTACAGAGGCATTAGTCTTCTTAGCATCGTCGGCAAACTGTATGCAAAAGTTTTGATTGAGAGAGTTATGAAAGAAACCGATGAGAAAATATGGGATGCACAAGCGGGTTTTCGAAAGGGTATGGGATGCACGGATCAGGTCTTTTCCTTGCGAAGCATAGCCGAGAAATTTTTGGCCAAGGGTCAAAAGGTCTATTGCGCATTCGTGGATTTGGAAAAGGCCTACGACAAAGTGATGAGGAATGAACTTTGGTCGGTACTGTCAAGGTATGGGGTGAACAGCAACCTTATTCGAGCTCTGAAGTCTCTCTACGAGGACTCCAGTGCTTGTGTGAGGATACATGGGTCATATACTGAATGGTTTAGCATCCAAAAGGGTGTTAGACAGGGATGTGTAGCGTCACCATGGCTGTTTAACTTATTCATGGACAGTTGTTTGCAAGATTTAAAAGATAGTGAATGTGGTTTAAGAATGAGCGAGTTACTCGTCAAATGTCTTCTCTATGCTGATGACCAGGTTTTACTTGCGTCGTCGGCAGATGAGTTGCAGGAGATGGTAACTATTATGCATGGAGCTTTTGAAAGGAAAGGAATGAAAGTGAATGTAAGTAAGACGAAAGTAATGGTTTTCGAAAGAGAGGAATGTGTGACAGCATGTAATATTTTGATAGATGGTGAAAGAGTGGAGCAAGTAAACAAGTTTGTTTATTTGGGTACATTGTTTACGAGAGATGGGAAGCATGAAGAGGATATTGAAAGGAGAGTGAATGCGGGAAATCAAGTGAATGGGGCACTGCATTCTTTTCTAAGCAGTCGGAAAGTTTCAGAAAAGGCACGACTAGCTGTACATAGAGGTGTGTTAGTGCCGACACTAATGTATGGTAGTGAAAGTTGGGTATGGCAGAAGAAACACCAAAGTAGAGTGAATGCAGTAGAAATGCGTGCGTTGCGAAGTATGTGTGGGGTGACTTTGAGAGATCGAATGAGAAACAGTGTGATAAGAGACCGTTGTGGAGTGAAAGAAGATGTAGTGATGAGAATTGAGAAGGGTATGCTAAGATGGTTCGGTCATGTTGAGAGGATGAATGAAAGTAGATTGACGAAACAGGTCCATCAGGCGAGTGTGAATGGGACCGTCGGAAGGGGAAGACCTAGGCGCACATTCCTAGACCAAATTGGCGAATTATTGGAAAAAGGCCAGGTCAAAAGTACCCTAAACCGACGAGCTTGCATGAAGAATGTGATGAGAGTGAATGAAGCGAAAGAAGTGTGTCAGGATCGTAGCAAGTGGCGATCTGTGGTCTCTGCCTACCCCTATGATGGGATACAGGCGTGAGTTTATGTATGTATGTATGTAGAAGTTGAAGTAGATAGTTTGTCCTAATGCACTCTGTTGATGTTTCTAAATACAGCTTTGTTATGTATACTTACTATGACTGAATTAGGATGAACAAAAATAAACCTGGTTGGTGTTAATGTTTCGAATGTCATTTTATTTGTAGCACAAATAAACAATGATGATGACTTTTTGGCGGGAATTTGAGAAGTCAAGTTTCATTTTTGTTTTATTTTCCAAAACTTGTGTTTCTTCGAATGTTAATGTGTAATAATGGTGGATTATTAACCGTTAAGTGTTCGTGAACGTGCATAAGTGTAGGGAAGTGAAACAAAATTGGATAACATTGCTTTTCAAGTTCTCCCAAAAAGTCCGTGTTGATGTTTCAGTAAAGCCCCACATCTTTACTGAGGCACAAGGGTTATGTATTGTAATATGTATTTATTTATCTTATTTATCTACAAACTTGAAGTTTATATAGTTACTTGACACTGGCTGAATGCACAACCGTGCGAAGCCAAAATAAAGAAAAAAAAAAAAAAAAAAAAACAATGATGATGTACTTTTAAAACTGTGTTTTCTGACACAAAGGACTTGACACATGCAAACAAACAAATTTTATGTACATCCACTTAGAGCTGTAAGTTTTTTTCTCATGGGCTTTAGCAGACATGCTGCTTTTAGCATCGGCGATCGGCGATTTTGCAACTGCATCGATGCTGCATCGCGTTTTGGCGACTCTCTGCGTTCGATCGCAGTATCAAAATCGCGCGTTTTCGATGTTGCATCGACTTCCTGCATTCGGACGCGGTATTGAAATCTCGCGTTTTAGTAACTGCTTCGATCGCCGATCGCCGCATTTGGCGTTTTTAAGTGTGCGGTGTGGAATGTTGGTCGCTGCATTTTGCTTCTGAAAAGCGACTAAATTGCCGATCGCCGATGCTAAAAGTAGCATGTCTGCTGGAGCTTGATGGCTCTCGATATCAGGCTGTAACACTTTTCAACTCACTGTCTCCCGACATGAAAGTTATCGATAGTCCTAACATATTTAAATCTCGACTTACAAATATTCTATTGAAAGGGTGTTATTATACGATTGACGAATTTGTGACATGTAATAAGTTAGAATAGTTGGTACTTAATTTTAATCTACATCGTTTATTTTTTCTGAAATTATTATTATTGTTTACTTTTGTTTAATTTCTATTTTTTACGTATTTAAAATTTTATAATAATTCATTATTTGTGTGTGCATGTGTAGATATATTTATAGACTTATTTTTTAATTATAATTAATGAATTTCAAATACGATGTGTACCATTGTTTGATGAATAAATGAAATGAAATGAAATGAAAATGAGCCCTTTGTAAAGCTATGAAAACAGTCAAGCGTCGGTGGGTTTGCAACGTGTATAGAATGTTAATGGCTTGTACCTTGTACCAAATGTGTATTTGGACATTGCTCTGACTACTCCCTTAGACATCTACAAAAAGATCTGGGCCTTAATTCCTCTATTTTACAACGTCAATCTTTCTAGTATCATTAGCGCTGCGTTTTGTTTCGTTCTCCAAAATGACAGTAATTTGCTAAACCTCATTGGTAATTTGTTTGAAAACGTCATCACAACAAAGTAAACCTAACCGCATTGGTCATTAGTATGTTATGAAACAAAACGAAACAGTTGACGTTTTGCTTTGTTTTTTTTTTATTTTTTTAGTAGAATCGAGGGGCTGAGAGAACGTAGCGCCTTGAAATAAGTCTTGATCATTTTTTAAATCTCTAAATAAGAAAATCACACGCATACCGGTATTCTAATTTATATTTTCAGATTAGGCCAAGTGATAGTAAACTAGATTGACAAAGACTGCAACATAAAACCTAAAAGGTAAGTAACATTAGGCCTCTTTGGTCGTCGCGATCCATAAATAGTATTTATAGACCTAATTAATGTATTTATGGTCGACTCTGGTTTTCTAAAAGGAGGCCAACGTCATAATACGGACGTAACTAAAACAATTAGGACGTAGGATGAAGATAATGACTTGTTAGACGTAAACGATAAGTAATTTTATTTATTTATTTATTAAAGTCAAGTGGCTATTTGACTTTTTAATATGATTCAATAAAAAAAGTCAAGACCCCACACCAAGAAATAGAGCTACACCTAAACGACTATTAAATAGTGTTGAGTTAAGGTTGCCAGTGCTCTGTGAGGAAGCGCTGCGCTGACAACTGGTGGAGTCTTGTCCATTGTGTTGTCGGCGCAGTGATTCCTCTTTGAAAGGGTCAGCAGCGCGAGTGTGACTCCTCTGGTGTCGCAGGCGTCCATAGGCTACGGTAACCGCTTAACATCAGGTGGACCGTATGCTTGTCTGCTACCTTAGTAGTATTAAAAAACAACATTTTGCCGGTAGGTACATACATTTCTCTACCCTTCTTCCGAAGGAGGAGTCAGCAGTACCGTCTTCAATCTATTATTACTATGTGCGTCGGTGGTACTGTTATTGTTAAATTGAGTTGCGTCATAATACGGTCGCCTAATCACGAAGACTACTAAAGCCTAATCAATGCCATAAAAGTCATAAGTCCATATCGGTCCCAACCGTGGGCAACGTGGCATGTAGATGAGACGTAGCCTCGCGCCAAATATGACACAAGGTATGCATTTAATTCAACTTAATTAACCTTTTGTAAGTCCAACTCTGTTTAGAATAAGATCGGAAGAGAGAACATAATTAGTTGACCGAGCGAGCGAAGCGTTTCTGCTTCAGCTTGGACAAAAATGTTTTCGTTTGTCCGTCTGTCTGTCTGTTCTCCTCTACAGGTCGCATTTCTCAAACAAATCTCGTGAAATTTTGTGAGCAGCAGAGTCATTCTGTAGACTCACTTCGAATTCATTCAAGTGACCGAGCTCACTCAATTGGCAATATGCGTCTGATTCAAAAGCGGGTTAAATGTATTTTATTATGAACATTGTTGCTTTAGAGGTATGTGTGTGTAATTATTTTTTAATATTAAACCATTTTCGATTAGAAAATAAATTTTAAAAATTGCAAAAAATAAGTAGGAATTTCAAAATACTTGAAAAGGATGTGAAAGGATGTGACGACACGAGTTCATAAGAAAAGTCAAGGACGAGTCAGATATGACGATCCATAGATAAGTTTTTTTTTTAATTTTCACAATTCCTATACTCGAACTTATTGTTGTCACAGATTACTGTTGTACTTAGTATCAATTTGACGTCACACGTCAAAGTTCACAAATTGTTACTACAACAGTAATCTGTGACAACAATAATAATCGTGTTTCAGATGCGTGAAAATGTTGGTAAATTTCAAAAATTATTTTTGTTATAAAATTTTAGTATTTCGGCGCTGGAATTTTTATGACGGTTATTTGACAATATAACCTATCGTTTAAAACCATAAAAAAAATTGATGCATATTGCCTATTACAAGAATGTATTGTGAGATTCAAACGTATTCGAAATCTCAGGGCGGATTCAGCTCTTCGACGTTCGACGTGAGTTTACAGAATGACTCTGCTGGTTCGATAATTTTGTAGATTTTTTCGTCGTAGATTTTCAGTTGATGATTAAATGAAAAAAAAATTCAAAAAAAATACTCAACCGACTTCAAAACATCTTGCACTGAAAAGCAAAAAATAAGAATACAAACAGATTTATTTAATTACTAATTATATTATTTATGTTATAATGTTGAAATCGGTGTGCATAAAAATATTCTTAGTCATGGTTTTATTAACACCGACTTCAACATTATAACATAAATAATATAATTAGTAAATCTGTTTGTATTCTTATTTTTTGCTTTTCAGTGCAAGATGTTTTGAAGTCGGTTGAGTATTTTTTTTGAAAATTTTTTTATTTCTCCATTTTTAGTGTTTATTTTCGATGTAGAATGACGTCACCTTACTTATTGTGTTGCGCTCATCAAGCCCTTTCATTTGATATCCATGTCACTAAAAAGTTCCATAGTACAGGTCCTGACTCCATCGTCAGATCAGCTCACTGTCAGCATATTATTACATTGGAGTCGGAACTTCACAGATTTGCTGAATTCCGAGTTTCAACTCAATCGGCCAATTTATTGAGGAGTTCTGTTGAGAAGCTCTTGACTCCATCATCAGATCAGCTCGTTGTCATCATATTATTACATTGTAGTCGGAACTTGACAAACATGCCAAGTTTCAACTCAATCGGCTTACCTATTTACTGAGGAGTTCTGTTGAACAGCTCTTGTCTCCATCATCAGATCAGCTTGTTCATACCATAATATTTAATTGTCACCAAGAATCTATAAGTGTGCAAAATTTCAGCCAGATAGTTCTACAAACACAATAAAAACTATAAAATTTGAGGGTTTCCCTCGATTTCCATGGGATCCCTTCATCAGATCCTAATTCTGTGACGATGGGACCACCTCGGGAGTATACCCTTTGTAACAAAAAAAGAATTTTCAAAATCGGTCCACAATTGACGGAGAAATCGCGTAACACACATACAAAAAAATAAAAATAAAAAAAAACATACAGTCGACTTGAGAACCTCCTCCTTTTTGGAAGTCGGTTAATAATGTTTAGCGAGCGTAATTTTTAACGTAGTGTAAATTTAAAACTATAACCAATTTGTTAGCTCCCATGCGATCTAACATTCATTCAAGTCATTGGGAACGAATAATTTTTCATGGTAAATAACCATGAAAAAAAGGATTCGTTCTCAATGACCGTGACCCCAATGGCCCACTGAGCTGTATGTAACGGGAACCTTCTGGTAACTGTAGTACCTACCTAACTATACGTATATATTGTCATGTTAACTGGGGGTACTTTCTATGTTCTTGAGTAATAAACTAGCTATCGAGTAAGACGGGCGTTTCCTTTACCACCGACACACCATCTGACGACGAGATCAGTTCTACCCGCGTTAAAAAAAAAATGGCGAGTTTTCTCGGTAATTTAGGTGTATTTGACTATAAAATACACGAATGGGAAGTGTTTTACGGTAAATTGACTCAATTTATTAAGTTGAACAACATTGATGTGAGTAATCAAAGTGCAGCGCTGCTAACTCATTTGTCCGATGAGTCCTACCGTCTGCTTCGGAACCTCGTTCATCCGAAGAAACTCGAAGAAATTTCCTACAAGGAGCTAGTGATTGTACTCAATACACATTTCACGCCGAAGAGGTCGACATTCGCCGACAGGGCGAAGTTCTACGAAGCGACAAGGTCCGACGGTGAAAGCATCGAAGAATGGGCGGCTCGCCTGCGAGGGCTTGCCGTATATTGTGACTTTGGCACAGAACTGGACACGCTACTGCGTGATCGTTTCGTGCTGGGCTTCCAGACAGGGCACGAGCGTGATAAACTTTTTGAATGCGACTCCAAAGTTTTAACGCTAGCAAAGGCGTTGGAGGTCGCTCAGAAGGCATCGTGTGCGCGGCAGGCACGCGCCGCTACCGGCGCTGGCGCGGCCGCCGCCGCCGCCGCCGTCATCGTGAAGGAGGAGCCGGTATTCTACGCACGAGCTGGCTCGCGAAGCGTCGGCGCAGGCGGCGCCGCCGGGAGTTCCCAGGCAGGCTTAGCCACCGCCTCCGCCGCGACCCGCAAAATTGATGACGGCAACATTGAGTTACGTTGTTCGGTGTGCGGTATGAAGAACCACAGTGCGGCTAAATGTAGATTTAAGGACTACAAGTGTCAAAAGTGTGGGCAAAAAGGCCATCTAAAGAAAGTGTGTAGTGGTAAGAAGTGTAATTTACACAAAATCAGCGTTGAGGACACAGTGTCTCATTCGGAAACTGACTGCAAGGAATGTGAGCTCTATAACTTGAGGTATGTAAACTATAATCCAATTAAAATTACAGTGGATGTGAGTGGTATTAACTTATGTATGGAACTAGATAGTGGATCCGGCACTTCCGTTATATCAGACAAGTTGTATTCGCAGTATTTTTCCAATAATAAGTTGCAAAAGAGTGATATTAAAATGTGTTTGTACAATGGCCACAAAATTATGCCCTTAGGTTTCTTTATTGCTAAGGTTAGGTATGCTAATCTATGTAAACAATTAAAGTTGTATGTTTTTGAAAATGGTGGGCCACCTTTGCTAGGGCGCGATTTTATGGCGAATTTTAATATACATTTTTCATCTGCAAATAACAGTATTGAATGTACGAATAAAAACATTGAAGAAGTGCAACGGCTATTGACACAATACCAGGACGTTTGGAAAGACGAATTAGGTTGTTTTAACAAGTTTGAGGTCGAATTATTGCTAAAAGATAATGCACAGCCCAAATTTTTTAAGCCGCGGTCGGTTCCTTTTGCTCTCAAAGACAGGGTTAGCGCAGAGCTTGACCGATTAGTAAGTCTTGGTATTTTAGTGCCAGTTAGCCACTCCGAATACGCTACGCCTATTGTACCAGTCTTAAAAGAAAATGGTAAGTTAAAGATCGCCGGTGATTTCTCTTGCACGTTAAATCAAGATTTAAAAATAGACAAGTATCCGTTGCCACGCATAGAAGAGGTTTTTTCCAAGATCGGTGGTGGGGAAAAATATTCTAAATTAGATTTAAGTAACGCGTATAATCAATTTAGATTATCTAAATCATCTCAAGCGCTGGCAACTATATCAACTCATAAAGGCCTATTCTCTTACACAAGATTAGTCTACGGATTAGCAAATGCACCGGCTATTTTTCAGAAAGCAATGGAAACTCTATTTTCTGGGCTAGACGGTGTAAGTATTTGGCTAGATGACATTTGTGTTACGGGAAAAACTAAAGAAATCCACATCTCAAGACTTCGAGAAGTCCTACGTAGGCTACAGGAGGCAGGTTTACGTTTGCAAAAAGAAAAGTGCGTCTTTTTCGAAGATAGTGTTACCTACCTAGGCTACGTTATAGACAAGAACGGCTTGAGAACTTGTCCAACTAAAGTGGAGGCAATAATAAATGCACCGGCGCCTATAAACGTATTAGGCGTTAAACAATTCCTAGGTGTAGTAAATTATTACAGGAATTTTATTCCTTCTGCATCTGCAGTATTGAATCCGCTACACGAATTGCTACGAACGGGAGCAGAGTGGCAGTGGACCGAGCGGCACCAAGCGGCGTTCGAATGCGTGAAACGCGAGCTGGCCAGCGATCGAGTGCTGGCGCACTTCGAGCCGGACGCGCCGCTGTCGCTGACCGTGGACGCGGGCCCGTGCGGGCTCGGCGCCGTGCTGGCGCACCGCGGCGCGGACGGTAGCGAGCGTCCCATTGCGTTTGCTTCTCGCTCGCTATCGGCGAGCGAGAAAAATTATAGCCAAATTCAGAAAGAGGCTACTGCTATAATTTTTGGGGTAAAACATTTTCACCAATACCTTTATGGCCGCCAGGAGCCTTTCGTACTAAAAACTGACCATAGACCCTTACTTTCTATATTTGGAAAAGGGAGGGGTATTTCGGTGACGGCTGCTTTACGGTTGCAAAGATATGCGATTATACTGTCTGCTTATAACTATACGGTGCAGTACATCGACGGGAAAAACAATCAGGTTGCTGATTATTTCTCAAGGTCGCCCTTATCAGTCTCGGTTAGTGATGAACAGGTAGGGAGTTCTAGGCATTTTTTATTTTTAGAAGCGAATGTGGAACCGGTTTTGTTTGAAGACATTAAACGTGAGGTTGCAGCTGATAAGGTTTTAGCTACAGTTTTCAAATATATGAAAAATGGCTGGCCCAGAAAAATAGCGTGTAAGTCGATTATGCCGTATTTTCAATGTAAATTGGACTTGGAAATTATAAATGACTGTTTGTTTCGCGGTCACCGAATAGTAATTCCAACTGTGTATAGAGAAAGAATGCTAAATGAATTGCATTCGGCACATTTTGGAATCGTTAAAACAAAAAGTGCAGCGCGCAGTCGAATGTGGTGGCCGGGAATAGATGCTGATATCGAACGATGGGTAGGCGCGTGCGCCGCCTGCGTAGCGGTGCGCTCTGCCCCTCCCGCCGCGCCCCCCGCTCCCTGGCCGCGCCCGCCGGGCCCGTGGCATCGGATTCACATCGATTACATGTCAATAGGACCGGCTGTGTATTTGATTGTAGTAGATGCTTTTTCTAAATGGTTAGAATGTGTTTTTATGGACCGCGGCACTTCTACGCATGTTCTTATTCAAAAACTTAAAGATTTGTTTTGTAGATTCGGCGTACCTAGTGTAATTGTGTCGGATAATGACGTTAAGATAAGTTCGGCAGAATTTCATAACTTTTGTCAAGTGAACGGAATCCAACACATAACTTCACCAATATACCACCCTGCTAGCAATGGGCAGGCGGAAAATTCTGTTAAAACGTGCAAAAAGATGATTAAATGTACAATTTCAGAATGCAAAAATCAGAGTGAGATGCATAATAAATTGCAGAGTTGTCTGTTTGTATTTAGAAATACCGTTCATTGTGCGACAGGGGCTACGCCGGCGATGTTAATGATGGGCCGTAATTTACGGTGCAGGTTAGATTTAGTTTTGCCTAATAATGAAACTAAGAAAACAAATGAAAAATTAAAATTAAAACCTAGTAGATGCTTTCAGGTAGGTGAAACTGTTTGGGCTAGATGGTTTGTCGCTAGAAAAAGTATTTGGTGTGTAGGTATTATTAAAAAGTTAATAGGGAACCGAATGTTTGAAATTTATTTTAAGGATTATGCGACTAATTGTAATAGGCATGTTGATCAGATAAGGAAGTTCACTAGCGATAATACTGATAGTTTTAATGAAAGCAATTCTGATAGTATCGGCATCCCAGTAATGTTGGATTCGGTGCCACCACCGTCACAGCCTGGCACGCCGCCTCCCACAGCGCCCCTTCAGTCACCGCCGCCGCAGGTGGAGCCTATATCATTAGCTATAGAACCTTCTTCGCCCAATGCTTCTTCTGTTGAGGTGACGGAGGTTTCGGCCGCGACCGCTTGTGAAGGAAACGATGTTGTAGTGTTAGATAAGGATGCAGAAACGGACGAGTGGGCGGAGGCTTGCGAGGTGATGACGGAACAGCCACGACCGGCTGAGCTCTGTGTTAATCAAAGAGGTGATAATAATAATCCGAGTAGTGCTAACTCTAGCCCGTTCGGGCGATCTAAAAGACCTAGGAAACAAGTTGATTATAAGTCCTATTTTTAAGTGTATGTATACCTACTTACCTAGGTATTTACCTAAAATAATATTAGTTGTTAGTTTTATAGGAACCTTTATGTTGTTACAGGTTCCCAAATTAGTGTTGGAGGGATGAGCTGTATGTAACGGGAACCTTCTGGTAACTGTAGTACCTACCTAACTATACGTATATATTGTCATGTTAACTGGGGGTACTTTCTATGTTCTTGAGTAATAAACTAGCTATCGAGTAAGACGGGCGTTTCCTTTACCACCGACACACCACCCACCCCACCAGTGGGGTCGTAAAGTGCTAAGCAAGCCTACTTATCTCAACATTGTCCGAGCACAGCGTTGAGTGTAGGCATTATTTGCTCCTGATGCAGTACAAATCCTCTTATAAAATATGTAAATACCAATCGAGAAACAAAGACAATAAAGAGATATAAAGTTTTTTTTATTCTGGCTCATGTTTTCTTAATCGCACGCACATGGTAATATCAATATCACTCTCTGAAATCTAATACTATACTAGAAAGTTTAATTAATGTATCTACGGTCTATAGAATAGATAACCATTGTAGTTTGTCTATAGAATATCTATTGTATCAATTTCTTGCCTCATAAACATTTCATTGAAAAACTAAACAGGTATTGAATAGGTGCTCAATCTGAAGGTTCACGCATACATGCAGCTGTGTGTGTGTGTGTGTGGCTCAGCTGTTGTTTGTTAGTATGGAGGCCTCGAGTGAAGGGTTGACGACCTGGCACAGATGAGATGCACAGAATGGCAAAGTAGCTTGTAGATTTCGGGTAAAATCAAAGTTGGCGATCACTGTGGCCGACAGCATACAAATCTGTTAAATTATTATGTAATTAAAATAAAAAATAATAATTATATGATAGACTAATAAAAAAAAGCGTTCGTTGGGAGGCGTCTAGTAAACCAAAATAGAAAAAAAATCTTGGATAATTGGGAAATTCGGAAAAACTACGAGTGCTCTTTTTATAAGATTTTTGAATTTATAAACAATTTACAACGTACGTCGGGTTCCGTCGGGTCCGGGTAATAGTTCCTTCCTATGCCTATCACAAGTTTTATCCTAAGTAATAATAACATGCATAGAATCACCTAGCCCATAACCAAGAAAATCTGAGAGAGTTATCGTAATAATTGTATTAGTCATTTTCAAGACAGTGAAAAAATCACCCACAGAAAAAAGCGCAACTGCTGCTAGATGCGAACTATGGAAGTCCTCTGCCTCTGCAGACTTGATCACCCTTGACCTACCACCTGGCCGAGAACTGCAGTGGCCAACATGGAAAGCACTCAATCGACTCCGGACTAAAGTTGGCCGCTGTAAAGAAAATCTATCCAAATAGGGATTCTGGGACCCTGCACAAGTCCAGTGCAACTGTGGAGCTCCCGTTCAAGATATGGTGCATTTTCTTTCATGCCCTCTGTGCCCTACCAGCTGCACCCTAGAGGATCTACTCCATGACATCGGAGTTAAGGGGACCTCTTACTGCAAGAAAATTATTTAATACCTACAAGTGAACGCCCGCGGCTTCGCCCGCGTGGACTACTACTTTGTGTATCCCATGGGAACCATACATTTTTCCGGGATAAAAAGTAGCCTATGCCTAAACCAGCTACATTCCAAATTTCATCAAAATCGGTTTAGTAGTTATACGTGGTAACAAACATTCACACACACACAGACACGGACTTTCGCCTTAATAATATTAGTAGGATAAAGTTGGAACATGGATAAGTACGATAGAAGAATTTTAGGTTAGTGTCCGTTCTGTGCAGCACTCTATGCCGCGTAGCAACAGTAGTATAGCTAGTTGCGCAACCCATCTCAAGGCCCGCTCGATATAAACAACACATTGTTTACTGCCTGCAGGGAGCCTACTGCGGCCTATCCTCACTGTGGTCCTTTCATTAGCCTGACTACGAAATTATTAGCAGAATCTTTATTTTTTCATATCTGTCAGGATAGCTCAACTATTCACTATCAACGACCTCTGCGGCGCAGTGGTAGACGAATGAGGTTGCGGGTTCGATCCCCGCCGCGGGACAAATGTTTGTAAGATCCGCAAATATTTGCCTCGGGTCTGGGTGTTTTCTAAGTATGTTTTTACAAAGAAAAGCACTTCCGAGTACTTATATAAGTAGTAAGTATATCAGTCATGTGTTCCCATAACACAAGCTCTGCTTACGGGGCTCCATGATGTTGTGTGAAATGTCCAGCATTATTTATTTAATTTATTTCTCCTGTAATAAGATATTCCTAAACATTTACTCCGGCACTCTGCCGGCGACATCGCGATAAGCAGGTGAATTATGGTATTATGGCTAAACAGGGCCCCTACTCCCTAAACCGAAAACGATATTCGTCATTATTTTAACACACGAGAATTACTCACGTGAAAATATCAGCGTGAGACGCGACCGCGAGGAGTAGGTAACCTTGCCGCAACTCCCTCCTTACCCAGATGAAGATTCTCCGGATGAATCGAAACATTGTCGGTACCTATCTAAATCGATGATATTTTCACGTAAGTAATTCCCGTGTGTTAGAATAATGTCTAGTACAACTCACGAAAGTTTTGAAAGTGAGATATTTATCGTGTAAATTATAGTAGCACAGTTTATGTTGGTCATGTTCCGAATTGAGTTCCCACCAACATAGGCTGAGCTATGATAAATTAGCACGAAAAAAATATGGTTTTTGTTTTCGGGAGTAGGGCCCTGATCCGAATACAATCATCTTGTTTTTGTTTAGAAATAAACATTAAATTCGATGTTAAGATAGGGCTGATACATGAAACGGTAGAGTTCTCAGTTTTTCGTTTCGAAAAATTTAAATTATTAAGCACATTAACACGAGCTCAAAACGACGAAGGAAAACATCGTGAGGAAACCCGCGGCTTAGTCAGCCTAAACCCCACACGTATTGGCCATGTCTTTCCTGTGGATATGGCCGGTTAAGCTGAGAGGATGGTTTAGGTGCTGGGCAAGCCTACTCCATCTCAAACATTGTCCTAGGCACTACAATCACACTACAACATCCCGATAATGATGATGAAAAATGTCATCTAGCAAAGATGTAAAGGCCTAAGTTTTTTTTATTTTCGTGTTTTTTTGTTCTTAGTTATTTTGCTATTCGGGGCTATTCTTGATTTAAAAATGGTGTAAGTATCTACCAAATAAAATTTGTTTTTTAAGTTCAGATTATTTCGAAATTTTAAAACGCGAATAGAAATCTTTAACCATTAATCTTCCTTATCAAACACAAATGGAGTTAGAACCTAATTGTGCGAAAGAACCAATTACAATAATAATTTCAAAGACAATTTTAGAGAAAGCGAGACACATCAAAATTATCAGTCAATCTTAATAGCCCGCGTATAATGTGTGAATGTCTGTAATGGCGGCCTTATCGCCACCTGTCTTATCTTCCACCAAAACTAATTAAAGAGCCATAAGTATTTATTGGCCAGTGTTGGGCGTTGTCTGACCCCCTGCCTCCGTTGGGATGGGAAGTTTTCGGAGTTTTTATTTCGAATTTTAATTGGGTAAATTTTTGATTGGTTTTGTTGTTTCTGTTTGCTTGTACCGAACTGTATTGCTGATAATTGAAAAGTTTGTGTTGGCGTTTGTTTGTGTTTATGACGTAATGACTTAACCAATTTAGATAAAACCTACAAATTAGGGAAGTTGTGATCGTAACCTCTTTCGGAGTTAAATGGGGACCTTGATGAGTTTTCAGAGTCCTGTCTCTCCCTGACAGAAATTCTAAGGGCAAAAAGCGATCTGTGATGATAAGTTACCACTGATCGGAGTTTAATGGTGACTTTAAATTTTTTCGGACTGATTTGTCTCATTACTTCTTTGCACGAGTTTGGGACAATGAGCCGTGTACAATAGCAATAACTTTTTTTAATTAAGGGACCGGCGAACGTACCTACGTACCTAGGAACGTAATACCAAAATAATTTAAAATTTGAGCATATTTTTATCACTTTATGTTATTATTTGGATAAAGGCAGTATTTATCTAGGTTCCTGTTACACTTTTGTTCCAAAAAAACTTACTATAGAACAAATGAAAAGAAAAAATGCCATTTTTGGTGTACCTACAAAGATTTCAATTCAATTTGCTTACATTTCTTTTTAGGTAAGTTTACCGGAACAAAAGTTTAACAGGAACCTAGATAAATACCTACTCTCTTAATCTAACAACGTAAACTGATAAAAATATGCTTAAATTTTAAATGATTTCGGTATTACGTTTTTATGGAAATTCGCCTGTCGCAGGCCTCTTAAGTAACCAATCTTAGGACTTGCTTTATAGACCAAGCTTTCGGAGTGAATTTTCCCATCTCTTCTGCGTACGGGTTCTAGTATAACTGAGCAATATGCGTACCTACGTCCCATGAAGGATCACTGAAGCAACAAGAGTCGGCTGTACACGTTAGAGCAGTATAGCTGACTCTGTATTACTAACCATCTGTTACTAACCCATAATACGCAATAAATGAATTGAATTGAATTGAATTGAATTGAATAGATATACAGCAACTCTTCGTAGTTATAGGCTGATTTTGACTAGTCTCGTTGTTTCCGCGCACTTGTTTCAGTGAGGCTGAGCTCTATTTTAAGACGATAAAGGCTCATTTATATGGTGCGAGTTTCTCACCCCAAAGAGGCGATTATCGTCATCAATGTCAAAATAACGACAATGTAAACTAAACATTGAAATTGTACGCGAAAGGACGATAATAGCTTGTCACTGAATTGTCATGGAGCTAGTTTCTTGCATCTTAGAGGTAAGAAACTCGCACCATGTAAATGAGCCTTAAGTCTTTCGGAGTTAAACTATCTTCGGAGTTAGATCGTGACCTTGATTTTCGGAGTGATTCCCATCCCTCCCGCGCACGGGTACCAGTGTACTGTACACTATTCTGTGGCGATAAGAGTTCCTCTGACACCGTGCCCTCTGCTCCGTGAGTTATGATACCTTTATCGCGAGCAGGGAATTATTGCGACTTTAGCTGCGTCTGGCTGGACATCTGTGTTCATTTGACTCCATCACCATTAAACTGAGAATAAACTCTGAATACGAAAGTGATCTACATGATCTTATTGAATAGGTGCTTTTTTAATTTTGGCTGACTATACAGCTCAAGTAATTCCGCTTTCATTGGGTCATGCGTTCGGTTTCCATCAAGGACAATAGGCATGATGACTAATTTTCAAAATCTCTTCTATGATATTCAGAAGTATCTATTACGTCTAAAATATATCATATTTCTGTAGAAAATTAATGTTTTTGTGCAATAAAAGTACTTACATTTAAATTTAAATTTTCAAATTCACGCCAAAACGCTCGCCGATGTCATGGCGTCTGTTATTAAGTCACGGCTCAGTATATCGTGATGACAACTTAGCTACATAGAAACAAAATGACTTTCATTTCTCATACACGTAAAGCACGCTTGAAGTTACCTGAACAGAGGGATGAAAGTAGCACTTTTCCGCCCTGGGAAGCAATTTTCCCTGCTGTCAAATAAAAAAAAATACATTCTACTTTGACATTTCTATTGAGTCATGTTGAAACTTTTTACACAGCCAAAGCAATATTTGACATTTCTATTTACCTTTTATTGAGAATTGCTGTAAAAAAATATTTTCAACAATTTTATTAGATTACTACTTATTGTTATTAATTTAATTTTCACTAAATTATATTTATTTACTTATACTTACAAGATTTTGAGCTTGAAATATTTACCATCTTACCATCTTAAATAAAAAAAAAGTTTAGTCAAAAGTTTAGTTTGCCACAGAAAAAAAAACAAAAAAGGCGGGAAAGCACCAATTCGATTTTTAGGTGTTTTATCACGTACCTAGTATTAATTTCTCTGTGGTTTTGTCGGTCGAGAGAAGGTCGAGAGCAGAGATTTTTATAAAATGAGCTAATCAGGTTTTTATTTACTTTCCTCATATTCGAAATGAAAAGCAGAGTGTTTACCTCGGGTGAAAGGTCTATTAAGGCACTCGAACTATTAGCGCCCTCGCTACGCTCAGGCGCCAAACCATCTCGTGCCTCAAAAGGTTACTTTCAACCCTAGTGTAACAATCTACTATTACTGAGACGTGACGCAATGACAGACGCCATGACACCGGCGAGCGTTTTGGCTATCATGGCGAATTGTTGTATTTTGTAGATTTATTTTAACAAATATATTAGTAATCTCGATATTAATAAGAGAATAAATACATTTCTAAAAATCTTTGAATCCTATTTCATTAGATCAGATAAATATTTTGGCGATACTTGATTACTGTCATCATGCCTATTATTATGAATGATGTGCCTATTTTGTAATTTTTAATTTTTCTTCCATCTTTGAACAAACAAAGTTTATTCAGTCACTGTAGGTAAATTACATAGGTAGGTACCTATCATAATTTTGGATAAAAAGATAGGTACTTCATATAAAAGATGTTCGAATTGTACGTTTTTACATTTGTGTACTGTAACGAATGATTACGTATTTGAATGAAAAGCCTTTTGTGGAAATAAATAAAATGTCTTCGGAAGAATAACAGTCGCAAATCAAGCCGGGGAACGTTTTAATTTAGTTTCGTGTTTCATTTTCGTGTTTAGCCGAGTCCGCGGGGACACGGAAGTGGGGACTCCATTTTTTGAACGAACTGCAGGATTTTTTTACCAAAAAAGTTTCGTCAAAATTTTTACACTAAAGCCACCCAACCACGCACTTTCCACAGCCTAGCCTTTACTATGCCAGGTTAGTCAGGGCAAATCCGGAAGCAGCACACTAGGATAATAATTAGGCCTCTTAGCTCAGTTGGTAGTATCTCTGGTTTCTGCGCTGGGTGGGTTCGATCCCCACCCAGAACAAACATTGTGTGTGATGAACGTAGATATTTGTTCTGTGTCTGGGTGTTAAAAAGTATTATAAGTATGTATTTACAAAAATATATAAGTATTCGTATCAGTTATCTGGTTCTCATAGTACAAGCTTTGCTTAGTTTGGGGCTAGATGGCGCTGTGTAAAATGTCCAGCAATATGTATTTATTTATTTACTTATTTACGTATGATAATGGTATGTTTGTATGAGCTCTGTGGCTAACTCTGGTGACGGAGGTTTTAGGCCGTCTGCTTTATGGCTTAAATAATAATAATAATAAACTCTTTATTTCTGGCAACACAGAACAGAATATACAAAAGATATAATGCCATTGGCCCATATTTAAAAATACCTTACAGACTAACATAGGTAGGTACCTACATACAAAATTATAAAACTAGTTAGGGTGCATTCTTCGTGGGCGGTGCTTCCCTATACCGTCTGTAAACTAGTCCTGCAGTCCAGAAGTCCGGAGCGAGGAATACATCCTTATGCTTGGCAGCCACTCGTAGCACATACGACTTGAAGTTGGTCTCCCTGTTCGTCTCCAACCGCTTCAAGCCATGCACGAGTACTACGGGCGGCACCCAGGGTGTCAATTCTAGTACCGAACTTTTTATCAACCTCAAGCAAAACCTCAACTAAACCTTTTTTTCGACTGTTTCCTATTCTACTATTGACAAACGACTCAGTTGTGGTGAGGTTTTAGCTAAGGTTTGGACTTTGGCAGAACAAATTTTTGAAAAGCCATTCTACTATTCAACAAATGGCTGACATTTATGAGATCGAACCCGAACCAAAACGCAGCGGAATGATTGACGTTGTCATCTAGAAGAATTGGGGGGCAGATCCGGCATCGGCCCCTCTCGTCCACGAAATGGAGTATACTTTCCCCGGTAGTGGTGGGGTCCAGGTGGGAAATCTAGATCTGGATGGTCGGCTCCACTGTCTGCAGAGAGAGCCCGTTAGAGAGTGAGTTTAAGTTAAAGATTTAAAAGCTGGGACCGAACATTTGATGTGCCCTCCGAAGCACGGAAGCGCTCAGCTGGTAATGCGTTAATGCCACTTGCACACACTTGCCACAGATAGACCGATCTATCTGACACTAACCCACATGGCCAAACCTGTATAAAATGTTGTAATAATAAAAAAAAAAAAAAAATACAATGTACCTACAAAATAATCAACACTCGGTCGAAATTTAAAATACAATGTTCCTGCAAAGTAGGTACAAAGTAATCAACACTTGGTCGGCGACACGCGATGCATTATTTGCATTGCACAATGCAATTTGAATGCAATTACTAACAATGAGTGGCATTAAATAGAATTATGCAAATGCATTTGAGATATTAAATTAAACATGGTGCTTGTTCTGTTATCTAATTGTGAAGTTATTATGTAAATTGTTTTTAGAGGAAAATTGGTTGCTATGTTAATGGAAGCTTGATCTTTTTAATTACTTAAAGAATATTTAATTTTATTACTTTGTTAGATTTACGTCAATACTCTATCTGCGAAATGAAGTAGTACTTACTTTAACGGAGGTTTTTACATTTTCTTTCGTGACTGCGATTGTAATCTTAACGCGTGTGTTTAGTTAAGATTGACGTTTTATTATTCAACATAAATAAACAACATAGATAGATAGATAGATAACGCTTTATTGTTTACCACAAAGAACCTAATAATATTATAATCATCATTGAAGGAAAAGAGGAGATGAAGAGGAAGACCGAGCATAGGCTACATGAGCCAAGTGAAGGAGAAGGTTGCTGTCATGTCGTAAAGGTCTAGGAGGCTGCCCTGGAAAGAGCTTCGTGGAGAAAGAGCCATCAGCTATGCCTTAAATAAAAAGAAGAAGAAGAAGTAACAAGATATAAAACATTATTAAATCATAGACAACATTTTATTCAAAGGTTATTCTATTTATTTTTTATTTACAACAAATTATTCTGCATATTGAAGAGATAGTAGTTGACCGAGCGAGCGAAGCGTCTTGGCCTCAAATCAACAAAATTTGCTTTTTTCTGTCTGTTTGTTGGTACTCCTCTACATGTCTTATTTTACAACTGATCTACAGTTCTAGACGAAACTTGGTTGGTTCACGACTTTCTAGAATTTTTTTCTCGTTTTTTCTCCAAAATGGGGCAAAAAGAGGGCTACTGGATATCTCTGTCTTATGTGGTCTTATGAGATCAGATTTCGATGGTTATTTTTATTTAAGAAAGGTTTAACTTTACGTTAGTTTCATAAAAGTTTGGTAAAGATTTTGATGAGGATGTTCGGCATAATGAGCAGAATAGCTCCTTAAAATGCTGTAAATTGCTCACTTTTAGATTTCTACCAGCGGAATCGGTCCTTTAACTACTAGGTAGGGATTGATAGAGCACCTGGGACCACTTTCTCTTTACAAAAATAGTCTAAAAGGATGCTTTAGATAATTTTAGTGGCGGTTTTATTAATTGAAATAAAAGTGCACGTCTAGTCTACACTGTTCGTGAAATTCATCCTGTTGCAACACAAAGGCAATAATGTTACGTTATGTTACATGTTATGTTGTATTATTCTAATTCTTTTTATATTAAAGGGAGCTTCCCAACATGGCCACCCTACAAGGAAGCAACACAAATCAACACAGGTAATATTAACGGCGACGGAACATCCAAAAAGCGCGGTCACTTACCACGACTGTCAGCTGATAGATAAAATATCGAACTACCCTCCAAACATAAAAAGATAATTCTACCTTATCACAATAATCATAAGGTTCATTTTAGTTTGGGGTATCAGGTAAAACGGTTTATTCTGCGCTTAAGTCAATTTGCCTTAAGGAAATGAGGCCTTGCAGATAAAGAATGGAAAGATAAGGAAACAAAATGGTGAAAGTTAGGTGTGCAAGTGCACACGATCGGTCGATAGGTACGATTGTGGAGTTTAAATGAGGTTTTCTATTGTCTTAAAAGGAGGCTTTGCTCTATTTGGTACTTTCATGGTCATGCATGGGGTCAATGACTGGGATATGCAGATACTTTGAAAGTTGGTTTACGAACTAGTTTGGTAGAGCGATTCGTTGAACCGGTATTATGTTGTAGAAAATCAAACCGTGGCCTATAAGACAAAAAATAAACTTACAACTGCATTTATTTTTAAGGCCGGTGAACTTCGTAGGTACCGCACAATTTTTTTAATTGATAAGTACATGTAGATTTTTTTGGATAGAAACCCTCGCCTTGTCCTCAGAAGACCCCACCAAAGTTTCATCAAAATGTGATAAAAGGTTTAGAAACGCATAGAGGACAAACATACAAACATTATTTTTTTTTATATACCTAGTTTACTAGCAGCGCCCTCGCGGCTTTGCCCCCGTAGTGATGGTAGATGATGATGATGATACAGAAAAGTGGCCGATAACCTTCCTCAAGAGTTTAGCTATCAAAAGCAGAAATAATTTTTCAAGTCTGACTGGTGTTTCTGAGATTAGCGCGTTCAAACAAACCAAACAAACTCTTTCGCTTTAGAATTTTGATTAAAAATTAAAAAAAAACCTTGATTAAAGTAAGTATAACTAACAAAAGCACCTTGCAGTTATTAAAATACATAAATATGTAAATGAAGAGCTACCAAGTTAATAATGTGAATATTTTGTGTGTATTATGTATAAAAATAACCATAATTTTATTAAAATTCACATAATTTGAATGCCACAACACGTCTCACAGAGACATTGGTTGTTTTTTTTTAGATTTGAAGGTTTTTTTGGATATACGGGCTATGTATAGATAAATTAAAGTTGTTTTTAAAGATGGTTTTGATATAAAAAAAAGATTATTTTAACCTAATATTAATTAAATATTTTTTTAATTTCTTTGAAACTGTTTTTATAGAATCGTAGATATTAGAAATACTCATAAGCACTTATATTAGTCATATATTCATTAAAACATTCGTGGTATAGCTTCCTTTATTGTTCTTGATTAAGTATAATGCCAAAGTTGAGGAACGTTCTATCAAATGGATGGGTGACCGTCGTAGTAGCATTGACATTAGAGCGTTTCCGTTCTTCGGCGAATGTGTTAAATTATTATCCGTCCTGTCTTTATAGTCAGATAAAATACTTATTTACAACTAGCTTCGCTCTGGCTTCGCTCGCGTGGGACCTATCTACCCATAAAAAGTAGCCTGTGTATTATAAACTGTGAATTCCAAGTTTCATCCAGATCTGTTCAGCTGTTCTGGAGTGATTGAGTAACAAACATCCATCCAAACTTTCGCATTTTTTTGTAAAAATTAGTTACCTACCTATTTTTGAATCAAGTCTCTAGTAGCTCGAAAATACCGGCTTTCCTGTAATAATATCCAATTGTAACGTTTCAGCACTCGGCGACATTTTCACACAACAACATGTCTACCATAATTTACGATATACCTTACCCCATCCAGTATAGCCAGACCCCGGGAAATGTAGGGAATGCGTGAGATTGTCGTAAATTTGCGTAGAGCTTTGTTTAGGGCAGGTCAGTTTACGCTGGTGCTTCACTTCCGTGTAATAATGCTACTATTTATAATGTATGAAATGGGACGAGGTTGCCTCATGAATAGTGTTGGCGCGTGTTCGGAAAGGAAATGTTTTTCCGACTTTTCAGTGTTTCATTTCACAATTTCAAAATGTTTCCCAAAAATTGCACCAAGATGGGATTTTAATTCGCAACCACGGTTTGCCGTGTTCTAGTTCAATTGAGCTACTGGCTAACTTTTACAATATTTCTAGATTAATTTTTACACCGATTCTAGCGAAGAGAGGCCTATGCCCAGCAGTGGGATGAGAAGGGCTGATGATGAGGATGATGATGAATTTTACACCTTCTGAAAGAAATCATTGGTTATTTTTCAACGATAAATTCTTTGATGCACGGCCGATATTAAAAGACATGACCTTTTGAATCGAAATATAACCGACTTTTCCTCAACAAAATAACTAGTTTTTCTGATTTTTGTTCTATTTATTTTATGACAAGCTCATAATGTCTTGATTAATATCGTTCTATTGTATACTACAATGTTGTCTAAAGGAAATTCAATTTAAATGTTTCAATGATGTTTACCTTCTTACGAGTATTCTACATTATTTTCTAAGTTTTATGTAAATTAACTGAGGCGTGATTGGAACACAACAAACACACTGCAAAGTTTTATATTACAGTAGGTTAGTAAACGGTTAAACAACGATTTAAGTTATTATTTAACGAAGACAGTGAATGTATTTTCTTTAACTTAAAACAGTTTTTTTTTTAATTAATCTCTTTTAGGTTAAAGAAAAAAGAAAAAAGCCGGGGAAGTAATATTATTACTTCTCCGGATTTTTACCGGCTTTTTATCCAAACCACAGCCATATGGTTGAATCTCTGCCAGATTGCAATTTTGTATTTTATCATTCTGGATGATGGCTTGATAGTGAGCGTTTCAATGTTTTATGAGTTCACTGATTACCTTTCATTAGCTACAACGTGCTGGTAAGTTTACAACTAAGTACCTAAGTAAACAAATAAATAAATAAATATTGCTGGACATTTCACACAGCGCCATCAAACCCCAAACTAAGCAAAGCTTGTACTATGGGAACTATACAGGGTGTGGCAAATTCTTGGTCACTGAAGGGTAGCTACCTTTTCTCTTGTAGTTAGAATGTTTTGTTCTTAGGAAACTTCAGTTTTATTTCGCAGAAAAAAATAATTGCATTTTTAGATTTTTGAAAAAAAAGCACAGTTAGCCTAAAAAATTACATTTGTCAAAAAAAACAAGTTGGTCTTAATCGACTCTATTTCCCACCAGGAACACTTCTCCCAAAGTAACTTATCAAATCAAATCGTAAGTTTTTGCAATATTTCAAAAAAACACATCCCATACATTTTCTATGAAATTAGGAGTTGTAAACATTACAGTGCCACTGTAATGTTGTGTGTAAGTGTTCCTGGTGGGAAATAGAGTCGATTAAGACCAACTTGTTTTTTTTTGACAAATGTAATTTTTTAGGCTAACTGTACTTTTTTTCAAAAATCTAAAAATGCAATTATTTTTTTCTGCGAAATAAAACTGAAGTTTCCTAAGAACAAAACTTTCTAACTACAAGAGAAAAGGTAGCTACCCTTCAGTGACCAAGAATTTGCCACACCCTGTATAACTGATAGAATACTTATATACTTTTTTTTTGTAAATACATACTTATAATAAATACCCAGACACAGAACAAACATCTATGTTCATCACACAAATGTTTGTCCTGGATGGGAATCGAACCCACGACCTTCAGCGCAGAAGGCAGAGCTACTACCAACTGAGCTAAGAGGCCAAATAAATGTAGGTAGGTACTTATTTGTATTTAAGTAAATATTTTACGACCAAAAAATAGGCAGGGCAGGGCCTAGAAATACAAGTAGGTAAGTTCTATACAAAAACTCAATGAACCATACAATCTTAATCGAACGTAGGTATTACTTCAAAAGGGATAAATAAAATTACCGTAATTCATGATTGCTCAAGTTGTTTTTGATTTGTTGAATAATGTATTCGTTGAGCAATAAGTCGGAAACTTTCAGAGCGTATAATTTGATCATAATTCTAATATTTTTATTGCCTTGTATGACAACTGACTTATGAAATCCAGTAGTGGATTGTCTATAGTTATTTTATAATTTGTAATTTTATTCGAATGTTATTAAATAAATAGGATAAGCTCATAAGCCTAGGTGTTAGTACCTACTGAGATGTAAGATGGGGTAAGTAGGTACCTACGAAAAAGACACATACTTAGATTTTTCAATTTTAAGGCAATTTTATGTACTTAATCTTATTTCTTGTAAACCGGCTCCCGCGATACAGGCTTACCTCCCGCGGGGACCACCAGCAAATCCTGTTTTCTTTGTATTTGTATTAGTGGTCACCCATCGTTTTCATTCTTTTTGCTCGGCTTCTAAGGGTCTATTCGTGATGCTAAGCTACAATGGCCTTAAGACGGCCTAAAAACTCCGTTACCAGTGTTAGCAACGTCACCTAGAATAGAATAGATTTAGATTTAAAATAAGATTAATTAAGATTTTTAATAAAGAAATTTTCCTATTTTTTAGCTAGGGAACTTGGTAGATTACCATTGTAAATAATTTAGAATAGGTTGTTTTATTTTAACTTCGGACCATTCACATAAGCGAGATAGATATACTCAAATAGACAAAGACAGCTAGCTAAGAATGTTCGAGAGTTTTCGAGAGTCTCTAGATTATTCCAAAAACAGAGACAGACATATAAAATAGAAAGAGATAGAAAGCTAGTTAGACAAAGATAGAACGAAAATGAGAGAGCAGGACAGATAGAGAACGCTCTGTGATTGGTCCGAATCGCTTGGCGCGCTTTCCCCACCCGCTAATCGCCGCCAGGCAAGATTTAGTATAAATACGGAACCGATTTTGTGCAAAGCATGTCAGTTTATGTTCAGTATCAGTAAGTAAACATACAAGAAGAAAATAAAGGAAGAAACTTTAAGACTGGTGTTTCAATTGGACCGCACTCTTCGCCGAAAACCTTCGCAGGATAAGACCTACTACAATTACAGTCCACTTAAGAATATTTCTACAATATTTTTTGATCCTTCGACTGCCGGATTGAAGAAAAGAAGATGCCGATCGTCCGTTCGCGATCACCGGTCGACAAGTCCAGATCGGACAAAGAAGATTCTGCCGAAACATCGACCACCGACTGGTCAATGGAGACTCCGGCAACGACTGATACTGAAACCACGGAGGCATCCGCCGGGACAACCGCGTCGCGCCGCACCGTAGCTGCCGCTAGCGCCGCCGCTAGCACAGCATTGGAGCCCGCCGTCGCCTCGACCTCAGGGAGGAGGACTCGCGCCGCGTCGGCGGCAGCTACCGCAGTTGCCGCCCCTCCCCCGCGCCCCGCCGGCGCCGCCGTGAAAGAACCGAAAGCCGCTCAGACCCGAACGTCTAAGCAGGCAATGACCACGCCCGCGAGCGTGAGTCTCGCGTCCGCATCCGCTCGTGCTACCGAGCTCGGCCACTCTGAGCCCGTGTTTGCACGCCCCGCGTCGGTATCCGCGAAGCTCACCCCGGCGTCGGTGACCGCGTCCGCAGCCGAATCTGCGGCCACGCAACGAACGAAAAAGAACCTGAAGAACATTGGAGGGAGACCTACCGCCCCACCGTGCGCGTCTTCAGAAACCGTCATCCCGAGAAAACCGGAGAGATCTACAAGATCAAGCAAAAGAACCGAACTGGAGGCTCTCCGAGAACTGCAACAGAAGCAATTGGAAGCCGCCCAGGCTGCCGCCGCGCTAGCCCAGACGAATCTGGAGTTGGCAGAATACGCTTCTGAAGAGGAATTGGATGAAGAATATGAAATTGAAAGATCGACCAACGTTGAACAATGGGTACATCAGACGAACACATACTTCGAGAACCCAGAACCAATCGAGAACGAGCCAACTCAGAAGAGTGAAATAAAGGAACTCGCCGAAGCTATCATGAACGCCACCCGATCGGTACGACCAAGCATGACCGTGTCACCGAAGATTTGGGACCTACCAGAATTTAACGGGTCTCATGAAGAATGGCTGCCATTTAAGAGGGCATATGAAGATAGCGCGGCGATGTGTACGACCGTACACAATATGGCTCGCCTCAGAAAGGCAGTGAAAGGAGCTGCCAAAGAAGCCATCAGAGGATTACTGTTCGTGACTTCGGACCCCCAGGACATCATCGCCGCACTAGAACGACGTTTCGGAAGACCTGAACAGCTGGTGCTGGCTGAGCTACAGAAGATAAAGGAACTGCCACGCGTCGGAGACACGCCGAGAGAAATATGCATCTTCTCCAGTCGCGTCGGGAATGCGGTTACGACAATAACCGCCCTGAAGAAACCGCACTACCTGTACTCACCAGAAATCAGCCGGAGCATCACAGAAAAGCTCTCGCCAATACTCCGATACCGATGGCTAGATTACAGTGCACGAATAGGCGATGAAGAGCCAGAACTATTGAAGATGAAGAAATTCTTAGAAGCGGAAGCAGACCTGTGCGGAAAGATGGCGCCACCGGAACTGACCATTAAAAAACGATATCCGGTGCACGCTACCCGCGAAGAAGAAGACTACGAGTCAAGCACAGTCGCTGCAACCTCAGAAGGATTTAAGAAGTTCTGTGCTCACTGCGAAGGCGAACATTGGATTACCGAGTGCAAGAAATTCAGGGACGCATCGAACAAAGAACGATGGGAAACTGCTGTCCAGAAAAAGCTGTGCTTCAAGTGTCTACGCAAGCGACACGCGAAACAGAACTGCCGAAGCCAACCCTGCAGGAAGTGCAAGAGACCGCATCACATCATGCTGCACACGGAGCAGACTTATAAAACGACTCCACCTGAACCAGAAAAACCTGCAGGAGCAGCAACCGAAGAAAGTGTAGTGAAGCCAGTATTTACAGCAACCGATGGAAAGAAAACTTACTTGAAGATGGTCCCGGTGGATATTTACGGCCCGAAAGGATCGACTCGCATCCTAGCACTGCTCGATGAAGGTTCGACAGTGTCACTGATAGACAAGAGCGTGACTGATCGTATCGGAGCCACCGGAAAAAGAGAAGCACTCACCCTTGAAACTGTTGGCGGAAAAATAATAGAGAAGAAAGACTCCCAGAAAATGGATCTGAAGATAAAGGGAGCGAAACGAAGAGATCGAAGAACACTCCAAGGAGTACGAACAATTGAAGATTTGAAGCTGTCGCCTCAGACCGTCAGCAAGAGCACCATTGAAGGATGCAGTCATCTGAAAGAAATGATGAACGAATTGATTTATGAAAAAGAAAGCCCGACCCTACTGATCGGTCAAGACAATTGGGATCTGATCGTATCCCGGAAGATCTTGAAAGGGAAACGGAACGAGCCTGTCGCGTCACTTACCAGCCTAGGATGGGTGCTACATGGGAGCAGCACCGGATCTGCCGCTGCACCAGTCAACTACGTGAACCACTGCCGCCAAACAGACAACGAGGAAGTGATCGAAGAATTGATAAAAAGACACTTCGACTTGGATTCGATCGGCGTGCAGCAACGGCACCCTAGCAACGACGCCGACGGAAGAGCTCTTGAACTATTGGAGAAGACCACCAAACAGCTACCCGACGGGAGGTACGAATCTGGACTGCTGTGGAAGAAGGAAGATGAGAAGCTGCCGAACAACTACGCGCAGGCCTACAATCGTCTGCTGGGCGTAGAGAAGAGATTGGACAAGGACGCAGTTCTCAAAGAAGAATACGGCAAACAACTGCAGAAGCTCTTTAACAGCGGATATGCCGAAGAAGCCCCAGCAGTCTCCACTCCAGATCGAACGTTCTACCTACCTCACTTCTCCGTAGTGCATCCCGTCAAAAAGAAGATTCGCATCGTGTTCGACGCCGCCGCGAAATATCAAGGGAAAAGCCTCAACGACGCTCTGCTTCCAGGACCCGACCTACTCCAGTCCTTGTTCGGAGTACTCCTCAGATTCAGAGAAGGGCCTGTTGCAGTCGTCGCCGATATAAAAGAGATGTTTCTTCAGATCAGAATAAGGCAAGAAGATCGTGACAGCCTGAGATTCCTTTGGCGAGGAGAAGACCGAAAATCAAGACCCAAAGAATTCCGTATGAAATCAGTGATTTTCGGCGCAGCATCGTCGCCAGCTACGGCAATCTTCGTCAAGAACACTAACGCCAAGAATCACGAGAAGGAACATCCAGAAGCAGCCAAGGCGATAATACGCAACCACTACATGGACGATTATCTCCAAAGCTTCAGAACGACCGAGGAGGCAGCAAAGGTGGCAGAAGAAGTGAACCAGGTGCACAAAGCAGCGAACTTTGAACTCCGACAGTGGGCGAGCAACAAGAAAGAAATCTTATCAGAACTGAAAACTGAAGAACCTCCGAAAGAAAAAAGACTCGGAGACGAAGAAAAGACACTCGGAATGAGATGGCTGGTTGATGAAGATGCATTAGCCTTCAACATCGGACTCAGAAACACTCCAGAAGAAGTGTTGAAAGGAAACAGACTTCCGACAAAAAGAGAAGTCACGAGCGCTGTAATGTCGACCTTCGATCCCATGGGTCTCGTCGTTCCCGTACTGATCAAGGGAAAGAGACTGATTCAAGATATATGGCGAATTGGAACGACATGGGACGAAACCATCAGCGAGAACAACCAGCGATTATGGTTGGAATATATAGAAGAAATTAAAGCTTTGAAAAATTTGAAGATTCCCCGATGCTTGGCGCCATTCAATGGAACAGGAGAACTCCACACCTTCGTAGACGCCAGCGAGACTGCATACGCCGCCGCAGCGTACTGGAGAACGAACGACGCATCCGGAAAAGTACATGTCGCTCTGATAGCAGGAAAAGCGAGAGTTGCGCCTGTCAAGAACACTTCGATCCCACGCTTGGAATTGCAAGCCGCGCTACTGGGAGGCAGACTAGCCGCAACCATCGCCGAAGAAATGGACCTGACTATCACAAAGAAAACTTATTGGTCCGATTCCAGCACTGTACTCCAATGGATGAAGTCAGATCCGCGACGTTTCAAAACGTTCGTCGCCCATCGCCTCGCTGAGCTAGAAGACCTGACAAAACCCAGAGACTGGAGATGGGTTCCAACTAAAGAAAACCCAGCTGACGACGCAACGCGAGACACACCGAAAGACTTTAACGAGTCGGCAAGATGGTTCGTTGGTCCCGCGTTTCTCCGCAAACCGGAGTCAGAATGGCCCAACAGGAGATTTGAAGGAAGCATCAGCACAGGGGAAGAAAAGAAAAATCCAGAAACGGTATTGACGACAAAAGTCCAAGAATCAATGACACCGGACCCGAACAGATTCTCAAGCTGGACGCGCCTACTCCGTGCAACAGCGAGAGTTTTCATGTTTTTGGACTTATGTCGAAGAAAGAAGGCCAGCGCAAACGCCGCCAGAGAAAAGAACTGGAAGCCATACGAAAAGAAAGAAAAGATCAGCAAACCACATGCTCAGAAACAGAAACTAGAAACTAGAAAATGGCTACCAATAGAACCCGAACACTTGAAGAAGGCAGAGAAAGCTCTCATCAAACAAACTCAGATGAAGTCGTTCCAGAAAGAAATAGAGAACCTCAAGAGAAGCAAGCCGCTCGATAGCTCAAGCCGTCTGAAGAAAATCGACGTAATGCTAGATGAAGACGAAATACTTAGACTCAACAGCAGAGCAATGAACATCAGGGATTTTGGATCACAGAACTTGAGATTGCCCATCATCGACGGGAAGGATCGTGTGCCACAACTGCTGATAGAGCATTATCATCGCCACTTACATCACGGCAACCATGCAACGGTCATCAACGAGATACGGCAGAAATTCTGGGTCCTATCACTACGAAACGCTGTGAAGAAAGTATCGCATCATTGTCAGTGGTGCCGAGTGAAAAGATCAAGACCTGAAGTACCGCCGCTGGGAAACTTACCTCGAGAACGTCTGGCGCACCACCAGCCCCCGTTCACATGTACCGGAGTCGACTACTTTGGCCCGATGCACGTGACGATAGGAAGAAGAAAAGAAAAACGCTGGGGTGCGCTCTTCACTTGCTTAACCACGAGGGCGATACATCTAGAACTGGCGGCATCACTCGACACGAGCTCCATGATAATGGCGCTAAGAAGAATGGCGGCTCGAAGAGGAACCCCCCGAACGATTTACAGCGACAACGGAACGAACTTCGTCGGAGCAGATAATGAACTGAAAAGAGAGATTGAGAACTTGCCTCAAGAAATCGCCGAGGCGGCAAGACGAGAAGGAATAAATTGGAAATTCATTCCACCCGGAGCACCTAACATGGGAGGTGCCTGGGAGCGAATGGTGAGATCGGTGAAGACAGCACTCGCAGCCGTACTTGAAGAAAAGAGTCCACCAGAAGAGGTTCTACACACCCTCTTAACAGAAGTTGAACATACGGTGAACTCTCGGCCGCTGACGCACCTCGCGGCGGATCCGACAGAAGAAGAAGAAAGTCTGACTCCGAACCATTTCCTGATTGGAAGATCCTGCGGAATGACTATCTTAGGAAACTTCGACGACACCGACCTCATCGGGAAGCCGAACTGGAAGACTGCGCAAAGACTAGCAGACCACTTTTGGAACAGGTGGTTGAGAGAATATCTGCCAACCCTCATGCCAAGAAAGATAAATGGGCAGGAGCGCGTCACCTTTGAAAAGGGCGATGTAGTCATCATCGCAGATCAAACCTTCCCGCGCAACACATGGCCGCGCGGGGTGATTGAAGAGACATTCCCGGGACCAGACAAAAGAACGCGGATCGTCAGCGTAAGAACCAGAGGAGGCGTACTAAAGAGGCCGACCTCGCGACTCATCCTACTAGCACCAGGGAAGACGTTGCAGCCAAAAGATGGAGTGCCCAACGACACGTCGTGCACTGGCGGGGAGAACTGTTAGCAACGTCACCTAGAATAGAATAGATTTAGATTTAAAATAAGATTAATTAAGATTTTTAATAAAGAAATTTTCCTATTTTTTAGCTAGGGAACTTGGTAGATTACCATTGTAAATAATTTAGAATAGGTTGTTTTATTTTAACTTCGGACCATTCACATAAGCGAGATAGATATACTCAAATAGACAAAGACAGCTAGCTAAGAATGTTCGAGAGTTTTCGAGAGTCTCTAGATTATTCCAAAAACAGAGACAGACATATAAAATAGAAAGAGATAGAAAGCTAGTTAGACAAAGATAGAACGAAAATGAGAGAGCAGGACAGATAGAGAACGCTCTGTGATTGGTCCGAATCGCTTGGCGCGCTTTCCCCACCCGCTAATCGCCGCCAGGCAAGATTTAGTATAAATACGGAACCGATTTTGTGCAAAGCATGTCAGTTTATGTTCAGTATCAGTAAGTAAACATACAAGAAGAAAATAAAGGAAGAAACTTTAAGACTGGTGTTTCAATTGGACCGCACTCTTCGCCGAAAACCTTCGCAGGATAAGACCTACTACAATTACAGTCCACTTAAGAATATTTCTACAACCAGAGTTAGCCCAATGAACATACATTCATAGTGTACGGTCGGGAATCGAACTTACGACCTTCAGAAAATCGAGCACACATCCCGCTGAACCAACACTGCTCTTGTCCCACCAACCTTCATCTATTGTTGGTGAGACCTCCAAACCGAAATTACTTATCCCATAACATAACCACTGATAGTAATCAGTTCAGTATTCAAACGAGGTCACGCTTGTTTGTCTGTTCTCGACCTTTTATTATATTTATTTAGCGCCAAGGGCCCGAGGGCCGGCAAATAGACGCGCGAGCTTCCGGCATTCTTTGTTTGCTGGACTCCGGCTTGGAGCACGCTACAGGCATAGACCTCAAGAATCTTAGGCCGGCTAGAAGTTCCCTGAAGGCAGCTTTAAAACCATCCATCACAAGGTACGCGTAGCTTGCTTCGACGTTCTGGAAAGATCGTTGAAGTTAGCGACATTCTGAGAGGACACAATTTGGATGGGTGACTGCAAGTGGCATTAACAGCTGAAGCGCTTCCGTGCTTAGGAGAGCACTTTTGAACAATGACGATCCCGCGCCCTGATTACGTAAGACTTGCAATAGCAATGCGACAGCAATCCTACGCGACAGGTCGAAAAATACCACTAAAAACCGTGTTACGGTCGCAAAATGCACTATGGCCAAAGTGCATTTTGCAACAGGCGAGCAATAGACGTGCGATTGGCTTCCTAAATACGATTTTTTGCTATATTTTTCGACCGGTTGCGTGGTGATTGCTGCCGCATTGCTATTGCAAGTCGTAATCAGGGCACCGGCTTTTAAGTTTGTAAGCCATCACTCTGGTAATGGAGTTTGAGGCCTACAGGCGGCCTAAAACTCCTTCATCAGAGACTTTAGCTCATACGAACTTACTTTTAGTCGGATAAAAAATAGTCATCCTAGCCGGTTTCAGCTACGGCGACCTTAATTCTGCCTATATGCTAAGATAAACTCTGGTTATCAAGTTAATTTTTATTTTTAAAAGCTGAGCAAAATTTTGCTCTCGAGGTGCATTTTTTAGAGGTTCATAACTCCGAAGATCTTCGACAGATGCTCACCTTTTTATGGCACCAATCGGAAAGTATACCCTATTAAAACAAAATAAGATTTTTCCAAATCGGTCCGGGCGTCTTCAAGTAAAATGAACATACATAAAAAAGAACAAAAAAAAATCCGATGAATTGAGAAACTCTTCCTTTTTTTGAAGTCGGTTAAAAAGATAAATCTTACAAATGCAAGTAGCGATAATGTCTTCACTGATGCGTGCTTTAGTATTATCTTAATCTAAGTAGAAATAAGTACCTTCAATGTTGGAATAAATTGAGTTTTTGTGTATTGCTTGTTTTGGGTATTGATCGTCGATGAGATTGTTTGAACTAGAATTATGCACAGGAAGGGAGTTTTATTGAATTATTTGAAAGCATTTCCATAATGTAGAGGCATATTTAGGATGATTCAGAATGTTTAAACAGTCTGCTTCCGTTGGCAGTATGAAGAACGAAAGAATAAGTTAGAATTTGGCTAACTTAACGGAAATTTTAGGTCAAAATAATTCAAAAATATCAATTAGGTACAATTGTTCTATCTCACGAAGTCCGCTTGGTTATAATTGTGTGTGTGTTCACATGCACTTTGTTTCTGTGTGCGTAAGCTCGGGAGCAGCGCTCAGAATCGGCCCACGCACACAGAAACAACGTGCATGTGCATCTACACACACAATTAAGACCAAACGGACTTCGTGAGATAGAACAACTGTACCTGAATACATCAATTACCTGAAATAACTTTCACGTTTATCGATCTCTTTGCTTGGCATCTTAAAATCTTTCAGAATATTACTTTTAAAATAAATTTTTACTGTTATTCCTTGAACAAAATGTTACTCAGTTATTTTTTTTTCGATTGTATTTTGTTAAATCGGACACCATTGATTCATGGGCCAGCTTTCTTCGATCAGAAAAGCTCTTACATCACATTGGATTCGATAGAAAAAGAGATTTTTTCTCCATTTGATAAACTCACAGCTATTACTAAAATAATAGAACGAAAGCTATCCTCAATTTGGGGTAGATCCGATTTTCTACAAAGCGTTGTCCGTTTTATGAAGTTCTTAAATTGTAAAGAAAAAAAAAAACATGGAGGGAGAGTAATAAGGCATTTTCTAGAGAAGCTCGCTCCATCATCGACTTCATCCATGCCCAGGCAAGGAGCGAAGACAAGATATCTTAAAAAAAATATTTTCTTCTAATAATAATAATAATATCTTCTACCTTAAAAAAAAAACAAAAAAAAAAGAGCTAAAGAGAAATTTTGAAAAAAACTGCAAAATAAAATCACACAGGCTTGGAATAAGTAAGTAAGTAATAAGTAATTACCTACCTACAGTTGCAAATGTGTACATGACCCTGTTTTGTATGTGTTGTTGGTGGGTGTCAAAAATTAACACTTTTTTCAACGCTAAACGTAATGTGGGAAACTTGGGCCTTTACGTACTTACTGCTGTGGTGTAACGATTCAATTGATTTAGAAATATCACGCGACATTGTAAACACTATACGGGATATTTAAGTACCATGATTTTTGGTTTCCCTATATTTCGGCACAGTTGCAACTCCAAAAATCATCAAAATCCAAAAATCATGGTAGGTAGGTACCTAAATATCCCGTTTATAGTGTTTACAATGTTTAAAACCATGATAGTTTTAAAAGTTTTATAACGCGACATGTTATTATGACATGTAATGTGTATGGGGCACTAAGTGCCTAAAATTCATATCATTTATTTACATAAGTACTCAAAAATACATAATACAAAATTTGTTTATTATTTTTAACTTGATACTCGTTCGTGCCAATAATATGACTTAAATAGAGTCAGCATAATTTTGTTTATAACAAGTGCAGGATCAGCTTAGACATGGTCATACATAACGGCCGTAATATTACTGTAGTAGCTTTTTAGAGCTGTAAGATTGAAAGCAGTCGGAATGACCGTCCCGGATACCCCCCGGTCCGGTCACTTGATCGGATCCCAGTGAATCCCCCAGGAACTACCTTTTTATCCGGTACCGGGTCAAACTGCATCTCCAGTTATCGTTGGTCTGGAGTTGGTTTTTCTTGCAGAATTACCATCTACTTGTATGGCAATATTTTCATACAATACTTAACACTTTAGTACCCACATGGAAGGGAGAAGGGGAAGACCTAGAGTCTAGGTCACCTAACAATCTAGATTCTAGATCCTAGACAAACACAATTGGGAAATGCCAGGTTAAGTACCTACCCTAAACTGATAAGCTTGTACGAAAAAAGTAAAGATAAATGATAACGTATCAAATGCAAATATGGTGATCATTGCCTAACCCTAATGGAAAATTGAAAATGTTATTTGATCTTAGAAAGATTCTGATCCTGAGAGAATGTTTACTGCCTTGGGAATACAGTCGTTATCTTGTTTCCTTTTAGAATTTTTTAGTCTCTAGCGTGAACGAAAAGGGAGCTTAAGAGGCCTGCGACAGGCGAATTTCTATAAAAACGTAATACCGAAATCATTTAAAATTTAAGCATATTTTTATCAGTTTATGTTGTTAGATTAAGAGAGTAGGTATTTATCTAGGTTCCTGTTACACTTTTGTTCCGAAAAACTTACCTAAAAATAAATGTAAGCGAATTGAATTGAAATCTTTGTAGGTACACCAAAAATGGCATTTTTTCTTTTCATTTGTTCTATAGTAAGTTTTTTGGAACAAAAGTGTAACAGGAACCTAGATAAATACTGCCTTTATCCAAATAATAACATAAAGTGATAAAAAAATATGCTCCAATTTTAAATTATTTTGGTATTACGTTCCTAGGTACGTAGATACGTTCGCCGAGCCCTTAAACATTTTACGTCTTTTTTAACTCACTTCAAAAAAAGGAGGAGGTTCTAAATTCATCAATCTTTTTTTTTTCACCGATTACTCGAAGACGCCTGAACCGATTTGAATTTTTTTTTTTCTTGAAAAGGTTCCGATTGCTGCCACAAAAATTTGGTGAGGATTTGTTGAGGATCTTCAGAGTTATGAACAGAAATGCACCTCGAGATTGCAGAAAATTGCTCATCTTATAACATTGAAGTCGGTTTAGTGGAATTTTTAATTTAGCCTCTTGTAGATAATGAACTAAATCGACATCAATGTCGTGTACACTGAAAAGTGTCACTGTATGTAGTTACACCTCGATACCTTTACCCGGTTTGCTATTCAATCAATGTGCGAAGACATATCGGTAGCTTTGTGTAGAATTTTTTTTAGAAACCTTTCGGCCTTTTTATATCTTTAGTACTTACTAGTTTAGAATTCATTCTATTTTTTAGGCGTTTATGCAGCCTAAAAAACTATAAAACTACCTTATACGTCCAGTTCAGAAAAGGCACATACCCCAGTTAAGTAGCACATACCATTGCAGTATCTTTTCACTCATATACGACAAACCCATTTATTTGATAACATTAAGGGAGTGTACACATTGCGTTTTCTGCAGCGCGTTTTTGAGCTGCGCGTTTGTATCGATACAAACGCGCGTTCGCAACGCGATTTTTTACATACAAAAGTGAACCGGGAGGGGGGCTGCGCGTTCGCATCGCGTTCGAATCGCGTTTGTATCGATACAAACGCGCTGCAAATAACGCAATGTGTACACTCCCTTAGTGTTGTTAATACATTTGTGCTATCAAATTCTATTTACATGAAATACAACAACAACTATGTGACTTACTATCTACACATAACTTCAAACAACTGGTTGATTTCCCAACTAGATTTCAAGGTGACGGTAGTACATTGATCGACCATGCGTATACAAACCTAACAGCGGAGCGCGTCGCGGGCATTGTCGGCGTCAACCCGCATCTCAGCGACCACCACGCGCAGCTACTAACCATCACACGCAGCGCGGCCAGCCCGCCCCTGTTTGTATTTAGGCGCACTTTCAATATGGCTAGCAAGTTAAACTTTGCTCTAGCTATTGAATCCGTGGACTGGGATGAAGTCATTGGACTGTCGAACCACGACTGCGATTCATTGGCTGAAGCAATTATATCGATTATTGTACACAAAATAGATATATGCTTCCCCGTTAAGAAGCTACCTGCCCTACCTAAATGCGGTCAGTGGGTTGACTCAGATATTATTAACTTAAAATACCTGTTGTCTGACGTATTGCACTTAAAAACAATTTTCCCAGCGAATGCGAAGCTCACCGAGTTCGCTGATGAGCTATCTATAAAATACCACTCGTTACTTAAACATAAACGCACTCAGTTCTACTCCAACCAAATACGCGAGGACCCAAATAAGTCTAAGCGAATGTGGAAGGTGATAAACGCAGAGCTGGGGCGTAATAATCGTGAGCGAGTCGACTTCACTGACCGCATTCGCGGTGATGACGGACGTCCTTTCGCAACGAAAACTGACTTGGTTAACGCTCTGAACGTAGATTTCGTGACGGCGGCAAGCAAGTGTGGTGCCCCGGTCGCCAACATATCCGGCGCCATTTCCGTTCTTGTGGCAGACTCCGCGTCATGTGACCTATCGCTTCGATTGCGACCTTTCACGCCCACAGAAATTATGAAAATTATACATTGTCAAATAGCCCCTAAAACAAGCACCGACCTATATGGCATATCTGCGAGCATCGTTAAAGTGGCCGCGAAATCATTGGCCATTTCAGTTAGTTTTATGTGCAACCTATGCGCACGTCAGGGAACCTACCCCTCTGCCTTAAAGAGAGTTAAAATCAGTCCCCTATACAAAGGGAAGGGTAAAAAGAACGACGCTAAATCGTACCGTCCCATTTCACTAGTCCCAGCGATCAGCAAAATCCTTGAGGTCGGACTTAACAACAGACTCCTGACCGCGCTATTTTGACTGAGCGGCAATACGCATATCGACCGGGGCGTGCTACCACTGACCTAGTACGGGAGGTGGTGCGGCGGGTGCTGGACGCGCGCGAGGCGGGTCAGCGCGTCGCACTACTGTGCTGCGACCTCTCGCGCGCGTTCGACACCGCGGACCATGCCCTCATTAAGAGTAAACTCCAGTGCTATGGCATCCGCGGCCCTTTCTCGTCCCTACTTACGTCTTTCATGTCTAAGAGAACACAGGCGGTAGTGGGCGACGGGGGGAGTGTGATTTCGTCCGAGCTGGAGAATATCTTGGGCGTTCCACAGGGTTCTTGTTTGTCGAACACACTGTTCAGCTTGCTGCTCAACGACCTCCCGGGTACAGTACCCGACGCCGAAATATTTATGTACGCGGATGACGTTGCCGCGGTAGTCACCGCGACTAATGACGACCAGCTCGAGCACAAGCTGAGCACGGTGGTGCGGCGACTAGAACTCTGGTTCAAATTCAACGGCCTTGCCCTCAACAGAGACAAAACCTGTCACATGAACTTTCAGCTGAACGGAGGGAAACCGCCTGTCATTCGAGTAATCGCGGGTGACACGCCGCTGAAACAAGTTCAGGACACAAAACTACTAGGATTCGTCCTGGACACGTCCCTCTGCTGGGACACCCACATAGAGGAACTCTGCACCAAGCTCGGGCGAGCTTGCTTTGCTCTGCGCAGACTGGCGAGCACGGCCACCCGTGACGTCGTGCGCTCGTGCTATTTCGCAACCATCCACAGCCTCATCACTTATGGTGTAGAGCTGTGGGGGGGAGCCTCCGACTCACATCGCGCGTTCGTCCTGCAAAAGCGTGCAATACGGGCTATGGTGGGAGTTCCGAGCGATGTCTCCTGCAGGGACTTTTTCAAACAGCTAAAGATCCTTCCCTTGCCGTGTGAGTATATTTACCATCTGGCCCTCTTTACTCACATAAACCTGGACTTGTTTCAGCGCCGCGGCACGAACGAGAATCGTGCCATGCGCAGCAACAAATATTCGTACCGTCTTGTCACACCGCCGCACAAACTGATTAAATCTGAAAAATCTGTATACGTTCTGGGCCCCTCTATCTATAACAGACTGCCAGAACGAATACGAGATGCTGCTTCCACGGCTATTTTTAAAAATAAAATTAAAATATGGTTGTTGGAGGGGGTATTTTACAGTTTAGATGAATTCTTTGAGTTACCTGAACTGTGAAGTACCTCACTCACGGCAATCCTACCTCGGTTAAATTAAGTAAGTTAATATATTCTAGATACTTAGATTATTTTAAATGAATTAGGTTACATTAATACCTACTATTATGAATTACAATTAATCTTAATAACGTGAACTACCTATATTGACTTGTAAAACTGGTTTTATCAATAAATTATTGTATTGTATTGTATTGTATTGTACAGTCACGTAAAAAAGCATCTTGCTCCCAAGCTGTCACACGCAGAGCTCTGGAATATTCCTCGGGGGCTTATGCAAAGATACGTCTTAAACGGTGTTACGGCATCAACAAGCTTTATGCTGGTTTTGCAAGGTAAGCTATACGAAGATATTAAAATTCAGGTCTTGAAATTTTTACTACATTATGGTTTTCTAAACTGGTTTCGAAAAGCATTTCTACGTCAGAGACCGGCCCCCTGATTACATAAGACTTGTAACAGCAATGCGACAGCAATCACTATGCGACCGGCCGAAAAATATCACTGAAAATTGTACTAAGTACGGTCGCAAAATGCACCATGGCCAAAGTGCATTTTGCGACAGGCGAGCAATAGAGGTGCGATTAGCTTTCTAAATACGAGTTTTAGTGATATTTTTCGACCGGTCGCGTAGTGATTGCTGTCGCATTGCTGTTGCAAGTCTTACGTAATCAGGGGGCCGGTCGATTTGAGTTCTGATGTGTTGTCTGGATGCACCTTATCAGAATTTTGTAAATACTGACTCTGCTTACGCTGTGTACGCTCCAATACCGGCGCAGTGGACGTTACAGGAGGCTTACTCCTGAAGCAAAAACGATATCTCGTGCCAACTTTCGGAGTTCAGCTTATATTGGTAGAACCTGAATTTGGAACATTTGACCAACATAAGCTGAGCTATGATAATTGGCACGATATAATATTTTTCGGTTTTGTGAGTAAGGGCCCAGCTCTAAAAGGAAAGCACCAAAATGGGTCTTTGTAAAATATAAATAGTTATAGCATTATAGCTGTTAGTTTAAACAGTCTAAAGCCTAAAAGAAAGTAGTATTCCGGGTTTAATTAGTAAAATGTTATGGTAAGTCGAACCGACTTTGCGACTTTGCAAATCAAATTAGCTGTAACTCAGAGATTTGAGTGAAGCATCTGTTTGCTAGTCTATTGTATTGTAACATAATTTTGTTGATTTTGAAAACATTTCTTTTCTTTCTCGAATAAAAAAATCTTACTGCTTTATTTAAACGAAGACTAAGGCTGGATTCGACCAAAAGTTATATTACTCCAGAGATAGCTAATTCGAAATACAATTATTTAGAAAGCGCAACCGAACATTATTATGTGCATACAAATTATCCTGGTTATAAGGTGTCAACTTTACAATGTCAAAATATTCAAACAAACAGTAGTTTACTCTCGAGTAAAAACTTAATCCAGTTTGGTCGAATCCAGCCTAAATAGGCCTGGTTAATGTTACAATAAATCAAAAGTTTTAATTTTAAACGTTCGGCGCATTCGAAGCGGATAGGTGTGCAGCCACCTTTAATCTCTAGTTTTTACGTAGTACTAGTATTCTGTGGTTTTAATCTGTAATTTTCAATAAAGTCGTGTTTTTTTAATAAGAACATTTTTGTATCTTTTTCTGATTTCATGTTGCTGTTACAATCTTGTGTATAATGCTAAATCATCAATACTTTATAAGATTCTTGTAGGTACTGTCATAAATAAACCAACAAGTATGATTTTGTGAGTGTATCTGCGAAATAAAAAAATCTCTGGCGATATAAAAATGAAAACACGCGTAGTAGGGTAACCATGATGTATGTGATTGACTTCAACATTTTCAGCGCGCACATTCTAGATTCGAATTATTGAATTTAGAATGAGCGCACGCGCTTTATTTCAGCATCACGCATTCACGCATGTATCCTATGTTATAAATCTGAAAGTTTGTATGTTTGGACTACCATCACCAGTGGACTGATTGCGATGAAACTTTAAATAAATGTAGATCGTGGCCAGGAATACAAGCTATTTAAAATGTTAGTATCACGTGAGCGAAGCCGCGGACGATATCTATATAACATCAAAGTGGACTGACTGACAAAATTTTATTGTTAAATACGAAATGCGTAGGTAAACAATTTACTAATTTGAGTGAGTTATTTTTGACCGCATAGTATCCCAACGAGTTTTTTATTAATTAAAATTCTTGGGGTCATACGGGCATACCTACGCATTACGCATACTGGTAAGTACCTAGGTAGGTACTTAGTTGCTATAAAAACTAAATCGCTGACTATTAAACTTGTTTAGTAAAGGCATTAAAGAAGAAATACTATAAATCTCTAAATTTTATGTAGGTATCTATTTTTCAGACTTTTCCTTGTTATAGTTTTACCAAGATCAGCAGGCTGATTGTCTTACTTGTCTCAAACCTCAAATTGGTCTTAAACTGGCAAAACGATCGCTTGGATATCTTTTGTCGCATTCGGTCTCGTTGAGATGAGAGTGACAGAGCTACTTGCATGGTCACTGAACTGTTGAGTTTGAGACCGATTTTGGTCGCTATCAAAGATAGACAATCAAGGGGCTGATTTCCTGAAGACGTCTACGCAATTTTTGTGTTAACTTTACGTTTAATTTGAGAAGAACAAAGTCACAGGCGATCCTCTACTCTTACAATAGTAAAATTCTAGAACACAGATCTGATACAATTGAATCTGTATTTATTGTTACACGTTACTCCACTCGCGGTGATGAGACAAATGGGTCAGAAGGTGCGTTCGTGAACAATATTGGAAAAATGCCTACAATAAAACACGTGCGTTTGTGAAGTCCACGTGCGTGAGTGGTCTTGTGATGTATTTTGAAGCATTATGTGTATTAATAATAGTTTTAATAGGTACTAGACTTTTTTTAAAGAAACTTTTAGTGAACAAAAAAATAATCAGGCTTTGGACAGCATCTCTGGGAATGACAACAGATTTTTAGACATTAAAGTCTTAAAATCTTATGAAATCTAGGACCCTCCTAGACTTCTTTTGTCAGAGATAAGTAATCAGTAGGTAAGTAGATAGTCAGTTTAAATAAAATAAAAGGCTCACGACTGCGTCATGGAATAACGGTAGAGATTTACACAGATCTTCATTGAGGCATTTCTGATTTTTTGAAAATCTCTAAGGATGTGCCACTGTAGCCCGAGAAATTCAAATTTTCTTACGTTTTTTTGCAATTTGCAGTTTTAAGTTGTTTCTTGTTCAAAAGATGATTCGCGCAAATAACTTAGTATTAAGTATTTCCTTTTAACAAACAAAATAATCATCAATAACTTTCTAATTAACTTTATTAACATTTGAAACTGAAAAATCCTATCAAAATTTTCAATTCCGACGGGATTCGAACCCGCAATGATCCTTTAGCCGGAGTGCCTTTACCAATTCGGCCACGGAATCATTAGTCGTCAGGGTTGAAAATCTTGATAGGACCATTTATCTATCGATTAAAGCATCGATTGAAAATTTTCAGATTTTCCAGATTTTCATTAAGTTTCTTATCTACATTTTGCAAGTAGCATTCCAAATAATAGGCATTCCAACTACAAACAGAGTTGAAATAATTTACTTAGGTACTTTTAGCTTATGAATTTATTAAGCACCGAAAGAAAATGATCTGAATACTTGTTCATTTTATCGTTATCTTGCTTGCAAATTAACATTCTTGCGTAAATATCAAGTTTTGATAATGTATTCATATTCAGTTCAGAAAAACATACTAACACTAAATCAAAACTCATTAAATATGTAAATTGGATATGTTTAATCTGGTTTGTTGCAACCGTTATAATTAATTATTTAATGGCGTGTCATGGTTAATAAAAATAATTTCCTTGATCGTGGTCAATTCGAGATTTGTTTCACCATCATCATAACAACACTGAATAAAAACTTTGTCTTTCAATGAAGACGATATTTATTTCTTTTAATTTTATTTATTTATGCAAACGTTTTTACACATTGGTTTATAATATTATATTATGTAAGAAATAATATTAATTGACCGTATCGCTGTAGATGACATCAACGTAGATTCTTACCCTGTTACTCATATTGTTTCCTAGAGCTCAAGCAGTAGCTACCTCTATTGTTTTCTCTTTTAATGGAAATGTGACAAGAAAAAAATATTTAAACCCTTGCTAAGTTGACATAGTTACAGTTAAGTTAAAGTTTAAGACTGTTAGAACCTTGTCGAAATATAAATTTGGCTCATGTTCATTTTTTGCATTATTTAAAAATAGAAACCTAACTGCGTTCTATTCGCAACTGTTTTCCATGTTTTCTAATTCCATCTCAATCGCTTCTGCTATTGAATCAAAACAAAAACAAACTTCAACAAAAATTTTAAGAGGCATGCCATGAACTATTTTTATCAAGTGCTTTTCTATGATCTCAAGAATGATATAATAAACATGGGCACTAATTGATGTGCCAATGTCAAGTGGCCTGTCTGTTGCAAAATCTTTGGCTGATTTAGTCCAGACCGCACATATAGGTCAATCGCATCGGCCTACGCAATACAATTATCACTTAAATAATCACTAAAAGCGTCCCAGATAAAAAACATTTACTTTTATTTTTAACACATTAATTTAAATCGGTTGGAACTGGTTCATAAATGATTCTGAAATGCGAAGATTCTTAGAGATTTAAGAAAAATACGTCTGTTTTGCATCTATTTTATTGGCGGATCGTTTGTAAAGTTTGTTTATAGCATAGACAATATTGAGATCAGAGAAATAGTCGTACATATCTTTTTGCAATTTATACTTTTTTCTTTCAGACTCTTTCATTTTAGCCCTAGTCGTATTGCTCATTATACGGACTAAAAGTGAAGGAAAAAATGTCATTTTTCCTTCAATTTTGACATAAAACGTATCAAAACTAATCAAAATTGAAGGAAAAATGACATTTTTTCCTTCAATTTTAGTCCGTATAATGAGCAATACGACTAGTCGTATTGCTCATTATACGGACTAAAGTGAAGGAAAAAATGTCATTTTTCCTTCAATTTTGACATAAAACGTATCAAAACTAATCAAAATTGAAGGAAAAATGACAGTTTTTCCTTCAATTTTAGTCCGTATAATGAGCAATACGACTATAGGTGTACAACTGCAGGACATAGACCATACTTTGCTCTTGCTAAACTTTTAGATCTTGTGCGTTTCTGACTTTGATTTAACTCAACCCAACTAATTAATGTACGATCTGGATTTCTTTTGTTGTCCCTTTACCACCATTCACTCGTCCCTATCAGAAATTCAAATTTCAAATATCATTTATTTACTGGGTTCACTTTCAAAGCCTTAAGAGCTAGGTGAATCTCCTGTTCTTTCGCGACCAACACCGTGAAGAATCAGGGCAACAAACACGGTATGGGGCCTAGCTTTATGCAGAAAGGAATGTTATATTTTTCGAGGTAGGTAGGTATGTTTGTCTATTCTATTTCTTTGACAGACACTGCAGCCTAAATGATTTGATCGATTTTAACTTATTACGAGGCTGGAGTGCTTTAAGCAACTCAGCTCCGGAACCCTATGACGTCTGCTCAATAAATATGATCTTAACAAGAGTTTTGGGATTCATAATGTTACATAAGTGTGGTTTAACACTTTAAAACATAAAAACTACTATTAAAAATTTTAATCAAAGTCATGGGTGGAGGTTTAAGACATAGTTATTTGTTTTAAATTCGTGTTTGATTTAATTATCTCTTAAATTTTCTCTCTAACATTTTCTATTCAAATCAGATCTGTATTCTACTTACAAAAGCAAAACAACATTACCTCTTATAACAGTTTAGATAATAATGATTGATACAAAGTGTACAAATCCGTCCCCCAGGAAACTGACATTAAACGAATGTCTATCTCATCGCCTATTTGTCTTCATATTTGATCCAGAAGGCCGACACTAACATATTGTGCTCCTAATTGCTAATTTGCTAGGTTGTTAAACAGCGGAACGTGGGCGGAACACTTGTTTTCACGTTATTATATTAAACATGCAACCGTTTTGTTTAATCATGATGCTAAAATTTTTCTGGTTTCATCATGTTTTGTTAAAGTGTTTTTAACTAGTAGCTCTCCTGATTTCACTCTTGGTTTTTCAAAATTCGATGCAGTAGCTTTTAGCTACCAGCCACCTCTTTCACTTTCTCTCTATCTATCTCTCTCTATCTGTTTTGAAATAATATTATTAGAAATGTAATTAAAATTCTCAAAATGTTTTATCCATTTCACGTGGGCTTATAACGATGTTGGTTACATTGATTGACCAAATAATGGCGACAATGCCACTTCCTGTTGCCAGAGTATCCGCCCGATTGCCTTAGGCCACTACAATGGCCCAGGGCACTTGAGGGGTCGCGCGGCCACTAAAATCACGATTTCTATGGTGTTAGGGCTTCCCCATTCGTCGGGAGTGTCTTTATTTGTTGGTAACATTATTCTCCCACTGTTGTTCATGCTAAAAGTCATAGATAATTTATAATATTTCTACAATGTGTCAAAATACCGGAAGAGAAAATACGTTTTCAAACTTTATTTTTGAAAGAAGGTTCAAATAAGATTTTCAGCGATGACCTATACATGTTTGGCATTAATTAAATCTGACAGGTATTTAGGATAATTACTGAACCATTAAAACCCCGTTTTATAGTAAAAAATTTGAATTTGATCAATATTTTGAATATTGCGGGTGAATTTTGTTTGAAGGTCGGCTATTGTGATTGGTGTGTAGTAGTGATGTGAAGGAGGTTTGTTTTGTTCGTATTGTTTGCTAACTACATATTTATACCAATCAGAAAGACTTCAAACCAGACTATAGGATGAGAAATGAACCAGTATTGAATTTTTATTTGCCGTGAGCGCACTCCCGCTCCTGGCGCGCGGAACAAAATGGCGTGTTTTGGCCTTTTGCAAACGCGAATTAGATAATTACTTTAATGTCGATGTGTATATGTTTTGTGTTAAATAATAAAGGTGTGTAGTGTACTAAGTGTGTGCAATATGTTGACGCAGATATTTGCTATCAATTTTGAACAATTGTGAGTTTTTATTTTGCAAGGTGCCAAACATGTTTACGGAATGGAATAAACAATTTATTTGGTGGTGACAATGTAATCCCCTTGAGCAGGTAAGTAAGTAGTTAATAAGCTTGTTAAATTCCGATTCCAATGATACCACAAACAGGTTTAGTCCAGGAATAAAATCACTGGCAAAAAAAGTTAAACCGCTATCAACAGTTGTTTCGCGGGCGTTGGTTAGACTAGGCAGGCAATCGGTCCGGGGGGCGGGGCACCTCAACGGGTATATGAAAAACAAGTGAAGAATGTACTGACGCATGATACGATGTGACGCGGGCGGTGGGGTGACCAGGAACGTTGGAAAACTTGGAGTGATGAACAAAGGATTAATAAACGGCTTAGTTAAAAATTAAAAAAAATTACGTCACTGTTATAAGCTGAGCAATTTTCTGCACTCTCGAGGTCTATTTTATTCACTCTGAAGATCCTCGACAGATCCTCACTAATTTTTGTTTTTTTTTGTAACAAAGAAAATTTTACAAATCGGTCCAGGCGTCTTCGAGGAATGATTTTTTTTTTTTTTTTTTTTTTTTTTTTTTTTTTTTTTTTATAAGCCTGACGTTTCCCACTGCAGGGCAAAGGCCTCCCTTCCCTCTCAATGATTTATTACTTACATAAAAACTTTACCAACATTCTAAAAAGACGTCCAAGAAAGCCATTAGGAACTTTTGTTAGAAAGAGAGAATTTAATGAGTTTGAGTATGTGGAAGAGAATTTCTCAAGTTACCTCAACTATTTTAAAAATTATTTCATGTTTTCAAAGGCAATTTGTTCCAGGTTCCAGACATTAAAACTACCTAATAAATTCGTTTGCCTTGACTGACTGATATATCAAAGTGAAAGTTTATATGTACCTACGTGTATAGTTCACACAGTTTAGTTAGTCAAAACACATGTTTAGTTAGACTACATCAGTTGTTTATCAGTAGGTAAGCTTTTGCTAGTTACATAGATGGCGCTGTGTGTTAAATTAGGGCATATCCTCTTTAATTCCGCTGCGTGGTCACCCACGGCACCAGAAATGGCCGTGACGTGTTATTTACGAGAGTGCTCGGGCCGTTACGTCGTTATTTCTGTCGTTATAGCGAGCACGAGCTGAGGTGCTATGAAAAAATGCACTAAGTTTACACATTTTTTTAATAAGTAAGTACCTATCTTAAAACAACCTTCTTCTTTCGTATGAGCAAGTGGCCAACTCTGGTGACGGAGTTTTTAGGCCGCCTAAAGGCCTCCGTCATGGCTTAACGACTTAAAAGCCGGGACCGATAATTAACGTGCCCTCCGAAGCACGGAAGCGCTCAGCTCGTAATGCCACTTCCGGTCACCCATCCTAAAAGTGACCGCGCACAACGCTGCTTAACTTCAACGATCAATCAAGAACGTCCAAGCAAGCTAAAACAACCAACCGACAGTGTTGGCCGAGTCAAAGTTGAAGCCAAAAATTATTTTTGCAGTAGGACCTCTGGGCCCCAATTCCTCTAATTTCCAACGTCAAACATTCCGGTATCATTACCGCTGCGTTTTGTTTCGTTCTTCAAAATGACAGTAATAAACCTCATTGGTAATTTGTTTGAAAACGTCTTCACAACAGAGTTAGATTATGAAACAAAACGAAATAGTTGACATTTTGCTTTGGTCATCTATCTCAAGATAAAGTAAAAAAAAAAAAAAAATTTAAAAAGAATTTTAAGTTTCTGAAGCTCTGACTATCTAGCGTTTCTGGGGCTACAGTCGCGAGCCTGTTCACGTATTTTTATAGTGTTGTGCTGGATAATATTGAGATGCGCTCGTTTTTATGTATCAAGGAAGATCTCGAGCGTAAAAAATGTCTGTCAATTGGCTATCGTTGACTATTTAATTTTATTGTTCTGTTTGTTTCGTCAGTTTTATTTTTAAACCGGTTTATTATTTTTATTGTTTACACGTGTATCTAAACCGGATTTAGTTGTTTTTGAAATGCAGATAAAAATCTCAAAATATACTCGTAAGAGAGGTAAATGTTCATAGTATTTATTCATTAGAAGCATTTAGACGATAACATGTTTTTTTGATAATGTTTTAGAAGAAATAGGTGTACAATATGTTACAATTCACTTCGTATGGCCATTTTCAATATTCTATCTGTGGTTTGATGATGTGAGAGAAAATTTTGAAAGTATTTCACACAATTTTAAACTCCCACAAGTTTTATTCAACTTAAAATCGGTGTATATGGTGGTCAGGAATATAATATAGGCTATTTAAAATATTGGTACCACGCGAATGAAGTCATTCTAATCTAGTCATTGTTAGTATTGAATATTCTTTAGATTTTTGCTTTTTAGTGTTATTGGATTACTTACAATGAAACTTTATAGAACATCTCTAGGTCACACGGAAGATAATCTCATGCCAAATAATTCTGATTTATTTGTATAAGGTTCTAAAAACTGTCGTAAATTAAACCTTAAGTACCTACCGAGAATGTTGGCGCCAAGGGCCGCCTCAATGCCACTTTATTTATAATCGAAATATTTATTTAAATAAAATATATTATTCATGATCAGCTCCAAACATAAACTGGTTAGCGCCGGTTCAGATTTATACAAATTGCTGGTCGATTTGACTATGATCAAAATTTAAATTCTTTATCTATGCTTTCACTGTACCTTTACCTCTGACTACCCCATTAGACATCTTGGGGATCCAGTCGTGAACATATTTCATTTTTTATCATTGTAATTGTAATTCTCAATCACAATTCTTCCAACATTTGTAATTCTCATCCGAAATTCAATACAACGTCATCAGAAACATACAGAATTGTTTCATCATCATCATTATTTTCAGCCCGTGTCAACCCAAGGCCTCCTACATTTTTTGCCACTCCTTGCAGTGTTGGGCCGATCGCATCCAGCCCCCCTAGCCATATTACACTATCTATCGTCGCGATAGAATAGAAACACTTCAAAATTTATAGGATTTGACGTTTCAAGTAGATGAGTCACGTGGTCAGAACGTCAATTCCTATACATTTTGAAGTGTTCTATTCTACAGTGACGATAGATCGTGTAATATGGCTAGGGTCCCAGGTTTTGTTAGTGACCTTAAACATGATTTACCCATCTAGCAGGTGATCTGGCATAGTTATTTACGTACAGTTAATAATATCAAGTCAAGAATAAATACAGTAGTTTTTTACAGATATTATCTATGCTGTCCTCAAAATAGACTCAAATTATATTTACCGTATCTCAAAACTAAAAGCGACCGGAAATGAACAGTTTTTTCTTAATCGAACACTTCTCTAACTTCCTGTTTACGCATAAAACATATTTATTATGTTCATTAAAAAAGTGCCGCTTTTTACGATCTTTCTTATTTTATTTTACGTAAGAACGAGGGTGATGACCAAAGTTTTAATGGTGGATGTTGTTCAAATACATTTCTTGGGTAATACTTACTTTAACTTGTAAGTTATTTTCAAGTTCCTCGTCATTGTTGTCATCAACATAAAATGTTGTATTAAGTTTAAGCGCTGAATTTTTAATGGGACAACTGAGGGTCTTTTTATTATGTTTTTAAACTGTTTCCTAAATTAAATTGACTGGCCTCTTAGCTCAGTTGGTAGTAGCTCTGCCTTCTGCGCCGTAGGTCGTGGGTTTGATTCCCACCCAGGACAAACATTTGTGTGATGAACATAGATGTTTGTTCTGTGTCTGGGTGTTATAAAGTATTATATTATAAGCATGTATTTACAAATATCTATGTATTACCTATATCAGTTATCTGGTTCCCATAGTACAAGCTTTGCTTAGTTTAGGGCTAGATGGCGCTGTGTGAAATGTCCAGCAATATTTATTTATTTATTTAAATAATATTTAGTAGCGCTCTTGGCGTAGCTTGCTTAGATGTTCTTGATTTCTCTTTCTTGAGTTCTTGATCGCGTTGTGCGGGTTTACAATTTGGATGGGTTTTATTAGACATTTAAGGAGTTGTCCAAGCTGCTTTCTCACGATGTTTCCCTACACCGTTTAGAGCTCATGATATGATTTTCCGCATATGAATTTTCCGAAAGGATAAAAACCTTGCACGAGGTAAAATCATGATTGAAAATCGAAATGCCTGTCTCACTTTGCCAATTCTCTAAAGTAAATTGCACTAAAATTGTATTTTGAAATAGTCACGAGCATTATACATTATATTAGAAAAAACGTCGTAGGTACACTAAATCTAGATAGGTACCTACACTCAGTAATACATTTTATTTTTTAGACACATTAGTGTCTGAATTACGAGTGAACTCATTTTTCTAGACTTTAAGTGTTATTGATATTATGTGCTCGTTTATCGTGGACATTTAGTTACAAATTATTGTTTTTGACAAAACATTTATTTTTTAATCTTAGAATTGTCTGACTTTAGCTATAGTGCTATAGTATTGATCAGAAAGATTTTTTTAAATTCATGTAGGTAAGTAAACGTCTGCATAATTATCTTAAGAATAACATTATCAAAGTTGTTGTTATAATTTCAGAAAAGGTGATAAACTTCCTTAAAATCATAAAATTAATTACAAATCTACCGTAGCCAATGATATGTTGCACCTATATTTTTTACTTTTAGAAAATCCACACAACAATCTAAATTGAAAAATGTATACTTAGTTATCAACTTTCGCCCACATTATTTAAATAAATTATTCCGTACCAAAAATTTTCACAACATCGAGTTCGGCTAACTGATGTCACATCAACAATTCATCTGGCACTTTCACGAGAGGCATAAAAGGGTCGTTGACCCCGTGACGTCATGAATACATAGTACATGACACACTGGTCTGCCGATTACAGTCGGACAAAACGTGATGACAAAGAAACAATCACGTGAATTTTATTAACAGGATTAAACGTTTTGATAGTTTGGCAAAATTTGCACAAAATCTCTGTCGGTTGAATTTATTGCTGATTTCTATTTGTAAAATAATATACGCAAAGATTGAGATGCTGAATATGCTGATGTCGTATCTAGCATGATTTGTTGACAATATTTTTGCTAAATAATAATAATTATTAAATATTAAAAAAATCTGCAAATTTAAAAAAAAATTGTCTACAACATCTCTTTTTTTTACGTCACTCTATATATGTTTCACTTTTATATTCTCTCGCAACTATCGAACCGTTAATCCAATCTGCATGAAACTTGGTAGGTCAATAGATTGTGTTATGAAAATTTTAAATTTGTACAAAACAGTTTATTTACAATTCCATTTGCAACACACGGTCAGATTAATTAATAAGTTCTGCCCGCGAGACCTCCACTAATAAGTTCTGTAATTAGTTGCCAACTGTACCTATTTCCTGTTTAATTTGTGAAGTAGAAGTTCTGAAGGTCTGTAATTCTATCATAAGCCCCGCGGGTTGATGAGGTACTTTAAAAGTTTTCGAAAACTTAGTTTTCTGAAGTTTTTCAACTTCTACCAACGTAGAAGAATCTAATTCAACGTGATCATATGTCATTTTTTTTTTCAAAATATCCGTACCTCCGTACCCATATTATAAATGTGAAAGCGTGTTTATTTGTTTGTTTATTTGTCCTGCTTTCACGTCAAAACAGAGCAACGGATTGACGTGACTTGTGTGGAGATAGTTGGAGGGCTGGAGAGTAACATAGGCTACTTTTTATCCGGGTACCACGCGAGCGAATCCGCGGGCAGCAGCTAGTACAAATATAATATTTAAACCTAATTTTGTTAATATAACACGATTCCTAATTTAAGTTTATTACTGTTATTGACGGATCAATTCCCAAAATTATAAATAGGAAGACATAATTACGTCACCACAACGTAAAGACGTTATAAATTAAAAGGCATCAAAAGAAACATAATTACGGTGTCAAGATCTTAATTTAAAGGCACATCAAAGATATTTTATTATTATCAGCGTCAAATTTAGTAAAAATTGAGTACCTAGATAATAAATTTAGACACAAAACAAGCTCACGTCTTTTTCTATAGGGAAAATAGACATCCATTTAGGATTTTATTATCAAACTTTTTATTAACCGAAGCAAAACGTCAACACAACTGTAACCATAGATTTCGTTTTGTTTCCTAATTTACTAATGTAACAACGACTCTGTCGTTTTCAAAAAAATTACTGTCATTTTGGAGAACGAAACAAAACGCAGCGGTAGGAAAACGGAATGGTTGACGCTGTAAATTAGTAGAATTGGGGCCCAGATCTGAACACATTCAAGATACCTAATTTAAAAGTGCCTAAGTCCGTTACAATTCCTAATAAACAAAATAAAATTAAAATAGGTTGGTAGTTAAAGGTCCTGCTGTGGTTCTACTATAGTAGTGGCCTTTTTAGCCCCGCGAACAAAAATAGCTTCGATTTATAGTTTTTAGTATCATTAGTGACATCAGGCTCCCGATGTCAGGTTTTTTATGCCTTAACACTTTCAGTGCCCGCATGTCACATGCGGATGTTGCGTGCAGTTGGCCATGGCAGTCTCCGTCTCAAAGAACCTAGTGGCTGGGCAGGGAATAGGTTATAAGCCTTCTATCAGGCTGACTAACGTGTTGTTATGTAGGTTGCGTTGAACAAAACCTAGCTCATGTCTACATTGCTACATCGTGACGTCACAGTGTTGTATAACCGATGTCACCGAGCTCTTGGCAGGTGGCAAACCCTTTCGAATGCGACACAGAAGCTCTATTACGGTACAAGAGTCATTGTGGGGCATGTGCGGTGGCCATGAAGATGGAGCTCTTTGGGACAGAAGAGAGTTCGTAGCTCATTTTAAAATGGCTGTTGTAAGGGTATCAATTCTAGTAGGTACCGAACTTTTTATCAACCTCAAGCAAAACCTCAACTAAACCTTAGATTTTCGTCTGTTTCCTATTCTACTAAATGACAAACAACTCAATTGTGGTCAGTTTTTAGCTAAGGTTTGGACTTTGGCAGAACAAATTTTTGAAAAGCCTTTCTACTATTCACCAAATGGCTGACATTTATGAGATCGAACCAAAACGCAGCGGAATGATTGACGTTGTCATCTAGAAGAATTGGGGGAAGGTTCAGCCCGCGACATGCGGAACATGGAATGGCTTGGCAGGGAATGAAAGGTCAGCAAAACATCGAGATTAGCAATAAATAGTATGTTTCTATTAAACGTTCCAAGCAAATGCATCTACCATAATATTTTACTGGTTGTAAATGGTTAATATGCAATAATATAGAGTGTTATGCGTTAACTCCAATACAAAATATAAAACTACTACAAAAGCTAATTGCAAAATGTGAGCATTTCTTTTATTATTTTAGGCTTCTGCTTGCGCCTTAATCTGGTGAAGCGGTCAAAATGACTTACAATATTGTTAAAGCCCAAAATGGGCACTCTTGTTAATAAGAATTGTATCCCACAAAAGAAAAATACATTGTCACACTCAACGTACGGCAATAAATGCGAGAGAGATATACTCACCTACCTTCTACCTGTTTTTAAAAAATTTATTAAAATTAAAAGAACTAAGTAGGTACATCTAAATTATTAATGTATTATTAAAAAACATGCATTTGGCTACGCCCTGATAATTATTCAAAATTCCTTTTTAATTTGACATGGAAAGGTACAACTTTTTTTTAACATGAAAATTAAAAAATCTACATCTAAATCGTTAATGTATTAACAGAAAACAACAGCATTTGGCTACGCCCTGATAATTATTCAAAATTCCATTTTCATTTGACATGAATGCCGCGCCTCGCAAGATTAATGATAGTTCCAATTATACGGGAGCCGTGGACACCCTACCCATTACTCTGTTCGTTTTGTTGCTATGAAAGTAGAGTTATGTTGTATATTCCATATTTTGTACGTGATATGTAACTATTTAGAGGTAATGGGGCGTCCATTAATTATGTGAGGTGATTTTTGCGATTTTTCGACCCCCCCCCCCCCCCCCCTCCGCCCTCGGTGAGATGTAGTGAGATTTGGCTCGACCCCCTTCCCCACCCCCTAATCTCACGTGAGATTGAAAATTGAACAATAACATTCATAAATAGGTAAGTACCTACTCAAATTCGTAAATTAATATTTATTCTAAATCAGTCCACGGGGATTTTTGTGTGGTCTCATTAGTTATTAAAACCAACATGTCCATGTGATTTTAAATAAAATCATCGGCATTTCACGTTTCTTGCTGCAGAAAAATTACGTGATATTTGCCGAGGCCCCCCTCTACCCCACGTGAGATTGGGTGAGATTTGGCACGACCCCCTCCCCCCCCTAAAAGCCTCACGTAATTAATGGACGCCCCCTAATGAGCGTTTTGGTTTAGCCAATTTGTCATACATAGATTTAAAATGCTCATTTATATAAGCAGTGGTGGTCGAGTGGGACGCCTCGAATCTAATTCAATCTGTTATGAATAGCAAAATAATCTAGTGCAGAGACCTTACTAGTACTTAGAGACCTTACTACGCTAGTGTGTATGAACCTTATTTGAATAAAGTTATGTTGTCTATGGTGTAAGCTACAAGAAGCAAGTTGTTTTATTATAGGTTATGGGCCCAGAAACTAATCTAATTTAAGTTCGTTGGAATTCTTGCATCAATGGATATTTCAAAAATAACTTTAACTTGCAATGTACCTACCAGTATATTTATGTATGTTTGTTCGGGTCAAATCTTGAATGTTTTTGACCCACTTCCCAGTAGGTATCCGATTGAGCTGAAATTTGGCACACTTGATTCTCAGTTACAAATTGACAATGTTGGTTACAGCGAGCTGATGATGAAGTCAGGAGCTGTTCAAAACAGCTCTTTAGTAAATAGGCCGATTGAGTTGAAACTCGGCTTCTGTCAAGTTCCGACTACGATGTAATAATAATGGTGACAGCGAGCTGATCTGATGATGGAGTCAGAGCTGTTCAATGGAACTTCTTAGTGAATTGAATAATAGTTGAATTTCCGTGTTTGGGCTCATTGAAATCAGCTCACCCTTACCCGATAAAAACTTGTCCTGAAAAACATTTTTTCAACAAATAACTTATTCCTTACTATTTATTCGCCCTTATATGTAGGCTTGCTACTGTTATACCCTACTTAGGTTCTGGGTGTACCATGCCTTAGCAGAAAGCCAACTACCTCTCATAGTTGTTGAAACCATACGTATTTCGATACGAAAAACTAGTATCAAACCAACATTCCATTTTCAACCTAAAACCACTACACCCAACGCTTAATATTCTCTACAACCCTTAAAGAATGAATACTCACTGGGAAATTGAATTGTAAGGAGTGGGAATAAGGTGGTGTTTCCTTTGGAGATGATGTCGAAGTGTCTCTGTTGAGTTCGTGCGCTCACAGGTCATCGATCTGACCCAGATCTGCGCGAGCGCTGTTGCCGAGCCACAGGTTATGCAGCAGTTGGTATAACGTTTATGGCTTTGTAGTGGTTGTTGATGAAAACTGGCGGTTCGGGATGTGGCTGGGTTTATGATGTGGTTTCGCAAGTAATGTTGGCAAAAAAGATATGTTCGTTATTAATTCACCTTTCTTGAAAATACAGGATGTGTTGTTAGAAACGAACATATTTTTTTTTGGCTCCTAAATAATAACGGTTTGATAGAATAGAGATAGGTACCTAGATCGTTTACAACGAACCTTAGATGAATTTTCGTATAGGTAACACCTTCATTATGGCTTTTCCTTCATTTTTTCTTTTTTTTAATTTTTTTTCTCTTATTCCGAGGTTGACTCCTTTTTTATGCTAAAGTAACTGGACTGTTTTATTTAATTGTGTTTATGTTTAACTCACAATTCAAGGACTTCAAAGGCCAACTTTTCAACAACAATTTACCTAAATCTGGACGTTTTCAAACAAATCTAAATAAACATGCTACTGCAACTTGTTTCTAATAACATTTAAACTCGTCAGATAAACTCGCTAGATGGCGCTGGAGGCTGCGATTGAACGAATCACGATATTTTTAATTTGTAAGTAGGTACATACCTACCTACTTACCTAAGAAGGAAATAAGATGGCTTTCAAGTAAGCTACAAAAACTTAAAAAATGCAAACAATTAATGTGATTCTTCCTATAACAATATAAAATCATTTTAATAAAAATTAAATAGGTAAAAACCTATGTCAAATTTAGGGTTCTTCTAGGTAGGTAGGTTAGGTACCTACTTAAAATTTCAAAGATCTTAAAAATTTTCACAATTTCAACACAAATTCAACAGAAAAAAATGTGTCAGATTAAGAAAAGGCTACGCTGAGAATTTAGGTAGGTACCTATAATATTAAATTGTTGTAGGTAGGTATCCAACATAATTCAAATAATCATTTAAGTACCTATGATATTTATATATGTATGTATCTGTATATTTGGTCTAGTTTATCCAATAACATTCAAGTAAATAAATAAACGCCTCAATATTTAGCTAGCCGTCAGCATGAGTGATGAGGAAGCGAGACGTCAGCTCGTATCGTGACAGACTGACAGTCGGACGAAACGTGTTGTTTGTAATGTCCTAACTTGGATACATAGCTTTAACTTTATCCTGTGTAATGCTTTACTTAGCTAGTAAAAGCTGAACTTTATGGGTATAATACGAAACGAAAAGTAATTCACAGATTTCGTGCCTCACACGACTATCGAGCACATTGGCCTCCTCCTTTTTGGAAGTCGGTTATAAAGGTTAGGCTACAGTAGTATTATTATCTATTCTATGGCTACAGGGCAAACCCCTAACCCGATGTCTTTGTTTAAGGCTCAAATTGTAGCTATAACACTTTTGAAACTATCATGGTTGCAAACATTGTAAACACTATAAACGGGATATTTACCATGATTTTTGGATTTTTGAGTCCAAAATATAGAGCGCCAAATTCAAAAATTCGGAATTTTTTTTTTTACTATTTTGGCCATAACTTTTTTTGTTTTTTATTTTCTAGAATAATTTTTTTTGCATCTTACAACTCTCGTGAATACGCGTCTTTTGAATATCATATCTACACAACTCTCCGAGATAGGGGATTGCACTTTTTCGTGAAATCGGAGCCTGCACTGGAGCGAACGAAAAGACATTTCCAATGTCAAAAACGAAGCATGAGTAATACTCCCGTCTGTAAGCGACGCTCTGAGCGGTCACAATTTGGATGGGTGACCGCAAGTGGCATTAACAGCTGAGCACTTCCGTACTTCGGAGGGCAAGTTAATTGTCAATCCCGACTTTTTAGTTACTAAGCCATGACGTAGGCCTTTAGGCAGCCTATAACCTCCATCACCAGTGTTGGCCACTAGCTCATACGAAATAATTTACTTACCTACTTACTATCAATTATATTATGCCCGTGACAAACACGTCTAGGTCGTCCTGCCTGCTTGACGCGGACTAAAGACAAGACGTCCCAATTAGGATGTTTTCGAGTCTTCATTTTGCGTGCGCTAGAAACATACTTAAGTACCTACCTACTTACTACCTACCTACTATTATTTTAAATGTCATTACTTACTATGCTATGAGTTAGACATGCGGGCATTAGTTTTAACTTTGGTCCAGATTGCCCATACTTCTTTTCTGTAATCATTGAGAAATCGGCCCTAAAAATAAAAGACAAAGGTAGATTAGTAGATTTTCTATCTGCTTTTTATTTAATTATCCATTTACAGTGCGCTGTACCGTCACATCACAAATTGAGCTCTATTGCGGCCATTTTGCATAACGTCTTCTAGCGGCAGATAATTGTTTGGAATCTTTCCATCAAGTAAGTTTCCGTTAGTACCTTCGTTCCTATTATCCCGACCACTGTAACGTTACTTGCGTAACGAAAAAAAAAACTTTGACCTTTACATCCTTACTAAATGATTTATACAGTATCAGGAGGCAATCTTTGCCTACACTTATCGGGATAGGTACTAGTGCCTGGGTCAATGTTGAGATGGAGTAGGCTTGCCCAGCACCTACACTATCCTCTCAGGGTTTCTTTCCTCACAGGAAAGACATGGTCAATACGGTGGGGCTGACTAAGCCGCGGGTTTCCTTACGATGTTTTCCTTCACCGTTTAGAGCTCGTGTTAGTGCGCGTATAAATTTTTTCGAAACGAAAAATCCGATGATGCACGGCCAGGATTCGATTCCACGTAACGTAAGATTTTGTATTAATTCAAGTATTTTGGGTTTCTTTTTTAAACTTTTGATGTAAGTAGATTGGTGTGATTCAAAAATAACATCATTCAAAATTTTATAAGTACTTACAACAACCTTTGCTTCTGACTTATTTATGAATAATAAATTACATTTTGGACATAAAGTAAAGGTAAACTTCAGGCTTTTAAGAGAGCAGCGTTTTGATGGTCCTTTGAAGATGATTTCATCACTGAATGTGAACCTGAACATACTATGACGCTGCTTGTTTTTAAGGCATTCCTGGCAAAAGATTGAGTGAAAATGTGTGAATGCGTTTTGGAAAATGCCCTGCGGTACCACTTTCATACTGCTGTACATAATTAAAGTTGGCGCCGGCGCCCGCGCTTTCTAATATCGACTGAGTACAGGCTAGCACAACACTGCTTAGTTTTTAAATATACGACGGATACTTTCTGGGGCTTTGCCGAAGACCCAAACGATGGGTCAACCAGACAGCACGGCTGATTGTCTAACTTGTCTCATACTCATACCTCAAATTGGTCTCAAGCTGTCAATAAGAATAAGAATAAGAATCATTTATTGTAAAACTGTGTAAAGAAAACATCAGGCGAACTATTTGGAATATTTTTGTCCAAACAGTTCGACGATCGGACTACTAGGAGGACAGATTGGAATAAGCGGTATTTTGTCGCGTTCGGTCTCTTTGACAGAGCTACTTGCGTGATCACTGGATGACACTGAATGTCGTGGGTTCAAATGTCATCTAAACTTACAAACTTTCACATTTACAAAATTAAAATTAAAAATACAGAATCTGTTAATAATTTTGACTACGAGTGTACACGACACTAGAACAAGTGTTCGAGGCACCAGGGACGTATATAAGGGGGGGGTTTAGGGGGTCCGGACCCCCCCCTTAGCAAAAGCAAAAAAAAAAAATTGGCGGAACAGGTAGGTATTTCCGTGCATAAACAGATGGTTCATGATGTCCAAAGAAAAAAAATTGAACTAGGTACACCCGACTTTTTGTTTTTATATTGTTTTTTTTTTTAGCATGTTTGGCTAGAACAATTTTTTAAACTTATAAAAAAATTGGGAAATATAAAAACCACAACTTCGATTTTTGAATACCCCTGGGCTGTTAATTTTTGTACATTTTGGAACCAGGGGTGTATTTTATTTACCCTTGGGTCAAGAGGGCCATGACCAGGGGCAAGCTGGGAGGCTCTCAGCTTCATGCGCCTTTCTTTTTGTCCTTATTATGTCTAAAGAAATTGTAGGAAAGCTTACCTAACTAACAACAACTAAAACAAACTCATTTGGTTGTAAGTTTGATAGACATCAAGACTTGTGTAATTTATTAGTAATGACTTATTTTCCGAGACTGACCTTGCGATTTTTAACTTTACAGGAAACTGGGATTAAACGGGGATTCTGGGAATAAATTCTCGAGGCGATTTTAGGCAAACATTTCCTAGTGTCATATTTGTCTTAAAAAAATTCGGCTCGCTTCGCTCGCATACAGCTTTATGAGTGTTTTGCGAGCAAAGTGCGTTATGTCTGACCGCAGAATAGGAACCGATCCTTTTCTTTGAGCATGTAAGCAAAATCAAGTGCCACATGTTGCATTTGTGATAAAAAAAATCGGCTCGCTTCGCTCGCATAATAGGATAGGAACCGACAAGCAACCAGCCTTTTCTTTGAGCACCATAAGAAAAGTCATGTGTTACTTGTTACATAATGTCTTAAAAAACCCGGCTCGCTTCGCTCGCATATTAGCTTCATGAGTGTTTTGCAAGCAAAGTGATTTATGTCTGACCGCAGAATAGGAACCGATCCTTTTCTTTGAGCACGTAAGCAAAATCAAGTATCACATGTTGCATTTGTGATAAAAAAAAATCAGCTAGCTTCGCGCGCATAGAATAGAATTGAAACTGACAAGCCACCAGCCATTTTTTTGAGCACCATAAGAAAAATCATATGTCACTTGTTGCATTTATCTTAAAAAAATTCGGCTCGCTTCGCTCGCATATTAGCTTCATGAGTGTTTTGCGACCAAAGTGAGTTATGTCTGACCGCAGAATAGTAACCGATAAATAGCCATCCTTTTCTTTGAGCACAGCCTTTTCCAAAGAAAAGGCTGGCTTATGGTGCTCAAAAGCACCTCAAAAATCATGTGTCATTTGTTGCATGTCTTTAAAAAATTTGGGCTCGCTTCGCTTGCATATAAGCTTCATGAGTTTTTTGCGAGCGGAGTGTAAACCAAGTTTCAAGCCCGAGACAAGTATTTGCAGATCATAGAAACATTTGTCCCGCGACGGGAATCGATCTCATTAACGCGCATTGCGTGCTAGTACGGTAGTCATAACGCGTATGAAGTCGCGGGTCATAGTGTATTGAACCTATGTATGGGGTGGCAAAACGAAGGCTGGCTCAGGGTTCAGAATTAACATACACCACTATTTAGAACCCTTCAAACCCCCCCCCCCCCCAGGATCTACAATTTAAGTGCGGGAGAAAACTATTCAATCTTTGTATTTTGGAACCCTTGGACCCCCCCCTTATCAAAGCTATATATACGTCCCTGCGAGGCACCACAGACAACGGAACCACCAGCGACCACGCCTTGATGAAACGACGGCTGACCGCTTCTCATCGTGTCACTGGCCTCTTACTCTTACTACTGGTTTTTCAGTTGGTTCTGGTTCTGATTGGACTGGTTCGAAGCGCTCCTGGAGTAGCTTGCTTAGACGTTCTTGATTGATCGTTGAAGTTAAGCAGCGTTGTGCGCGGTCACTTTTAGGATGGGTGACCGCAAGTGGTATTACGAGCTGAGCGCTTCCGTGCTTCGGAGGGCACGTTTATTGTCGGACCCGGCTTTTAAGTTATTAAGCCATGACAGAGGCCTTTAGGCGGCGCCTAAAAATTCCGTCACCAGAGTTGGCCACTTGCTCATACGAAAGAAGAAGAAGACTGGCCTCTTACTCTTACTACTGGTTTTTGTCCAGCCGTTAGCATAATAGAACTCCATAAAAAAACAAAATTCAGTTATTCAGTAGGACCTCTATGATCACTTTGAATCATCTTAAGAACTAGGTGATTCTATTCCTGTTCTTTCGCGACCAACACCGTAAGAATCAGGGCAAGAAACACGGTATGGGGGCGTTCTTTTCGGTGATCCATCCGCTTAAATCTAAATAGTCAAGCTCCAGTGGGGAGCCAGTCGGACAAAGTGAGGCTCGTCAAACTCGTTAAAAAACACAAGAGATTATTATGATACCTTAAAGAAAATTAGCTACACTTGACTTAGGTGGTAGGTAAGGTATCTAGCTATTAGTTTTTAACAAGTAGCTAAATTAAAAATTATAAAAACCGACTTCAATGTTATAGACTGAGCAAAGGACATGGCCGATTCCTAGAACAATTTTGCCCCACAGATGCCCACAGGAAAGAATGCTTGCGTCATGATCAAATTGGGATTTTTGGGTTTGTTTTTTTATTTTATAGTGAGACTCCATTCATCTTCTTCCTTTTTAAAGTGGGATTTAAAAGATAATCTAATTTAAAGCAGCAGGCTGTGACGCCCAGCATGAACAGATGAACCTAGGAAACTATATTTTTTAGGTTCGTATAGTAAAAGCTTTGCTTACTTTGGGGATAGATGGCGCTGTGTGTAATGTCCAACAATAATTATTTAGTAAGTATTATTATGGACTGGCAGAATTTTAAGTGAACTAGGGTATGGAAAATAAATAAAATAATAAATTAAAATAAAAATTCTTTATTTCAGACTTTCATCCATATATTATTTAACACACGGGAATTTTCACGTGAAAATATTATCATTCATTTATATTATGTTAGTATTAGTAGGTAGGCAAAAATCGGTGGCACATTTGAGTGGTAAGTAGGTACAACCGGACAGTCAATGGCAAGTATAGGTTGCCAAGATGGCATGCCTTGACTCCCAAGACTGAATAAGATGAAAGTCAGGCCTGTCGGCTATCGCCTGAAGGAGGCTGTTGCAGCTTGACGCACACAGCTGCTCCCAGTACCTATAATTTAAAGTAAAAAAGAAAAGTACTTAGGAAAAATTGGGAATTTCATCAATAAAATTATCTACACTCATGTGCAGTGATTCTGTACTTACCACCTAAAATAAAATATGATATAAATAAATAAAATAAAAAACCTTTTATTTCTCTATAATTAACATTTTTTTCTTATCACTAATGCTTATAATCTAAGTAGGTACTAGAGAACCCCTAAGGTGAAGGCCTCCTCCAAAGCCAGCCATCTGTCCCTGTCTTGTGCTACTCGGAGCCAGTTTGGTCCAGCAGTTTTCTTGATGTCGTCGTCCCAGCGAGCGTATGGTCTTCCTATGCAGCGTCGACCTCTTGGACCCTCCCAATTTCTCACTCTCCTAGTCCATCTTCCATCGTGTAGACGGGCTACATGTCCAGCCCATTTCCATTTTAGTCAGTATGCATATCCCAAGGCGTCAGTACTTTTTGTAATTTTAAATAAAATATGATAAATCCTCATAAATCACATCACAACACAATCACACAACTGAAACTCAACGAAATTCCTTTTACATCTGTCAAATTCTTGTCCGTTTGTTTTGTTTACTATTTGAGTGTCATGTCAACCGCGAAAAAGAAGGTAGTTTATCTGATAAAAATATTATCTGTGATACCTAATAGCCCCTCCAGACTCTCGGCAAGAAACCCCGACAACACCCGAGAAGCGTGAATGTGAGGAGTTTCTCGCCTTCTTGTTCTCGCGCTTTGGTGTCGGTACCTATTTTTGGCCGAGACAAAGGATTTCAAACAGATCACGAGTGAGAAAATTGAGAGTGTGGATAATTTGTTTGTTCTTCGAGAAGTCTCGGTGAAACTTCTCGCCGTGAGTCTGGAGAGGCATTACGGACTGTAGTACCGGAAGTGACTAAAGTTACTAATAAAATAACATAATTATATTCCCACAAGGCACGAGATATCTAAGTATTCTGTATGTACCAGTTAATTTTGTGATATTTTATTTAAATAATATTATTCAGACGCATAGTCTAATTCGATATTCGGCTCTCTGGGGCAGTATTCGGCCAAATCCTTTCTGCACACTCGACTCGAGGTGCATTTCTGTTCATAACTCTGAAGATCCTTGTCAGATCCACACCAAATTTTCGTGACACCAATCGGAAAGCCTTACCCGTTAACCTAACCTAAAACCTAAAAATAATGATAAAACTAAGCAAGATATTAATAGTAAAGACCACAAAAAACCACAGAAATTAATACTTTTCGAGCGACTAATGCTATTGGATTGGCCGTGTGTTGTTCAGATTACTTCAGTTACACCTATATTTAATTCTTTTTTCTAAAGTTCAGTTGCAGCATATTTTGATGATGATAAGATTGTAGTAAGTATATAAGTTATGAAAATTATCTTAGTTTTTTTCCACTTGAACAACTACGCATTTTACTTACAACAACAAAATGCACTTGTTAGCCAAAAATAAGTCCACACTCCAATTACCGGGCAAAATGTCATGAACAATGTTGCAAGAATGAAATATTAATTTTGAGCTAACTCGACCCCTGGCCTTTGGTAGCCTTATCGGGAAATATATTGCTACCAATTACTGAAGGACTAGCTGTTGCGCTCGGCCAGACTCGTAAGTTGCTATACTCTGGTTTCCTATATAGCAGTGTTTATTATGCGTTACACGAGCTCTAATCGGTGAAGGAAAACATTGTGAGGAAACCAGTTGGCTTTCTAATAGCGTCGATGGGCTTGCAACCTGTCACGTATGGAATGTTAACTTCTGCAAAATATGGGAATGTACCAAATGTGTTTGGACGACCCCCTTAGACATCTTCAAAGGATCTAAAAATGCCTAAAAGATCCGAAAGATTATGTCTACCGCACCTTGAGAATACAGTTGTGATCATATGCATACATACATACATAAAATCACGCCTCTTTCCCACAGGGGTAGGCAGAGACCACGGACTTCCACTTGCTACGATCCTGACACACCTCTTTCGCCTCATTCACTCTCATCACATTTTTATCATATGCATTTTTTACTATGTGAATTCTATTTGATCTCTAGAAATAAGTAGAGTCTGTTTTTGGCCATTTTTTATATTGTAGATTGTAGAATGGAAAAAATATCCGGTTTTCATTAGTTAGGTTTGATTGCAGCCTATGTTATCTTTTTTGAAAATCTGTGTTGCTTTATTAACGTAACAATTTTTTTCTCGAATCGAACTTCTTGCACTTGCATTTTTTTTTTTGTATTTACAGACAGACATCAACTTCTGGTTTATATTGATATAATAATACATTAAGAACAATTTACGACAATGATTGGTATTATGAGAAAGTCAGGTCATTTTTGATTGGGTTTATCCTTCTTGTTACTAAGGAAGGAAGTTATTTTGTTACTTTCAGATATAATTATGATAAATGTTATTAGAGCTCCAACTAGGGCACTTATATCGATATAGATTAATAGTGGTTGGTAATATAATATTGTATACTGAGCAATGAAATTATAAAGAGCTGTCACTATACCATGCTGAATTCAGTGCACTAAATGCTAGTCCATTCATAAATTAGTGCTCCGTCTCGCTCTTTGGCCTAAGAATTGCGTATTGTGTATCTTTCTTTTACCGATGCTAACTGACTGAAGTTGGCAATAGTTAGCCTCAGTAAAAGTAGGATGCACAATACGCAATTCTTAGGCCAAAGAGCGAGATAGAACGCTAATTTATGAATTAACTAGTGAACGCCCGCGGCTTCGCCCGCGTGGTCTAATATTTTTGTACCTATCACATGGGACCATACATGTTTACCGGGATAAAAATTAGCTTATGTGTTATTCAAAATTTCATCAGAATTGGTTACGTAGTTATGGAGATACGTGGTAACAAACATTCACACACACACACACACACATACACACACGGACTTTCGCCTTTATGATTTAGTAGGACTAGCAATTATTGCACTGAATTCAGCGTCATCTAATGGCAGCTTATGTGATGGCACATTAGTACTGAAGTACTGATCCACATTCTGACTAACACCTATTTGGTCGTGGTCATGTAACAGATTACGCAACAGTTCCTACGGCAGTGGTTACGTTTCCTGTATAGATTTAAAACGATAATGTAGGTACCTACGTGTTTACGTGATTCATAATGGTCAGGCAACGTAACAGTTAATGTTTTATCCCACTTCTGATAAAAAATATCCAAATTTTATCAATTCGTCAATTCTATGTGGTTATCGGAACCCTTTCAACATTTTAAAATTCATGTTAGGGTGATTTGATCCATTTCAAATTTTAAGTGTCAAATCGCCCATATTCAGTAGTATAAGGGGTTAAAACAAATGACAGATAAAATTACATAATGCCACTTGAAAACTTATATTTTTCACATTGGGGTAGGTTATACGCAGGTCGATGACTCCACAGTACCACTCACACGAAAACAACCCAGTTTTGTTCCACAACTCACCAGCACACCTTCGCTCTAACCTAGAAACCTTACCGTTATAGAAATAGAGGTTAATTTGTGTAGAACTCACCTTTCAAGGGTCCCAGATAACTTGGTCGCGCTATAATCGAATGCAGTGTGCGCATGTGTGCGTGCCGCTCCGAAGATAATAGTAGTGTTGGGAAATAATTGCGAAATTTTTTGTCGAAGATTGGTTATCGTTCCGATCGTTTTGATTGTTTTACAATTGCAGGTTCGTGTTATTATGAAATCTATTAAAACTGAATGCGTGTAATTTGAGAACGCAGATTTTCTATTGTTTTAAGTGCTATCAAATGCTTTCAAGTAGATATATTGTTTTGTAATTCTATTTGGAATTGGGTCGCTGGGTAACTTTGATTTCTAAAGGGCATGATAACTATTAAATATATCTATCTACCACACTTAATTATAATAATGTCCGGTTTTTATGCATAGCTTAATTTGTAAGCAAAATTAGTGTTTTAATCGTTAACATCAGCACCTACCTCCCGATGATTTGCAAGTTTCGTAGTTTCGTCAGTCGTTGCTATAGTTGGTACTGAAGAATCACTACATAGAAACATAGTCGCTTTCCGCTGTCTGTCCCTATGTGTGCTTAGATCTTTAAAACTACGCAACGGATTTTGATGCGGTTTTTTTTAATAGATAAAGTGATTCAAGAGGAAGGTTCATATGTATAATACATGCATAAATAGTAGAGAAACTCTGATAATTTTAGAGGGTTCTAATGTGATGTGACCTGTGCGAAGCTGGGGCGGGTCGCTTAGTATTATTCATATTAAATTCTGTTCAATATAGAGTACCTACCTACCCATTAATCAAAAAACCTACTAATTATTTCCTACTAATAATTTCTACACAAATCAAATAATATCTAATATTATAACCAGTTTAACCTCGTTCTATCGACAGAGTCGACAACCTCGGCGCACCACTAGGGCCGGCCACTGCACTCACTCACACATGCGCAGCGCGCGGCTAGCAACCGACGAAGGCAGAAAGATCTACAGCGCTGCCTCTACCACAGCAAATTTTCAAACGAACTTCCACCGACCGCAACACCCATCGCTGCTTCTGATCGAGAATGTTACAATGCTCTAGAATTAAACAGGCAATGGTTTGTGAAGTTTTAGTTGGGTCGTTGTGAAAGGGTTACATAGTGACTTTTCACAGAACTGCATCCATTTTCTAGGTTATGTAGCAGTAGCTGGGCAAAAACTAGTTGGCACATGGGTTTTAGTTTTAAATGACGGATGCATTCGCCATGTAGGACAGGCTAGGTTTTCTAAAACGGTCTAGAAATGCATTCTTAGTGCTAGTTGAAAAAAGATGTGGCAAGTTTGGTGGGCGAATTTAGGATTCGATAAATGGGGCGTAGGTATTAGGAAACTACAAATTTCGCACACGTTTGCAAACCTTTCAGGTACCTACTTGCTCAATGTTTCCAAGAATCAGAATATTAATTCAGTACATTTCTCACAATGGATCTAGGCATTCGTGAAGTTATCCGTTTCCTGCGCAGTAGAAAATTTTGTATGAAAAAGCTGCACTGCGCATCGAAACGGCTAACTTCACGAATGCCTCGATCCATTGTGAGAAGTGTTCTAAAATATAGATTTGGTAGTAGAAAAGCGAATTTCTCCATTTTTTGTAAGATTGTATGAACTCATTCTATAGGTAGATACGTGTCGGGTAAGAGTCCAACCAATGAAGATTAATAAGCAGACTTTTTCATTCGTCATTTTTCAAGTCACTTTTTCAGATCTTTTAAGTCTAAAGTGGTAGTCAGAGGCACGTTAAGCTACATATTTGGTATACCTACATTTTTTTTTTTTTTTTTTTTTATTTATTTATACAAAAACACAAATGGACTTACAGAAAGGTCCAAGTCGTCCAAATGTTATAATAAATCACTTATGTTAGATACATTTAAAAATAATAATAATCAATTAGTTAGTATAAGTACAATAACAGTAAAAGTAATAAAATGGAAAATTTATAAAGAGTCAAAATTAAAATTAAAAAATAAATATAGCATGCGATAAAAACTAACAGCGTTGTCAACGAAAACGTCAGCATCTGTTTGACCTAAGAAATTATTAAGAAGAGCTAGTGCTCGCGGCGTAGGTGCCGCAGCCCCAGCACAGGTACGCAAACCAGGCGGTTGCGCAAACAGTGGCGGTTGACGCCGCGGACCCTGTCCACCCACAGCACCAGTCATACGCAGTCGTGGGACATTTAGTGCCATCCGTTCCAAGGTCTCTCGATTGTCCACCCCACCGCGCAGAATCATAAAGTAATGCATGAGCAGAAGCATATTTCGTCTCAGCTTGAGCGTGTCGAGCCCGACCATCCCGGAAACGAATAGAGAGGGGTACAAGTAGGGGTAATAACCGTACATTCTTTTGTACGCATATCGAGCAAACTTGCGCTGGACTCGTTCGATCATCAAAGTGTACTTAGTTTCATGAGGGTCCCAGACAATCGCTCCAAACTCAAGGCGACTGCGCACATAGGCTTTATAAAGCATGAGCGCTGCTCGCAAGTCAGGGAACTCCCACGTAGTCCTCATTATGAAGCCCAGTGTTTTACAGGATTGCTTACAGATATTTGTGACGTGTGTGTTGAAGTCAAGTTTTGAATCCATAGTGAGGCCCAAATCACGTATGGCCACCACTCGCTCCAGCGGAGTGTCAGCTAGTAAATAAGAATGTAGAACTGGAAAATGACGACGGGTAAATGTCATTACCTTGCATTTGGAGATGTTAAAATGGAGACGGTTATTAGTACTCCATTCAACAACCGAATTTATGTCTTGCTGGAGCTTATGACAGTCTTCAGCCACATTAACTGCAGTATACAGCTTGAGGTCATCTGCAAACAGGAGGCACTTTGACGTCTCAATGACTGATGGAAGGTCATTTATCATCAGTAGAAATAAGGTAGGGCCTAGAGTACTGCCTTGACTCACTCCTGAGCGCGTGAAGTACTGGTCAGATACATACTGTTTAAGGGTAACATATTGAGAACGTCCACTAAGGTATGACGCAAAAAAACTGAGGAGACGTGGGGAGAAACCCATCAGAGCTAATTTTTTAAGAAGGATGTCGTTGTCCACAAGATCGAATGCTTTTTTGAAATCAAAATATGCTGCGTCAACCTGGAGTCTAGCATCCATACTTTCCAATACGTAATCAGTAAAGTTGATGTGATTTGTATTGGTAGACCTAGCAGATCGAAAACCGTGCTGCGCATCACTTAGTTGCGCACTAACTTGTCTACGGATTTTCATGTCAATAATTGATTCAAATATCTTTCCAAAGACTGAGGGAACCGCTATTGGCCTATGCATCTCAATTTCTATACTAGCACTACCCTTGGGTACTGGAGTTACTTTAGATATTTTCCAAGGTGTTGGATAGCGAGATTGATTTAATGCGAGATTGTAAAGGTGCAGGAGCGGTCGCTCAAAAACAGCCCCACAATCTTTCACCAGATAAGCTGGGATTGCATCAGGCCCAGCAGAAAAACGCGGTTTCAAGCGTTTTATAGCCTGTCTCAAGTCGGTATAAGTAATATGATCCAAGATGACCCAATCCGACGTGGCGTCGGCTACACTTTGCTGGGCAGCATTTGGATTTAGTTGAGGTATGTTTTCGTGAAATACCGAGCTGAAAAATTTAGCAAAAGTGTTAACAGCCTCTTGTCCCGATACCATACTACCCTTCCACTTGTACTCCTGCATAGTTCGTCGATCTTTGCGTTTATCTTTAATGTAGCTCCAGAATTTTGCAGGATCTCGAATAATATTAGTGTACCGGTCTGGTACTGGGGGGTGCTAGCCTGCTTGAAGGGTTCTGACGAAAGTAATTCCAAACTCGTTCGGTGCTATTTTGATACATTGTAGAAATATTATAAATTATCTATGACTTTTAGCATGAACAACAGTGGGAGAATAATGTTACCAACAAATAAAGACACTCCCGACGAATGGGGAAGCCCTAACACCATAGAAATCGTGATTTTAGTGGCCGCGCGACCCCTCAAGTGCCCTGGGCCATTGTAGTGGCCTAAGGCAATCGGGCGGCTAAGGGATTTGTCCTAAGGGGGTAGGCAGTGAAACACACCTAACTAACAATTACATTTTCCTTATCCTAGTGCTTATAAAACTCAGATCACAGTTTATTCACAAAATTAATAACTAATTATTTTAAGCACTCTCTTATCTTATATCGTCCTGCACATTTCTCCCGCCGTACAACGCTGTTGTACCCTCCATTGGGTGTAGGGCGATGTCGTCCGTCTGCAGGATCACCAGCTTCCTCACTGGCCGTCGCAGGGTCCCGTTCTTGGTCGTCACGTCGACTGCGCGTACGATGCCGTCGGGTCCAGGGAATGTTGCGGCGACCTTTCCTCGAGTCCAGAGGTTCCTTGGCTGGTTGTCATCCACCACCTTCACCAGATCACCAGGTCGGATTGAGGGTCCTCGACCATGGGGTTCTCGGCGGTTTTGGAGATCAGGTAGGTATTCCTTGAGCCATCTGTCCCAGAAGATGTCAGATAGTCTCTGGGAGGCTCGCCAGCTCGCTCTCGTCACTGTGTCCTTTTCGGTGAAGTCTCCTGGCGTTGGTAGGTGTCCCGGTCCGCCCAAAAGGAAGTGATTGGGGGTCAGCGCCTCGGGGTCCTCTTCGTTCACCGACACATGTGTGAGCGGTCGGCTGTTGACGGAGTATTCCGCCTCCATCAGAAGTGTATGGAGTACTTCTTCGGAGGGGAATCGCTCATGCAGGGTGGCTTCTAGGGCGGTCTTGACTGATCGGACCATCCTCTCCCAGGCGCCCCCCATGAATGGAGCGCCGGGGGGTATGAATCTCCAGGAGATGGTCTTCTTGGCCGCTTCCTCCGCTGTCGCTGTGTCGATGGCTCTTCGAAGTTCCTTGTCGGCTCCTCTCAGGTTGGTCCCGTTGTCCGACCAGATCTGGGTGGGCTTGCCGCGGCGAGCCATCATCCTTCGGAGCGCCATGATTGCGGAGTCTGTACTGAGCGTCGCTGCTATTTCGAGATGCACTGCCCGGGTAGTTAGGCAAGTGAAAATTGCGACGTATCTCTTCTGATGCGTTCGCCCCACTGTTATGTATAGTGGGCCGAAATAATCGACACCGACATATGTGAATGGCCGTTTATGGTGGGCCAAACGACATAGCGGTAGATCACCCGTTCTCGGATGCGGCGGGTTCTGTGTCCTCACTCGGCAGAGTAGACACTGGCGTATGAGCGTGCGAGTGATGGGTCGCAATCGCAGGATCCAATGTTCTTGGCGGCACTCGTTGATGGTTGCTTCGACTCCGGCGTGATGTCTTCTCTTGTGCACCGCTTGAATCCAGAGCTTTACTGTTGGGCTGTTCCCGTCGAGTACCAGTGGGTTCTTGAGTTGTTCTGGCACGTTCTCAGTAGCTTGGATTCGGCTTCGTAGTCGCAAGGCTCCATCCGTGTAGGTGACGCTCAGCTGTTTCAGCCGACTTTCCCTGCTGATTGGTTTTTCTTTCTTGAGATCTTCAATCTCGCTCCAGAACGCTTCTTCTTGCGCCGCTCGCATCAGTAGGTTTTCTGCTCGCGATAAAAGCTCTGCTGAGAGGGGCAAAGCTTTCGCGATTTCTTGGTTCTTCTTTATGTTCGTGGGCTGAGTGGGTGTCATCTTCTTAATATTTTTCTTCCAGTCAGGATCGGAGTCGGCGTTCTTCTTGGTTCTCTTGTAGTTCACGTGCTGGGTGGCTGTTTTACAGAGTTGTATGAACTGTAAAACCCGTGCTGTGGCGAATCTAAGCCGGTCCCAGCTGGAGAACCGCGTGACTTCCGGGAGTCCCTCGGAAAGTCTTAGGTGATCCTTGACTGTGATGTGATGAACTCGTTCTTCACCCGTGGCATCATCGATCGGTGATGATGTTGTCTCCTTTGGCCAATCTTCCTCTCTGGCGTGTAGGAAGTCGGGCCCTTTGTACCATCTGTGGTTCTTGTCGAAGTCGATTGGTACATCTCTCGTGGCGTCGTCCGCCACGTTCAGCTTCGTGGGCACCCATCGCCATTCGTCGACCGTAGTGACGTCTTCTATTGCTGCGAGTCGATGGGCAACGTACGGCTTGTACGATCTTGATCCAGTCTTGATCCACGCGAGGACTGTTCGGCTGTCTGTCCAGAACGTTTTGACATCGGGCTTCTGTTCGTGCTCTTCTATGACGGCTTCGGCGAGTCGCGTTCCCATGACAGCGGCTTGTAGTTCGAGTCTCGGGATCGATGTGAGCTTGAGTGGCGCCACTTTCGCTTTCGCGATAATAAGCGAGATGCTTATTTCGCCGTTCGGCGCGATCGCTCTCCAATAGAGTACCGCGGAGTAGGCAGACTCGCTGGCATCGGTGAAGACATGTAGCTGTAGCTCTCGCGCGTCGCTATAGCGTAAATACCATCTCGGTATAGCGACATTGTTCAGGCTGCGGAGATGTTGCATCCAAGTCTTCCATTGATCCGCCAGGTCTTCCGTGATCTCGTTGTCCCAAGACGTTCCTCGGCGCCAGACTTCTTGGAGAATCTGTTTCGCTCTGATGGTGACTGGGGAAGCGAAGCCGAGCGGGTCGAATAGTGACATTACTATTCGCAGGGCTTCTCTCTTGGTCGGTGTCTTCCCATCGAGCAGTGGTTCGGTGATTCTCGTGAGATTCAAGTTGAAGGTGAGCTCGTCTGACTTGGGCTTCCACATCAGGCCCAGGACTCGTTCTGATTTCTCTTCGCTTCTGTAGAGTTCAGTGTTCTGTTCAGCGTCCTGTTCTCCAATGGCCTCGATGAGTGTAGGCGAGTTCGACTTCCACTGTTTTAGTTCGTAGCCGGCTTTTTTCTGAATGTCACGTACGTCGCTGGCTATGCGTACGGCATCTTCTAAGTTCTTGAAGCTGTCCAAGTAGTCGTCCACGTAGTGCTTCTTTATGATCGCTGCAGTCGCTTCCGGGTGAGACTGCTGATATTTCTCGGCGTTGATGTTCTTGACGTAGATCGCTGTCGATGGTGAGCTCGAGGCCCCGAAGATCAGGGAGCTCATACGATACTCCTCAGGGGGCTGGTCATCTCGGCGATCCTTACGCCAGAGATATCGTAGGGCGTCTCTGTCGGCTTCACGGAGTTTGACTTGCATGAACATTTCTTTTATGTCCGCCGTCACTGCTATCTCGTGCTGGCGGAACCGCATGACGACTCCAGGGAGGGACTGAAGGAGGTCAGGGCCCTTGAGCAGCATGTCATTGAGAGAGACTCCTCTTGTCTTGGCGGCGGCGTCGTGCACCACCCGCAGCTTGCCTGGCTTCATAGGGTTTATGACGGCGAAGTGCGGGAGGTACCAGGTTCTGTTTGGAGTCTTCTCTGGTGGGGCTGGTTCGGCGTACCCCTTCTGGACAAGGGCTTCCATCTGCTCGTTGTACTTCTTCTTCAGTTCTTCATCACGATCTAGCTTCTTCTCTATCCCAAGGAGCCTCTTAAGCGAAGAATCGTAGTTCTCAGGCATAACGATGTCTTCCTTTTTCCAGACCAGCGCGGTTTCGTATCTTCCTTCTTTGTGGACTGTATGTTGGTTCAATATACGAATGGCTTGTTCCTCTGGGTCGGTTCTGGGCTTCTTAGGGTTCAGGCAGATCGCATCCATTGCGAAATATTGCTTCATCATTTCTTCAATATTGTCATCGGAGGAGGCTTCTGATAAGTGTGACACGAAGTGGACGCTGCGACCGAGTGAGCGCGTCGAGCTTCCGTGTAACACCCAACCCAGTGGCGTGAGGGATGCCACTGGTTGGTCGGCGGTTCCTTTTCTGGTCTCCGTGGCAAGTAGGAGATCCACGTTGTCCTCTCCGATGAGGATCCCTGGCGAGGCCTTTTCATAGGTAAGGCCCTCGCTGATGTCTTCTAAGTGTCTGCATCCGCTGATCAGCTGTTTGCAGACCTCCTGTGGCGATGCGTCAAGGGTCTTCAGAGTGTTGGCCTTGATCTGCACAGACTTCTGATTCGGCCCCTTGATGCTGACGGTCACTCTTCTCGATTCAGGTTCAGTGGTTTTAAGAGTGCCGATGGCTTGGATGCGCAGAGGATTGACTGGTCCTCGTGCGCCGACGGATGATGCGATGCTCTCTTCTATGAGCGATACTGTTGATCCATCATCTAGGAGCGCGTACGTGTCGAAAGTACCCTTTGGTCCCGATACCTCGACTGGGATGATCTTGAGGTAAGACTGCTTCTTTCTTGTCCATGTAGAATTGATGATGGCTTCTGTGGTTTCTTTAGGTTCCGCTGGCTTTTCTTTCTTCTCAGAGTGCAACAACCGGTGGTGATAGTGTTTGCACTGGTTGATCTCGCACGGTATGGATTTGCAGCGGTGAGTTCGGTTCCTGGGGCCCAGACAGCGGAAACATAAACGCTTGTCTTTGGCCGTGTTCCATCTTGCATCTACTTCTTTGGACTTCATGGTCTCGCAGTCGGCGGCGGCATGTCCAGTCTTATCGCAGACGGGGCATTTCTTCGTAGGCGGCTGATGCTCCGTGACTGTGTTCACTCGCTGAGGACGCTTTGTTTCTTTAACCGGAGCGACGTCCTCAGGGCGCGCATAGGGCGCGCATAGTTCGGCTTGTTTCTTCATGAATTTTTCAAATTTCATGAGAGCTGGATCTTTTCTTTCTTGCGTGTCGGCGAAGTCGTAGAACTTGAGTCTCATTGAGGGAGAGATCTTGTCTAGTAGAGCCGTAGACACCTCCGGGTTGTGCAGGTAGTGGACGCAGTCGAGAGTTTCCAAGATGGATACGGCGTTGGTGACTTGCGTTGAGAATACGCAGATGTCACGAGGAGCATCGCTGAGGCGAGGTAGGTTCCTCAGCGTGTCCATCTCGAGCATGGCGATAGATTCGGGGCGTCCAAACCTTGATTCCAGGGTCTTCATGATGGTTGAAGGTGCAGTGTCGCTGACTAGTAGGCTCTGCACGGCTTCCTTGGCTTTTCCCTTCAATGATTTTCGTAGTCTGTTGATGTTCTCGACTTTGGAGAAAGTCTCTTCTGTTTCTTTGAATGCTGCGCGGAACGGCAGCCATTCACGATGTGATCCAGTGAAGTCAGGTAGTTCGACGAACTTCGGGCGGTGTCCCGCCTTGATAGCTGTGGTGATCGCTGCGGTCAATGCAGTGAGGGTCTGGTCCAGACTGACTCCCGCCGGTGCTGGCAGTGCATCGGGCGGGGTTTCAAGGTTCGGCTGTTCAGGCTGGGTCCCCTCTACGGCTGGTACGGGCGCTGGTGCAGGTGCAGGCAGCGGCGCAGGATCGGGTTCGGGATGGTGGCTTGCATCGGTGATGGCCAACATCGTAGGCTGGGACTGGTTCATCCAGTTGTTCACTCGTTCGGCGACTTCTGACTCTGAGTACATAGATGCTTCATCTAGTTCCTCTTCTTCCTCTTCATCCTCTGTGTCCATCTCCATTCTGGCTAGCGTGGCGGCCGCTAGCTGGGCTTGGATGCGGAAGAGTTCTTCTTTTGCCTTTGCTATTTTTCGCGCCTTTGTTCGGGACCGCGTGGACTTGGCAGTGTCCAGCAGTGGCGCAGGATCATGGGTCTTGGTCGTCTTCTTCTTGAGACCTGCTCTCGGCGGCGGAGCAAAGTCTCCCTCGACCGCCCTCGGCAGCGGGGCGGGAGGATCCCTGGCGACGACCGTAGACGGAGTGGTAGCACGTGGAAGTTCTCTCGTCGAAGATTCAGTTGCAGTGGTGGTTCTCGTCCCGGAGGTTTCCTCCGAGTCCGTTGTCGTTGCCGTGGTCCCCGTCGTGGTGGTGGTCTCCGTGGTGGCAGTCCTCGAAGATCCCGTTCCTTCCGACGTCGATGCGGATGGGTCGGAGCCTGGCTGTGGCGTCCGACCCTTTCCGACGGAGCGTGTCACCGGCATGTTCTTTCTTCACTGATAAATCTTCTTTTTTCTATTTCTTCGGATCTGCAAGGCTGGCTGAGGTTCTGATGATCCGGCTCGAATGGACCAAATGTACCGGTCTGGTACTGGGGGGTGCTAGCCTGCTTGAAGGGTTCTGACGAAAGTAATTCCAAACTCGTTCGGTGCTATTTTGATACATTGTAGAAATATTATAAATTATCTATGACTTTTAGCATGAACAACAGTGGGAGAATAATGTTACCAACAAATAAAGACACTCCCGACGAATGGGGAAGCCCTAACACCATAGAAATCGTGATTTTAGTGGCCGCGCGACCCCTCAAGTGCCCTGGGCCATTGTAGTGGCCTAAGGCAATCGGGCGGCTAAGGGATTTGTCCTAAGGGGGTAGGCAGTGAAACACACCTAACTAACAATTACATTTTCCTTATCCTAGTGCTTATAAAACTCAGATCACAGTTTATTCACAAAATTAATAACTAATTATTTTAAGCACTCTCTTATCTTATATCGTCCTGCACAATTAGCCTGGGTTTGATTAATATGGTTATCAAATGCAATAGTAATAAGGTTCTTAACTAGTTCCCTGTAATATTTAAACATTTCTTTATTGAATTCCTTCTGAGACTCCTTGAATTTGCGTAAATGAAAATGCTTGTTTTTAATGTTTTTAATAATTTCATGTGTGTACCAAGATGGATACACATACTTTCGTAACTGGTTAGATGCTTTTTTCACTGGAATATTTTCATTGAAACAAGTATTTATTTTATCATAGAAGACCTGAGTTGCTGAATCAATGTCGTTTTCTTTAACAACTTCAGACCAGTCAATATCGCTTAAAGATGAATAGAGTTTGGCAAAATCGGCTTTACGGAAAATCCAATCAGGATTCTGGTTGAAGCGGTGATACGTAGAGCTCACCGACAGGGTAGGGGATACAGCTTTAGGTCCACGGGGTAATTCAAGAGTTATGTCAAGAGGAGGGTGCAGAACATCAATGGGTACTAGCGGCACGAGGGATTTCTCTACATTTATTTGGTTTTTATCCACTCCACTTAAGACCAAATCCAACATACCACCGATTCCGTTCACAACACTGTTAAACTGATGAAAATTACAAAAGTCACAAAAAAGATTAAATTGGTTTACTACATTTACTGAGCAAGAGTTCAGATTAAAGTCACCGATTAGTAATACATCCTGGTCAGAATATTTACAAATAGCATTTTCAATACAATTTAGGACATTTAAGTACTGTGTATCGTTATAACTAGGTGGAAGGTACACTACAAAACACATGAATTTTATATTTTTCCAAGTCACACTAACAGCTAATAGTTCCATGTCATCCGTCAAACCATCAATGTTGGTCATCGGACGTAAGGTGAAATCGTTCCGTGCGGCCAGGAGTTGTTTGAAGTTTTGAATGAATTGAAGATTTGAGTGATTTTGTAGAAGTATGAAGTTTCTTTAATCAAAATTTAAATTTACCCCATTCTGATTGGCCCTAGATCCCTCCCTGCCGGCTCCTAGATTTATTTTTCTAGTTTTCTATGCAGTTTGCATTTAGAATATGGCGTCCAATTTGTAAGGCGTTTTGGTTTTATGGGAATTGATGAAATGTCTCTGTGATCTGTGATCATTAGAACGTACTAAAAATCGCTTAGGATACAATCATGTTTGGTTTATTACTAAAGTAAGTAGGTAGGAAAGTAAGTTCATATGAGCTAGTGGCCAACTCTGGTGACGGAGTTTTTAGGCCGCCTAGAGGCTTCCGTCATGGCTTAACGACTTAAAAGCCGGGACCGACAATTTAACGTGCCCTCCGAAGCACGGAAACGCTCAGCTCGTAACCACTTCTTCTTCTTTCGTATGAGCAAGTGGCCACTTGCGATCATCCATCCAAATTGTGACCGCGCACAACGTTGCTTAACTTCAACGATCAATCAAGAACGTCTCAGCAAGCTACGCCACGTTTTGTCTCCTAAACCAATGTGACTGACACTGTTTTCTTTGAAGCAAAATTGATAGTAATTAGGAAGTTGAGAAATGTACTACTCATAATAGTCCCCTCTTGAAGGTCATAGCTGATTAGATCAACTCGGCACCAGCACCGCACCGTAACGCGTCGATTAATGCATCCGATTCGATTGATTTTCTTCGGAAAGTTTAAATTTTTTCAAACGTCTCTTTCCGAATTCAGAATACAATCCGAGAAGGTCTGTATCGCACTGCTGCAGGGAAATTCTACTAAATGACAACGTCAAACATTCCGCTGCGTTTTGTTTCATTCTTTGAAATGTCAGCCATTTGGTGAATAGTTGAATAGCTTTTTCAAAAATTTGTTCTGCCAAAGTCCAAACCATAGCTAAAATGTCACTACAACAGAGTCGTTGGTCATTAGTAGAATAGGAAACTGACAAAAATCTAAGGTTTAGTTGACGTTTTGCTTGTTGATCAAAAGTTTGGTAGCAGAATCGACACCCAGAACTGTTAAGTCGTCCAGTATATTGATAACATTGTGCTATTTCGATGCCTGGATGTACTACCTACATAGCTGTAACAATCAATTCTTTGGCTTGCAAATATCTACAGACTGGCGAGGTCTACAGCTCACAGAGCCCCTCGTTTGAATTGAAGAAATAGGTAAAACATTTGAAAATTGTACCTATTATTTACTTTAGGTAAGTCTATTTTACCCATTCGCTCGCAGTATAGTAGAATGGGTGAAGATCGCAGCGTTAAGAGGGCATACCTGGGACGACCGAACGGCCGTCGACCGATTGGTCGTCCCAAGTATCGCTGGAGCGACAGAGTAGAAGCTGACCTGCGCGACCTCGGAGCCGACAACTGGCTGGAGGCAGCCATGGACAGAAGGAAGTGGCGAATTCTCGTATCGGAGGCCAAGACTCACTTTGGGTCCCTGAGCCAATGGAGTAAGTAAGTAAGTAAGTCTATTTTACAAAAATAGCCCTGAAAAAGCAATAAAAGAACCTACGGCAGTAAAATCCTTATCATGAGCACGACTTAAACGTAAAATCATTTTTCATGATGAAAATTGATTACTTCTAACCTTCACCGTTATTTTTAACACAGAACTATGCTCTTTATGCCATTGTAATACAGGTTATTTTTACTTGCAATGACGTGTCATTGATGATGTCAGGTGAACGAAAAGCCATGACCATACACAATATCGATTTACAATGTTTCAGTAATTTAATGAGTTGGCAGATGGACTTCATTGCATTGCAAATAAGTACTGCATTTATGCAGTTGATCACTATAGTTTTACATTTACCTACCTACACATAAAAAGCATTAAAAAAAACACATTTTTTAATGCTATTAAGGTAGCAGACAAGCATACCTACGGCCCACCTGATGGTAAGCGGTTACCGTAGCCTATGGACGCATGTGTTTAAATGAGGGATCATTGCACCAATACAATGGACAAGACTGGTCCACCAGTTGTCACCGCGCTTCCTCGCAGAGGACTGCATTATGCAGTCCAGTACATCTGTAGGTATATTCAGTGCAGTCCATCTGCCAATTCCCGTCATAAACATCTTAATTGTTTTCCATTGAGTCACGTTCGCAACGAAGTGTGTGTTGGTGCAGGTTATAACGGATTTAAGCTGGGAATACACACTAGCATACCTAGCTTCTTGCACGTGCCAGCTACTGTCATGTGGATACGCTAACTGGCATGCCTGTAACTGGCATACATGTAGCTAGCAGAATATTTGATTTACTTGCATGCCCGCTGAGGGAGGGTTCGCGGGGGGTTGCCAACCTAGCACGTGTGAACAGACGGGCATGCCAGTAGCTAAGGGCATGGCATGCAAGGGCACAACTTGCATGCCAGTATTATTTGCAAATGTATTCACAGTGTGCTAGTTACTCGTACATGCCAGTAACTGTCATGCCAGCTACTTTCCTGATTTACTGGCATGTGTATCCCCGTCTTAAGCTGTAGGTAAACGATAACAACTTTGAATGCAACGTATTATGCCTAACCTTTAGTTTACACGCACCGTACAATATTAGTTTTAATTTGTTTGTACTAAAATGTAAAGATTTGTAAGATTTCCTGTTTCGAATCACAAAGTATTAATTTAGAACGCAATTTGACTAATAAAACGTAATTTAACAAGCAAATATTTCTGAACGTCAAAACTTAGACCTTTACATCTTTACTAGATGATTTGATGATTTATACAGTGTCAGGAGGCAATCTTTGATGAAACTGTAGTGCCTGGGTCATTTTTAGGGTTCCGTACCTTAAAAGGTAAAAAAAGGAACCTGAAATGTTGGGGTTTTGTGAGGTAGGAAAACACAACCGGCTTGAGTGAAGTTCGTGTATTCTCTGCAAATGCACCGTGCAAGGTGCTATTTCTTACATCAGCATTTTACTAAAAATGCTGCATAGACTAATACAATACACCTTCGGGGGTGAAAGAAAAAAAAATATATATATACCGTAGTGGTATATATATGTTTTTTTTTTTTTTTTGTTACCTACTGGTAAAAGGGCCTTGTCCTATTTTTATGTACTATGTCAATCTTATTATTAAAACTTATTTTAACATTACTTCCTAAATCTTCTAAAACTATATACGGACCTTTGTAAATGACGTCTAATTTATTACCTGTTTCATTTTTAACCAAAATTAAATCATTTTTCTCATATTTGATAGAATTTACAGTGGAATCATACATTTCTTTTCTTTTTTGTTTACCTAACAGTAGGTTTTTCTTTGCGTCTGCGTGAGCTAGTTGTAGTCTATATTTTAGTGTTAAAGGGTAATCATCTATATTGTACAATGGTTCTATATTATCACAAACTTTGGAAGGTATACGACAGAGCTTACCGAAAACTAATTCAAAGGGCGTATAGTTTGTTTCCGAATGTACTGTGTTATTGAAACTGAAACACCAAAATGGTAACCAGTAGCTCCACGTGTCTGAGTAATTTTGGCACTGGATTCGTAAAAATGCACCCAAGGTTTTGTGGGCATTCTCTAGCGCACCTATGGACTGATGATGATAGGCAGTCGACGATAGTTTTTCTATTTCTAAAATTTTACATACCTGCTCCATTGTAGTTGAGATGAACTCCGTTCCCCTGTCGGTGGCTATTGCTCCCGGAACGCCATAACATAAAACAAAATTTCTCACGAATGCATCAGCAATAGAATTGGTTTCTTTATTTTTCAGAGGGATAGCCAGAACGAACTTTGTCAGCTCACACTGTATGGTCAATATGTAGCAATTACTAGTCACGTCTCTATCCAAAGGTCCTACTACATCTAAATATATCTTCTCAAACGCCTTTACCCCCGAAGGTGTATTGTATTAGTCTATGCAGCATTTTTAGTAAAATGCTGATGTAAGAAATAGCACCTTGCACGGTGCATTTGCAGAGAATACACGAACTTCACTCAAGCCGGTTGTGTTTTCCTACCTCACAAAACCCCAACATTTCATGGCGACCTTGCCAGAGGGCTCGGCTAAGGGGCTCATCACGAGTGTTTTATTAACATTTCAATTAATTTAAATATTTTCCAAGTTCCCAACATCCAGAAGGAGAAGAAAAAAAAAAAAAAAAAAAATGTGTCGATCAACGCTAGAGAAGGAAGAGGTATTCGTGTATGGTGATCATTTTCTGCGCCATCATACTGTACATCGTTTTCCGTATGTACCGAAAATGCCATCAACAGTGGATCCAGCAAGAGATGGGAATGCAGACCATGAACCGCATCAGGGCTTCTATTCGGGGACGAGTAAGTGACGGAGAAACTCGCTAGCAAGGTGAATTTTATACATATTATATTCCTATAGAACTTTCAATCTTTGATAATCAATTTTGATCGAATCGTGCAAGTGTTTAAAAAAAAAATAAAAACCGGTCAAGTGCGAGTCGAACTCGTACGCCGAGGGTTCCGTACCTAGCCATGGTGCCAATTAAGCTAGTCCGCTTAATTGTATGAGCGCCCTTACAACTCGGAGGACAATTTTAATTGGCGTCAACTATGTATGGGAACACCCTTTAATTTTCAACTTTTTTAACTTTTTGGAATTTTTCCTTTATTTGTGCTATAAGACCTTGCTTTTTGCCAAATTTCGTTATTCTAGGTCAACGGGAACTACCATTTAGGTTTTCGACCCAAAACCTCTAGGGTACTTCCGGTTGACCTAGAATTGTCAATTTTGGTTACAAGCAAGGTCTTACAGCACAAGTAAAGGAAAAATTCCGAAAAATAAAAAAAGTTGATAATTAAGGTAAGTTTTGGTACTCACAAGTTTTCACGAAAACCTAAATTTGCCTATATCTTTTTATAGTGTTGACTCAGGACCTTGATTTTTATACTCACAATAGGGACTATAGACCTTAGTATATGGTATAAATTTCAACTTGCTAGCTCTACCCGTTCCTGAGATAATCGATGGTGACACACGGACAGACAGACGGACAGACGGACAGACGGACAGACGGACAGACGGACAGACGGACAGACGGACAGACGGACAAGAAAGTGATCTTATAAGGGTTCCTTTTTTTACCTTTTAAGGTACGGAACCCTAAAAACAAGTGAGATATTTGAATAGTGAATAAGTGTGACCATAAATCGATTCATTTAAATAAACTCTTTACCCTCCTTTGTGTCGCGCAGTTGGGTAAATTTATCTGCATAGACTAATACAATACAAACCCTTATAAGATCACTTTCTTGTCCGTCTGTCCGTCTGTCCGTGTGTCACCATCGATTATCTCAGGAACGGGTGGAGCTAGCAAGTTGAAATTTATACCATATACTGAGGTTTATAGTCCCTATTGTGAGTATAAAAATCAAGGTCCTGAATCAACACTATATAAAAGATATAGGCAAATTTAGATTTTCGTGAAAACTTGTAAGTACCAAAACTTACCTTAATTATCAACTTTTTTTATTTTTCGGAATTTTTCCTTTACTTGTGCTGTAAGACCTTGCTTGTAACCAAATTTGACAATTCTAGGTCAACCGGAAGTACCCTAGAGGTTTTGGGTTGAAAACCTAAATGGTAGTTCCCGTTGACCTAGAATCACGAAATTTGGCAAAAAGCAAGGTCTTATAGCACAAATAAAGGAAAAATTCCAAAAAATTAAAAAAGTTGAAAATTAAAGGGTGTTCCCATACATACATGTGACAGGAGCCGGTACTGGGTTTATTGAAACCAGGTTCACTCATATCAATTTCCTCTTTAATCAGCTAAAAACAGAGAAACACAAATTAATCAAATGGATAATTTAAATTATATTCGATTGAAAATAAACAACTTATCCCCGAATCACCAAAATTACGTAACCGTCACTTCATTCGTAACAATAACAATTCGTATTCGCAATAACAATAATAGGTAATAATAATGATTTAAAGCCAAACTGATAACCACTCAGCTCAAGCGCAAGCGATGGAATGAGCTCCGAACAGCGCGGCACTCGGTTTTATAGGCGAGTAGTGGGGATAGCGAATCGGCAGTCGTGAGTCGTCGCCAACCCGAGCGGCGTGAGTCACGCGCCCGGTGGCGTGTTGTTTTGCGCGCAGCGTTTGCGCCGATACGGCCATCCTGATCCAGGCGCGTCCCTGCGCCTATTTTGTATTACGTAATGATAATTATTATTACGAGATTTTATCGCGTACCTTTTATTTATTTTGTTTCCGATTTTTTTTTTGTATTACGGTCTGTTAATAAGAGAAACATTGATTAAAAGAAAAACCATAAAAATATTTTAAGCATTTTGTTCTCATAGCCTCGGCGCTAGTATTGAACACATTAGACCTCATAGCCTCGGCGCTAGTATCGGTCGCGAAAGAAAACCCATTGAAATATTTAAAGAATTTAGTTCTCATAGCCTCAGCGCTAGTATTGAACACATTAGACCTCATAGCCTCGGCGCTAGTATCGGTCGTGAAAGAATACCCATTGAAATATTTAAAGCATTTAGTTCTCATAGCCTCAGCGCTAGTATTGAACACGATTGTTTACAGTTGGACCTCAAGCCTCAGCGCTAGTATTGGTCGCGACTGTTCACGTTAAGGACTTCATAGCCTCGGCGCTAATATTAGTCCATTCTCAGAGTCTCAGAGCCTCGGCGCTCATTATTGACAATATTTTTTAGAAACACGTTTAACACAACACAAAAAATAAAAGAAATTGTAATAAAAACAACCCTTCAACGTCACAAGAGTCCTCATAGGTTACTGAAAAGAAGATTAGAATTACTTTCACAATTTAAACAAAAATGGAAACGCGGCAAGTTCAACAGAAAGATGCAAAGCAACCCACAGAACACGATTACTGACGAGGAGCGACCGCTCCGCACAGAGGCCAGAACCAAAGTAATCGCTTTCCTCATGTGAGTTTGAGTTGCATCCCACTTCTGATGTGACAGGAGCCGGTACTGGGTTTATTGAAACCAGGTTCACTCATATCAATTTCCTCTTTAATCAGCTAAAAACAGAGAAACACAAATTAATCAAATGGATAATTTAAATTATATTCGATTGAAAATAAACAACTTATCCCCGAATCACCAAAATTACGTAACCGTCACTTCATTCGTAACAATAACAATTCGTATTCGCAATAACAATAATAATAATAATGATTTAAAGCCAAACTGATAACCACTCAGCTCAAGCGCAAGCGATGGAATGAGCTCCGAACAGCGCGGCACTCGGTTTTATAGGCGAGTAGTGGGGATAGCGAATCGGCAGTCGTGAGTCGTCGCCAACCCGAGCGGCGTGAGTCACGCGCCCGGTGGCGTGTTGTTTTGCGCGCAGCGTTTGCGCCGATATACATATTTGACGCCAATTAAGATTGTCCTCTGAGTTGTATGGGCGCTCATACAAATAAGCGGGCTACAATAACATAATGGGTATAATGGGTAGGTACGGAACCCTCGGCGTACGAGTTCTACTCGCACTTGACCGGTTTTATTTTTATTTGAGATGGAATAGGATGCCTAGCACCTAAGGTTTAGGCTCTTAATTACTCAATACGTGTATTGCTGACCAAGGAAAGTCGAGGTACTAATCCCCTCGACCAACACGGCTCTTAACGTTAATAAAACTGAAAATGCCATCAAGATGATTTGTTTTCATTTTTTCGTGTTCGTTTTGTTTTAGTTCGCGTAAGCAACAGTAACAACAAGCAGGGGCGTATTTACCCTTAGGCCAAGAGGGCCATGGCCCGGGGCGGCAGGCTACGAGGGGCGGCGCAAGCCGCCCCTCGCTCTCAGCTTGCGCCTTTCTTTTTGGCCTTTGGCCTTATGATACCAAAAGAAATTTTTAAAAAAGCTTGCTACCTAATTAACAAAAACTAAAATTTTGTCGAGGGACGGCTTGCGCCGCCCCTCGCTCTCAGCTTCATGAGCCTTTCTTTTTGTCCTTAAATGCTAGAAGAAATTAAAAAAAAGCCTACCAAACTAAAAAAAAAGGTAAAACTTATTTGGTTGAGAGAGAGGGGGGCTTGCGCCGCCCCGTGATTTCAGTTTCATGCGCCTTTCTTTTTGTCCTTATACGCCTGAAGAAAGTAAAAAAAAGTTTACCTAACTAACAAAATCTAAAACTTATTTGGCTCGGAGCGAGGGGCGGCTTGCGCCGCAACGCGCTTTCAGTTTCATGCGCCTTTCTCTTAGTCCTTATATGCCTGAAGAAAAAAAAAATAGCCTAGGTACCTACCTAATTAACAAAAATTAAAACTTATTTGGTTGAGAGCGAGGAACAAAAACAAAAACTTATTTGGTAGTAACGTTTTAGACATCAAGACTATCTGACTGGCCATTTTCAGAGATTTTCATTTAACAGGAAACGTAGATTATCTTTTAAGCTCGAAGGCATAATTCGTTACAATAAATTGGTATTCTGGGAATAAATCCTCGAGACAATTTTAGGAAAACATTTCTTTGGGTGTCACATGTTGCATTTTACTTCAAAAAATTCGGTTCGCTTCGCTCGCAAATTAGCTTCATCAATGTTTTACGAGCAAATTGAGTTATGTCTGAAAGCGAAATAGGAACCGACAAATAGCCAGCCTTTTCTTTGAGCACGTACCTAAGCAAAATCAAGTATCACATGTTACATTTGTCATAAAAAATTCGGCTCGCTTCGCTCGCATATAGAATAGGGACCGAAAAGTAGTCAACCTTTTCTTTGAGAACCGTAAGCAAAATCAAGTGTCACATGTTACATTTGTCATAAAAAAATTCGGCTCGCTTCGCTCGCATATAGAATAGGAACCGACAGGGAGCCAACCTTTTCTTTGAGAACCGTAAGCAATGTCAAGTGTCACATGTTGAATTTTTCATAAAAAATTCGGCTCGCTTCGCTCGCATATAGAATAGGAACCGACAAGCAGCCAACTTTTTCTATGAGAACCGTAAGCAAAATCAAGTGTCACGTTGAATTTTTCATAAAAAATTCGGCTCGCTTCGCTCGCATATAGAATAGAATCCTACAAGCAGCAAACTTTTTCTTTGAGAACCGTGAGCAAAATCAAGTGTCTGTTGTTGTCTTAAAAAAAATCGGCTCGCTTCGCTCGCTTATCATAAGCTTCATGACTATTTTGCGAGCAGAGTGCAAACCAAGTTTCAAGCCCGAGACAAATATTTGCAGGGGGCGGCAAACCTTACTGGCCTAGGGCGCTGAATCTTAAAATACGCCTCTGACAACAAGTGCAAGTAATATCCAGCATCAGGTAATCTGGCAACTTCTGCTGAGGAGTGAGGATCCACTTGAGGAGAAGGGGATATCGGATTGAGCAACAGACTGGTCTAAGGTCATGACAACAGCGGAATTTTGTTTTATATTTTGATGATTTTTTTTTTACAGATAAAGCATGATCTTTCTATGCCATGGCTCTTCATGAGGTTAATTCTTTTTTATTTTTACCCGACTTCAAAAAAAGGAGGAGGTTCTCAATTCTCAGTTCTCTCAGGTTCTCAATTTGTCGAGGATTTTCGGAGTTATAAACAGAAATGCACCTCGAGAGTGCAGAAAATTGCATTTGAAAATTCATTCATTCTCAGCTTATAGCATTGAAGTGGGTTTTTTTTTTTAATTTCAATTTAGCCACTTGTTAATTCCACTGTCCTATGGTCCCACTTCTTATGAAAGATCTTCGTACTGATTCAATTTATTTTTATTTTTCTATTTTGCACCCTTGCTTGCACAGAATTTTAAATTACTTTGGTCACAATGCCTGCAGAAGCAACGATAATATCGAGAGACTTGTGACAGGCAAGATAGAGGGCAAAAGACCAAGAGGACGCAGCCCCAAGCGCTGGTGTGACAGGTCTCGGAGCAACTCAAAATGCCGGTGAAAAAAGCACTACAACAAGTCACCCGTCCACAGGATTATGGGAAGGAGTCACGATCCTCAACAATGAGGGATCGACTGAGGTGGATGAGGAGGCTATTTTGTCCCACCTTCCACCTACCCAGGAAGTGACGATTTTTGTGCTTGCCCACTTCTCCGTTTCTCTCCTGCATTTGTAGCCTGCCTAGTCTTCTCTCTCTCTGTAGTCGGCCCCTCATGACTGAGGATCGTGGTCATCATTGGGTGGTCTGCATCTGGCTTGGATGATCTGTCTCCATCGGCTTCTGTTCATAGCATCTCGCACAACGTTGTGGAACCTGACGGCTGATGACTCCTTGATTTGGTCCGTCCATCGAGTTGGGGATCGACCACGCGAGCGTTTTCCGTCTGTGTTCCCAACCACTGCCTAGTCTTAATTGGGCATATATCTGGTTTTGCTCCCCACATCGACAATGCCAGTCAATAAAAGCATACATGCGAATTTTACCAATACATTTGAAGCCCAAAATGCTGAACCCTATTGACATAATGTAGCACCTGTCTGTATCAGCATAAAACAGAAAAATATAAAACCGCCTAAGTTTATTTCTTGTACCAAAGGTGTGTTTATAAGCACAGCAATAGCTGCGTACGATTGGGTCGATTGGCCAACGTCGAGCTATCTAACTACCCAAGTACCTACCCAAACAACTTAGTAGGTACTTACTGGTCCTTTCTGCAGCTAACGATAGTTTATGAGGGCAGTACCTAGTAGTCTGTCTTCTAAAAATCTATCGGTTTACCAAATGTTTTATTGATTTTTATGAATTTCATTAGAGATGTTTGTTTTTGTTGGCAAGGGCCATTAAAATCGGCTGAACCTATTTTTCTATTAGTCTTCGTAATTTTTTCTATTAAACTTTTTTAGAGAAAAAATTATGAAAATGTTGTCTAGAAAATTGAGAAGATTGGGGATTTTCCATAAAATGAAAATCAAAGAGATTCTCAACTATAACTCGAGATACAGCCGTATAACTTAACTAGCCTCCGCCCGCGGCTTTGCTCGCGTGGTACCCGGATAAAAAGTAGCCTATGTCCTATTCCCGGTCATCATCTATCTATATTTTAAATTTCAGGCAAATCGGTTCGGTGGTTGTCGAGTTATAGAGCAACAAACATCCATCCAACCATCCAAACTTTCGCATTTATAATATTAGTGTGATAGTGTGATTAGTGTGATAGGGTAGTCAGAGGCAAGTCCGCACATGCTCACACTTTACAGAAGTTTGTTAATAATAGTGTTTTGTTTATGTTTAGTAAAGACCCGTGTTTAGATCAGCTGTTGTTTATGGCGGAGCTTCCGACCGACGCGATGGACTGCATCCTCGCCGGATGGGTATCCGCCGAGGGTGCGGGATCGCTTCCTGTTTAGGGCACGAGTGTGATCTAACTGCACTTTTGTAATGAAAAAAAAAATGGCACTATTTCTATGATATTTGGTTAAAAAGAAGATCTCGACGATGAAAGTGTAAATTTTTCGATGAGTGATGTAAGTAAGTAGTTTTATTTTGATTTAATAAAATCTTTTGGTAAGATTTTTTGATTGGCATCAAAATAGGCTTACTATTTAGATTTATGAAAGACTAGCTTCCACCCGCGGCTTCGCTCCCATGGTACCCGGATAAAAAGTTATAGAGATAGATAGATAGATAGATAACAGCTTTATTGACACACACTTTAACAGCACAGACACACACAAAAAGTAGGTACAGAAATAATAAGAACTTAACTAGAGAAATAGACAACACAAGAAGGAACAAAGAAAAGGCAAATTACAAAAATACTTTTTAACGTAGGTAGGTAGGCAGTAGGTAAGTACACAAACAATCGAGTGGTAAGTAGGCGGGTGAAAAAAGGTCTGCGCTGTGGTGGGTCAAAAGGGACCAGTCTCAGCTTTTTGTTACTCTGCGCCATGAGTAGCAGAGCAACACTGATTTTCAGACTGGGCCTGCAAAGTGGTGACTCCACGAGCAAGGAGGAGTGAACAACTCATAGCTGCATAGAGGCACAGAATAAAATAGGTAGTAAAAGGGGATGTTATAATTATAATACATAATTAAATGTAAGTAATATGAAATAAAAGATAAACAAGTCTACAAAAAAATACACATGTCTAATATAAGAAGTAAGGAGGTGGTGGTACAGGAAATAGACAATGATTGTGGTCGTGAAATAGTAAATAGTAGGGTGCGTTTTGATTCACTGTGTATGTGTATGGTATCGTGAAAAGCCAGAAAAAATATTTAAAAAAAAGAAATAAAGAACCAGTTACTTGTCAAAGTCACGTAGTACGCCATTGACTTATGACACTGACATTTACAAAACTAACAACAGTTGAGAAGGTTATTTTTACGAGAAACGTGGTTTTTTGCCACGTCGTCCGTCGCGTTGGCATCGGTCGTCGTGAAAAGAAGGTAGATGAAACTGAGGAGAGGAAAGGTGGGACTGGGAGAGAGTGGGAATCAGGATATGAAAATCTGGAATGGAACTAAGCGAAGAGTGCAATCAGGGGAGATTCGAGTGATGGGTGAGTATGCACACTTACGAGCACTTTTGCGTATTGATAAGATGTTTTTTGAGATTGCGTCTAAATGAGTGAATTGTTTTTAGGTCATACAAAGGAGGGGGAAGATCGTTCCAGCACCGAGTGGCAGCAAAACGAAACGATCCACGAAAAGCTACAGATTTGTGACTCGGCGCGAGAAAAACGACGTGATTACATGCTCGTTTAGGGTAACGTGAGCTAGCATCGGCCCATTTAAGCTTGGAGTACAGGTAGGTGGGTAGTTTGGAATGGGTCAAGCCAAAGAGAAGTGTTGCAAGGTGGAGTTTTCTACGCGCTTTCATTTTCAACATGTTAGCGGAATTAAGGAAGGGAGTAACGTGGGTACGGGGGGGAATAGGGAAACAGAAACGTGCACATGAGTTCTGAACCCGTTGCACTAATTTTTCAGTTCGACTCAAGAGGCAGGGACCATAGACCGTGTCACAGTAATTAAGGCGAGACAGCACTAGAGATTCACACAGAGTGACCCGCACAGCCTCACTCAAAAAAGGACGGATTTTATAAAGAGCTTTGAGGCGAAAGAGGGATTGTCGAACACATTCTGCAACATGGGCCTCAAATCGAAGATGACTGTCCATGACTAAACCAAGATTCTTAGCCTCTGTAACGCGTTCAACCATCCCATCGCCAACCCTTATTACCACTTGTGTGTTAGCAAGCTTATCAAGTGTTTTCTTGGTTCCGAACATCATATATTTGGATTTGGCAGGATTTAGGACTAGGGAGTTTTGGACGGACCACAGAGATACCTGTTTCAGATCACTGTTGACTGCAGATACAGCGCTGACACAGTCTGCAGGCTTGAAAGAATAGTACAGTTGCAAGTCATCTGCATAGATATGGTATCGGCAGGAAGTTATGTTGCTGACTATATCTGCGCTGTACAGGATAAACAGGATCGGACCGAGGATCGATCCCTGTGGCACACCGCACGGAACTGGGCAAGGTGAGGATCTAAGTGATTTACCATTTGGCAACTGTAGTTCAACACACTGAGATCTATTTTCCAAGTAACTGGAGAACCATCTTATTGTTTTAGGGTCAAAACCATAGTAACAAAGTTTAGACAGCAGTAGTGGGATATTAATTGAGTCGAAGGCCCTAGAAAAGTCCAACAGAACAAGGATACTACACATCCCCTTATCCTGAGCCGCCAGTAAATTATCAACCACATCCATGAGAGCAGTGGATGTGCTATGTCCTTTACGGAAGCCAGACTGATATTGGGGAAGTACCTGATTTACCTCAAGAAATTTGATCATTTGCATGCAGACAATCTTTTCTAAGACCTTTGAAAGACAAGGGAGTAGACTTATTGGTCTGAGGTCACTGAGCAGAGTAGGTTGATTATTTTTGGGGATAGGCTTAACAACTGCAACCCTCCATGCCTCTGGAAAGGTGGAACTTATTATAGATGTATTTATTATGCTAGTGATCGTAGGTAGCGATTGAGGCAAGGTCAACAGTATCATTTCCAAAGAAACACCGTCTATGCCCAATGCGTTTGATTTAAAACTTTGGATGACTTTTAAAACTGTAAACTCACTCACAGGCTGTAGAGAGAATTGATGAGGGCAGTGGCGATGAAACTCATAGTAAGTTAGCTGGGAAATAGAGATGTGATTGTGTCCGGGTATGTTGAGAAAATGGGAATTAATTATGTTAGGATCGTTAAACTGGGGGGGAAGTTCTGAATTCTGCTTTTTGTTTGGAATAATATTGCATTTGAGGTTCTTCCAAAGTTTCTTAGAGTTTCCCGCATTGTCATTTATGTTCCGAGTAAAGAAAGCGCACTTCTCACTGTCGATTGCTTTTTCTACTAGCTTTTTCATGTCTTTATAACTTTTTTTTCTCAGGGCAGTCTTATGCAACTTATAATCTTTATGATAATTGTCTCTAATGCCAATCATAGTTTTAATTGTGTCTGTTAACCAAGGATGGGGGGGCGAATTAAATTTAGTAGTCTTTATAGGTGCATGTAGATCAAATAAGTAATGGATTAAAGTTGTAAAAGTAGAAACCCTATCGTTTAAAGAACTTATTGAAGGAAAAAAGTCCCAATCAATATTATTAAGGTCGTTATTAAAAAGCTCAGGAAGAATATTTTTTAAAGGTCTGAGAGAGAGAGAAACAAACATACATACATCCATCCATCCAAACATGCAAACTTTAGCTTTTTTAATATTAGTGTGATAGTGTGATTAGCTGATTAGTCTGATAATTAGACTGGACAGTTAGGCCGGCCTCACACAGCCGGAATTCGTCTCTGAATTCATAATCTGAATTCATATTATTAATTATGAAAGGCCGGAATCCCATACAAAGTCGTTAAATTCATAATCTGAAAAAATCAGAATGTATGTGGATCATAACGACTTTGTATGGGATTCCGGCCTTTCTTAATTAATAATATGAATTCAGATTATGAATTCAGAGACGAATTCCGGCTGTGTGAGGCCGGCCTTAGAATAGTAACATTTTCGTTGATATAAATTTTTTTACAAGTGTAACAAAATTTAATTGCTCTTTGACCTTTGAGCACAGTACACAATGAGACTAATATGGCCGTCATCGCAATTCCTTTTATGATTCAAAAGTTTTTTTTTTGCCGATTGTAGATTTTACGAGTAGGTATCTATTCATTTTCTGTTTTCTTGGTTTAAGAATAAAAAAGGCAGATATTTAAAAGGCAGTTGTGAAGTCGAGAGTCAAAAGTTGTGGTCCTACCACTTATCTTACATGGCTCCCATTAATTCCCGAAGGTATTAAGTAGGGCAAATAAATCACTGGATAGATTTGCTTACTCTCCATTAAGTAAGGGAAGATGAATGTGTTTTACGATCGACAGGCTCTTAAGCCACGCCTCTACAGAGTACAAGCTAGTGGCGAACTGTGGTTATGGAAAAAACATTTATTTGCATCAACATCATCATCAACATCAGCCATTTTGAACCCACTGCTAGGCATAGGCCTCCCTTCGTGTCTGCCATTCGCCTCGATCCTGCGCTAGCCTCGGCCACGTACAACCCACGGTCTTGCAGATGTCATCGACCCATCGTGCCAGTGGACGTCCCCTATTTTGTTTGGTGTCCTTGTAAACCAAAAGAATAGTCTTTACTTCTTTACTAGATGACTAGCAGCGCCCTCGCGGCGTTGCCCCCGCAGAGATGGTATATGATGATGATGATGATGATGAAAAGTTAGCCTAACCTTCCTCAAGACTTTAGCTATCATAATGCTTAAAGAATTTTCAAATCCGACTGGTAGATCCTGAGATTAGCGCGTTCAAACGAACAAACTCTTCCGTTTTATACTACCAGTGCCCTTGCGGCTTTGCCCCCGTGGAGATGGTATATGATGATGATGATGAAAAGTAGCATAACCTTCCTCAAGAGATTAGCTATCAAATGCAGAAAGAATTTTTCAAATCGGACTGGTAGTTCCTGATATTAGCGCATTCAAACAAACAAACAAATTCTTTCGCTTTATTGTTTTGTATAGATTGGTAGGTATATTGGTATAGATTACGGTGGTTAAGCTGCGAAGATGGCTTAGGTGCTAGGCAAGCCTACTCTATCTCGACAGAATCCCAGAAAAAATTTTACCAAGTATTTTCAGCAACCAAATTCAAGTTAAAATCTCCTTATTATTTCTCCCCGTGTTATTAGGTGCTGGCATTTACAAAAGAATGGATAAGAATTTCTATGATCAATGTTACATTATGAAACAGGCTTGGTTCAAAACAAACAAACAAGTAGGTAAGTATGTAAGAAGAGCTGCGACTTTTGATTTGAGGCTCGTCGATTCGAATGCCGGCCGAGCAAATAATTTTCGTTACTGCTATAATGAATTTTTCATAAAATGACAATTTATCCAGTTTCATTATAGTCTTTCTGATTTTTCCCTTTTCTTAATAATAAATAGGTATTAAAAAAACTGTTTACCTGTACACTTCAGGCGTCTCATTTAGTCCGATAATGATATTAGAGTTAATATAAATCATTTGTAGCATATAGAAAGGCCAGCAAAAGAGCATCGCAATCAATCAGCAGTGCCCCAATCCGGGGGCGTGCACCTAGTAATGCCTCGTTGTGATTTATGTTCGCATTTCATATAATTTAGGAAACCTGCTCCAATTGGGGATTTATCAATCCGTACCCCTATTATAAATGTGAAAGTGTGTTTGTTTGTTTGTTTATTTGTCGTGGAATCACGTCAAAACGGAGCGACGGATTGACGTGATTTTTTGTGTGGAGATAGTTGGAGGGCTGGAGAGTAACATAGGCTACTTTTTATCCGGGTACCACGCGAGCGAAGCCGCGGGCAGCAGCTAGTATTGTATAAATCCACCTGCAGAAATATTTTAGCAAATGACCCGTGATAATCCAAATCAATAAAATTTACAAAACGATCTTATGGCCTGTCGTACTGTATGGATCTGAGTGTTGGTCAACCAAAGCTGTGGATGAAAAGATGCATGCGACGGAGATGCGAATGTTGAGGTGGATGTGTGGAGTTACAAGAATGGATCAAATTAGGAATGAGTACCTACATCAGAGGAAGTTTGAAAGTAGCGCCAGTGACAGAAAACATGAGGAGTAGGTAATAGCTTAGCGTAGTTGCGGGCATGTTATGCGGAGGGAAGAAAGTCATATTACAAGGAAAGTGTTGGATATGAATGTGGAAGGATCCTCTTCTGTATTCTACTTATAACTTTAATATTGTTCGTAAAAAATCAATTTGTAGGAAGAAATCTGAGTTAGCGACTTTACGTGTGAGTCAAAATAGCCCTGCTAGTCAGGGTATCCTAACGTTAAATTATCATCAACCCGTCTTGCTTCGGAGGTTTTAAATAAAATAGATTCGAGAAACCCAAGCTTATATTTAAGATAAGTATTAAAAATACTACTAATACTGACGTAACAACCAATTATCGTAATATTACCTTATTTCACACCGATATAACACTTTCCTACTGCATTCCTCAATTCGTTACAAAACCTATCGAGTTGTGTTTGCCTAAGTTAAACATTTTTATGCCCAAATATGGGTTTAATGGCCGTCGGGGCCTCGACTGAACTTAGATTTATAGTTTGAGAAACAACAGAATTGAGACATTTACTTAGTCGTGACAGCTGTCAAAGAGACAGTCAACCCTATATGGAACCCTATAAACCTATGAACCCTTTAAATCTACTGTAAGAATACTTTTGTTTGGTTAATATCAAAAACATGATTACAATACGGGCTTGCAACCTGACACGGAAACTGTCTACTACTTGTAAAAAGGTATAATTGTGTGTTTGGACTTACTTCTGACTAATCCTCTGTACATTTTTTATGATCTTGAGGACTGAGCGTAATAGAAAACGTCTACAATACTGTTACCGCGTTCTACCTGAAGATTCAGTCATGACATTTCCGTTGTAGGTAATTTTTTCTACGGTGCCGGTGTACCTAGGTCAGAATTACTTCCCTATTTTGTAAGTTCAGAAGCTAGAAGGTATAATTTCATCGGCTATTCCAAATAATTTACTATCTGGGCCTAGGTCCTAGGTGAAGCCTTGATGATACAGCATATCTTTGCCTAAGCCATAATAGGCATATCGCAAAACCGCGGCTGTGCTACGAAACAATCTATCTTCGACTATTGGAATTTAGACGCAAAACCGCGCGTCGAAACCACGAGCGGGGCGGGGCGGCGCGGCGGGCGGGGCGGGGAGCGGCGCGGGGCGACCTACGCCGCGCGTCAGTCGCGCGCACACCGCCAGCGGGCGCGTTTGAACACCGCTTACTTTTCCTCACTCACCTTTGTTAATCCTACGCTTCCCTCTACCCGTCTCACTTGATTTGTGTACAATACTGTAACTATTACATCTAGTTTTGTATAACACTTATAGTGATATCGCACAAAGTAAGCGTCGAGCGTGACCGCGCGGTATTGAGCGATTAGTAACTGTTAGTGTATCTGTGGCGACTGCGTCATCGCTCGGAGCGAGGATAAAGGAGATCGCGCGCAGTACGAACAGCGAGTGCGAACGTCGGCAGGAAACTAAAATAGCCGTGGCGGACCCAAGAAGGTACGTCTTGAGTTATGGCGTAGGTATACTAGTCATAAGAATATTAGGTTTGTATTTTTGTTTTTTAATTTTATTTTAGGTAATAAAGTTTTATGAAGTTTTTTTTTATTTGTCTAGTTAAAACTAACAATCGATGTGTTTACTATTTATTTTTTGTAAATACATTTAGTCCATCTCTTTCTCTAATTTATCGAAATGTATAATTTTAATCTTCCATCTCTTTCTAGGCTAGTGTCGGAAATGCACATGGACACCGTGGAGCTAATAAATGAGATTATGATCAGGCCTGAGATCTGGATGTCGAAGCATCCAGCCAACAAGAACAAATGGAAAACTCTAAGGAAATGGGATGAAATCAAAAATAACAAGTTTCCTCTTTACTCAGGTAAATAGAAAAAAAAATCAGCAAGATAGCTAGCTGTAAAGTACATTTGGAAGATAAAAGGTAAAATTACAATACTAGACATAACAAACGATTCTTTTATTTATTTTTAAACAATTTTTATTGACGCTAATTAAAAGAAAAAACCTCCTAGTTGAATGGATTTAGTTAGATGAAACTTTTTTGTCTTTATTCGACTTTTTAATGTAAACTATGACTTTTTTATATGCCACTTAAACTAATAATTGTTTTTAATAAAGTGCAATGAAAAGCTGAGATTTTACTTCGCCTTGCCGGCAATATTATCTTGGTAGGGTAATTGAATACGATGTACTCCATAGCATATTTTTTCTCAGTCGCATTTTAAGTAATTCTCAACCTAAGTGTTAGGCAGTTAACGCTCAACTTTGTCTGCAACAGTCATTGTTTACTACCCATCGCGCTCGCACTCAGCCGGCATCTGCATCGCGCTGTCTTGCTCGCACTCAGCATTGGACCGCCATGTTTTACACGAGCACAGCGCATGTCCCAAAGTACAGATTGCAAGAAATTTTAGGACCAAAATGGTGTGGGTTCATAACTCAAGGTTTAGTTTTAGACAGGTACAAGGATGTAACAACTAAAGGAGACTGTTTTTTTTTATATGGGGAGTGGTCTATGAACCAATAGCGATACTGTAGTGGTATTTCTGTGAGGATACCTCAACTACATCCTTGTGCAAGGGGGCATCAAAATCCAACTCGGCAGGTTTGAGAAAAATAATACTTTAGAATTCACATTTCTTGCAAAAATGTTTTTATTTTAGAAACGTTTTGAACGGTTATTGTGCCTAGTGTCTGTAAAGTTCGGACTACAATGTAATAATATGGTGACAGCGACATGATCTGATGATGGAGTCAGGAGCTATTCAACAGAACTCCTCAATAAATAAGCCGATTGAGTTGAAACTTGGCATGTCTATCAAGTTTCAACTACAATGTAATAATATGGTAACAACGAGCTGATCTGATGATGAAGTCAGGAGCTGTTCAACAGAACTCCTCAATAAATAAGCCGATTGAGTTGAAACTCGGCATGTCTGTCAAGTTTTAACTACAATGTAATAACATGGTAACAACGAGCTGATCTGATGATGGAGTCAGGAGCTTTTCAACAGAACTCCTCAATAAATAAGCCGATTGAGTTGAAACTCGGCATGTCTGTCAAGTTTCAACTACAATGTTATAATATGGTGACAACGAACTGATCTGATCATGGAGTCAGGAGCTGTCCAACAGAACTCCTCAATAAATAAGCCGATTGAGTTGAAACTCGGCATGTCTGTCAAGTTTCAACTACAATGTAATAATATGGTGACAACGAGCTGATCTGATGATGGAGTCAGGAGCTGTTCAACAGAACTCCTCAATAAATAAGCCGATTGAGTTGAAACTCGGCATGTCTGTCAAGTTTCAACTACAATGTAATAATATGGTGACAACGAGCTGATCTGATGATGGAGTCAGGAGCTGTCCAACGATCATTGTATGTATGTCGCAGCCAGCTGGTTGAATTAGCCATTCAATTAAATGCCTAGCCATTTCATTGAGTGCCGCCATTCAATTAAATGGCTAGGCAGATAGTTGAATCATTGAAGCGTTAGAAACGTTCAACACTCTGCCTGATTGAAAGGCCGCCATTTCATTGAATTAGTATGTTTTTCTGCCACCGTGGCGCTACTTTCACTTTGTTCACAAGATGGCGTCTACAACTGGTGTTTCTTGAATGTTGTGTGTTGTTTTGTCGTGAAAAATAAACAAAATAAGTTCCTAGTGTTATTCGTATGCCACAAAATAATAGATTTAATAAATAGATTTACCTTCGAGCAGCCCTTTCTGCATGGGTGTGTGATACGCGTGCTATAAAAAAAAACCAAAACCTACTTACTTTTTCCGTGTGCAAGTGAACCGCCTAGCCATTTCATTGAGCGCTGCCATTCAATTAAATGGCTGACCTTCGTTTAGCCGTAGTGTGGAACGTAGTGTTCAACACTACGGCTAAACGAAGGTCAGTCATTTAATTGAATGGCGGCGCTCAATGAAATGGCTAGGCATTTAATTGAATGGCTAATTCAACCAGTTGCCTGCGACATGTACATAAGAACAAGTGAATTTATAATTTATTGACATTGTCTTAGAAAACGCAACATTCTAAATACAAACACTGATAAACAAAATCATGCCAATAAATGAAGTTACTAGCTTACTAGTAAAATAAGGATTATTATAAAGATATAATTCAGCACCCCCAATATTTCAATTAATCACAAACATCCATCTATGCAATACAATAATTCTACACAATAGTTAAATTAAATAAATAATAATAAAAATATTAATTTGTTAAATTCCATAGCAGACTTATTCTTTTCGAAAAGCCGTTGTCATCAAATAATTGCTGTAGTTTTTCCCACAATTCTTTCGCAGTTGTTACATTTTTTACATGCATGTACAATGACTGATCACCAGTGATCGGAATGAGGCGGGCTAAAATACCTAAAGTTCGAAAAATAACAGAGACAAATGGAGACGCCTTAGGACTAAATATTTTTCGACCCAATTATTACCGTTTCCGGGACATTAATAAAGAACATCTAACATTAAGGTGAATAAATTTTTTACCTGAGTTAATAACAAAAACTAAAATGTAAATTATAAGGATAAAAAACTTTTCTCCGTCGGTCAAATAGAAAAATTATTTGAATTAGTTCACAATATTATTAACATTAATTTTAAATGTACTTACTCACTGTGAAAATTGTGCCAACTCTCAATAAAATTTTTACTTACTACAAGAATAAAATTCTTGTAGTAAGGAAGTCTCCCCTTTTTTGCCTCTGTTCTTTGAACTTTAGGTATTTAAGCCCGCCTAATTCCGATCACTGCTGATCACTATCAATTGTCATTATCAATTTTGCTCTCGTTTTCTGATCATCATAAAAGTTAGGCTATTATAAAAGTCTATGTTAGACGACTGTTTCTCTGTAGTTGTCTACTCATTTAAGTAGGTACACTAGCATTATTATTTTTATAGTTTTCGAGTTTGCAGTCCCTATTGGTTGCAGTTTCGCGTTGTCACCATATTATTACATTGTAGTTGAAACTTGACAGGCATGCCGAGTTTCAACTCAATCGGCTTATTTATTGAGGAGTTCTGTTGAATAGCTCCTGACTCCATCATTAGATCAGCTTGTTGTCACCATATTATTACATTGTAGTTGAAACTTAACAGGCATGCCGAGTTTTAACTCAATCGGCTTATTTATTGAAGAGTTCTGTTGAACAGCTCCTGACTCCATCATCAGATCAGCTCCCTGTCACCATATTATTACATTGTAGTTGAAACTTAACAGGCAAGCCGAGTTTCAACTCAATCGGCTTATTTATTGAGGAGTTCTGTTGAACAGCTCCTGACTCCATCATCAGATCAGGTCGCTGTCACCATATTTTTACATTGTAGTCCGAACTTTACAGACACTAACCACAATAACCGTTCAAAACGTTTCTAAAATAAAAACATTTTTGCAAGAAATGTGAATTCTAAAGTATTATTTTTCTCAAAACGGCCGGGTTGGATTTTGATGCCCCCTTGCACAAGGATGTAGTTGAGGTATCCCCACAGAAATACCATAGCAGTATGGCTATTGGCTCATAGACCACTTAAAAACAGTCTCCTTTACAATCTGCCCACGGATATATTAATTATTTTTGTTTGTTAGTCGATTACGCTGTGTAACGCGATAAAGGATGGTTTTTGAAAAAAATCCAGGTGTATAGTACCTACCATCATTAGAGATTAGGTACAGTCATCATTGGAGATCTGTCTTGTGTTAATCAATAAAAAAAAACGAAACAAACCTGCGACCTTTTTCTTGGTAGATGAGGTGAATATTTTTGTTACCTATAGGTACAGTCAGCGTCATCAATCGGTATCCCCCTATTGATTTTAACAAAGACCCTTTTCATTTCAACTTTGGATTTCAGTCGGATTTGCTAGTATAGGAACTCGAGCGAAATTAGATATCCATAAGTATACTAGCAAATCCGACTGAAATCCAAAGTTGAAATGAAAAGGGTCCTTGTTAAAATCAATAGGGGGATACCGATTGATGACGCTGACTGTACCTAGGTAGATTTTTTAACTTGCACAATAATTCACGTCTTCTACCCTTGGGCACGGAACAAATAATACTACCTCCTTGGGGTTAACAAAGATTATATATAAACAGGAGTAAAATAATAATAGATACTTTACATTGAAATATGAGCATCGGAATTTCATTACAAAACTTGGACAACAAAAACATAGGCTTTTAGGTGGCCAAAAACTTCGTCACCAGAGTTGGCCACTTGCTCAATACGAACTTACTTTTTTTACCTTTCAGTGGATGACCTCAAGAAGCGATGGAAGAATATAAAAGACCAATATCGCAAGGAGTTGAAGAAGCTACCCCAAGCCAGGCCAGGGGTCCCTATGGACAACATCACCTCCAACTGGAAATACTTCGAGTACCTATCCTTCATGAAGGATGAGCTGGTAGTGAACAAGGAGGTGGAGCCGGAACCACTGGACGTGGAACATGATGCGCATGGAGAATCTTCTAGTAAGTAATCAGGGGGTCAGTGGCCAATAAGGTCAATATAATAAGGGTCGACGGCACTGAAAATCAGCGCTCTAACAGCCATGGCTGCTGGAGCAAATGCTGAGGGGTAGCCTTTTTTTCTTGTCGCTTTATTGTAACATTTCTGATTTGTGTTTTGTGGTGGCGTAAATAAAACATTTTCTATTCTATCTATTCAATAAGTGATTACTTTTAAGAGATTATTAAACGTTCTACTAATTAGGTAACTAACGAAACTTATCTCCAACAGATTTGCAAGACTACAAGATGATAGAAATATCTGAAATCAAACCTGAACAATCCGAGTCCCCGCAACCGTCCGACCCCAAATCAGACGACGACGACCACGCTGCCATCGCCTGCATGCCCATCAACAAGCCCCGAGGAAGCCAGCCCCCCAGGGAGATGAGGGAAGAACTCCTCAAGATCGAGCAGAGGAAACTGCAGATCCTAGAAGCAGAGGTTGCTCAAAGCTCAGCGTTCATGAAGTCGGACAACTACCAGTTCCTAATGAGTCTACTCCCGGAGATGGAGAAGCTTCCGACGGTCCACAAGATGCGGCTGCGGATGAAGATCAGCCAAGCTGTGCTGGATGAGGTGACCTCGTTTGAGCAGGAGAAGTTCAATAACATCCAGCTGACTCATATCCAGGACGGTCCCTTGAACGATATCAGCGTGGACATAAAGGAGGAGCCTATTAATATGTACGACTGAACTTGATACTCCTCTCTCGCCAAAATACATTCCTATTATAACAAATTACAAAAAACTAAAAGTAATCTTCGTCGGATAATACTATAGGACTGAAAATTGATGTTTAGTGATTAGATATTCATAAGCTGATTAAGATAATTATAAAAATACTTTAGATTTTACGTTTTATTGAATACCCACGACTGCTTGGGGACCTGCGCTCTGTTTACGTAAGACTTGCAAATGCAATAGCAATGCGACAGCAATCACTACGCGACCGGCCGAAAAATATCATTAAAAATCCAATCGCACGTCTATTGCTCGCCTGACGCAAAATTTGCGACTCGTGTTTGCGACTGTAATACGATTTTTAGTCGTTTATATTTGACACATGTCGTGCCCAGTTCTTGCAAGTAGGTAGGTAATAACTTTACAAAGAAATCACAAATTTAGTATAGTAGGTAGGTATCTGAAATCTACCTTTTCCTTAATAACAATATTAATAGAAATGTACCTTTGTCACACAAAAAGAAGGAAAGTTGGTATTGGTTGGTTATTTGTATCTATGCTCCGTAGGCGTACTAATATTATAAATGTGAAAGTAACTCTGTCCGTCTGTTTCCTTACCAATTTTGATCTCAAGATAGACTGGACCTTGAAGGAGAACGTAGGCTACTTTTTATCGCGAAAATAAAACTTGCAAGGGGCGATATAAGGGATGATAGTTTGAATGGGGAATCAATCATTTCTCTATTAGCGGCTAAAGGCCATCATAATAATTAAATTTTTAGTCAGAAATAATGAATCTTTCAATGTTTTTTATCAATCAAGATAATTCGGAGATGATTTCATTTAGATTGATCAAGATCGGAGAAAAGAATAGGCTACTCGAATTACTAACTTAACCAGACGAAGTCGCGGGCATTAACTAGTTTTATTATAAACATCAATCGATATGAATTTATGCTTTGACTTGCTAATGCTATATTCAAAGCACGTCTTCTTTGCGTTAGATAGGTACTAGCTCAGTCAATTGACACGTGACCTGTTGATGTATAGGAATATTTTATAAATATCTTTCTAGAAAAATATCTAAACGCAATAATAGAACACGGAACACAGAATAATAGAACAAGGAGAACGCTCGCGTGGTCGATCCCCAACTCGATGGACGGATCAAATCAAAGGATCATCAGCCGTCAGGTTCCACAACGTTGAGGGAGATGTGATGAACAGAAGCCGATGGAGACAGATCATCCAATCTAGATGATGACCACCCGATGATGACCACGATCCTCAGTCAAGAGGGACTGACTACAGAGAAAGATTATAATGAAACTATTAGCTCTCGTATTTTTACCACAGCTACAGCTTGAAATTTGTTTATTTTGGGATTTTCTTTCAAAATAGCGTTAATGTTATAAAAAACAACGTGTTTTTTAAAACCGTACAACGTCACACAGCACAATCGAAACAAACTGTGACATCCATCCAACACTACAGATAATAGTAGGTAGGTACTACGCAACCAAGGTAAAGACCTCCCGCGGCTACCTACACCTAATCTAAGACACGGATCGGAACGAAGTAATATCGTGCGAAATTTACCGAAAGGGTGTGAAGATACCTTAGCCAAGCATATTTATAAGGGACCCGAATCAATTAACGCATAACCCCTTCGCTAAGACGCGGGTAAGGCCAAGTAAAACAGAAACAGCTGCAACAGAACCAGTGGCCTCTTGTCCTGAACAAACAGCTCTAACTTGCTAAATACCTACTTATTACTTCGAGTATTTTGGGGTTGTTTCGATGGGAAAGATGTGCCTCAACTCCTAAAGACTGATGCAGACTTTCATTTTCCAAACCTAAACAAAAATGCCAGACGTGAAACCAGGCGCGCCTTTGCGTCACGACGTTTTCTTTCACCACCTAGAAAGAAAAAATCCATTGATACCGATTGAGATTCGAACCCAAGATCTTCTTCACATACTCGTATCGAACGAAAGTCGAGAAACTATTACACTTGACTTTGACTAACACAATTTTGGTCTTATAAATCTTAGAAATTTCATGCATTGGACATTATTCCATATCTAGGGGGTAATAGGCTGATTATATTCAAGCGAACCCAGGTAGGTATAGTTCCCAAGTTTCCCAACGTCCTCCAAAAGCGGGGCAGCTGGCAACACCAACACGTCACGTGCCGAGGTCCTTGCCCACTGTTGCGTTGCAAATCCGCAGCTTTAATATTCAGAGGCCGACTGTACCTGCATTATTCATGCAACGGCCCGTATCAATGAGGCATTCATTTGTATTGATTTACTTGTTGGATACTGGCTTTCTTGAGATTTAAACTGAGCTCGTATTGAGAGGCCGTAAAGATTTGTGACTCAATTTCTATAAATAAAGAAGAAATAGTTTATAAAAAAATCCGTATGTGGTGTGAAAAATACAAGTTTATGATTTGTCACTGTTTTCGAATATACCTAAGTATAGATTGTTTTTATGTTTTCGTACCTAAGGTGCTGTTAAACGGGCTAGTCTTTTGACAATTTCTTGCCGCAATTGTATCGCCGCCAAGTTGCCGATTATATCGCTCAACACAGTGCAACAATTGCTGCAATCTTGTGGCGACATTGTCAAAATATTACATAGTAGTCGCAAGTGATTTTTATGTATTGCACAATGAAATTGCAAACTTGCAAATATACTGAGCTTTATTGGTCAGTAAAATTGCCAACAAGGTGCAATTTTTCTAGCCCGTTTAAAGGCTTCTTAAAAATGATTCCCTGAAACATTGTCGGTATCTAAATCGACGATATTTTTACGTGAGTAATAGCCGTGTGTAATTATAATGTCAAGTACAACTCATGAAAGTTTCCAAAGTGATTCAGTAGAATTGATCAAAGAAAAAAACTTTTAGGACCACGCCAGCAGCCCGTGGACTCGTAGCTCGACACGTGTACGATTATAATAGAGTAAAACTCATAGTAAAGTGGTACTTATATCAGCGCAATAGGGCTTCCACAGGGCTCGCGTGAGTCTCATCTATAAATAGCTTTTACAATGTTTCAGGTATCTATATTCTTAGTTTCATTTGAAGCGCTCGTGGCGTAGCTTGCATCGACGTTCTTGATAGATCGAAGAGACGTTCTAAAGTGGTATAATTTGGGTGGGTGACCGCAGCTGAGTTGCCGGTCCCGGTTTTGGTGGATCCGTAAGCGTAGGCCACGATATTCAAATTTTCTTCCGTCTTTTGCAATTTGCAGGACTGCGTCAAATTCTATGTTGATCAAAATAATGATTCACGAAATTAGGTTTTACCATAATACTTACAAAAAAAAACATAACATCAATGCTACTTAAAAAAAACCTGTCGAACATTCTAGGGCCACCGAAGCTAAAGGAGGGTTATAATGTTTAAGGTGGCCGCACACCTATCCGCACCAAACGCGCCGAGCGAATCGACCGAAACGAATTATAGAATTCTAAGGGAGTGTCCACATTGCGTTTTTTGCAGCGCGTTTGTATCGATACAAACGCGATTCGAACGCGATGCGAACGCGCAGCCCCCCGCGCAGCCCCTCCCGGTTCGCTTTTGTATGGAAAAATACGCGTTGCGAACGCGCGTTTGTATCGATACAAACGCGCGTTCGCAACGCGTAGCAAAAACGCGCTTCAGAAAACGCAATGTGGACACTCCCTAAATGAAATCCCCGCGTAGAATCGTTCGACTCGACCAAGTCTGGCAGTATTTTGATAATTTGGCGCTGTTAGGTGTCCGCTCAGCCTTAGCGGTAGGACCTAATCATATTTAATGTTAGGTACATAGGAATGTTTTGGCTGTTCAACAAGGTCCGCTTATAGCACCAAATTAAATATTATCACATCGTAATCGATGCCTGATGACGATTATCGAATTTATTTTAGCACGAAGGGCGCACGAGTAGTGACGTCTTAAATGTCAACGTCACATCTGTCAAAAACAACATGGCTGCCAATAAATGGCGGGAACATGGCAGGAACACGTGCAGTGAATTATTAACTTATTTATTTCAAACACGTGTAAACAGCCAGGTGAAAAACAAGATGTTTTCGGTTTAAATGGAAAATAATTAAATGTGCGTAATTTCTACAAAATTTTCCCTCAAATACTTTAGGCTATACGAGATAACACATGTTAATGGGATTAATTAGCTATTAGCTTCTCGTAAATTTCTACAGGGTTACCAACGTAGTAGTGAAAAATAGCTAGTACTTACATAAAAAAAAACTGCAATTGTGGACTCCTCTGTGCACTGTGCACCTGGGTGAATCGTGATAGCGATCTTTATAAAAAATTTCATGAATAAATTCATAATAATTTGCACGTAAGTACGTAAAACTTACCTTTATCTAGACTTCTGGAGTGTTAATAGGTAGGTAGGTACTTATTATAACATTAGTGTAGGTAGATTGGATTAATAATGTAATTTGGCCAAAATAGCCATCCACCCTTGCGAATACGACACGTAAAGTAAACATTGAACGAGTATCAAAAAAGCAGTTCAAAGTAAAGATGAGACAACTAAGAGCTTACCAACCAGCAGTGAAAATGTTGAACATCTAAAAAAGGGTTTTGGCCTATTTGCTTATCTACCTCTCTCGTCTCACCAAACACAGCAGAAACACACCTCACAGCTCAAGAGAAAACCAGTGGAAAAAAACTTGAAGCTGGCAACCCGCGTCTATAAATAGTATATCGTGTTGTGTTGTGTTGTGGATTGACGAAAAACACGGCGTTGGCGGCGCGCCAACAGGGCAATCCTCTTGCGAAACACCGACTGCATGTACACTCAGCTACTGATGATGATAGTAGGTATGTAAGTACGTAATAGTAATCCTAATCTTAAACTATTTGTGCTATCCATAAAAATCCTACTAATATTATAAAGGCAAAAGTCCGTGTGTGTGTGTGTGTGAATGTTTGTTACCACGTATCTCCATAACTACTAAACCGATTTTGATGAAATTTGGAATGTAGATAGATAATAACCGGGAATAGGATATAAGCTACTTTTTATCCCGAAAAATTGCAAGGTTCCTTTGGGATAAAAAAATAGTAGTCCACGCGGGCGAAGCCGCGGGCGTCCGCTAGTTGTTAATATAGAAAGGCATTTGCAATTTTGCAATTTAGATAATGTTTTCTTGTCACTTGATAAGAGAAGGCAACAGATTTAGCAGTAAGGCGCCCTAATTACGAAAGTCTTGCAATAGCAAAGCGACAGCAATCAATACGCGACCGGTCGAAAAATATCACTAAATATCGTATTACCTACGGTCGCAAAATGCACTATGGCCAAAGTGCGACAGGCGAGCAATAGACGTGCGATTGGCTTCCATTCGATTTTTAGTGATATTTTTCGACCGGTCGCGTAGTGATTGCTGTCGCGTTGCTATTGCAAGTCTTACGTAATCTGTAAAACTGTTTTTGTTGCTGACTGTACAATTAGCCACTAAAGTTAATGACCAATTTAGTTTTAAAACTCAAATAACTTCGAAAGTAGTTTAGATTTTGATCAAACTCTTGCCAAGAGTTAAGTATCGCCGTGGTTCATTACTATTCGAAAACTACAATGTTCCTATTCAATACAACGTTGCAGAAAATATAGCTGAAGCTTTACTTTTAACGTTACAATCTACAATGTTCATATTCATTACAACGTTGCAGAAGTTTCAATAGCTGAAGCTTTACTTTAATAACGCTACTTCTCCTTTGTTTATTTATTGCACTGTCAGCCCAACACGTAATACTATTAAAATATTATTTATAAAATGTCAGTTCCCATCGATATTAAATTACCTACTACTTGTTTTAACAGTGTTCCATCCATTTCACGTAATATTTCTAGACTAGTGAACGCCCGCGTGGACTACTTTTTTTATCCCACGGGAACCAAACATTTTACCGGAATAAAAAGTAGCCTATGTGTTATTCCAGAACCTAAACTATCTACGTTCCAAACTTCATCAAAATCGGTTTAGTAGTTATGGAGATACGTGGTAACAAACATTCACACACACACACGGACTTTCGCCTTTATAATATTAGTAGAATACTTATAGAATTGCGGATGTTCGTCATTTTTCTTCTAAATTTATCTTTAATCGAACGTCACTGGTAGAATAGGCCTACTTATATTGTAGTTTGTTGCCAAATAAATTAAAAATGAAATAAATTAATCAGTGTCTTCTGCTGTTTCCGTCAGTATGACATCATACTTTTTATACACAAATTGCCAGCATTTATTTTTTTAATCTTTTTGTCCTAGATTTTTACAACATAAACGGCTTGACAAGATTTATTCTACCAACGCCATAGTTATCTAAGTATTCTTTTAAATATAATTAGTGATGCGATAAAAAACGACCCATAACGTTATGTTGATTATGTAAATGTTATGCTATGTTGTGTTGTCCAAATAAATTCTTATTCTATTCTGTTCTAAAATAAAAAGTTAAGTTTAGTTAAGAATTTTAAAATTTTTGACCATGTCGACTGTATAAGTAATAAAATCATAGCCCTTTTTGCTTCGCCGTAGTAGGGTAAATAGTCACTTCTTTGTGCTTTTAACTAAATGTTCTCGAATGATATAAATTACGCAACAACAGCACTAAAATAATCCAGGAAGATTATCAAAAGTATTTCACCTTGCGTATTTACGTGCTCAACTAAAATAGAGGGATACGACACACGCAACAAAGTTTTTTATTCCGGGTTTTCCCAAAATTTCCGGCATTTTCTATTTTTTTACCGTCATTTTATTCGCTGTTTCAACTGACAATGATAATTTTTAAACTTATTTTTTTTTAAACGAGTTGATTTATATTTTGTATGGACTCGTAGCTCTTCTAGATTTATTTTTGTTTTAAAAAAGCTGTATGGTTTATATTTTGTTCTTATAACCAACCATTATCATAAAGAAATGTGGCTTTAACAGATGTTTTTCAGATTTTAATTCGAAGATTTTGAAACGGCCTTCTCGTTTCTCAAAATTGTATGCGTGCAAAACAACACGTGTTAGTTGTATAAGCATCCTGGTATACCTACGGCTTAGTCAGATGCACGTGTAGTGTACCTAACTTTGTATTTTCTGTAATTAGGAAGGTTCATCATCCGTGCACTACTCAGTAGCCGTACCATGAGCTCTTAGAGCAATGTCAAAACAAGGTGAAAACCATTCCTGCCTTAGGCTTGTTTTGTCATTGTTTTGGTCCGAAAACAATCTTATTTTATTCCTGCCTTAGTCTTGACGCAGGATTGCAGCAGGACATGCGCATTACACTCTCTCGACGCTCTCTCTACGCATGTCTTGCTCGATGACATCGAGCGGGACATGCGCAGTCCTGCATCTAGTCGATGTCATGTCACCAAAACATCCCTGCGTTAAGATTGTTTTGTTCCTAAGGCAGGATTAAAACAAGGTTGATTTAGGCCTGATTTAGGATGGAGTTATGCCTGCGTCAGTCTTACTTCAGTCTTATCTAAGTACGGACCAAAGTAATCTTACTTTGACATTTCTCTAAGACTTGGCAGTACGACCGCAGGTCTGGAACTCGTTGCCGGCTTCTGTTTTCCCCGAAAACTATAACCCTTAAAAAAAGTCCCTTCAAGTCAAGAGTGAATAAGTGTCTTCTAGAGCTTTGTGATCCATCGTCAGCCACATCGTCACTTACCATCATGAGATTGTGGCAAAAAAAAGGTCTATCTACTTAGATTTAAAAAAAAAAGAACAGCTAGAGGTGCTTTCGTGCTTCGGAGGGCACGTTAATTTGTTGGTCCCGGCTTTTAAGTCGTTAAGACATGATTGTTGTCTTCAAGCGGTATGAAACGGTACCTACTAGCTCATACGAACATACATCATCAATCATCATCATCATCATCGGGGTGATCTGGTACCACTCACTTGGTATAGGGTTCTCTGCTAGCCTCCTGTATTTAGTGCATTTCGCATCTAAATATTCTATTCTATGTAAGTACCTAATATGTCGTTAAGGTTTAAATAAGTATATTAGATACGTTCGTCAAAATTACAAGCCCCATTTCTAAAGAGATGTATTTTTGTTAGTAAGATAAGACACAGCGTCGCAAGGGTGCCACTTCGGCGACCTCCCGCCTCGTCAACTTCGCTGTAAAGAAATTGACGTAATTTAGGATTTTTTCAGGTAAAATCACAAAGAGTTCTTTTCGGTGGCTAAAAATAGATTGCGATTATGGCACGATTGGTTGCCTTGGATGTTTTAGAAACTGGTCGGAATAATAAATAAATAAATAAATAATGCTGAACATTTCACATAGCATCATGTAGCCCCAAGCCACCGAGTAACCAGAGAGACAAACTCAAACAACGCGCGATAATAGGTACTTCACTACATGCGCAGCGTTGTGTGCGTGCGCGTTCACCGACAGGCTCACTTACGAGCGGCGGGCGGCCGCTTCGTGAGTTCTCGGCCAGTCTCGGCAAACTCCGGCGGCCGACCGGCGGCTATGCGGTAAGGGACGCTCGGAGGCCGCGAATGCTACGAGTATGCGGCGGCGGCCGCGCGGGTTACGTAGTAACTATTAATGAATCTGTGGCGCGGTCTTTTTAACCGACTTCGAAAAAAGGAGGAGGTTCTCAGTTCGTCGGAATCTTTTTTTTTTTGTGCTTTTTTTATGTATGTTCACCGATTACTCGAAGATGCGTCGACCGATTTCAAAAATTCTTTTTTTGTTTGAAAGGGTACACTTTCCAATTGGTTCTTTTGGTCATCAGGTCAGGATCTGATGATGGGATCTTGGAGAAATCGAGGTAACTCTTCAAATTTTATAGGCACACTTGAAGCGATTAGGGTATTTTCTAAAAGATTTATAGGTTATCGGTGATAATGCAATATTATGGTAACATTGAACTGATCTGATGATGGAGTCAGGAGCTGTTCAACAGAACTCCTCAGTAAATAAGCCGATCGAGTTGAAATTCGGCACGTCTGTCAAGTTCCGCCTACAATGTAATAATATGGTCATAATGAGCTGATCTGAGGATGGAGTCAGGAGCTGTTCAACAGAACTCCTCAGTCAATAGTCTGATTGAGTTGATACTTGGAACTCAGCATGTCGGTCAAGTTCCTACTACAATGTAATAATATGGTGACAGCTAGCTGATCCGATGATGGAGTCAGGACCTGCTCAATGGAACTTCTCATTGAATAACATCCATTTTTGGGATCATTTTATTCAGCTAACCCTTAGCCTTACCCAATAACAGTTTGTATTGAAGTCAGTTTTTTAAAATTTTTAATTTAGCCACTTGTTCGAGTTCATTTTTATTCAGCCAGTAGGTAAGGTGAGTAGGTACTTACATCTAGCTAGGCAAAGTCATGCAGAGAAAAATAAAAAGTTATCATTTTTCACATACCTACCTACTTACCTACTCAAAAAAACGTGACCGGTAAGTTTACGTACCTACCTACTACCATTTTATTGAAATATTATTGAAGTAATTTTCTGTAAGTACCTACCTAATAAGTAGGTAATGGTACCTATTTACTAGTATTTAAAGTCGATTTTAATCTAGGTAAGTAGGTACTTTTCATTGTCGTATCGATTTGAAAATTTGCATTTGTATGTAATTCGGATACTTAAACTTATAATAATTTGATATTTTCGTGCTGATCATGAACTCCTCAGTAAATAAACCGATGGAGTTAAAACTCGACATGTCTGTCAAGTCCCGACTACACTGTAATTAGGTACCTACATGGTGACGAGCTGGTTTGATGATGGAGTCAGGAGCTGTTCAAAAGAACTCCTCCGTAAATTAGCCGATTGAATTGAAACTCGACATGTCTGTCAGAGTACCTACAGAGCAAATACCATCCGTCCGTCAGCAGTACCAGCTGTCCGTTTATTATTTTAACACTACGCGAGTGACACCGCGCGGCGCAGTTAGTTTATTTCCATAAGTGACAGCCCTACAAGAATAGGCTATTATAAAAGTCAATGTTAGACCGCTGTTTCTCTGTTCATTTCTCTGTGCCCAAGCTAAGCAGAGCTTGGGGCTAGATGATAATAATAATAAAAATAATAATAAGAACTGTAAATCTTGATAGGGTTTAATATTTGAACCTTTTGGGGTTGAGACCCAGGGTCCGTGGGGTACCGAGACCCATCGCGTATTCAAAATTCTTTCAGGGCGTCTGATTGAAGCGGCGCGTGATCCCAAGTCTGGCACTTTTTGGCTCAACATATCAGCATTGCCATCCAGCGCGGTAATGCTGCCAGTGTCTTAAGCACGCATCCGTCTGGCAGTGGCTTGGATCAGTTGAGCTACCTATAGATCGTTTCCAACGATCCTTAGGTGGCTCAACTGTTTTTTTTTGTGTTTTATAATGTTATGTAAATATGTAGTAGGTGTGTAGGGTAAGCCAGCGCAGTTTCTAAAATAACTCAAAATGTTTATACAAAGTACAAAACTGGACGTTATTTGTCAAACAATTTGTAACGAACGCCCAGCTCGTAAAGACGAAGATTTTGATCCCGCAATTATCAACATGTCATCATAATAAAACAACTGACAGATGCACAAATTGCAAATTAGTGCAAGAGCTGGTGGTAGTTTCTTACAGTAGATCAGTGTGAGGCGGCGGGTCACATGCCCGTCTTTGTTTTTTTCTGCTACGCTTACTTTATACTAGGTCGCATTTGTAATCTTGCGTAGTGAATAAATAAACATTTGCATTCTGTTCTATTCTACTCTTAACTGCCGAAAATAGAAGCGCTCAATTACCCTGTATCCCTTCCAGCATAGTGTTCTCGAGACTCAGTTTCCTCTAAAGCAGAGAGAAGTAGAGCTACGTGGAGACGATCAGGCAGAGTTTATTTTTCTTCATCATCAAAGATAAGCGACGATACGTGAGTTAACAAAATGGATGGATTACCGATAGTGGCAATCTAGCTCTTCGAACGTTAAATTGTCGGTCCCGGCCATAAAGTTGCAATAAACACAAGTTAATTCACAAATAATTACTGCGCTAAAGGCATCCGTCAAGGCTTTTTTAAAAACTAAAGCAGTCACTATTCACTATCGTTTTATAAAATATCTGTTCTGAATTAAATTCGCGCGGTTGAAAATACGCAGAACATCTAACATAACAAAATAGCGTAAACAACTTATCATCAGCTCCTAAACTCTATTGACCTAGGTCTAGGTGACATGATCACACTTGACGATAATAAATTAGGCTTGTTTTTCAACCGTCACACAACATGTTTTCGAATTAGAGCCAAAATGGCGTGATTTTAATTTTTAGCAATCAAAAATGTAATAACTTTTGAAGAAAGTATTGCTGTTTTGTTTTATATAACTTTGGAAAATTATTATTATTTTCAAATGAGTTACTATGATCTTCTTTTATTTTTCGGTTCTTTTGTCAAATCACCATGCCAATTCAACAAAAGTCCAAAGAGACCAAAGGCTAATCAAATGTCATCAGCTATTTTCCCTAACTCACTTTTGACACTTCTGTGCTTCTGACATGACACGATTATCGCATGTCGAATGAGCTTTGGGCCAAAACAACGACCGCGTAGGCCCCCAATGGCGGAAGACAACGCGGCAGGCTCAGATTAAGGTGGCGGGATGAGCTAGACTCATTCTCAGAAGACTGGTCCTGCACTGGACCGAGAAAGGTAGAACCTCTTCCACCTTTCTCGGTCCAATTCCAAGTACAAGTCCAAATTCTAATTCCAATTCTCGGTCAAATCCAAGGGGGATAGGGAGGCCTTTGCCCTGCAGTGGGACACAGGCTAAAAATAATAATAATTATAAAGAAAAATGGTTTGTTTTGTGCAATTGACGTCCATTGGCGGCGGTCCATACACGCAGCCGCTACACGCGTCTCATTCGAACAGCTTACACAACACCAACAGCCACACGTAACACCGAACCGATTGGAAATAGATGAACGCACGGATTTGGCCGCGGAGCAACACGTTGAATTATTTTTATATTACTTATAAATTTAGTGTTATTTATAAATCTACTATGTAATTTCACGAGTAGGTACAGTCACAAAAGGAAATGATTTCAAGTTTTTCAAATTACTTTGTAACTAGCGAGATTTTGATAACATTTTGATCAAAATGAAAAGTGTCAATGACTTTGACTTTGATTGACACTAGTAAATAGGTCAGATAGATCTTTGATGTTAAGTAAGGTTCTGAGAGGTCACATTTGGATGGTTGACCGCATCTGGCATTTTCAGCTGAGCGCTTCGTGCAAACATACGTATTAGGTATACTATTTCGAACTCAATAAAACTGTAAATTTTTTTACTTAGTCTACCAAACTCATCAAAATCCTTCAAATTTAAATAAACAAAGTATCCACACTTCAATCACTGCATTCGTTCTAAATAATAGTAGGTATTGACGCAACACTACCATGAGTAGCAAACTCGTTTTTATTTCGTTCCGACCTGATACTATGATGTTATTTTCGTAATACTTTATAGCGAGTCTCTCAATGTAATATAAACTTTATTACATTGACCGAAGGTTGATGATTTAAGACTCGATAACATGATTTGTTTTTGTTTTTTGTTATAAAAAGTTCAAAACAAGCTTTTAATTGTATTGTGTTCACCAATTTTTTTGGCTGTTCAGCCCAAATCTGGTTTGATAAATTTGACTTCGACTAGTTTAAAAAAAAAATCTGTTCTGATGACGTTACTATAAAAAAATGAATAGACTTTCAAATTAATTAAGTACGGGGATGACGTAAATGAAATTAAAGGCATAATCAGTATTGGAGTTAGAAATGATTATGTATCTGCTTCGGTGTTATTTTTGAGCACATGAAGCTTATAACTTTTTGACGTGTTAATGTTAACGTCTTATAAATTGATACCCCCGGCTGCACGCATGAAAAGCGTCACGTTCCACCTGAGCTGAGCAAGCGAGAGCGCGGAACAAGGGATAGAGAGGCACGATCGTTCATCAATGTTTTCTTATGTCGTTAACACGTAAAATTATCGTCCGTAAACCGACTTTACAGAGAACCAGTTTTTTTCAAAAAAATAATTTTATAAGGTATGTGATAGCTGATAAGTTGATAACTTTTGTCTGTGCAAGCTACATTTTCATCTATGGCGCAGCGCAGCGGGGTTTAACAAAAACAAAGGTATTTTATTTCCTTTCGTAGGCAATAAATCTTACTTTGTTATATCAAACTTGTTTTAGTTATCTACAAAAAGTTCATTCTAATATTTATTGTTTTATTTCGCCAATTTAGATTCGGTGTTCTCTAGAATGGACATTATCCTATCCTGACGGAAGCCTGACTTACAGTCTTCCGAGCAAAATTAGATATTCGTTAGTTAGTAAGGATAACAAAATGTTAAAAAAAAAATTGTAAGTAAATGTTTTTACAAAAAGTTGAGATCAACGGCTTGCGAATCGACTTCTTACCGGGGGGTTACGGATTGATGTCGCTTTGTGTACCAAAGTAATTAACATTTTGGTATGTACAGCGTGTTTATTATTTTTTCAAAATAATTCTTGTTGGCGTCTATACAAAATATAGTTTGCCAAATTACAGTTTATACTGTATCGCATATCGTTTATAGTATCGGTTATCCAATCACAGAAAAAAATTATCTCTCAACTTATTTTCAGACCAATTTCCAGCCGGCGTACCACCAACTCTTAGAGCAATGTCAAAACAAGGTGAAAACAGGCCTGCTTCGAGTCAATGACTTGACACTTGACACTCCACGATGAGACGTTAACAAAACATTCCTGCGTTAGGCTTACTTTAATTAGAGTAAATTTAGAGAATTAGAGTAATCTTACTTTGACATTGCTCTAAGTCCTCTATTAATAAACTCGTATTAACTTCTGTCAAAGTTGCGCCAATGATTAAACTATTACCATCCTTTTTTGTTAGGGAGTGTCCACATTGCGTTTTCTGAAGCGCGTTTTTGCTACGCGTTGCGAACGCGCGTTTGTATCGATACAAACGCGCGTTCGCATCGCGTTTGTATCGATACAAACGCGCGTTCGCATTGCGTTTGTATCGATACAAACGCGCGTTCGCATCGCGTTCGTAGTTTACTAGTTTGATTGCTAGTTTGCCTGCTAGTTTGTCTGATGTTTGTCTGCTAGTTTGTCTGCTAGTTTGTATGCTAGTTTGTCCCTTATCAAAAGTCCCTTCGTAAAAGTGTCCCGAAGCAAAAGTTTCTCGAAGCAAAAGTGTCCCTTAGCAAAGTGTCCCCAAGCAAAAGTGTCCCTTAGCAAAAGTGTCCCCAAGCAAAAGTGTCCCCAAGCAAAAGTGTCCCGAAGCAAAAGTGTCCCGAAGCAAAAGTGTCCCGAAGCAAAAGTGTCCCGAAGCAAAAGTGTCCCGAAGCAAAAGTGTCCCTTAGCAAAAGTGTCCCTTAGCAAAAGTGTCCCGAAGCAAAAGTGTCCCCAAGCAAAAGTGTGCCTTAGCAAAATTGTCTCTTAGCAAAAGTGTCCCGAAGCAAAAGTGTCCCCAAGCAAAAGTGTCCCCAAACAAAAGTGTCCCGAAGCAAAAGTGTCCCGAAGCAAATGTGTCCCGAAGCATAAGTGTCCCGAAGAAAAAGTGTCCCGAAGAAAAAGTGTCCCGAAGCAAAAAGTGTCCCGAAGCAAAAAGTGTCCCGAAGCAAAAGTGTCCCGAAGAAAAAGTGTCCCGAAGCAAAAGTGTCCCCAAGCAAAAGTGTCCCCAAACAAAAGTGTCCCGAAGCAAAAGTGTCCCGAAGCAAAAGTGTCCCCAAGCAAAAGTGTCCCCAAACAAAAGTGTCACGAAGCAAGTGTCCCGAAGCAAAAGTGTCCCAAAGCAAAAGTGTCCCGAAGAAAAAGTGTCCCGAAGAAAAAGTGTCCCGAAGCAAAAAGTGTCCCGAAGCAAAAAGTGTCCCGAAGCAAAAGTGTCCCGAAGCAAAAGTGTCCCGAAGAAAAAGTGTCCCGAAGCAAAAGTGTCCCGAAGCAAAAAGTGTCCCGAAGCAAGTGTCCCTAAGCAAAAGTGTCCCTTAGCAATTGTCCCGAAGCAAAAGTAAAAGTGTCCCGAAGAAAGTGTCCCGAAACGAATGAAAAACTTAGAGCAAAAAGGCAAATTAGCAAACAAACTAGCAGACAAACTAGCAGACAAACGAGCATACAAAAAAGCAAAGTACAAAAGCAAACCCTGCTTAAACACGTTTGTATCGCGTTTGTATCGATACAAACGCAAACCGGGAGTGTACACATTGCGTTTTCTGTAGCGCGTTTTTGAGCTGCGCGTTCGCATCGCGTTCGCAACGCGTTTGTATCGATACAAACGCGCTACAAAAAACGCAATGTGGACACTCCCTTAGACAGTGACAAATAAGGATGGCAATAGTTAAATCCGTGGCGCAACTTTGACAGAAGTTAATACGATTTTATTAATAGAGGCCTAAGAGTTCATAGTAAGGCCCCAGGACAAGTTATTTCCGCAACAGCTTCATAAGAAAGCAGGTACCTCATTTATCCTTGTGTTCCAGAACCTTCGATGCCGGTAGCTATTTGTCACCGGGAAGGGACGTCACCGCCGCCATCTTGCCTATAACCTTTTCATACGATCGGTATTCTATACCGCCTTTTGTTTTGTGTTTATTAAGGATAGATATTGCTTCGTTGACCTCTCAGATTGAATAGAATAGAATAGGTTTTTATTTGCAATGACACATAGATATAGACCAACAAAATAGCCCTGCTCCTAATAGCTTAGGTAACAGCTTCGACAAGATGGATCGACGACATAGTAAAATCCGCAGGTCGTACATGGGTAAGATTGACGCAGGATAGAGGCGAATGGCAAAAGCGAAGAGAGGCCTATTCCCAGCAGTGGGATGGGAAAGGCTGATGATGAACAGTTTAACTGATCGTTGCAAAATGGACCCTAACACAGCATAATGCGGAATGCAGAGCCCACAAACCGCGCTGATCTTCCGGATTCGCTCGCGTGGCTCCCGGATAAAAAGTAGCCTAAGTCCTATTCCATTCCAAGTCATTATCTATCTACATTTTAAAGGGTACGAACATTTTTGTATGGAGCCTGGCATACCTACTGTCGGCCATTTTGAAAAAACCTCGATTTTGTAGCAGGTGATGAAACATGTGTCAATCGATAGGGGAAGTGATTACAAACAAAATATATTCAGTAATAAACTCTCGTAATCTTTATACTTTCCGAGATATTTGAGTTTGAAAATGTAAAAATTAAAACTTGAAAATGCTAATTATGCTGCCAATAATAACCGGTAGGTATTTGAATATGTCTACTGTGACCGGGGATAAAATCGTGAGCCAATTTCGTTTAATTTTTAGGTAGGTGGGTATTTCAAGTAAAAAAAAAAATTTTTTTGAACACAGTTTACCATTTTGTGGTAAATATTAGGCAGTGGCGGATTATCCTTAAGGCAAACTAGGCAATTGCCTAGGGGCGCGAGCTTACAGAGGGGCGCGCAAGGAACTTTTTAAGCAAAAAAAAATTATAAGTAGGTGGTTACGCGGTTAATTGGGTAATTAAAAAGCGCTACTTCTATAGCGCTTCCGAAGCGCGTCCCGTCTTCTTGATTATTCCTACGTCACCAGATTTAAATAAGACAGAATTGCGATGTTGGGGTGCGGGGCGCCCCGGCGGCGGTGGCGGCCGGCAGCCAGCGGCGCGGAGGGCGCGGGGCGGCCGTAACCGTGTGACAGGGATAATAGTCGCGAGCATAATGTACGATCTGGCAATTTTTTGGATCATTCGAAAGCCATTCGTTTTTCCAGCGGATTGATTGAATAAAATCAGATATCGGATAGTGAAGATCTAAACAATCATGAAATAAACCAACAAGCAACGATCCTTTTCTTTGAGCACCGCAAACAAAATCAAGTGTCACATGTTGCATTTATCTTAAAAAAATTCTGCTCGCTTCGCTCGCATTTAACTTCATAAGTAGGTGGGTATATAGTATATTGCGAGTAAAGTGAGTATGTCTGACTGACCACATAATAAGAACCGACAAGCAGCGATCCTTTTCTCTGATCACCGCAAATAAAATCAGTGACACATGTTGCATTTGTCTTAAAAAAATCTGTTCGCTTCGCTCGCATTTATCTTCATAAGTAAATGTTGCGAGTAAAGTGAGTTATGTTTGACTACAGCATGAGAACCGACATGCAGCGAGCCTTTTCTTTGATCACCGCAAACAAAATGAAGTGTCACATGTTGCATTTGTCTTAAAAAAAATCTGCTCGCTTTTAACTTCATAAGTAGGTATATTGCGAGTAAAGTGAGTTATGTCTGACTGACAACAGAATAAGAATCGACAAGCAGCGTGCTTTTTCTATGATCACCGCAAACAAAATCAAGTGTCACATGTTCCATTTGCGTTAAAAAAATTCGGCTCGCTTCGCTCGCATTTTTACTTTATAATTAGGTATGTTGCGAGTAAAGTGAGTTATATCTGACCGCACCGCAGAATAGTAACCGACAAGCAGCGAGTCTTTGAGCACCGTTTTATGCTAAGTTTCAAATTCGTTAGTACCAGGAAGAAGATTTTAGCCCATTTACGAATTTCTAAAAATCATCAACTAAACAATTCAAAAATGTGATAGTAGTCAGAGTTACCCCTTTGGGTAGTCAGAAGCTTGTCCAAATACGGTATTTGATGGTTTGTTACCAGAGGGGCGCCTATAAGGGGCTTGCCTAGGGCGCTCTCGAAGGTTAATCCGCCCCTGATATTAGGTATAGGTACTTATTACTATTTTTATAATAGGTAACTACAGGTAGGTAATTATACTAGGTAGATATGCATAGCCTGCATGTATGAAGCGAATAATGATTGGAAAACCAAAAATTAAAATGCTGCTGGTAACAAAGGCAATGTACGGGCCAACCCGCACAATCAGCATTTAAACACATTGTGCATAGCATAGCAATTCATCATTCTTTACTTTTAATAAATCAGTTCAAAACTCACTCCGGCACCGAGCGGTCGTTTTATTGTCATCTTCTCCCAATCAAAGCAATTATCAATCAATTATCAAAACGTATGTAGGGATCAGCAACGGGCCCCTACATCATGGTCCTTCGAGACTCGGAAGGCAGGATCATATAACGCGAGTGTTTTTTTGACAAAAGTGTTCGTGTATGTGATCTTGCTAGAGAACTAGCATATCAGTGAGCATATCATATCAGCATAGCATATCATTATACCGTCACTGGCTTGGCATTGGCCGCCGTGACGTTCAGCAACGTCTTGGTAAAGCATTACCAGGACAATCAGCATCAACTCTTGGCTGGCTTTAGCCGCCGAGAAAATCATCAGCAATTCCTGGACTGGTAGCAGCCACCAGGAACAGTGGCCATTGGACAAGCAGTCTTCTGGTCACTTAGCAACGAGCCCGGGGTCAGCGCAGGCCACCAGGCTCACCATCATTATCATCAGCAGAGCAATCAAGTAAGATCTTTCCTTTTATACGTTGGCGATCTTAACTATTTATCAAGATGTCTTCGATGGAAGAACTTTTAAGCAATCAACAGCAAATCGTAGAGGCAATAAATACGCTCTTCAAAAACTTTAAAAAAGATGGGCCGGATCGTAAAACAGCAGATTATCTTAAACGACGTATAGATACGTTAGATAGTTATTGGAAGGAATACCTAGCAAATCATGAGCAACTTGTACTATTTCCTGAAAAGAGCAATGACTATTTCGTAAGCAATCATTATCAGCAAGCAAAAGAGTACTATTTATCAGTACGGGAGAAGATTTCGTCAACTCCAGCAGCATCAATCATAAGGCCAGGAACGCCTTTAGGAAGTAAATTAGCAGATCTTCCGTCAACAAGCAAATCAGCAGATTTTCCTGAGATCTTTACAAAATCTCAGGGAGTCACCAGCAAAGCAGACGATTTATTCAAAAAACAAATGAGCAATTTCAAAGCCTTCGCAAGAACGGTTTCCAGCATTAACGTGGATATAATCACGGAAAAATGGGAATTTGAAGATATTCTCAAGAATTTAGAATCAAGGTGGTCAGTTATTGATAAAGTTCACTGGGAATTAGACAGTGAAATGGACAGCAGCAATGAGCAATACGAGAGCACTTTCTCCGAGCACGAAAAAACGTATAACGACATGAAGAAAGCTCTCAACAGCAAACTTTGGTCTATGTCTCATAGAGAAAAGACTACTCCGAAGATGGATGTACCGATCTTTCACGGAAATTATCATCAATGGGTCTGCTTCAAAGATCTTTTCACAGAAGCAATTCACAACAACAGCTTTTTATCAAACGCACAAAAAATGCAATTTTTAAAATCAAAGGTTAAAGGTGAAGCAGAACGCCTAATTCAACATCTGAATATCAGTTCCGACAATTACAGCATTTGTTGGAACATTCTACAGCAGAGGTACAACAACAAAAGAATGATATGTTCTTCTCACATCAATATCCTAATGAATCTACCAGTGATTCAGCAAGCATCCGTCGCTCACATCAAACGCATTCATGACACCACGCAGGAAACATTGAATGCTATCAAAAATTTGGGGATTGATGTTACGTCATGGGACCCACTAATCGTGCATATTCTGTGTCAGAAATTAGACAGCGACACGCACAGTGAGTACATGAAATCGGTCAAGCAGCCTCGAGAAATACCTGTCCTATCAGAATTTCTTTCTTTCTTAGAGAACCAATTCACGAGCATGGAATCTATCAGAAGAAAGCAAGAAAATAGCAATCAAAAACATCAAGGTCAAGCAACGAAAGATTTCAACATACGAAAATCATTCGATCATAAACAATCATATCGAAGCAACAAAGACATTTCGCAATCGACTTCAAGTAAAACATTTCAGTCAAACAGAATATGCCCTGTTTGCAGCGGTGAACATGGTGTGTTTTATTGCAAAAGGTTCTTGGAAATGTCGCCAGCAAGCAAGAAGCAATGTATGCAGAAAAACAATTTATGCAAAAATTGTCTTTATGATCACAAAGGGAATGAATGTTTCTCTACAAAACGCTGCCGCGAATGTGAAGAGTGTCACAATACGATACTTCATGACATATACAAGCAAAAATCAAATGAACATGAAATTAGCACACGTTCAAGTCAGCGTAAAAGCAACTCACACGTGGCTCAACAGGATGAAATACCCGAAATTTTGTTGTCAACGGCCATGATCAACGTTCAGAAAGTGGACGGCACTTATCAAACAATGCGAGCTCTAATTGATCAGGGATCGCAGACTTCTCTGATCACGGAAAACGCCGCGCAGCAATTAGGATTACCTCGCAATAGTTGTAAGGGCGTAATCAGCGGCATAGGAGCGAAAGCTAACACTTGCAAGGGGATGATTAATATCAATTGTACGCCAACTAACAATAATTATCATTTTAGCACAAACGCGTACATCTTGAAAAATCTCACGAAGCTTTTACCCAGCAGCACATTTTCTAAACCGTCATGGGATTATTTAGAAAACATCCAACTAGCAGATCCGAACTTTAATATCAGTCGTCCAATCGATATTTTGTTAGGAGCAGACATATACTCAAATATCGTTTTAGAAGGTATATGCCGATCAGATCAGACAGCATTGATAGCACAGCAGACCCGCCTAGGATGGATATTATGCGGGAGTACCAGAACTTTACAGTGCAATATCGTCCAAGTCGACATTAACGAAATGCAGAAGTTCTGGGAGTTGGAAGATATATCAGAAGAACCATCGCATTCATCAGACGATTTGGAATGTATTCGTTTTTATCAAGAAACTACAAAACGTCTTGAAGATGGGAAATATCAAGTCAGACTTCCTTTATCAAAAAATATTGCAGCTGAACTAGAGCAGTCGAAAACAAAAGCCCAATTCGTTCAGTTAGAGAAAAAACTATCAAAAAACAAGCAAATTTCAAAGGAATATAAAACATTTAAAAACGAGTATCAAGAATTAGGTAACATGCAGTTACCGGAATCGTCGTGCAAATCGACACTGGAATGTTACCTACCGCATCACTGTGTCTTGCGCGAAGATACAACAACATCAAAACTGCGCGTTGTATTTAACGCTTTAGCGAAAATATCAAGGAGAAAAAGTTTGAACGATCTTATGCAAAAAGGACCCAATTTACAGCAGGACCTTCAATCATTAATATTGGTCACGAAAAGATCAATATTTTCGGACATCTCGAAAATTTTGGATCCTTTAGGATGGAGCAGAAGTCTATCGGTGTCTCAGTTGCGTGACAATTCTTTGTGGTGGCAAGGACCTTCGTGGCTACCTACATACAGTCCTACTAAAGAAGAAAATCAAGCAAAACACGTAACTGAAGCAGAAATCAAAACACAGAAACAAGTACATAGCATTATCAAGCATGAGCAAAGCATAATCAGCAATTTATTGAACAAGCACAGTTCGATATCAAAAACTACGCGTATACTAGCATGGGTATTGCGCTTTTTATCAAGCAAAAAGCAAAAAGGTTTCCTAACATTAGAGGAAATAAAACTAGCAAAGCAAAAAATTATCAAGCATGAGCAGCAAGAGCATTTCTCACAAGAGATAAGCAATTTAAAGCAAAAAAGCAAAATACAAGCAAAAAGCAAAATCACTAATCTAAACCCATTCTTAGATAAAAATGGTATTCTGAGAGTTGGAGGAAGGTTACAGCACGCGCAGATTAGTGACGTCATGCAGCATCCTATCATTCTTCAGCACAGTGGACGTCTCACAGAATTGATCATTGATGACGCACATACAACTATGCTGCATGGAGGAGCAAGATTGACATTGAGCTTTATCAGACAAAGATATTGGATATTGGGAGGCAACGGAGCAACAAAAGCTCGCATCAAACGTTGTGTTACATACGTAAAGCATAATCCCGAACTACCTGTGCGAAATCATGAACAAAACGAGCAGAAATCAATTTATCAAGCAGTTCAATCAATATCACAAACACGCATCAAATTATCAACAATGTTCGCGTCATTGGTTATTTTTCTCAGCATCATATCAACATCCCAATGCACGTTGAATGTTACGAACTTCAGAGAAAATCAGCATCTCTATTTCGACAAACTATCAAACATGAACATCATTCGCGATGAGTGGAAACTTGTAGTTTACTACAAAATGCAACCCTATTGGGAAGGAATTACGGCACTCAATAAATCAACAATCATCTTAGAGCGCTTATGCAAAACAATTGAAGATAACGCTTATTGTAACACGATATTGTTGCAATTACGGCACGAGCTCAATGAGTTAGATTACAGCAATCAACTTCTTCTTAGTCAGCAAGACGGCACGCGCCCGGCTAAGAAGCGCCGGCGCCGGGGCCTTATCGACGGTGTCGGTTACCTGGCGAACTCGCTATTCGGCGTACTCGACAGCAGATTCGCGGAACAGTATAAACACGACATACAATTATTACGACACAATCAACAGCATATTTCAATTCTCTCAAAAAATCAAACATCAATCATAGAAGCAGAATTTAATGTACTAAAACGTATTGAAAACACGACGTCTCGGCAGTACAAGATCATTCATCAACAATTTATTCAAATTGAAAAAACGCAAGGACTTCTGAAAACTGAAATCCAATTATCAAATGAGTTCAACACGGGAGCGATTATAGCAAGCAATCTATTACAGAATTTGAAGCATCTACAAGGAATGTTGTTAGACACAATCACTGACACGTTTCATGGGAAATTAAGTCCCTATTTAATAACATCAAAACAATTACAAAATCAACTCAGCATTATTTCAAGCCGTGTCTCAAACGACGTAATGCTACCTATAAACAACATTCATAACAATTTAGCAAGAATATTCAAACTTATTTCATGTAAAGCAAGAATGATCACTGACTACCTTATCTTTGAATTACGAATACCATTGGTCAGTAGAGATTTCTTCGAAATATTCAAAATCATATCAATTCCTGAGCAGAAGCAAAGCAGCATGATATCAATCAAACCTATATCAAACTACGTAGCAATCAATTTGAAAAAAGATACATATATGACTCTATCAGAGAGCGGAATAAAATCATGTCTAGTAGCAGATGAAGGGACGTACCTTTGTCATATAAGCAAACCTATCTACAGAATCGGCGGCGATAAGGAATTCTGTAAACGAAAGAATGCAGCATGTGAAACATCAATCAAGCCTTGTGCGAATTTTTGGATGGAAAGTCATTCCTTAAACAATTATATTTATTTTTGTTGCAATCAATGTCAACTTCGGACGATGTGCCGCGATCAAGTTAAGATTCATCAGCTGACTCGTTCCGGCATACTTGCTATAGATAATGGTTGCGTAATAAAAACAGATTCATTCGAAATCATTGCTCACGACCAGAAAACTAGCGAGATGTATATCAAATCATATATCAAAGCCCCTGTGATTGCCCCTATCAATCATATCATTAATGTCTCCATTCCTAAAGAATCAATGGAAAACTTTGAAAGAGAGCAAAAGGAGATGCGAGACATAGACAAACAGATCAAGGTCATGAAAGAAAACGAAGCATTAGCATCAAGCATATCATATCACGACATCCACCACTATGCTGTAATCTACGTGGTCATCGGCCTGGGTGTCCTGGCAGCATCAGCGTGGTGGTGCCGACGCGGGCGCGGCGCGTGGCCGCTCCGAGCACCGGCAGCAGCAGCAACGGCCACGGCGCCAGCGCCCGCGGCGCGCCCTCTTCTCCGGCCTACTCAGCAATCAATCAGTGATAGTGTAGTGTATCAAAGTGTTAGTGCGCGAGTCAATAAGGCAACGTCGCCTATCATGCCGCGTTGTGATTTCAGTGCACCAATAAACAAAAACTCTAGTTAAATAAGATCATTTTAATCAATCAATCATTATCAAATTAAGATTTAATTTTATATTCTTATTTTTATCATTTTAATCAATCAATCATTATCAAATTAAGATTTAATTTTATATTCTTAATTTTATCATTTCTATCATTTTTGGCTCTAATTTCTTTTACTTTCTCTTGCGGGGAGCATGTACGGGCCAACCCGCACAATCAGCATTTAAACACATTGTGCATAGCATAGCAATTCATCATTCTTTACTTTTAATAAATCAGTTCAAAACTCACTCCGGCAACGAGCGGTCGTTTTATTGTCATCTTCTCCCAATCAAAGCAATTATCAATCAATTATCAAAACGTATGTAGGGATCAGCAACGGGCCCCTACAGGCAATGTTTCCGGGGTGTCCAGTCGAGCCCATGCCAAGAACCATTTATGACACACACTATGTGGGAACAACAGCCCAAGGTTCTTTTTCCCTCTAGGTAATAAAAAAAAAGTAATCGGACATATTTTGTATGTATTAATAAATAACCGTATGGAGGGTAGGGATAAAATCACGGAGTGGTACTGCTCATGCGTAGTGGGAAAAAGAACCGTGGCTGTTGTTCCCACATAATGTGTGTCTTAAATTCTTGGCATGGGCTCAACACCCCGGAAACATTGCCTTTATCACCAGCGGCATTTATAGATTAAGGTGATTGTCAGACATGATGTTGAAAACGAAGTGAATAATGAATTTTAACTTTTGGTTTTCCTATCATTATTCGCTTAGAACATGCAGGCTATGTACCTATCAGGTTTAGAAGAAAAAAAACAGTTTTTTTTTAATCTCATAAAAAAAACAGTTCAAAATGTTTTAAACAACTGTTTTTTTGTTTTTTTTACATTTGCTAATAACTTAAATTGTATTAGACCTAATCAATTGTTACTTACTAGATTTTTGTAACATATCTTTAAAGAAAATGAGAATCAATACACGTATTGAACGCTTTACATACATGGTATGGTAGGTATGTTTTGATGTTTATTCTTAATAGGGGGAACCCGTTATTAAAATTAGGTACCGTATATTAAAATTAGGGGAATACCCATAAATCCAGTGAATTACCTACTTTCTTTCGACGGTTGGCATAGGGAGTTTTGTTGCGTTACTTTACCGGCGAGAAATTACCTTTGAAGTGTCTAAATAAAATTAGGGGAATACCCATGACATGAATCCAGTGAATTACTTTCTTTCAACGGTCGACATAGGGACTTCTGTCCTCATTCTGTAGCGGGATTTTACTGGGGGAAATTACCGATGTATGACTTGTATAAATACGAGAGCCTTTCTTTATAATATTTCATTTGATAATCGATTCTAGTAGTTCTAAACCGTGTTTTTATGCAATGTTTTCAACATTGTTTAAAACTTGTTTTAAACTGTGTTTTTAAACAATGAATAAAAATCAAAGTTTTATTTGAGACTGTTTTAAAACTTGTTGTAAACAAATGTTTTAAAACTACTTGTTTTAATTATGCCAACCTACCTACCTAGTAGAATCACCTACCTATAGTTACCTATTATAAAAATAGTAATAAGTACCTACCTACTATACAGCACAAAATGACGAAATAAACTGTGTTCAAAAAATATAATTAAAAAAAAAAAAATTTTTTACCTAAAAATTAAATGAAATTGGCTCACTATTTTATCCCAAGTCACAGTAGACATAATCAAATACCTACCGGTTATTATTGGCAGCATAATTTGCATTTTCAAGTTTTAATTTTTACATTTTCAAACTCAAATATCTCTGAAAGTATAAAGATTACGAGATTTTATTACTGAATATATTTTGTTTGTAATCACTTCTTCTATCGATTGACACATGTTTCATCACCTGCTGCAAGATCGAGGTTTTTTCAAAATGGCGGAAGAGTAAGTATGCCAAAATGTTCGTTCTTCTTTTAGCCAAATCGGTTCAGTGGTTGTCGAGTTATAGAGGAACATATACATACATTCAAACATCCATCCATCCAAATTTTCGCATTTATAATATGTACTAGCTGACCCGGCAAACTTCGTATTGCTTCAAGCATTGAAGCATGGAAGAGAGAAATCCCATATCTTTTATATTGCTGAAAGTTTACGTAAATCATCTAATTTTTTTTTTAGGAAACGTATACCTAATTTTATTTTGTTACATAACTTTCCGGTGAAGTCAAAAGATAAATTGAAAAACTTAAAAGGTTAAAACTTTCTGACGAAAATATTCATTTCTATTCTCATTCATCTTTCTGACATTGCTCGTCCTTTGTGTCAATAGCGATCTGGCTTTAGCCAGGTCCCTTACTTCCTGACAGTCAGGAACAGTGTAAGGATAAAGCGGATTGGGCCGAGGCCGAGGCATCCTTGCGGAAACACCAGATACCGCAGGTAACAGAGAAACTCCAACCTTTTCATTTTCCCTGTACAGGCGAGGACAACACTCATCTAGACATTATTTAACACACGGGAATTACTCACGTAACTCCCTCCTTACCCAGATGAAGATTCTCCGGATGAATCGAAACATTGTCGGTATCTAAATCGACGATATTTTTACGTGAGTAATTCCCGTGTTTTAATAATGTCTAGTACAAATCACGAAAGTTTTGAAAGTGAAAAACTCATCTACTTTTACATCTTCAAGGTGACTTAGTAATTTTGAAGACGTGAATTTTTAAAATTCAAAATCCAAATATCATTTATTCAGTAGGACACAGGAACCTTTGAATGTACGGCTCATCTTAAGCTGGTGTGCACATTCAGACAACTCCAAAGGAGTTAGATATTAGACATTATTTAACACACGGGAATTACTCACGTAAAATTATTGCCGATTGAGATACCGACAATTTTACGGGAGTACTTAATTCCCGTGTGTTAAATAATGTCTAGTACAACTCACGAAAGTTTTGAGAGTTAGATATTGTCTAATGGTCATTTTACACAGTTTCTACGTCTAAAATAACTTGAAGTCTAATTCCTCATAATCTAATGCCCAGATTGTGATAAAACTAAGGTCGCCCGCGAGGGTTTCTAGCCCCATTAAATGTACCTATTTATTAGATAAATAAATAATTAGGGCGATATCACAGAACAGATAATAATACCACGTGATACGAAGTACGCTGGGTCAGCTAGTTTCTAATAATATTTTTAGTTTATTTTTCAACTCCACTTGTGTTGTCGCCTGTACATCCGCAGGAACTATCACTTTCGCCGCGCGGCCGCCATTCACAGCTACCCTCTTTTGTGGAAAATTGAAATATTTTACCCAAATTATACATTTTCCTCATCTCTATTTATATTACGCGCTTAACTGAAAATTCCACGAATATGTCTAATATTAACAGAGTTTATTAAAGTTTACTTGATAAAGGTGACTTAATCCCTTAGGTAGGTAGGTAACTTACATAGAACCGTCAAAACATCTCGATTATTCACTCCAGCCTTCCACAAAAAAAATTACGTCAATCCGTATCCCTGTTTTGACGTGAAAGCAGGACAAAGAAACAAACAAACACACTTTCACATTTATAATATGGGTACCTTTCTTGTGGTGACCGCGCTGATCGTCCCTAGTACTCTTAAGAACAAAGGTAAGCTACAAAACAAGCAATTAAATATTTTTTTTGTTGTTTACACAGCTATTATTCTAGGAGTGAGGGCCGTCTGTTTGCCCTCGCGAGTTAAAAGTCCTTGTAACTAAAGTTTTAGTACAAACATTCTGTAACATGGCGCATTGCAGACGATGATAGTTCAAATTGAAATTTACAAATTAAAATTAGGCAATCGAACGAAACTTCTCATTTCTTCATCATAAAAAAATGATAAATTCTCCATCTCCTTAGTTGATCTCAAATGAAACTTTTAAGGGATGATTCAAATTATAAAAACTCGAGATGCTTGCTGGAAGTATGTCATTTTAGTTGATGAATTTAAACGATAGCTAAAGGTACTTTAGAAACGGTCAGTTATGCCCTTGATGTAATTGAAAATAACCAGGTTAGGATGCAGCTACAGCTATGTCCTTTTGATATGTTATGTAACTGGATCCGTAGATCACGATAGTGCAGGGACGTATATAAGGGGGGAGTTTAGGGGGTCCGGACCCCCCCCTTAGCCCATTGAGTTCGGAGGAAACCTAGTCAATTTTTGTATTTTGGAACCCTTGGACCCCCCCCTTAACAATGATCTTTGTTTTTTGGAACCTTTGGACCCCCCCCCCCTTAACAAAGCTATAGCTACGCCCCTGCGATAGTGCAATAAAAACAAAAAGGCACAACTCGACTTATGTCCTTTTTGACTAGAGCATAGATTCTCAACCTTATTTTCCCCACCGCCCACTTTGAAAATCTTTTTTTTTCTAGAGCCCCCCCCCCCTTTCTTACCTACTTTTTATTTTTCTTACTGTCGCGAATTTTAAACACCTTTTTGGAGCACAGTGGCTCTTACTTCTTTAACTGCTGTTATTTAGTGATAATGATTAGGGCATGGTCGTCACACTTTTCTGGTTAAGGGCCGCATAGGACATTGTGAGGTATCACTGCGGGCCGCACATTCTTGAATTATTTAGTTGACGAATTTTCGAAATTCCTAAAGGGGTTAAAATCCTAGTAGGCACCAACGAACTTGAAACTTATCATAAGTTTACGGGGCTCGAAGACTCGCTGCTTATCAGTTCCTATTCTGCGGTCTGACAAAACTTACTTTTCTCGCAATATTACTGATGAAGTTAAAATGCGAGTGAATTGAGCTTCAAACCAAGCGAGCGAAGCGAGCCGATTTTTTGTAAGTCAAATACAATACGTGACCTTTGATTTTTTTTTTGCAGGTTTCTAAGAAAAGCTAGCTTATCGGTTCATATTCTGTGGTTAGACTTTACTCACTTTACTCGCAATATACCTTACTTATGCAGAAAATGCGAGCGAAGCGAGCCCAATTTTTTAACACAAATGCAACATTGTGACACTTGATTTTGTTTGCGGTGATCAAAGAAAAAAATCGCTGCTTATTGGTTCCTAGTCTGTGGTTAGACTTTACGCTCTTTACTCGCAATATACTTTACTTACTCATGAAGTTAAATGCGAGCGAAGCGAGCCGAATTTTTAAGACAAATGCAACATGCAACACTTGATTTTGTTTGCGGTGTTCAAAGGAAAAACTCGCTGCCTATCGGTTCATATTCTGTGGTTAGACTTAACTCACTTTATTCACAATATAACTTTATAAATAAGGATTTATAAAGTTAAATGCGAGCGCAAAGAGCCAAATTTTTTAAGACAAATGTAACATGTGACACTTGATTTTGTTTGCGGTGCTTATAGAAAGGCTCGCTGCTTGTCGGTTTCTATTCTGTGGTCAGACATAACTCACTCTGCTCGTATGATACCTACTCATGAAGCTAGATGCGAGAAAAGCGAGCTCCAAACCAAGCAAACAAAGCGACCTTCCCTATCTCGAAGTTTTATAATCAATTATAATTATTATTGTAGCAACGTAGGTAGTATCATTCATCAACATCATTTCCTTGCCCTTTTCCAACTAGGTTGGGTCGGCACAACATTTTCTCTAACGTGGCATCATTATCTATTTATCTATAAAAATTGTTTGCTTGGCCGCGGGCTGCACCAATACCGTCCGCGGGCCACACTTTGACGACCACTGGATTAGGATGTTTTATTTGCCTGTTTTAGATTACATTATCGCCCCCCTGCTTCATCTCAACGCCCCCCAATTTTCTCTAGGTCTTCTACTGCCCCCCTGAAAGTCTCAAACGCCCACAGGGGGGCGTTATCGCCCACGTTGAGAACCTATGGACTAGAGGCACTGAACTATCTCCGTGTATACTTGCCCTAGCGCGGCTCGAAGCCCAACAAACAGTTCGCGAGTGAATTGTTTACAATAAACGAACAGGAATAACGCCTGGAGTGCTGGAAACTAACAACAGCTTATTATTTTGACCTAATTTCAAATATTGTTGCTTTTCCTTGAATTTTGTAAGATACTTACATATTTTTCTCAAACATGATATGAGGTCTTGAGAGAGACTGTTCGTATGTAAATATCTAAGTTCGTATGAGCTCACCAGAGTTGGACACTAGCTCATACGAACTTAGATACGAAGTTTTAAGGCCGCCTAAAGACCTCCGAAGGAAAACTGGAAGGGGAAGACCTAGGCGAACATACGTGGATCAGATTGGTGATGTTTTGGAGAAAGGCCAGGTCCAAAGTACTCTAAACCGGCGAGCTTGTATGAAAAATGTGATAAGAGTGAATGAGGCGAAAGAGGTGTGTCAGGATCGTAGCAGGTGGAAATTCGTGGTCTCTGCCTACCCTTGTGGGAAAGAGGCGTGATTTTATGTAAGTATGTATGTATGTAAAGGCCTCCGTCATGGCTTAACGACTTAAAAGCCGGGACCGACAATTTAACGTGCCCTCCGAAGCACGGAAGCGCTCAGCTCGTAATGCCACTTGCAATTCTTAAGTTTAAGTTTCGGATGTAATAATTTACGAGTGCGTGCTACTTGACTATCATTTTTAATGATTTATAGAATCGTGCACGAAATGCAAATCCCTTGTTTAATTAAAAAGCACTAAAGTTGACCAACCCTAAATCATACGATAATCCAATTTTAAATAGAACACATTTTTTTCATGAACATTCATACCTTTCGTGACCAAGTATCATTTGCGCACATCCTCCTGTTACAAAACGGACTCTGTAGTAACGAAATAGAGTTTAGATTAGGGTGGTTTTAATTTATTTAGTTTAAGGGATCTATTAATTTATTTGGTGGTTGGTTTGTTTATATTACGGCCCTCCAAGGACGCACAACGGCTATAAAGGGAAGCTTCCTGAAGGAAAACATGGAGCGAAATGAAAGCCTGTTTAATCGTATTCAGGATAATGGGGTAATCTTGTGGGTAATTTCGCTGACATATTTTTATGGTATTTTTTTCCTATAGCGAGGTTTTTTATCTGAATGGAAGATTATGTTTATTTAAATGATTAAATCAAGCGCACTCAATAAATTCTTTTGGAGATTTTTAGGTAGTAGGTACCTACTTACCTTCTTTTCTTTGAAAACTTATAAGCTGTTGCGGCAAACCTAGTGGTGGAAGTTTTGACTTACCTACCTACTGTAGTTTCCAGAATTATGTTTCGAATGAGGAAGTGTGGAAGAAGCTGTCCAGGTGTTATTATGTATTTTTTAATTTAATAAATAGGTACTTAAATGAAAATAATATAAATTATAAAATATAATAAAGAAATAAAAATATCGGTCGCCGACCAAGATGGCTTGGTCGGCGGACCACCGACATTTTTATTTTTCATTCCATATCGACGACATAGTAAAATCCGCAGGTCATACATGGGTAAGATTGGCGCAGGATAGAGGCAAATGGCAATAGCGAAGAGAGGTATTCCCAGAAGTGGGATGAGAAGGGCTGATGATGATGATGATGTTTAAATAAAATTTACAATGAAGATGTGTGTCTGTGTGATGTAGAAATCTTTGTTTTCTGCCTACCTGGTTTTGATTTTAAATTATGGTATGGCCTATCTTATATCACAAAATTCAAAAAATTCTAACTAGGTAGGTATCACAACAATCTTACTACGATCAATCCCTACTGTTACCTGGCAGCTTCGTGCGTTTAAATTAAATTTGCCGTTCCAGTTGCCACGCACAAAGCGAGGTGGAAAGTGGCCAGCCGAGTGTATCTCCGAACGGTGGGTTTCCATTGTCCTACGGGATTGCTTCTGTACGATGCGAGAAAGCTAAACGGTGTAAGAATAGCCGGTCTCAATTCCTCTATTTTACAACGTCAACCATTCAAGTATCATTGCCGCTTTTGTTTCGTTCTCCAAAATGACAGTAATCGTGCTAAACCTCATTGGTAATTTGTTTGAAAACGTCATCACAACAAAGTAAACCTAACCTCATTGGTCATTTGTTTTGGGAAACAAAACGAAACAGTTGACGTTTTGCTTTGGTTAATAAAAAGCTTTTAGTAGAATCGAGGGGCAGATCATCGATACCAGCTGCCACACAAAGATTGACACGTCGTCTGCTGAACCTACAAAGAAAAGACAGAATATTCGTAGGGACACTGACAGGACACTGTCCCCTCAACAAACATCTGTACAACATCGGCATCACGGACAGCCCACTCTGCAGGGGATGTCTAACCGAAGAAGAATCAGCAGCTCACGTAGTCCCGGAATGCGTGGGAGTTGCAGCATATCGTCAATAAATCCTCAACAACCCGAGGTCGCTCCTCGAAGCCTCTCAGGAGCTGGGCTGGCTTCAGATTTAATGAGCCAGGTCATCCCCACGTATAAAGGACCACCTTTGAGTCCAAATGCGGAAAAGGGAGTCCTAGTAATTTTTAACTTCCGTCTATAATTGTAATGATGTTTCTCAATGAAAAATTAGTTAACGATTAACTTTTTAAATCATAACTGTTTATTTCGCCATTAAATTTACCATAATCCCGTGTGTATAATGCGCACGCACACGATGACTATCGAAGTAACAAATGCGCGTACAGATCAGATGGACGAGTGCGATTACTCTTTTATTTCCTTTCTGGGTCAGAGGTGCGTGCGTGTTAATGAGGCGATGGCTGCAGGTGATCATCATCATCATCATCATCAGCCTTTAGCAGTCCACTGTTGGACATAATTTAGGCCTTTACATCTTTACTAGATTTATACAGTGTTAGGAGGCAATCTCTGCCTACACTGTAGTGCCTGGGACAATGTTGAGATGGAGTAGGCTTGCCCAGCACCTACACCATCTTCTCAGCTTAACCGGCCATATCCACAGGAAAACATGGTCAATACTGGCGGACATCCTCTAATGAGGCTTCCCCTAATGAGCGCCATCGCGCCCTGTCTTCAGCTTGACGCATCTTGTGCCGGCAGCCCTTAGCAGATCGTCACTCCACCTGGCAGGAGGGGGCAGGTGATCTGGGTTTAACCGACTTTGTAAAAGAGGAGGTTTCCGTTCACATGTTCTTTTGTATGTTACCAATTTCTTCCTGCTGGATCGATTATGTTTAGTGTTAACGCTGAAATGTAGAGAGTAAATCCGATAAATCCGTTAAGTAAGTTCGTATGAGCAAGTGGCCAACTCAGGTGAGTTTTAAGGCCGCCTAAAGGCCTCCGTCATAGCTTAACGACTTAAAATCCGGAAGCACGTAAGCGCTCAGCTCGTAATACCACTTGCGGTCACCCATCCTAAAAGTGACCGCGTACAACACTGCTTAACTTCAACGATCTATCAAGAACGTCCAAGCAAGCTACGCCACGAGCGCTTCCAAGATATACCTTATATAAAACCTTACTCACGGATAACACATACCGTGTCCTATTGAACGTATCAATGCTTATCAGACATCTCCCAATGTAAATTAGCAACTGTATAACCGTTAAAACATGTAACGTCCGGTGCCACACAAATGTTACAAAATTAACACCTGCCTACCCCAAATACAGTTCTCAAATAAGATCCTTATCAACGTGAATTACCGAACAGAGATAGATGGATGTTTTCCCTGTTGTGCGAAAGAGAGGGGTGTTATTGTTTTTTCTGAACAAAAGAGGGATTTATTAGGTAAAGTTCGGTAGTTGGTTCCTTTGTTTCAGGACCCACTGAGCTTGTAATATGATAGTTGTTATTTGGCTTTTTGTATAGCGTTATATGTGTAATAACCCATAGAAACGAAATGGGGGCGATTTATACACTTCCACCCAAAACTACGCTCGTGCGGAACCTATTCCAGAAATCAAGTGTGGTAGGTATACTTAGTACTAGTACCCGCGCGCAGCTTCGCTCGCGTGGTACTTACCCGAATAATAGTACATACCTAGCTTATTGTGTTAAGTCCTAAACTACATAATATATAGTACCAAAAATCCATCCATCCATCTTCATAAATTATCACGTTTATAATACTAGCGGACGCCCGCGGCTACGCCCACGTGGACTACTATTTTTTTATCCCACGAGAACTATGCATTTTTTCGGAGTAAATTATTAACTAAAATTATCTACCCATATTTCAGCCAAATCGGTTCAGTGGTTGTCGAGTTATAGAGGAACAAACATACATACATCCATCCATCCATCTAAACTTTCGCATTTATAATGTTAGTGTGATAGTGTGATGTAATTTTTAGAGCATGTAGCTCATATTGTACCTACCTACACATTTTGGTTTAAAATAATACGACCAAAAGCGAACGAACACGGTCTTCTTCACGGTCTTGGTCGCGAAGGAACAGGAGTAGAATCACCTAGCTCTTAAGATGATTCAAAGTGATAGGTGACAGGAGTAGAATCACCTAGCTCTTAAGACGATTCAAAGTGATAGGTGACAGGAGTAGAATCACCTAGCTCTTAAGACGATTCAAAGTGATAGGTGACAGGAGTAGAATCACCTAGCTCTTAAGACGATTCAAAGTGGTCATAGCGATCCTACTGAATAAATGATATTTGAATTGAAATTTGTATTTTGGATATAGGTACAAAGTGATCTTATTGAATAAATGAATTTGACTTTTGAACAAAGTCGCGAGCATTCCACTAGTCATGTACGAAGAGAAATATGTATCAAGCTCTAAGGACTCCCACACATAACTGTGAATTCACATATCTACGAGCTAACTATACTGTATCCGTATGTAGATAGAGGTTACTGTAGATTTCTGCGATGCGATTTCGCGCGATTAGCATTCGCGCGATTCGCAGTTATGTGTGGGAGCCCTAAGCTACTAAGTACGATGCGTTTGTAACATGGCGGACCAACTTTGATATTTACGGGCCATCTACCGCCCCAAAGCAGCGCCATAACGGCCTTACGTCCCCAAATGTCATAACTTTTAATATTTAACACGAAAATAATTGACCTCAGCGAATAACTTTGTATGTACGTCGCGTGACACCTGACTGTGTGTTAGGAAACTGGACCTTACATTACTGGACACAAAAACTTATTTTGAACTCAAAGAGCCCTAGGGAGTGACTGCACTGCGTTTTCTGCAGCGCGTTTGTATCGATACAAACGCAGATACGCGCCGCGAACGCGCCATTTGTATCGATACCATTACCACACACCGACTGCGTCAAATACCTCGGCTTCCACCTAGACCGAAGACTGACTTGGAAAGTACATATAAAACGCAAGAGAGATGAAATCAACATCAAATTCAAATCCCTTCTCTGGTTAATGGGCAGAAACTCTGTACTCTCCGTTGACAATAAGCTGCTCATTTATAAGAGTGTCTTAAAGCCGATATGGACATACGGTGCCCAACTGTGGGGCACAGCTAGCAAAAGCAACATTCTCTGTCTTCAAAGAGTTCAAAACCACATCCTGCGAACAATCGCCAACGCACCTTGGTTCACAAAGAACGATGAAATACACAACTACCTCAACATGCCGACTGTAGCTTCTGAGATAGAGAAAATCAAGAAGCAGTATATCGAACGCTTAGCCCTCCACCCGAACCAACTCGCAACTCAACTACTGGACACTTCCCGCGCAGTACGGCGGTTGAAGAGGAAAGATGTTCTATGAAGGAGCAGAAACGGCTCTGGCCTCTTCGCTCTTGATTTCACAAAATCACTCAACGAATCCGCTTATGGTCCAAGGACCGATCGCAGATGAAAACGGAAAAAAAAAAAAAAAAAAAAAAAAAAAATTGTATCGATACAAACGCGAGACAAACGCGCAGGGGCCTTTCTGTAAGTCCGAAAAAAACATAACGTGGCTTTACGTGGCTCGTTATCGTTTCTGAAATCGATTTGAAACTGATTACGTGAAATCTAAATATTAATGTCTTCTTATGCCAAAGGCGCCTTTACATTTCACGTAATCAGTTCAAAATCGATTTTGAAAACGAAGACGAGCCACGTTAGCGCGTTACGTTTTGTTTGGACTTACAGAAGGCACCAGCTGAGAAACGCGTTGTAGAAAAGGCAATGTGGCCTGTTCAAGCATTCGAAATTGCACTAAGTTGTACTAGACCATTTTCAACACCAAATAAAGAACGGTAAAGAAAACCTAGTCCAGTGAATCGTTACTCCCAGGTCCCTATCGATACCTGCACATCATAAACACCTCCAGACAGAGTTGTTTACTGCTTTGTCACAAATTACTACTGACCTATCGTACCACCGACCATACCCCCAGTGGTACGGTGGGTAATTATTTTTCCCTGCGATACCACCATAGTGCTGAGACACCCTTCCCACGGCACAACTACTTTCAACTGGTTGTGTCGTGAGTTTTTTTTACAAAAGTTAGAAATTCGGATTTCAAGCGAAGTATTTCATCATCATTTGGAGAGCCTGTGAATGTGCACATAAACTTTTTCAAAGCGAAAACCCCAAAAACATACGATTGGGTTTCCACCTCACGATCTGTAGAACAAAAATTACTTACTGCTTTTTTCAGAGACCTTCATAAGCCAACAGGCAACAGCAGTATTTGGAGAAAAAGTAACATTTAACATATAAATAAAATAACAAAACCAAAGCAAAAAATAAACCATCTAAGCACCAAAGCCTGTATATTCCCACTTCCCATAATATTCCCGACAGCTTGAAAAACCCCATTACGAAGCAAACAAATGTTTCCACCGACAAAAACAGGCCGTACACTACATTGCACAAAAACAGACAAAGCCCACAGACAGAGGAACTATGAAAAGTTATTAACTGGATCCGGAAGTTTGCCCAAAAAAGTTACAGCGAGGCTCGCGTGCGCCCCGGACGTGAACATAAACCTGCCGCGGTACACTGCAGGACACGGAAATTGGCCTTACAGAGATTATAAATAAAGTTGTTGTTACATTTGAAAATGAAAAATCTCCCTCTCTCTCTCTATCTAAGTGTGGTTGACTACTATAAAAAATTAAATCTATCTAAGTGTGGTTTAACAATAAAAAAATTTAAAAAAATAAAGTTGTTTTTGTTGTTGTTTTTAGCCTAGGTATACTGTCCCACTGCTGGGCAAAGGCCTCCCCTCGCGTTGGACCGAACTACTTGGAATACTCAGTTTTCCAAGTAGTTCGGTTCAACGCCATTGCCTGCCACTGATAGTCACTGAAGGTGTAATAATAAATATTAATAATAATAATAATGTTAATGGTGTAGGTCGTCTCGTCATCGCTTGCGTGGTCTACAGCGCCGTCTCACTGTCTCAGGGCTCCAATCAGTAGTAGTTTTGGCCCACAGTTCTGGTATTATATAAGAATAATAATAAATATTGCTGGACATTTTCACACAGCGCCATCTAGCCCCAAACCAAACTAAGCAAAGCTTGTACTATGGGAACCAGATAACTGATATAATACTTAGAGATAGTTTGATAGTTAGTTCTAGGGAATCTAGGGAGTCCTTATTATTGTGCAGGACGATCAATAAGTTAAGAGAGTGCTTTAAATATTTAGTTTTTAATTTTGTGAATAAACTGTGATCTGAGTTTTATAAGCACTAGCATAAGGAAAATGTAACGTTTAGTTAGGATTGTTTTACTGCCTACCCCTTAGGACAAATCCCTTAGGAAAAATAGGCTCATAAGAAATAGGAAAAATAGGATAAAATGAGCCAATAAGTAGGTAGGCTAATAAGAATTAAATGTACTTAGATAAGTTGTAATATTATAAATAAGATTAATATTATAATAGGAAACAAATTGTAATGCACTTCATGCAAAGAAAGTAGGCGTGAACAAAATCACGCGCTTGTTCCACCGCATGTCGCGGCCAGGTCAAGCTTAGTATAAGTATAGGGACATTTTTACAAATAAAATCAGTATCAAAATAGCACCGAACGAGTTTGGAATTACTTTCGTCAGAACCCTTCAAGCAGGCTAGCACCCCTCAGTACCAGACCGGTACATTTGGTCCATTCGAGCCGGATCATCAGAACCTCAGCCAGCCTTGCAGATCCGAAGAAATAGAAAAAAGAAGATTTATCACCAGTGAAGAAAGAACATGCCGGTGACACGCTCCGTCGGAAAGGGTCGGACGCCACAGCCAGGCTCCGACCCATCCGCATCGACGTCGGAGGGAACGGGATCTTCGAGGACTGCCACCACGGAGACCACCACCACGACGGGGACCACGGCAACGACAACGGACTCGGAGGAAACCTCCGGGACGAGAACCACCACTGCAACTGAATCTTCGACGAGAGAACCTCCACGTGCTACCACTCCGTCTACGGTCGTCGCCCGGGATCCTCCCGCCCCGCTGCCGAGGGCGGTCGAGGGAGACTTTGCTCCGCCGCCGAGAGCAGGTCTCAAGAAGAAGACGACCAAGACCCATGATCCTGCGCCACTGCTGGACACTGCCAAGTCCACGCGGTCCCGAACAAAGGCGCGAAAAATAGCAAAGGCAAAAGAAGAACTCTTCCGCATCCAAGCCCAGCTAGCGGCCGCCACGCTAGCCAGAATGGAGATGGACACAGAGGATGAAGAGGAAGAAGAGGAACTAGATGAAGCATCTATGTACTCCGAGTCAGAAGTCGCCGAACGAGTGAACAACTGGATGAACCAGTCCCAGCCTACGATGTTGGCCATCACCGATGCCAGCCATCATCCCGAACCCGATCCTGCGCCGCTGCCTGCACCTGCACCAGCGCCCGTTCCAGCCGTAGAGGGGACCCAGCCTGAACAGCCGAACACTAAAACCCCGCCCGATGCACTGCCAGCACCGGCGGGAGTCAGTCTGGACCAGACCCTCACTGCATTGACCGCAGCGATCACCACAGCTATCAAGGCGGGACACCGCCCGAAGTTCGTCGAACTACCTGACTTCACTGGATCACATCGTGAATGGCTGCCGTTCCGCGCAGCGTTCAAGGAAACAGAAGAGACTTTCTCCAAAGTCGAGAACATCAACAGACTACGAAAATCATTGAAGGGAAAAGCCAAGGAAGCCGTGCAGAGCCTACTAGTCAGCGACACTGCACCTTCAACCATCATGAAGACCCTGGAATCAAGGTTTGGACGCCCCGAATCTATCGCCATGCTCGAGATGGACACGCTGAGGAACCTACCTCGCCTCAGCGATGCTCCTCGCGACATCTGCGTATTCTCAACGCAAGTCACCAACGCCGTATCCATCTTGGAAACTCTCGACTGCGTCCATTACCTGCACAACCCGGAGGTGTCTACGGCTCTACTAGACAAGATCTCTCCCTCAATGAGACTCAAGTTCTACGACTTCGCCGACACGCAAGAAAGAAAAGATCCAGCCCTCATGAAGTTTGAAAAATTCATGAAGAAACAAGCCGAACTATGCGCGCCCTACGCGCGCCCTGAGGACGTCGCTCCGGTTAAAGAAACGAAGCGTCCTCAGCGAGTGAACACAGTCACGGAGCATCAGCCGCCTACGAAGAAATGCCCCGTCTGCGATAAGACTGGACATGCCGCCGCCGACTGCGAGACCATGAAGTCCAAAGAAGTAGATGCAAGATGGAACACGGCCAAAGACAAGCGTTTATGTTTCCGCTGTCTGGGCCCCAGGAACCGAACTCACCGCTGCAAATCCATACCGTGCGAGATCAACCAGTGCAAACACTATCACCACCGGTTGTTGCACTCTGAGAAGAAAGAAAAGCCAGCGGAACCTAAAGAAACCACAGAAGCCATCATCAATTCTACATGGACGAGAAAGAAGCAGTCTTACCTCAAGATCATCCCAGTCGAGGTATCGGGACCAAAAGGTACTTTCGACACGTACGCGCTCCTAGATGATGGATCAACAGTATCGCTCATAGAAGAGAGCATCGCATCATCCGTCGGCGCACGAGGACCAGTCAATCCTCTGCGCATCCAAGCCATCGGCACTCTTAAAACCACTGAACCTGAATCGAGAAGAGTGACCGTCAGCATCAAGGGGCCGAACCAGAAGTCTGTGCAGATCAAGGCCAACACTCTGAAGACCCTTGACGCATCGCCACAGGAGGTCTGCAAACAGCTGATCAGCGGATGCAGACACTTAGAAGACATCAGCGAGGGCCTTACCTATGAAAAGGCCTCGCCAGGGATCCTCATCGGAGAGGACAACGTGGATCTCCTACTTGCCACGGAGACCAGAAAAGGAACCGCCGACCAACCAGTGGCATCCCTCACGCCACTGGGTTGGGTGTTACACGGAAGCTCGACGCGCTCACTCGGTCGCAGCGTCCACTTCGTGTCACACTTATCACAAGCCTCCTCCGATGACAACATTGAAGAAATGATGAAGCAATATTTCGCAATGGATGCGATCTGCCTGAACCCTAAGAAGCCCAGAACCGACCCAGAGGAACAAGCCATTCGTATATTGAACCAACATACAGTCCACAAAGAAGGAAGATACGAAACCGCGCTGCTCTGGAAAAAGGAAGACATCGTTATGCCTGAGAACTACGATTCTTCGCTTAAGAGGCTCCTTGGGATAGAGAAGAAGCTAGATCGTGATGAAGAACTGAAGAAGAAGTACAACGAGCAGATGGAAGCCCTTGTCCAGAAGGGGTATGCCGAACCAGCCCCACCAGAGAAGACTCCAAACAGAACCTGGTACCTCCCGCACTTCGCTGTCATAAATCCTATGAAGCCAGGCAAGCTGCGGGTGGTGCACGACGCCGCCGCCAAGACAAGAGGAGTCTCCCTGAACGACATGCTGCTCAAGGGCCCTGACCTCCTTCAGTCCCTCCCTGGAGTCGTCATGCGGTTCCGCCAGCACGAGATAGCAGTGACGGCGGACATAAAAGAAATGTTCATGCAAGTCAAACTCCGTGAAGCCGACAGAGACGCCCTACGATATCTCTGGCGTAAGGATCGCCGAGATGACCAGCCCCCTGAGGAGTATCGCATGAGCTCCCTGATCTTCGGGGCCTCGAGCTCACCATCAACAGCGATCTACGTCAAGAACATCAACGCCGAGAAATATCAGCAGTCTCACCCGGAAGCGACTGCAGCGATCATAAAGAAGCACTACGTGGACGACTACTTGGACAGCTTCAAGAACTTAGAAGACGCCGTACGCATAGCCAGCGACGTACGTGATATTCAGAAAAAAGCCGGCTACGAACTAAAACAGTGGAAGTCGAACTCGCCTACACTCATCGAGGCCATTGGAGAACAGGACGCTGAACAGAACACTGAACTCTACAGAAGCGAAGAGAAATCAGAACGAGTCCTGGGCCTGATGTGGAAGCCCAAGTCAGACGAGCTCACCTTCAACTTGAATCTCACGAGAATCACCGAACCACTGCTCGATGGGAAGACACCGACCAAGAGAGAAGCGCTGCGAATAGTGATGTCACTCTTCGACCCACTTGGCTTCGCTTCTCCAGTCACCATCAGAGCGAAACAGATTCTCCAAGAAGTCTGGCGCCGAGGAACAGCTTGGGACAATGAGATCACGGAAGACCTGGCGGATCAATGGAAGACTTGGATGCAACATCTCCGCAGCCTGAACAATGTCGCTATACCGAGATGGTATTTACGTTATAGCGACGCGCGAGAGCTACAGCTACATGTCTTCACCGATGCCAGCGAGTCTGCCTACTCCGCGGTACTCTATTGGAGAGCGATCGCGCCGAACGGCGAAATAAGCATCTCGCTTATTATCGCGAAAGCGAAAGTGGCGCCACTCAAGCTCACTTCGATTCCGAGACTCGAACTACAAGCCGCTGTCATGGGAACGCGACTCGCCGAAGCCGTCATAGAAGAGCACGAACAGAAGCCCGACGTCAAGACGTTCTGGACAGACAGCCGAACAGTCCTCGCGTGGATCAAGACTGGATCAAGATCGTACAAGCCGTACGTAGCCCATCGACTCGCAGCAATAGAAGACGTCACTACGGTCGACGAATGGCGATGGGTGCCCACGAAGCTGAACGTGGCGGACGACGCCACGAGAGATGTACCAATCAACTTCGATAAGAACCACAGATGGTACAAAGGGCCCGACTTCCTACACGCCAGAGAGGAAGATTGGCCAAGGGAAACAGCATCATCACCGATCGATGATGCCACGGGTGAAGAACGAGTTCATCACATCACAGTCAAGGATCACCTGAGACTCTCCGAGGGACTCCCGGAGGTCACGCGGTTCTCCAGCTGGGACCGGCTTAGATTCGCCACAGCACGGGTTTTACAGTTCATACAACTCTGTAAAACAGCCACCCAGCACGTGAACTACAAGAGAACCAAGAAGAACGCCGACTCCGATCCTGACTGGAAGAAAAATCCGAAGAAGATGACACCCACTCAGCCCACGAACATAAAGAAGAACCAAGAAATCGCGAAAGCTTTGCCCCTCTCAGCAGAGCTTTTATCGCGAGCAGAAAACCTACTGATGCGAGCGGCGCAAGAAGAAGCGTTCTGGAGCGAGATTGAAAATCTCAAGAAAGAAAAACCGATCAGCAGGGAAAGTCGGCTGAAACAGCTGAGCGTCACCTACGCCGATGGAGCCTTACGACTAAGAAGCCGAATCCAAGCTACTGAGAACGTGCCAGAACAACTCAAGAACCCACTGGTACTCGACGGGAACAGCCCAACAGTGAAGCTCTGGATTCAAGCGGTGCACAAAAGAAGACATCACGCCGGAGTCGAAGCAACCATCAACGAGTGCCGCCAAGAACATTGGATCCTGCGATTGCGACCCATCACTCGCACGCTCATACGCCAGTGTCTACTCTGCCGAGTGAGGACACAGAACCCGCCGCATCCGAGAACGGGTGATCTACCGCTATGTCGTTTGGCCCACCATAAACGGCCATTCACATATGTCGGTGTGGATTATTTCGGCCCACTATACATAACAGTGGGGCGAACGCATCAGAAGAGATACGTCGCAATTTTCACTTGCCTAACTACCCGGGCAGTGCATCTCGAAATAGCAGCAACGCTCAGTACAGACTCCGCTATCATGGCGCTCCGAAGGATGATGGCTCGCCGCGGCAAGCCCACCCAGATCTGGTCGGACAACGGAACCAACCTGAGAGGAGCCGACAAGGAACTTCGAAGAGCCATCGACACAGCGACAGCGGAGGAAGCGGCCAAGAAGACCATCTCCTGGCGATTCATACCCCCCGGCGCTCCATTCATGGGGGGCGCCTGGGAGAGGATGGTCCGATCAGTCAAGACCGCCCTAGAAGCCACCCTGCATGAGCGATTCCCCTCCGAAGAAGTACTCCATACACTTCTGATGGAGGCGGAATACTCCGTCAACAGCCGACCACTCACACACGTGTCGGTGAACGAGGAGGACCCCGAGGCGCTGACCCCCAATCACTTCCTTTTGGGCGGACCGGGACACCTACCAACACCAGGAGACTTCACCGAAAAGGACACAGTGACGAGAGCGAGCTGGCGAGCCTCCCAGAGACTATCTGACATCTTCTGGGACAGATGGCTCAAGGAATACCTACCTGATCTCCAAAACCGCCGAGAACCCCATGGTCGAGGACCCTCAATCCGACCTGGTGATCTGGTGAAGGTGGTGGATGACAACCAGCCAAGGAACCTCTGGACTCGAGGAAAGGTCGCCGCAACATTCCCTGGACCCGACGGCATCGTACGCGCAGTCGACGTGACGACCAAGAACGGGACCCTGCGACGACCAGTGAGGAAGCTGGTGATCCTGCAGACGGACGACATCGCCCTACACCCAATGGAGGGTACAACAGCGTTGTACGGCGGGAGAAATGTGCAGGACGATCAATAAGTTAAGAGAGTGCTTTAAATATTTAGTTTTTAATTTTGTGAATAAACTGTGATCTGAGTTTTATAAGCACTAGCATAAGGAAAATGTAACGTTTAGTTAGGATTGTTTTACTGCCTACCCCTTAGGACAAATCCCTTAGGAAAAATAGGCTCATAAGAAATAGGAAAAATAGGATAAAATGAGCCAATAAGTAGGTAGGCTAATAAGAATTAAATGTACTTAGATAAGTTGTAATATTATAAATAAGATTAATATTATAATAGGAAACAAATTGTAATGCACTTCATGCAAAGAAAGTAGGCGTGAACAAAATCACGCGCTTGTTCCACCGCATGTCGCGGCCAGGTCAAGCTTAGTATAAGTATAGGGACATTTTTACAAATAAAATCAGTATCAAAATAGCACCGAACGAGTTTGGAATTACTTTCGTCAGAACCCTTCAAGCAGGCTAGCACCCCTCAGTACCAGACCGGTACAATTATTGTATCAAGATTTTGTAAAAAGTAGTATTTAGGTAAGCACTTATTTCACCATCCTCTAGTACGGCCTAAAATAAGCTACCTTGCCAAGTAACATCATAAAGGAAGTAATGAATCAAAACTTTTATCATAAGTGAAAATTCATGAAACATCATGCATAAAATTATTTGAACTCGATGTCCTAAAAGTTTATTTTCCTTATTTTCAAGTAAGTAATTGATAAATTCAAATTATGATAATTATTCATTGTTCGTCGGCAAAACGCGAAAAAGCCACACCAAGTTCGTAATGGCGATCAAATTGTGACATTTAGAAAATGTTGGTGGCCTGGTTTCAGTGAATGACCTGACTTAGCAAAACAGCCAACCTAAAAGGTATTGCATAAAGTTTCCCGCAATTAATATATAATCTGCCAGTAATCACTCAAATAATAAAAGTCAGATTACCTCAAGAAATAATGTGGAAATTAAGCCCAGAAATTCGCATAAATGCCAGATTCTCAATCACTCTGTCGTCATAAATTTCTTAAAATGCCTACGTGTTGGTGAGCTCACAACGAAGATAATGTCCGTAATTTCCGGTAGGAAGTATTCAACTCGCATTCACTCTGTAAATTCACTTTAATAATAAAAACGAGTTCTGTATGTAGGTGATCAAGATGCATTTTACCGGCTATTATTATTTTAATTAAGGACTTGTGCTATAAATAAATCACAACTTGACTTTATGCAGAAATTATTCAGTGGCGTAAGTCGGAATATTTTATAGTTTGTTAAGATGAAAATAATTTTATGTAAAGTAATTCTGCCTGACCTACTCGTAAAAGTAGCATTTCATAGTGCAGTGTAAGTAAGTGTTTTATGTGTTAAGTATATTAGACATAGGCTAGGTAGCTGAAACCTAATTTATTGCCTATTTTCCATCAGATAAATAAAATTAAACGCAACGAAAGTTTAAGGTAGTGTACACATTGCGTTTTTTGCAGCGCGTTTGTATCGATACAAACGCGATTCGAACGCGATGCGAACGCGCAGCCCCCGCGCAGCCCCTCCGGGAGGGGCTTCGCTTTTGTATGGAAAAAAACGCGTTGCGAACGCGCGTTTGTATCGATACAAACGCGCAGCTCAAAAACGCGCTGCAGAAAACGCAATGTGTACACTCCCTAAGATCTGGATTCAACTGGAGTCTTGTTTAATTTTAGATTCACAACCACTTTTTGCAAATGTTTTCAATATTTTGTCCCGCAGTGTACCCGAAACATTGGAGTAAACATTGTAGCTTCAGACAAACAAAACTCAACCCACTATTCTACAACATTAAATACAGGGTGGAAAAAGTATAGTCTCAAAAACAAAAACGAGACAAAAGAAACAATTGATTTCACACACTCAGTTCGAATCATACATCATTAGAAAATAATCCATCCTTTCCAAACCATCTATCAATCCAATAAGGTTTAACATTTTTTAGTTTTTTCTGAACACTGATTGCTTCATTCTAACAGCAAAACAGCTATTTTCGTCTTAAACTGACCTACGGGGACCTAAGTATGGAATGTTAACTTCTGCATAAGTGTGGACATGTACAGTCAGCGTCATCAATCGGTATCCCCCTATTGATTTTAACAAGGACCCTTTTCATTTCAACTTTGGATTTCAGTCGGATTTGCTAGTATAGGAACTCGAGCGAAATTAGATATCCATAAGTATACTAGCAAATCCGACTGAAATCCAAAGTTGAAATGAAAAGGGTCCTTGTTAAAATCAATAGGGGGATACCGATTGATGACGCTGACTGTACCAAATAAAAAGGATTAAAAAGGATTTTAGGGGCAGGCGGAGAAAACGTTGGCGGGATGATCTCGACACCTTTAGGAGGGATTGGTGGGATATAAAAGACCGAGAGAGATGGAATCAGTTGGGGGAGACCTTTGTCCAGCAGTGGAAAAATATAGGTTAATAAAAAAAAAGGATTTAATCAATAAACTGAGCATAATATCAAAATTTTCAACCCGACGAATATGGATTCCGTGGCCGAGTTGGTAAAGGCTGAAGGAGGATCGATTGTATCACTGCGGGTTCGAATCCCGTCGGAATTGAAAATTTTGAAAAGACTTTTCATTTTCAATGAAATAAAAGTGTGGTAAACACTATAAAAAAAAATGTACCAAATATGCATTTGGACATACTGACTAGCCCCTTAGGACATTTTTAAAGGACCTAAAACATCTAAAGATCTGAGAGTCTACCGCACCTGGACTATACAATACAGTCATGATCTTATTTCACTTTCATCTTATCTTACTAATATTATAAAGCCGAAAGTTCGTGTTTGTGAATGTTTCTTACCACGTATCCCTGCAACTACTTAACAGATTTTGATGAAATTTGGAATGTAGATAGTTTAGGTTCTGGAATAACACATAGGCTTTTAATCCAGGAAAAATGTATAGTCCCCGTGGAATAAAAAATAGTACTCCACGCGGGCGAAACCGCGGGCTTTCACTAGTTTTACATAAGGGTTAAAATTTTCGTAAATGTGAGTTACATTAACCCCGCATCCACACGTTGGGGCCAACGTTGGTCCCAATGCCTCTCACCAACGTGTGGTGCTGACAAAATAGCTTGGCGCCAACGTTGGGGCCAACGTTGGGGCTTGGCCGTGCCGTGTCGGTTTTATCAAAGGAAGTTGGCGCGCCAACGTTGGGGATCCGTCCACACGTACGTTGGCGCTATGCTCAGTCCCGTTTCGACGCGCATCGTGAGCGCACGTGTCGACTGACGAGCGAGAATGTCATCGTATTCCTTATTTATTGTGTTTGTAGGACTATCGGGCTGAAATTTTGCACACTTATAGATTCTCGGTGACAATGAAATATTATGGTATCAACAAGCTGATCTGATGATGGAGTCAAGAGCTGTTCAACAGAACTCCTCAGTAAATAAGCCGATTGAGTTGAAACTCGGCATATTTGTCAAGTTCTGACTACAATGTAATAATATGGTGACAGCAAGCTGATCTGATGATGGAGTCTACTATTTTTTTTTATGTTACGGGAACCGTGCAATTTTTTGGGATAAAAAGTAGCCTATGTCCTATTTCCGGTTATTATCTATCTATAGTTTAAATATCACCCATATCGGTTAAGTGGTTGTCGTGTTAGAGAGGAACAAACATACATCCAAACATCCAAACTTTCGCTTTTATAATATAGTGTGTTGTGTGAAGTGTGATAGTGACATGATGTGATGTGATTGTGATAAAATTGGTATTCAGTAATGTAAAATCACTTAGAGAAATTTCAATTTCTGTATCGGACGCGCAGACATCGGACGTCTGCACGTTGGCTCTGACGGAACAAGACTGGTGTATCGCCAACGTGTGGATGGTTCACGAAATCTTGGCCTGAAGCTTTTTTATTTCGGGAGTTACTCCTATTACACCTAGTAGGTAAGCATAGCGTACATTCCTTTGTTATTAACAGTTTTGGTAATCATAGGGGAGGATTTTAAGTATGGTTTTATTCGATGGCGGAAAAGTTCGATTAGTGGAATGATGTTTTTTGATTATAACTTAGTCATTTTTAATTAAGAAGATTTTTAAAGGGTCTTTGAAAATAATTAAATTGTCAGTAGTACCTAATAGTAGAGAACTAACGACACCAAAACGCTCCTGCTGCAATGTCAAAACAAGCTTGCAATAGCAATATCAAAGTAATATTTCTGAACTTTGCTATTTTTACTGTAGGTACTTACAATACAATTTAATCCAAAATAGGCTTGGTCATTTACAATTAACGACACTACTGGTAGTGCCAGCGGCTGGTGTCCTTGCCAATTAATGATTTTTTATCAGGTACTTACCGTTTAGCAAATTTTTTTAGTACAGAAAGCGTCGCTAATTGGTATCCCCCTAGTAAGAGGTCGGTTTGCAAGCCGTTGATCTCAACTTTTGTAAAAACTTTTACATCCTTGCTTAGGATATCTAATTTCGCTCGAGTACGAGCCGATGCAATAGCGGTTATAATATCTGACTGAAATCCAAGGTTGAAATGAAAAGGGTCTTTGTTCAAATCAATAGGGGGATACCGATTGATGACGCTGACTGTACGTCTCAAATATTTAAATACAGTACCTACCTATTCAGGCATTCATGGTTAATGTCAATGATAAGTACCACTTAAATTAAGTAGCGGTTCAGTATTCAAGCTACGCTTTCACTCTTCTAATCCATGTGTCTATTTATTGCCAATTTATTGGGAGTCAAGACATGCCATCATGGCAACCTACACATGTCGCTGACTGTGCGGCTGTACCTACATATACCTACAATGCCTACATATTTAATACTAACATAGTTCACTAAGTCACTACTAAACCTATGGATGTAACAGTCTGAAATAAAAAAATAAAAAAAAATTTATTTTTTTATTTTATTGCAAGTCAAGCTCATTGTTTACGAGAACTTGTTATGCTTCTCGACCGCCTCTTGTCTATACATTAGCACGATAGAAATAGCGTGCCAATAACACTTATAAACCGGTCAGAATTCCATAGTTAATAAACAAACGATTTGAATAAACGAACAACAAGATAATGGCCGATATTTGCATTAATATGAAATTACTTCGATTGTTTGTTTAGGAGCCGTGTCGGCTAAGTGGGATTATACACCGACTTTCGATCTGAAGATCGCGGTTTTGACTCCCAGCTGTGTATCATTTTTGGTGGACATTTTTCACACAGCGCCATTTAGCCCCAAACTAAGCAGAGCTTGTACTATGGGAACCAGATAACTAATAGAATACTTATATATTTTTTTGTAAATACTACTTATTACACTTTATAAGAGCCGTGTTGGCCGAGAGGTGTAGTACCTCGACTTTCGATCCGAAGGTCGTGGGTTCGAATCCTGGCCGTGCAGCGATGGATTTTTCGTTTCGAAAAATTTACATGCGCATTAACACGAGCTCTAAACGGTGAAGGAAAACATCGTAAGGAAACTCGCAGCTTAGTCAGCCCCACACGTATTGAGCATGTCTTTCCTGTGGATATGGCCGGTTAAGCTGAGAGGATGGTGTAGGTGCTGGGCAAGCCTACTCCATCTAAAAAACATTGTCCCAGGCACTACAGGCCCGTTGAGTATAAGGCATAGATTTCCTCCTGACTGATCATCTAGTGAGGATGTGACATCTTTACCTACTAGATGATTTATAAAGTGTCAGGAGATAATCCTTGCCTACATTTAACGGAACACTGTAGTGCCTGGAAAATTGTTTGAGATGGAGTAGGCTTGCCCAGCACCTGAACCATCCTCTCAGCTTAACCGGCCATATCCACAGGAAAGGCATGGTCAATACGAGTGGGGCTGACTCACGATGTTTTCCTTCACCGTTAAGAGCTCGTGTAAGCGCATATATTTTTCGAAACGAAAAAACCGTTGATGCAAAGGCGGGATTCGAACACATGACCTTCGGATTGAAAGTTTTACCAAATATTACTTACCTACAAAAAAAAGCAAATACATTACAAAGACAACTTCTTCTTTTGTATGAGCAAGTGGCCAACTCTGGTGACGGAGTTTTTAGGCAGCCTAAAGGCCTCCGTCATGGCACATAGACAACTAACCTTCATCGTTCACATCATTAGGATCATTAGGATCATGGATCTAAGCCTTTACCTTTCATAACCCAATCAGGAGCTCCATAGTACTATCGCCTTAAAATAAACGGCAAAATTGAATCGTTCCGAGGCACGGTTTTATGGTAATTACTGGAACCACGGTAACTGGTCTGGTTATGTACAGTCAGCTAAAGAAATTAATATTAAACTGCAAAATGACGACTCTGTGGCGCAGTGGGTGAAGGCCCGCCTGTGACGCAAGAGGCTTCGGGTTCGATCCCCACCGCGGGACAAATGTTTGTATGATCTGCAAATATTTGTCTCGGGTCTAGGTGTTTTCTATATATAATAAGTACCTATGTATTTACAAAAAAAAGTGTAAAAGTACTTAGTATTTCTATCATGTGGTTCCCATAATACAAGCTCTGCTTAACTTGGGGCTACATGATGCTGTGTGAAATGTCCAGCATTATTTATTAGCATTATTTATTATTTAAAATGAACGGCCAGGGGGGATTCAAAGTATTTGAACGTGCCCCTGACTACTCCCTCAAACAATCAAAGCATCTTGGATTTCCCAAAAAGGTCTTAGAGAGTGTCAACTGAGCTCTGGCGTAAATTGAAGCCTTTTTTGAAAGTGAATAAAAATGAAACCAAAAATAATTTGGAAAACGGAAGAAAAATATTCTGCATAAACACAAGACCTTATAAAGACTTTTACGACAGGTAAAGTAAAGGGGTTTTTACTAACTCAACAGTTTTCGGAATATTTTCCCAGTCATTGACTTTCTTCGCCGACTGTACCTACTTCGATTCGATCGTAAAACGGAACGGTTTCCTTAGCCTAAGTACAGTTCTCATAAAAACACTGACAGAATATTACGACCGTAAAGGTAATTAGATGGAGGATAGGCGAATACGACACGTTAAAATGTGAAAGAGATCTATGCATTTGAAGTAAAGATAATAACCGACTTCCAAAAAAGGAGAAGGTTCTCAATTCGTCGAAATCTATATTTTTTTGTGATTTTTTTTTGCATGCCTTTTCTTCGGGGACCTTTGCCTGCCTAACAGTGCTACTAGAAGTACCTAATGAAAAAAGTCCATATAAGTAATGTAAGTGAAGATCTGCTGCCCTAGTCAAATTAAAAGCGCCTCGAATAGATTTTTTTTCTGTCATCGCTAATCGTTTTGTTCTGCACTGACGGAGCCAGTCTTGTTTCGTCGGTCGAGCTGAAAATTCGTAGGAACTGTCTCGCGTTCCATAGCCCTAAGCCTACCTACCTACCTACCTAGTATCTAGAATAATCAGTTTTCTGTAAAGTCGTGATTATAGTTGATGTAGCTTTCAATCCGTTTTCTTACTATTCGTACCGACACCTACCCACCCTCAGCCCACAAACTATGACCGATAGGGACGATTTAAATAATGTGAAGATGTTATCTATGTTATCTATAGCGCTAGCAATTGTTAATAAGTAACTTGGCAAGAGCAGCTGATTAGTTTAACGACTTAAAAGCTGGGTCCGAAGACCCGGCTTATAAGTTGTAAAGCTTTGATGGAAACCTTTAGGCGGTCTAAAAACACAACCTTACTTTTGGCGTCCGTCATACCGGCCGCCGTTTCTTAGAGAGAAAACATAGGGAGCTTATTGAGTAGTTATCTAGGAGATAAATCTAATGCTAGAGAAGACAATTAGCTACAAAACAAATACTAGGTATAGGTCAGTGGATTTTAGCTGGGTAATTATTTATTTATAACGAAGCGCTCGTGGCGTAGCTTGCTTAGCTGTTCTTGAGTGATCGTTGAAGTTAGGCAGCGTTGGGCGCGGCCACTCTTAGGATGGGTGACCGCAAGTGGTATTACGAGCGCTGGGCAATTCTACTAGATGACAACCGCTGCGTTTTGGTTCGATCTCTTAAATGTCAGCCATTTGGTGAAATAGTAGAATAGCTTTTCAAAAATTTGTTCTGCCAAAGTTCAAACCTTAGCTAAAACCTCACCACAACTGAGTCGTTTGTTATTAGTAGTCATGGAAACAGTCGCTTTAGTTGAGGTTTTGGTTGAGGTTGATAAAAAGTGCGGTACCAGAATTGACGAGCGCTTTCGTGCTTCGGAGGGCACGTTAAATTGCCAGTCTCGGTTTTTAAGTCCTTTTGAAAACGTCATCACTACAAAGTAAACCTAACCTCATTGGTCACTATGTAGTAGGTTATGATAAGAAACAGAACGAAACAGTTGACGTTTTGCTTTGGTTAATAAAAAGTTTTTTAGTAGAATCGAGGCTAATTGATGACTTCTAAAGCAAAAACCTTTTTGTTTTTGTATCCGAGGTTCGAAACTTCGGGGCTAAAAAGACCACTATAGCAGAATCAGAATAGGAATTGCAATAATGCCGTTCTTGTAAAATCAGTCTATGATAAGCACTGATCGGAGTAGGTAGAGCTATTTAGGTTCATTGACCGCAAACATTGATGTTAATATGGATATTCCACGGGATTCCGACTAATACTCCGGGATTCGATTATACAAATAGTTTGTTCTTTTCAATCATGTTTCGATTTTTGAGGAACCAATAATTTGTATGGTATATTCTTGTACAACTTCAGAATGAAAATGTTAAATGATTGTTGATTCTTGTATAAATATAAGAAATTGTTACATCAAAAAATATATGTGTGTTCATGAATCGAGTTTCTATCTATTTATTATACAATCCTTAAACCCGTATATAGCAAAAAGCAAAAAGCTTTTAATTATTTTTCTAACTAAAAAACGAATCCCGGGATTCGGGGAATATCCATATTATTCTATCATATGGCAAGTACATAAAATAGCTCTACCTACTCCGATCACTGATGATAAGAGACGGTATATAGTTCAATTCCTATTATGATTCGGCTATAACGGCCTTTTGACCTCGCTGCTATATTGACTATACTGCTATAATGGATCAGAAACCCCAAATAGCAACGTTGTTACTCGATGGGTCGGGGCAGATGCCCAATGTGCTGGAACGAACAGACATTTTGTTGATTTATACGGTTCCTACCTAAACCACTGTGCAATCAAATCAATGCTACAACTATAGGATACACATTGTATACTGTCTGTTTTGTTATACTGTGACTGGAGAATCACTTTTTTTTCATATAGACAGGTAATAATCAAAGATAACAAGCAAAAAAATCTATTAAACGTCATCTCGCGTGGTGTCCGGATAAAAATAGCCAATTATATATAGGCGTTTTTCCACTTGACGGCACGGCACGGAAACGGCAACGGCAACGGCAACGGCAACGGCAACGGCAACAGCAACGGCAACGGCACGGCAATCTGGGACGCAAAAATGTATAAAAATGTACGGCTCGCCTTTCCACTTACCGGCGCCGGCACCGGCACGGCGTTATGAGATTTTCATACATTTTTGCATCCCCACCACTGGCCCGTCGCCGTTGCTGTTGCCGTTGCCGTGCCGTGCCGTCAAGTGGAAAAACGCCCAATGTCCTATTCCCGGTCATGATTATTTCAAATTTCAGCCAAATCGGTTTAGTGGTTGTCGAGTTATAGATGAACAAACATACATCCAAACTTTTGCATCTAAAATTTTAGTGTGGTGTAATGTGATTTTTAGCCAGCATTATCCCACTGCTGGGCAAAGCCTATACTATCCTGTTTTTAATTAAATTTAAAAAAAAATTGAAATTTCATCAAAAGCCAAGTGAAGTCATTATGATAAGCGAGTAAAACGGTATAAGGTTTCCCTTCTGGTTCGGCCGTGAACTGTGCCTCTGCAAAGTTCAGAGCTTGCAAATGGCGCCCTACATTACAAAGGTTCGGTTTCCTTCGTAACAATAACACTTTTTATTGCCTTATTATAAAATGACTCTGAGTTATTTGAGGGCATATAACTTTCGCAATCGGTTTGCTGGGAACATCGAGATAAGCTGGGAATGGTTCTATTAGAGCCGTTTCACCATATCGCCACACCCCGGACACTCGACGAAATCTATCTGCAAAAGCAGCGTCCAATTACCTATTTACACAGACACTACAAAATGTCATTTTTGTACACGCGCAATTGCGTGCGTCAAGTAAGGTTGTCACCGTTTGATTAATTACTGTACACTGTGGTCTCGGTCTCGTCGTCGCGTCTGCGCGCGTGGTGCGTCCCTAGCTCAATGTCAGCCCTTCGCCAGCTCAAATTAGGGCGCGCGGTGAGGAATATCGCGCTTGACAATAATCACCTCTCGGAGACAGAAAGTTGCCTAATTCTAACGCGCGATGTACAGCGGTAAAAAAAACTAACTTAGGCTTTTACATCTTTACTAGATGATTTATACAGTGTCAGGAGGCCATCTTTGCCTACACTTAACGGGACACTGTACCTAGTGCCTGGGACATTGTTGAGATGGAGTAGGCTTGCCCAGCACCTACACCATCCTCTCAGCTTAATCGGCCATATCCACAGGAAAGACATGGTCAATACGTGTGGGGCTGACTAAGCCGCGGGTTTCCTCACGATGTTTTCCTTCACCGTTTAGAGCTCGTGTTAATGCGCATATAAATTTTTTCGAAACGAAAAATCTATTGATGCACGGCCAGGATTTGAGCCCACGACCTTCGGATCGAAAGTCGAGGTACTATACCCCTCGGCCAACACGGCTCTCGTACAGCGCTAATGCAGATGATAATCTGAATATTTGTTTGTGGGCACAATTGGTTCAGTTATTACTATAGTTTGACCAAAACCGCTGTACCGCGCCTTAGGTATGCGCGCGGCGAGACGGGGGGGAAATATCGTACTATATATTATCTATTCTATGCCATCAGTCTGCTGTCAACGCTTACCCCGGCTCCACACGTTGGAACCAACGTTGGTCCCAATGCCACTCGCCAACGTGTGGATCTAGCAAAATCAGCCCCCAACGTTGGCCCCAACGTTGGCGCCAAGCTATTTTGTCATTTCCACACGTTGGTGAGAGGCATTGGGGCCAACGTTGGCCCCAACGTGTGGATGCGGGGTTACTTTTCCTCACTTTTCCTCGGCCCCCACCTCGCCGCACTTCACAAGAAGCGGTACAGCGGTTTCGGCCAAACTATAGTACTATCAACTTCAGTTTTCTCCTAGGGAATTATAGTAATAATGTTATTGTGAAAGTTGGAAGGATAATTGGGTTCAGTGTTGTATAACAAAGCATGATCACAACTGTATCCCCAAGGCGCGGTGGACATTCTCTCAGATCCTCAGGCATTTACAGGCATTTAAGATCCTTTGAATATAATCTAGAGGTGGTCAGATACACTTAGGGTTGCCACCCCTTCTGTATTTTAATAGTAGTCTAAGTAGTAATAAATGCCCAAAATACTATATTTTTGGGAAAAAAATCTAGTACCTAGGTACCTAGGTGAAACTACTACTTAGGTATATTTTTTCCTAAAAATAACTAATACACTTTTTATTTAATTTTTCGTGAGGAGGTACCTACGCAATATCCAATTAAACAATATTGTTTTTTTTTTTTTTTTTTTTCTTCCACTTTATTTTTTTAACAGACCCTACATACTCCTAAATAAAAAGGTGGCAACCCTAGAAACACGTCTACGTACATATTTGGCGCAGGTCACTATTATGCATGTTGGCATTCCATGTGATTCCATTGCATGCTCATCTTAGAATGTAAACTATCCTCACGATGTTTTCCTTCACCGTTTAAAGTTTGTGTTAATGTATTATCCGAATCAAAAAATCTATTGATGGACGCCCATGACCTTCGAATGGAAAGCCGAGGATCTATCCCAGTTGGATGACTCTCCTTTAAAATCTGTTGGAATAAACACATCAACTACCTGGTAACCTTCGTCACAGAATAAATAGCTACAGAAGCCAGACTTCGCGAAAACGTTTCTTTAAATAGCGACTCTTGCTGCTACGCTACAACCAGTAACCCCAACGCCAACCCCAACTTCGTGAAAAACTACAAAAATGCTTAACAAAAACTATAGAAAACTGTGAATATCCAAGAATCAATACATGTTTGCTCGTATCTAACTAGTTTACGCTAGCATCTTTATTAAAAAACTGTAGATTTGCTTGTAGGCTTAAACTGAAAACTGTGGACATTTCCAAAAAACTGTAAATCTACATTAAAACTGAGGTGTTGGCTACACTGGCTACAGCGTTCAATTCAGCTCGTGCAAGCGCTCATTACCTAGTTCAATAATCACCTACGCAAACTATCTCTTTCTAACACATAACTCTGTCACAGTCTGGCGCGGAGTGACGCGGAGCCGGAGGGTTGTTGAGTTGTCGCGTGATAGGTATTAGAGCGTTTCCACATTATCCGATCCGATATCGGTATCGGACGCCGATACGATATCGGGGCAAGTAAAATGTAGGAAAGATGTCCGCTCCGATATCCGATATCGGGTCGGACAATGTGAAAGGCAGGTACATATTCTATACATTTTACTTGCCCCGATATCGTATCGGCGTCCGATACCGATATCGGATCGGATAATGTGGAAACGCTCTTACGCGCGACGCGGCTAGCGTGCAAGCCGGGTGCCAAGAGCCGCCCGGGCGGGCCCGCCAATGTACTTGTAGCTTTGCACCTAAAGTGCGGAGTGCGCCTTCTGTACCTATTCTGTGCCCTCGTAATCTTAGCTTAAGCCCTCTCCAAAACATTCAACTATCCGATAGTAATCTGCGCAAAATAACTTTTAATTGCCAAATGTGGCTTAACCGGGAGTTAAGGGTGCTAGAGACTCTTTACTATCTGCTAATTGTCAATTAAGGTGAGGATTTCGCTATAGAAATAGTTTTAAGGGTTCTGGGACACACCGGAACTGATGTTAACACGTTCAGTGCGGTACAGGACATATATGGGTTGTATGCGACTTTCTTCTGGTGCGGAAGGTAGAATTGTAGTTTTACCGCTGGTGCGGGGGCTATTTCTATACGAAATCCTATATGTAAAAAAGAGTCAAGTATACTTTTCTGTAGCTTATTAAAAATATAAGCAAAATTTGCCATAAAATTGTACAGGACACATATGGGTAGTACGCACTTAAAAGCAATTTTCGTAATTCTGTGCGTTACCATACATATATGTCCTGTATCCGCAGACCCGGTGTCGCGCTGATTTTTACAGTAGTGCGGAGCAATCCCTATCTTATTAGCACGTCATTTGTCGATTATTACATTAACGCCAAAATTAAGCGATCTCATAAAATGTTATTGATGGTCGCAATTTAATTGAGGATTGAAAATCATCAACATCCTAACGCAGTTATTAAAAAAATCAGTTGCCGCATGTATGTTCCCGCATTACTTGAGAACGGCTTGACTGATTTGACTGATTCCTTTTTTGTTTTGTTTGTAATTGTATGGACAAGGTTTTTATAAATTAAAAATTTGTAAGTATGCGGTGGAGGTCTGCGCCGAACAAAATTGACAAGGATGCACCAAAAATGAGTCCTGCATATACTTCCACCAGGACCATAAATCCATGCCGGGGGGGGTTAACTTAGCTTGTAATTTAAGTAAATGAAGTTTTGTTCATATTCAGAGAAATAAATGCTCCTTATCGATATCGATTGTTCAAAATACGGTTAGAACATCACTAAACTTGTGTAAAGGACAAACGTTTTGACCCTATTTTCAGTGCGGTACAGGACAATTTTGGTAGGTATTTAGTTTTAGGTATAGCTTCTAAAGTATTCACCAGATCCCCGTCCTGGCTTACCATATGTTAGATAAGGTTATAATCTACCCAAATAATTAAAAAAACAACATTTAATTACGAAATTCATTAAATTATAGGCATTTCAAAAAAAACATAATACAGGACATATATGTCATGTACCGCACCAGGAGTAACTCTCGTACCTACCATAAATGTCCTGTATCGCACTGTCTGAAAGTCTTGCAAATACGGTCCCGCACCGAACGTGTTAAAGAGAGTATGGTTCTGACGGGGTTTTAATTGGATGTGGTTTACAAAATGGTTCATGAGAGAACAAAGAAATAAGGGGTTTTATAAACATCTGTACATTTTAATTGGATATTGACTGAGAGAAGTGTTTGTGATAGTTTAAGGGTTAAAATGACCGCCATCCTACGGAAATATGAGAGAAATAAGTGAATTCTAATTGGTTATTGTTTTTGTTAAGATTATTAATTAATGGGGATAATAAAGGATCGGCTAAGAGACTATTTGATTTATTCTGTAGGTACTTACCGTATTTTTAATTTTAATAAATCTGTGTGTTTGTGTATCAAATAAACGTATTTCTATTTCTATTTTAGCCTCACAGAATCTTCGAGGGTAAAATTGTCGCTTGAGTTCTAGTAATAGCATAGTACCTACATAACCTAGATTCAAAACTCAGCTTTATTTACAGTCCATTCAGAGTTATTTTACCTCTAGCCGTCATGTTGGCCAACCTGAGTTTAGGAACAAATTTTCCAAGAGCATAACAAATTGCGATGGAAAAATTTTGTTATGCCCTTGGAAAATTTGTTGTTGACGGCTAGATAGAGGTAAAATGGACTGTAGTTCAGCACCTTGATTGTCTATCTTTGATAGCGACTAAAATAGGTTTCAAACTCTCAAATGTGACAGTTCAGTGACCACGCAAGTAGCTCTGTCACTCTCATCTCAACGAGACCGAACGCGACAAAGATACATACGCGATCGTTTTGACAGTTTGAGACCAATTTGAGGTTTGAGACAATTAGACAATCAGCCTCCAGAACTGTCAAAAAATGAGGCTATGGTTTTTCTGTCAAAAAGTCGATCTTAAGTTCGAGTTAGGTCTTTAGGACCTTCAAACGTTCAGATGTACGGCCTCTGCTACGGTAACTTAGGCCTTTACATCTTTACCTACTAGATGATTTATATTAAACAGTGTCAGGAGGCAATCTTTGCCTACACTTAATGGGACACTGTAGTGCCTGGGACATTGTTGAGATGGAGTAGGCTTGCCCAGCACCTACACCATCCTCTCAGGTTAACCGGCCATATCCACAGGAAAATATGGTCAATACTCATGGGGCTGACTAAGCCGCGGGTTTCCTCACGATGTTTTCCTTCACCCTTTAGAGCTCGTGTTAAAGCGCATATAAATTTTTCGAAACGAAAAATCCATTGATGCACGGCCAGGATTCGAACCCACGACTACATGTTCCATCATCTTTATTGTTTGTCAATCCACACAAAAGACTTAATAAAACTAATAAACATTACACCTTCGCGGTTTTCAAGGTGGGTAATCCTTATAAGGAACGTTTTGATATTTTGCATACAAACTGTCATTAAATGACCTTCCGTCGCCTCGGGGCCAAGGTGATACTAACAACTGCACGCTTCTTTGCTCGTTTTTCTTCACTTACTGAAGCATTTTTTTTTTCTAAACTTGACCAGTCTGTTGGAACTTGAAGTCATGACTTGCTCATTATTATTATTATAATATTAAGAATGTTAAATTAACAAAGAACGGGCTATTAAAACTATTAAAACTCTGCTAGTAAGTAATTAAGTTCGTATGGCCACAGTGATACTTACCGTATTAATATAATAATAATAAAATAATAAACCAACCAAGTAATAGTAATAGTGTGGTAATAGTAACGAAAGTTTTTTTTATAATAAACCTATTATAACACCTTGTTTTAGACAAATGATGGTGGCAAAATCGCCTAAGCGATGCGACGCGAGATTTAATAAAATAAATTGCAGCCACCCCTTAAGGCTGCTCCGCTGCTATGCCGCTCGTCAGTTTTAGGTATTGACGGGCGGAAAACGTAGCGCTCAAGCTTGTGTGCGTAGAACGCACACATTGAAAGCGCCACGCAGTGCGGGCCGCTCTGACACAAAGCGGTCAAAGTTTCGGCAAACATTTTTTACGTTTTAAAATTTATAACTTCGAAACGATTTTGTATTAAGAGGCATTATACGTAATTTTCTGATTTACGTGATGTTTCGGGGCAGGATTTTTCAATGAAAACACTGTATTTTTAAAAAAATTATGGCACAGCATTAAATATCATTTCAATTTTGTACTATTAAATGAGCTACTTTTTTATTTTTATTATTTCTTTTTGATTAATCGACCTCAAACCGGCGACTGTTTTGTGAATTTTTGCTGTAAGAGGTTTAGAAATCACCATATTTACGAATCATTTTGACGTCCAATCCAAATGGTATAAAAAAATTACGATGTTTTGCTGTGATAGTCAACCAAACTATTAAATGGATCACTTTTTACTACCCTTATTTAGTTTTTGAGTAAAAAAATCTTTAACTTAGTCCAAATTTCGAGAAAACGGCCAAAGAATTGCTTTTGATTTTGGCTACTTAGAACTGACTTAGAACTCTTGTTCGTAAAATTAATAAAACAGAAATAAACTTCAGTTCAAAATCAATCCTTTTCTGAAAAAAAAAATGCTAAAAGATTAAAATATTGGCAATGAAAAATCTTTTAAAACAACCTAAAACGCGTCGTATCTACTATAGGTCTACCAGAATCTCATGGCATAAAAAAAAAAAAAAAAATTGTGATTTTCATATGGCAATGTCAATCATTACCTGTCTAATCAAATTACGAGATCTGTCAACCGCTGCTGAAATTTTGCTAGTGCTAGTGATTTATTCTTGTTATTTTGTTGTTTTTGGGACAATGTCGAAAAAGCCACTTCGATCTCAAGCGAGAAATATTGTTTTCAATGTGTATCGTAAAATAAGCGAAGAAGAAGGCGAAAATCAAACTCAATCTTTGCTTTTAAAGCGTGTCGTTGAGTTGACCGGTAAGTTGGACTGAGTTGGTTTGATACTTTAGTTTATTTTGTATTTTTCTTATTTAATTGTACCTTCTTTATAGGTGTTTCCAGTACTACTATACGACGAATTGTATATGAGATAGATGAAGTATTAAAATCGCACGGTCACGAAGTTTTAAGGCTCCCGCCTTATCATTGCACCTTAAATCCCATAGAAATGATTTGGGGTATAATGAAGCAAAAAGTTGCTGATAAAAATGTAAATAGGCCTGCAAGTGACATAAAATTATTAACAGAAGAAGCGTTCTCTCAAATTGGTGGTGAGGAATGGCGAAAATGTTGTGAACATGTAAAGAAAATTGAAAACGATTTCATCAAGCAAGATAGAGTAATTGAGAGGCTGGAAGAGCGATTTATAATAAATACCTCTTTATCTTCATCATCTGATGAAGAACAAGAAATGCAAGAGGAGTTCTTGGAATCGTTTTCTAGTTCTGAATGAGGTGTTAAGTTTTAGTATGATTTAAATGATATATAATAAATTAGTACTTAAAGTAATGTACGATTGATTTATTTTTCATGACTTATTTTCCTATGAAGAACCCGATGTATAACAATATTCTTCATACACATACCTTATATACTTCATGTTCATTAATCTTTAGCATAAATAAAAATTTTAAAGTATCAAGATCGTTTAATCCAATTTCCCCAGTATTGCACGCAACAAATTTTTATTTCCTCATTTGCCATGAGATTCCGGTAGACCTATACCCTATCTACTCGACGCAAGCAGACCGCGCCGAGCGCTTCTAGAGGGTGGACGTATCGCTTTGCATCCCGGAGCTCGCACTGAGTCGACTCGCAAAGCACGTCGCCGGCTACGAAGAATATAGCGCAATAGGAGCGTTTGATACATTGGTTGCTAAGTTATTAATTACCTATTTTTAAATATTTTCTGCGGGGCTAAAAAGGCCGTTAAAGCAGAATAATGATCTGAATTGTAGTGTAACTAATAATGTAATAATAGGGTGACAGCGAGCTGATCTGATGATGGAGTCAGGACCTGTTCCATGGAATTTTATGATGATATGGGTATCAAATGAAAGGGCTTGATGAGCGCAACACAATGCTGATCTGATGATGGAGTCAGGACCTGTTCCCTGGAACTTTTTAATGATATGGGTATCAAATGAAAGGGTTTGATGAGCGAAACACAATGCTGATCTGATGATGGAGTCAGGACCTGCTCCATGGAACTTTTTAATAATATGGGTATCAAATGAAAGGGCTTGATGAGCGCAACACAATGCTGATCTGATGATGGAGTCAGGACCTGTTCCATGGAACTTTTTAATGATATGGGTATCAAATTAAAGGGCTTGATGAGCGAAACACAATGCTGATCTGATGATGGAGTCAGGACCTGCTCCATGGAACTTTTTAATAATATGGGTATCAAATGAAAGGGCTTGATGAGCGCAACACAATGCTGATCTGATGATGGAGTCAGGACCTGTTCCATGGAACTTTTTAATGATATGGGTATCAAATTAAAGGGCTTGATGAGCGCAACACAATGCTGATCTGATGATGGAGTCAGGACCTGTTCCCTAGAACTTTTTAATGATATGGGTATCAAATGAAAGGGCTTGATGACCGAAACACAATGCTGATCTGATGATGGAGTCAGGACCTGTTCCATCGAACTTTATAATGATATGGGTATCAAATGAAAGAGCTTGATGAGCGCAACACAATGCTGATCTGATGATGGCGTCAGGACCTGTTCCATGGGACTTTTAAATGATATGGGTATCAAATGAAAGGGTTTGATGAGCGAAACACAATTTTGATCTGATGATGGAGTCAGGACCTGCTCCATGGAACTTTTTAATAATATGGGTATCAAATGAAAGGGCTTGATGAGCGCAACACAATGCTGATCTGATGATGGAGTCAGGACCTGTAAAGTTCCATGGAACAGGTCCTGACTCCGTCATCAGATCAGCATTGTGTTGCGCTCATCAAGCCCTTTCATTTGATACCCATATCATTAAAAAGTTCCATGGAGCAGGTCCTGGCTCCATCATCAGATCAGCATTGTGTTGCGCTCATCAAGCCCTGTCATTTGAAACCCATATCATTAAAAAGTTCCATGGAACAGGTCCTGACTCCATCATCAGATGAGCTAGCTGTCACCATATTATTTCATTGTAGTCGGAACTTGACTGACATGCTGAGATCCAAGTTTCAACTCAATCGGACTATTTACTGAAGAGTTCTGTTGAAAAGCTCCTGACTCCATCAGATCAGCACAATATGGTTTATGGGACAAAGAAACAAACATTTATTTTTTGTAATTATTTGTATTCAAGGTGTAACTAACCAGACTTTGTTTTGTGTTATACCTATAGGTACCTACCTAAGTACCTACCCAAAAAGTATTTTTACTATCTCAAATAAATCAATCACATGAAAATTACCAAAACCGTTTAGTCTAAGAAACGGAGCGCTGTTCATTGGGTGTTAGAATTTAGCAACTTTTGTCCCTCCGAGCGCTGATTTTGTCGAGTGCGAAATTGTATAATGGCTCTTAACATCTATACCAATCTAATACCAATTCTGTAAAGCGGAAGAGTTTGTTTGTTTGTTTGAACGCGATATTCTACAAGTCGGATTTGAAAAAACTTCGCATCTTATTTATTTATTAAACAAAATGCACAGCTCTTAGTAGTAATAAATCGACTTATTTATGTTTCTTACAGCCAATGACGGATTTACATTTTTTAGAGTAAAACATATATTACGACAGTCACTAAGTAGGTAGTATAGGTTTTAGAGAAAAGTAAATAACAATAAGAATAAAAATAGTTACAACCAAGCACTTTCGTGGTGTGTGTGTGCAGCGTGTGTGTGTGTGTGTGTGTGTGTGTGTGTGTGTGTGTGCAGCGTGTGTGTGTGTGTGTGTGTATCTTCGCAACTTCATAACTTCGTATCTTCCTATCTTCGTAACTTCACACCTTCACAACTTCGCAACTTCGCAAATTCGTATCTTCGTAACTTCGTATCTTCATAACTTCGTAACTTCGCAACTTCGTATCTTCATATCTTCGTAAATTCGTATCTTCGTATCTTCGTAGCTTCACAACTTCGTAACTTCTAGATACGAAGGTGCGAAGTTGCGAAGTTACGAAGATACGAAGTTACGAAGTTGCGAAGTTACGAAGATAGGAAAATAGGAAGATACGAAGTTACGAATATACGAAGTTGCGAAGTTACGAAGTTACGAAGTTACGAAGTTACGAAGATGCGAAGTTACGGAGATACGAAGTTGTGAAGTTGCGAAGTTGCTAAGTTATGAAGATACGAAGTTGCGAAGTTGCGAAGATACGAAGATACAAAGATACGAAGATACGAAGATACGAAGATACGAAGATACGAAGAAACGAAGATACGAAGATACGAAGATACGAAGATATGAAGTTGCGAAGTTACGAAGATACGAAGTTGCGAAGATGCGAAGATGCGAAGTTGCGAAGTTACGAAGATACGAAGATACGAAGATACGAAGATACGAAGATACGAAGATACGAAGATACGAAGATACGAAGTTGTGAAGTTACAAAGTTACGAAGTTATGAAGATACGAAGATACGAAGTTCCGAAGATGCGAAGTTGCGAAGTTGCGAAGATACGAAGATACGAAGATACGAAGATACGAAGATACGAAGATACGAAGATATGAAGTTGCGAAGTTACGAAGATACGAAGTTGCGAAGATGCGAAGATGCGAAGTTGCAAAGTTACGAAGATACAAAGATACGAAGTTACGAAGATACGAAGTTGTGAAGTTGCGAAGTTATGAAGATACGAAGATACAAAGATACGAAGATACGAAGATACGAAGATACGAAGATATGAAGTTGCGAAGTTACGAAGATACGAGGTTGCGAAGATGCGAAGATGCGAAGTTGCGAAGTTACGAAGATACAAAGATACGAAGTTACGAAGATACGAAGTTGTGAAGTTGCGAAGTTATGAAGATACGAAGTTGCGAAGTTGCGAAGATACGAAGATACAAAGATACGAAGATATGAAGTTGCGAAGTTACGAAGATACGAAGATACGAAGATATGAAGTTGCGAAGTTACGAAGATACGAAGTTGCGAAGATGCGAAGATGCGAAGTTGCGAAGTTACGAAGATACGAAGATATGAAGTTGCGAAGTTACGAAGATACGAAGTTGCGAAGATGCGAAGATGCGAAGTTGCGAAGTTACGAAGATACGAAGATACGAAGATACGGAAGATAAGAAGATACGAAGATACGAAGTTGTGAAGTTACAAAGTTACGAAGTTATGAAGATACGAAGATACGAAGTTCCGAAGATGCGAAGTTGCAAAGATACTAAGATACAAAGATACGAAGATATGAAGTTGCGAAGTTATGAAGATACGAAGTTGCGAAGTTGCGAAGATACGAAGATACAAAGATACGAAGATACGAAGATATGAAGTTGCGAAGTTACGAAGATACGAAGTTGCGAAGATGCGAAGATGCGAAGTTGCGAAGTTACGAAGATACGAAGATACGAAGTTGTGAAGTTGCGAAGTTATGAAGATACGAAGTTGCGAAGTTGCGAAGATACGAAGGTACAAAGATACGAAGATACGAAGATACGAAGATACGAAGATACGAAGATACGAAGATACGAAGATACGAAGATACGAAGATACGAAGATACGAAGATACGAAGATACGAAGATATGAGGTTGCGAAGTTACGAAGATGCGAAGTTGCAAAGTTGCAAAGTTACGAAGTTACGAAGTTACGAAGTTACGAAGTTACGAAGATACGAAGTTGCGAAGATGCGAAGATGCGAAGTTGCGAAGTTACGAAGATACGAAAATACGAAGATACGAAGATACGAAGATACGAAGATACGAAGATACGTAGATACGAAGTTGTGAAGTTACGAAGTTACGAAGTTATGAAGATACGAAGATACGAAGTTCCGAAGATGCGAAGTTGCGAAGATACTAAGATACAAAGATACGAAGATATGAAGTTGCGAAGTTACGAAGATACGAAGTTACAAAGTTGCAAAGTTACGAAGTTATGAAGTTACGAAGTTACGAAGATACGAAGTTGCGAAGATGCGAAGATGCGAAGTTGTGAAGTTACGAAGATACGAAGTTGCGAAGATGCGAAGTTGCGAAGATACGAAGATACAAAGATACGAAGATATGAAGTTACGAAGAAACGAAGATGCGAAGATGCGAAGTTGCGAAGTTACGAAGTTGTGAAGTTACGAATATACGAAGTTACGAAGTTACGAAGTTTTGAAGATACGAAGTTACGAAGATACGAAGTTCCGAAGTTGCGAAGATATGAAGGTAAGAAGATACGAAGTTACGAAGTCACGAAGATACGAAGTCACGAAGTTACGAAGTTACGAAGTTACGAAGATACTAAAATATGAAGTTATGACGATATGAAAAGATAAAGATATGACGATGACGATGATGATTGTGTTTCGCTCATCAAGCCCTTTCATTTGATACCCATATAAAAAAAAAGTTCCATGGAATGGAACAGGTCCTGCCTGACTTCATCATCAGAACAGCATGGTGTTTCGCTCATCAAGAGAACAGCATTGTGTTTTGCTTACCAAGCCCTTTCATTTGATACCCATATCAATAAAATTCTACTTGTATTTGGAAGGTCAGTTTATGGTTCTACACAACATTCAAGAGAAATATAATTAAAAACTGATTATATTATTAATTGAAGAGGAAAGCTTACCCTCAAAAACCAAGATCACAACAAACTTTGCCACTAAATCAACCTGCAAGCGCCATCTATTGAGGAGTAGCGAAAGAAACCATACTCGAACCTTTCACATATCCTTATCATAGTACCGCTATCCAACGAAAGAGGGCAGTCATCGGAAATGGAAGGAATAATGGAGATATTAAAAAATATACAATTCGAAATGAATGACCAAAAGCAAGCAATTAAAAATATGGAGGAGAATATCAAACAATCAATTAACAATAACATAAATGAAAAATTCATGCAAATGGAAATTAAAACAATTGAGCTTGAAAATATAATTCAAAAACAACAAGAAAATATAGACCAGTTGGAAAAACAAGTAAGGAAGAAAAATATTGTGGTTTTTGGCGTAAAAGAATCGGAGAAAAACTTTGGAGAGCTGCTGAATTTAATACTCGACGTAATTACAATAGATATGAAAATTAATTGCCAGAGAGGAGAAATTGATGAAGTAAGAAGACTAGGTAGAAAAACAGACAAAATTAGACCCATAGTTGTGACATTAACAACTATGGGACGTAAAATTGAAATACTCAAAAAGAGAAGATTCCTCGAAGGCTCTACAATTTACATTAAAGAAGACTATCCCCCGAAAATTCTAGAGAAACGTAAACAGTTACAAGAAGAGTTGCAGCGAGAACGGGATTCCGGAAAAAACGTTGCTCTACGGTACGACAAAATAATAGTTCTGAAGAACCGTACCGCTGAAACGGACAACTCACGCAAGCAGAAGAGAATATTGTCACAATCACCTGAAATTGCCAACCACACAAATAAACAACAAGTGAGCAATATAAGACAAATGCCGAAGAAAAATAGAATGGGTAATATTACGTCATTCTTTAAAAGTAACACTGAAATCGCGCATTTGACGCCAAGCTCATCAAAAACAAGCGAAGAATCAAAAAACGTCTAAGTAGAGTCCCTCCCCTTCCTCCCCCAAGCCGGCTGGTCCCCGTGGGGGAGTCAGACCACCGCCCCCCAAGAAACATTGACCTAACTAACACATCAAGCAACACTATCGAAATAATAAATGTGAAAACGAAGAAGCAAACTGAATATCTACATATAGCAAGCCTGAATGTAAGAACATTATTACAAGATAGCAAATTAACGGAACTTCACTATGCTATAAAAGATTTGAAATGGGATATAATCGGACTGTGCGAAGTAAGACGATCAGAAGAGAAGATAGAAGAGTACGATGACTTCATTCTATACCACTCACATTGCTATAGTGGAAGGAATGGAGTAGGATTTATGATTAAAAAATGCTTAAAACAAAAGATTCAATCATTTAGATCAATATCTGATAGAGTTGCGGTCATGGAAATAGAAACAAACGATGGGAAAATTTGGTCCTTAGTACAAGTTTATGCGCCTACTGAAAGTTACAAAACAGAAGATGTAGAGCTCTTTTACCAAACTCTAGAAGACACATTGGATCTCATTAACACTAAAAATGTTATGATAATGGGAGATTTTAATGCTCAAATAGGGAAGAAGAGAGACGGTGAAGAAAAAATATTAGGTAATTTCTCAGAAGGAAGAAGAAGTAAAAACGGCCAAAAACTAATAAACTTTGCACAAGAAAATAATCTGACCATCGTTAACAGCTTGTATAAAATTAAACACAGGAAAAAATGGACCTGGAGATCACCGAATGGACAACACTTCAACGAAATCGACTTCTTTTTAATCAACCAGCGTTCCTCTATACATAACTTTGATATAATTTGTAATTTAAATTTTGAGACAGATCATAGAATGATAAGATGTAGACTAAGTATTTCAGAATCAAAAAAGAACAGAAAATTTATTAAGAATGGGTTTAAACTTGCAAAAGATTTACCTAATGTTTCGGCGGAAAATGGACTACACTGGGAAAACAAGTTTATGCAAAGTTTGAACAGAACAACCGAAATTCAGAGCCAGTATAATGCATTCGAATGTGAAATGAAATCGCTACTTAAGGAACTACCAAAACTAAAAGAAAAAAAGAAACATATGTTAATATCTCCGCATACTAGGAAACTTCTTGAAGAAAGAAAACAGCTCTACATGCAGAAAAGGACAAAGACAATCAAAGGAAAAATTACACAAATTAGCAAAGAAATAAACAGAAATATATTAAAAGAGAGGAAAACCTTAAGGCAAAATACTTTAGAAACCTTCATAGAAAAATCTGGTGCTATTAGAAAAGCTTACAAAGAACTTAGTAACAAAAAAGAATGGACAGCAAATCTAAAGAGCAAACGCGGTAACATTATTTCAAAAAGACCAGCAATAGTAAATGAGGCTACTAACTATTATAGTGACTTATACTCATGTGAAACCGAAGAAAACTCTCACAGAACCGAAACCTCAATATGCTATGACTCTATCCCAATTCAGAACATCTTAAAAAGTGAAATACAACATGTAATTAGATCTCAAAAGGCAGATAAAACACCTGGAGAAGACAACATCACCAATGAAGTCCTGAAATCACTCTCGGAATCTCTACAGGCCCCAATTCAGCTATTATTTAACAATATTTTCAAAGAAAGTATAACACCCCACCAATGGTCTAAATCAACTATAATACTATTACATAAAAAAGGAGACAGAAATGACTTAAACAACTACCGTCCTATCAGCCTAATGTCTAATATGTACAAGATATTTTCAAAAATAATTTTAAACAGACTCACAACAATTCTGGATGAGCAACAGCCATATGAGCAAGCGGGATTCCGCAAAAACTTCTCAACCATTGATCACATCCATGCGGTGACACAGGTAATTCAGAAGGCCAATGAATACAGGAAAACTCTTTACTTATGCTTCATAGACTACACCAAAGCGTTTGATTGTTTAAATCATGAAGCCATTTGGAAGTCTCTTTTGGAGCAAGGTGTAGAAAAAAACTACATAAAACTAATTCACAACATCTACTCTACCAGCTGTGCAAAAATAAGGATGGAAAGAGACGGTACAGAATTTCCTATCAGGAGAGGCGTCCGCCAAGGAGATCCGCTCTCACCAAAAATCTTCTGCGCCGTTCTAGAGTCAATTTTCCGAAACATAGATTGGGAAGAAAAAGGCCTGAAAATAGATGGACAGTACCTTAGTCACCTACGATTCGCTGATGACATCGTAATTTTTGCGGAAAACTCTACGAACCTAGAAAAAATGATAAATGAGCTAGCAGTTGAAAGCAAGAAAGTGGGCTTGGAGATAAATAAAACAAAAACAAAAATATTAACAAACGATAGAAAAGAAAGAGTGATGGTAGGGAACGAAGAAATTGAATATGTCAACGAATATATATATCTTGGACAAATGGTTTCTTTTAAAAATTATACAAAAAACGAGGTGCAAAGGAGGATAGCTATAGCCTGGAAAAAATATTGGAGTTACAAAGAAATAATGAAAAATAAAGAAATTAATATACAGATTAAGAAAAAACTTTACGAAGTGGCTATTCTCCCATGTTTAACTTACGGTTGCCAAAGCTGGTCCTTGAAAAAAGAAGATGAAAATAAACTAGCCATATGTCAAAGGAAAATGGAGAGAAGCATGCTGGGAATAAGGCAAAAAGAAAAAATTAAGAACAGTATTATAAGGAAAAAAACTAAACTCAGTGATGTCACTAAAATTATAAGATCATTAAAATGGAAATGGGCTGGACATGTTTGCAGAATGGAAGGGAATCGATGGGCAAAAAGATTAACAGAATGGATACCAAGAAGTGAGACAAGGAGCAGAGGTCGGCCGAAGAAACGGTGGGAGGATATCTTTTTAGAAAAAGCAGGTCCAAACTGGATGACTATAGCCCGAGACAGGTCAAGATGGAAAGCGATGGGGGAGGCCTACGCCAAGGAGGCGACTGCTACTGAAGGCGTAATTATAAGCTAAGCTAAAACAATAAGTAGGTATAGAAAAATAATAAGTATAGTTAAGTAAAATTATAAGTAAAAGTAACTTTAAAATCATTGATGCATGTTTAGTTTAGTTTAGTAAGTAAGAAAATTTGTGAAAACAGTAGTAGAATAAAGGCTTTATTTATTTATTTATTTATTTATTTATCAATAAAAAGTTCCATGATCATCATCATCATCATCAGCATCATCATCAGCATCATCATCATCACCTAATCCAGATGATAAAAACATAAAATGACTTTAAAGCTTTATACGTGGATGTGCATGCTTCTGTACGTATACTTTACCTATAGGCACCTAGGTACTTACTACTTACCTATGCTGTTAGAAAATAGTCCATTTTTATGCCAGGCAAAATCTTTATCAAAAGATGCCTTACATCCTGTAATCTGATTTTATCGAAAATATGACATAGCACGTTTATGCGACCGCTTCTCATGTAAGAACACAGTCACGTGACGTCACTGGCTCTGCCACAGCTTAGCTAATAGTATTTACGCAATGTGACGTGCTCCCAGCTCCAATGGCCGCGGCCGTCTGACGATTTTTGGCAGTGAATCGTCCTTTTATTCATAGTAGCTACTCCATAGAAAAAATGTATGGAGAGTTTTATCTTCAACTTTCTTGCCTTTATTGTGTTGAATATAGCTACACCTACGAAAAAAAAAATAGTGCACAGGATAGATAAAATATTGAAGTTGTTGTTTTCGTATTTTTAAATTCAATTGAGTAATTTAGTGTTCGGTCAGGCTTAAAACCCCGCGCTCATATTTTGTGTACTTTGTCCAGTAATTTATTAAAAAAATACATAAAATATTGAAATATAAAATAGTGCACTGTGTAGATCAGTTCATTGGTAGTACTTAGAGTGTGTGTTTCACTATCTTAATACGATTTGCTTTAAGAAAATCTTTAAAACGGTAAACCTCTATTTTGACAAATTCACCTCAGTTGGCTCTTAAGTAAATTAAAACACGGACAACAGACAGACATAATTTTATTTTTATAAAATAACTGCTGCGCAAAATATAATATTGTTCGCTTGTGATTCATTTTAATTTGCGAGTTTGGAGACAGGGTCAATTATTTTCATGTTATTTTCTTATAAATTTGCATTAATACGACTTCATTTCGTTATTTTGACTAAAGATTATTGTTGAATAAAATCCTGCTGAGTTATTACACAAAGAGGTGATGTTTTACGTTTGATATCTCAAATGTTTATAGTTTTCTCAAATATCTGATTTTTGTGAGCTGACGATCTCGACAAAGCAGCCGATTGGGAGATCCTAACACAAGATCGCGATGTCAGGAGGGAATGGGGGGAGGCCTTTGCCCAGCAGTGGGACACAAACGGCTGAAAATAATAATAATATTATGAACTCTGAGATTTTAACAACTCCAAAGCTAACAAAATCATGTCGATCGCCAAAAATAAACACGACTAAAAAATAATATTGCTGGACACACACAGCGCCATCCAGCCCCAAACTAAGCAAAGCTTGTACTATGGGAACCAGATAACTGATAGAATACTTATATACTTTTTTTTGTAAATACATACATAATAATACTTTATAACACCCAGACACAGAACAAACATCTAGGTATGTTCATCACACAAATGTTTGTCCTGGGTAAGAATCGAACCCACGACCTACAGCGCAGAAGGCAGAGTTACTACCAACTGAGCTAAGAGGCCAGTCGATATTATTATTCAAATCGATATTATCGAATCGATATTATTATTCGAATGGTTTCAATAAAATAAAAAGTCTGTTTATTTACATTTTTAAAGTTAAGCAGGGACTTATTTATTTTCGATACCTATCGTCGTAATACGTTACAATATAGGTAGATAGAGTTTTCTAGATCATCAAAATAAGTCCTTGACCTGGAATAAATACTATATTTTCCGGGTACTGAACGAAAACCGCAGTTACAGTTACACAATTTAATTCAATTAACTGAATTGAACAATTTCCTGAAAGTGCTGAAATATTGTCGCGGAAATGTTTGCGAAAAACATTGGATGCTCTCACCCGATTGGACCCAATTAATGTCCAAAAATAGGCCTCTGCTTACGAGATGTCCTACTTTCCGCGCTGAACAATAAGATTGTTTATAACGAAACCAGAAAGATCACGAAGTAAGGAAAGAAACACACGTTTCGGAACAAAAATGAAAAACATTACACAGAATAAAAATATCGCACTAATATTAAAAATGCGAAAGTTTGGATTTTGAATGGATGGATGTATGTTTGTTCCTCTATAACTCGACAACCACTGAACCGATTTGTCTGAAATTTAAAACAGAGATAGGTAATGACCGGGAATAGGACATAGGTTACTTTTTATCCGGGCATCCTCGAGCGAAGCCGCGGGCGGAAGCTAGTTGGTCATAATGAAAACTGTGTCTTTCAGTAAGATACCTACAATATGAATAATGGGGTTAGACTTTAAACATTGTCTAATAATTAATAAACTATGATCTTAACATTCATGCTCATTGTCATCATCAGCCTAAACCGGTTTAAAAATTATACACAAACGAGATTCGGACCTAAAGATAAAAAAAATCCGCCAAGGCCGGGCTACACGGGCAGCTTGTTCCATAGTTCACTGTCCAGTCCAGTTGAAGCTTGAAGCAGTCGATGCCAGAACATAGCTCATATCCGTGTAGTCCCCAGGTCCAGCAACTGTACCATGACCTCTTAGTAAACAATTCAGTTTAGGAGCTATCCAGTTTAGGTTCCTAATCTGGGTCGCAAACTATTCGTACCATGACCTGTTTTAAAAGTGACAGTTTTGACACAAAACATCAAGTTTTGTCAAGCGAAGCAGTTCAGTTTAGGACCTTAACTGGATCGAATATAAAGCTCATGGTTGGCAGCCAGGATTCCTTTCCATCCAAGATTGCTCAAAATCAAAGTATTAGATAATACGCAAAAAGTTTGGTCGCTCAATCAGGTACAAGGGCCTTGTACACTGCCATGACCAATTAATTGACCCCATCAATTGGCAATCGCGCGTTATTTGGGCCCTTGTTTATCCAATTTCGGCAATGTTAGGTTTGTATATTTATATTAAAATCATAAAATATTATATCAAAACTATATCAAATACTTAATTGACGTGTCAAAGTGATCAATCTACATGATCTTATTAAATAAATCATCTTGAGTTTTGAGTTTTTGAGTTTTGTATCTACCATACCTACCATAGGATAGTAGGATAGGATTGTTCCTATCCTACTAAAATATTGTAAACTAGCTTCCGCCCGCGGCTTCGCTCGCGTTGTAGCCGGATAAAAAGTAGCCTATGTTCTACTGCCGGTCATTATCTATCTATATTTTAAATTTCAGCTCAATCGGTTCAGTGGTTGTTGATTTATAGAAGAACAAACATACATTCATCCAAATATCCAAACATCCAAACTTTCGTATTTATAATTTTAGTGTGATTAGTGTGATTTTGTAAGATATGTAAATAATGTCTACTACATTATTAGTGCCTTTTCGCTTTCTACCGTAGTACAGTCAGCGTCATCAATCGGTATCCCCCTATTGATTTGAACAAAGACTCTTTTCATTTCAACCTTGGATTTCAGTCGGGTATTATATCAGCTATTTTTGTTTAGGAACTCGAGCGAAATTAGATATCCATAAGTAAGCAAGGATGTAAAAGTTTTTACAAAAGTTGAGATCAACGGCTTGCAAACCGACCTCTTACTAGGGGGATACCAATTAATGACGCTTTCTGTACATGCCCATATTATGCACTTTGCCGGTATCCGGTACCGGCTACCCGGTAACCAGGACCTCATCATCATCATCATCATCATCATCATCATCCACAGCCCGATTTGACCCACTGCTGGGCATAGGCCTCCCTAACCGGGACTTATGAAAAAATAAATGTGAGTATAAAAACATTATTACTCGACTTTTTATCCGCAAACGTGTACGCGCACAAGCGACCTAATTGTGCGAAGTCGTACAAACAAAGAATAATTGGTGAAAACGTACTCTCGAGCTTTCCACACAACTTTGATGTTCAACCCATTGAGATTTTACCAATAGAAACGTTATACTCATTAGAAAAAGCTCTAAAACGAAATATGAGAAATATGAGCTCTTTTTTACCCGGCTGACTGTCAAGTCACCCGGGTTATGTAGATCGCGCGTTTCTATGTGGGTATGTATATGTATGTAATATTCTTTATTACCACGTTGCTCCTAAACGGCTGGATGGATTTTGATGAATGAGGTATCGTTAGAATCGTATCCATCTCGATTGTGCTCTAGGATACTTTTTATTTCGATAAATCAAATAGAGCGGCTAAAAAATCCAACAATGTGTGAATTTTCAAAATGAAAATCACGCTATCATATCAAAATCCATGTCAAAATCAAGAGGTTGGTGGACTGATATCAAATATAATTTTTTTTTAAATCTAACATGACATCTTCGAAGACTAAATCGAGTCTCAAAATTTTTGAAAATCTATTTTTCGCCCTACATAGAATTGCTAACCAAAACGCATACTAAAACTTTCTATTTAGTCACACGCAACGTTTAGAACAAACTGCATCGAAATTGGTTCAGCCATTTAGGAGATATCTCATATTTAAGAAATAACTTACGCATTTAATTTAGGTACTCACAGAGCCATCTGTGTGTCAACTGTGACAACAACGTTTAGGAAAATGCGCACGGCATCGAACCCTAGATACCTACATAATAAAATTGTAATTTAATTTTGTTTTGTGATTGATAAGATAATGCTGTTTCCAACTTTTCAGTTCAGCCGGGTTTTTTTATTTTTGAATAAATTGCTTGTTTTTAAGATAGACCTGCCAGTGTCTTGGGCACGCTTCCGACTGGCAGTGGCTTGGATCAGTTGAGCTACCTGCAGATAGTTTCCAACGATCCTTCGGTGGCTCAACTGGTTCTTATGTGAAATGTGAAGAAAGAGTTGGGCCCTAGCCATATTACACGATCTATCGTCGCTGTAGAACGATCTATCGTCGCTGTAGAATAGAACACTTGAATTGACGTTCTGACCACGTGACTCATCTACTTGAAACGTCAAATCCTATACATTTTGAAGTGTTTCTATTCTACAGCGACGATAGATAGTGTAATATGGCTAGGGGGGCAGATTCGATCTTTGAAATACTCGTATTCCACATTTCCTTTGACAAACGTCACCCATTATGCAAAGCGCTGATAATTCAGTATCTATCCTGTGTCAAGGCTTACAAACTACGCAGTTATATTATTGATAAATAATTGCTATTTAATGTTTTGACTGCTAATTCTGCTCGACAGATGTTTTTGTGGCACCATTTGGGTTCATTGATACTAGCAATGATCTTCTATTATATAAACATTGGATACTAGGAAAATTATTGTTAAAAACTAATACCTTAGATCCGATTTGATTTTGATCAAATTGTTTTTTAAGCGCCATTTAGGCTGAGACTCCACCAAAGCGGAGATGTGTGAGATGTGTTTTAAGCAACCAATAGATTTTCATTATTCAAACGTGTCATCTCGTCTTTTGAAATTCTATTTGTTGTTTAAAATACATCTCACACATCTCCGCTTTAGTAGAGTCTCAGCCTTACATGGTGCGAGTTTTTTGCCTCAAAGATGCGAGAAACTATCGCTCCATGACAAATTCAGTGGCAAGCAATTATTGATCTTACTCGTATGATTTCAATGTTTAGTTTATATTGTCATATTTTGACATTTCGATAAACACCATCGAGGCCACCATCGTAGGGTTCAGCCAGCGTTTGCAATGTGAGCGCAAAAAAATATGTTTAATTACGACATCACATTAGAAACCTCTAAAATTATCAGTGTTTCTGTACTATATTATGCATGTACTATACATATAAACCTTCCTCTTGAACCACTCTATCTATGAAAAAAAACCGCATCAAAATCCGTTTGCGTAGTTTTAAAGATACATAGGGACAGACAGCGGGAAGCGACGTTGTTTTATACTACTATGTAGTGATAGTGATGATAGTGATAGTAATGATAGTGATAGTGATAGTAATGTAGTGATTTGCTTTCGACAAATACCATCGAGGCGAGAAACTCGTACCACGTAAACGGCGCATTAATCCGTTCATCTAACTAAATCAGTCCAGCCGTGATTGGGTTTCAAAAACCCAAACATCCAATTACTTCTAACTACCTAAATCCTTTACATTTTATTTATTCTCTTTCAAATGTTTCAAAACTTGTTCAAATATTTCAAAATTAAGGGACACCTAAAATGCTACACCATTAAATTCTTAATTTAATTTAACGAGATATTAAGTTAACCGGCCCCAAAGAACATAAAATATTTTACGATCAAAATTAAATGATTCTCAAGACCCTTTCGTAAAACGTTCATAATTAAGAATATTCGAATAGTTACACCCTCTTTTGAACTAAGGGGTACTTTGCATCCCAAAGGGGGTCGAAAGGGGTAAAGTTAGTAACAAGAGAAGAATTGATATTGTTAACTCCTTATCTCTTTAAGATCAGTTTGTGTAACAAACTTTCGCTGTTTGGTCATTTTAAGAAATAGTATAATTATGATTTGACTGGCTGTGCACGGTTTCAGCCGCCATCTTTCTTTTTCCTCGGCTTATAAGGGTCGTATCGTGATGTTGAATAGCCTATAAAGCTTCCTCAAGAAATGAGGTACCTACCTTACATTATCTCCATAGTGATAAATCTTTATCCAGTCCAATTCAATAGGCTAGTTATAAGTCAGAAATATTGATTCCAATTGCTATTTTGATCTGTGTGACACTGTCTCTCTCACAATGTTTTCCTACACTGTTTTTAGCATTAATATGAAAATATGAGGAGCCATCTACGACTTCCAAATCATAGTAGGATAGTAGATTTACCTTAAAGATTTTTGACTTAACGCGTTTAGTGCCCATGAAGCAAATACCTACGCTTCGAGTGCACGCTGTGCCGCGGCTCTTTCCTGCAAAAACTCGAATAACACCGCGGAGTGGCAGGAAATGGGTAAACTTTGAACCATCGTTATCAACTTAGGTACATAATTTACGTCTCGCGTCTCTGGATCAACCAAAACCTACATTATTTCAAGCTAATTCAATTAGAAAATCATTGACGCACTGCAACATAAATCCCACGAAGATTTCCTTGTCGCGCCGTAATGTATAGCGCGGAGGGATTCTACGCTTTCGGAGCGAATGAGTTATGGCCAGAAAGCATTTGCGTTAATGAACCCGCAAGGGGGTTGGGGGAGGGGAAGGGAAGGGATAGGGTAAGGTACAGTCAACAATACCTCAAGAAATCAAAGTCAAAATAGGATAAATCAAAGTGCGGTGAAGCATCAGTGACTGTGACCCTGCAGAAGTATATCAAAAAAGAATCGGGTAAGTAACTTTACTTTTTTTATTATAGATGTTTTTTCAGAGAGTCAGAGTAGTATAGCTGACTCTCGATGCTTCAGTCTCGCACCGTGACAAGCCCTGTCCATTATTGATAGCGACAAAAATTGGTTTTAAACTTTAAAATATGATTTTAGTGACCACGCAAGTAGCTCTGTCACTCTCATCTCAACGAGACCGAACGCGACAAAAGATACCAACGCGATCGTTTTGACAGTTTGAGACCAATTTGAGGTTTGAGACAAGTTAGACAATCACCCTACTGGACTTACGACAGAGCGTGCGTTTAAATCCAAGCTGACTGTACATCACGAAATTGTGCAGTGGATCTCTAATAATATATTATCTGTCTTAGGTCTTCCTGTTTCATTTAACAAATCAGATAAATAGGTTTAGGCAACTTTAGCCGTGTAGTCTATAATCTAGGTGAATTACAACTATGCCACAGGACATTCTTAATAGATCGTTGAAGTAAAGGGACGCTCTGGCGGCCACAATTTGTAGGTGATTGCAAGTGGCAGCTTAGCGCTTCCGTGCTTCGGAGAGCACGTTAAATTGTCGGTCCCGGCTTTTAAGTCGTCAAGCCATAACGGTGATCTTTAAATGACTTAAAAATCCAGCAAAAGAGTTAGCAACTAGGTCACACTAACATACATACTTAACATACCTAAATAAAATCACAAGCTATCAGCAAGCTGATTGTCTAACTTGTCTCAAACCTCAAATTGGTCTCAAACTGTCAAAACAATCTCGTGATTTTTGGATTAATAAACGTTATCTTATCTTATCTTATCTTCCGTCGCGTTCGGTCTCGTTGAGATGAGAGTGATAGAGCTACTTGCGTGGTCACTGAACTGTCATTTTGAGCTTTCGAGACAGATTTTGGTCGCTATCTAAGATAGACAATCAAGGGGCAGATATTTTAGACATGTGTCTAAATTAATATTTTGAAAAAAGGACTTCAATAATAATAATAAGCTGAGCAATTTTCTGCACTCTCGAGGTGCATTTCTGTTCATAACTCCGAAGATCCTCGACAGATCCTCACCAAATTGTGGCATCAATCGGAAAATATACCCTTTCAAATAAAAAGTAATTTTCCAAATCGGCCCAGGCGTCTTCGGTAATCAGTAAACATACATAAAAAGAAAGCACAAAAAAAACTCAGACGAGTTGAGAACCTCATTTTTTTGAAGTCGGTTAAAAGTTCCAACGTTCAGCATAATATCAATATCGTGCTATATTTAGAAAAAGGTTGACATTAATTTAGAAAGGTTCAAGTACTATCGAACCGTTTCCTCGACCCAGCAACAGCCCGCAAATAGCCCAGTTCAAACTCGGAAACAAACAAGTACGTCATCGCTTCAGTACTGGTTAGTCACTGCTTGTTTACTGAAACATCGACATCTGTCTCTTTCGTGTACGTTATGGTAGTATTTTGTCTCGATCAGGAATGATTTTCAGCGGAGTATTATTTCTAGAAAATGCATTATACGAAAAAAACTTAGGCCTTTACATCTTTACTAGATGATTCTTATACTTACAGTGTCAAGAGGCAATCTTTTGCTTACACTTATCGGGACGCTGCTGTAGTGCCTGGGACAATGTTGAGATGGAGTAGGTTTGCCCAGCACCTACACCATCCTCTCAGCTTAACCGACCATATCCACAGGAAAGACATGGTCAATACGTGTGGGGCTGACTAAGCCGCGGGTTTTCTCACGATGTAATCCTTCACCGTTTAGAGCTCGTGTTAATGCACATATAATTTTTTCGAAACGACGAATCCATTGATGCACGGCCAGGATTCGAACCGACGACCTTCGGATGGAAAGTCGAGGTACTATACCCCTCGGCCAATACGGCTCTCATCTCATATACGAACATACAAAATATTTACAGAGGCATAGATCAGATAGAATGTATACTTTCTGTTCAGCGCTCGAAGCGACAAGACGTCTGCGCAAGCACACAGAGGGAGTCAATTATTTCCTGAGGATGCCCCGTGGAGGGGTGAAACACGTGTCGAAGACCATCAAGTTTTTGTTTTTGTTTTCGCGCTGGTGCTGTTCCCGGATTTGCCCTGACTAGCCTGGCATAGTAAGGTTGTGGAAAGTGGGTGGTTGGGTGGCTTTAGCGTAAAAATTTTGACGAATATTTTTTAGTAAAAGTACCTACTTAGATTAGTGGAGGAGTACCTACTAGATATTTTGAAATCTTCAAAAAAATCTAAATAAGGTACCATAGGTATGGAATGTAGATTGAATGTTAATATATTCGTTTCTGAAAACACACCTTACCAACAAGAACTGGAAAAAATTACAATTCCATTAGCATACAAAGAAACCGGAAAATCCATTTAGAACAAAATCTGTAGAAATTTACGACTGTAGGTACTCGCGGGCTCAATTTATTCACGGACCCCGGTTAGGTAATAGAATGTTCTCATTTTATGCTGCTTTTTTAAATGTTATATAATATTATGATCTGACTCAGGATTCACTTCACCAATCTTCAAGTCAATAAATAAATTCACCATCTTCAAGTTTTTTTTTTTTTTAATAAAGTTCAATGGTTTAAAACTTTTAAATTTACTCTACACGTAAAAATTACAAATCCCTCAATTCCTCTATTTTACAACGTCAACCATTTAAGTATCATTGCCGCTGCGTTTCGTTCTCCAAAATGACAGTAACTTGCTAGACCTTATTGGTAATTTGTTTGAAAACGTCATCACAACAAAGTAAACCTAACCTCATTGGTCATTATTAGGTTATGAAACAAAACGAAACAGTTGGTGTTTTGCTTTGGTTGATAAAAAGGTTTCTAATAGAATAGAGGGGCAGTATTTTTAAGAAATGACAGCCATTGAGATAATAACTAGAGAAGAAAGTACAAACCATAGACGTGTCACAAATGAGACGGAACATGGGCGGGGCCTAATGAGAGATTAGACACCGCACAGAAGCGACACTGCTTTTTTACCTACTAATTATTACTCTGCCTTATCTAAACAAATTGACTAGGTCGTGGGTTTGATTCCCACCCAGGACAAACATTTGTGTGACGATTTATATTATTTTATAGGTAGTATTGTAGGTACCTATGTATGCATTTCCAAAAAAAAAGTATTCTACCAATTTTTAGCCCCGAATAGCAGAATAACTATTAAATTATCAAAAAATTCACGAAAAAAAAATTATAGGTAGGTACCTACCTACTACTTACAGGAAACTTAGTTTTGAATAAATTAGGTTTGGGTTTGGTTAGTATCTTTAAGGTGATGATGATGAAAAATATCCTTTTTAAACTAAGTAAAATAAAAATCTACCATTACAATTTGATAATAAACTTTAGTAGGTACTGATAGACAAACAGACAGACAAACGGCATAGGCTGAGTAGGTATTTTATGATCTAAACAATAATCAGTTAAGTATATTATACCTAATTGAGTTAAAATAACTAGGTGCATATATTATGAGTTCACCAACATTTATTACCTACCGTGTCCAATCTGTACAGTTCCATTTTCATATTCTATGATTTTCTAGAAATGGCGGCAAATTATGACAAAAATTAGTTTTGCTTGGTTTTAGTTGATGTTTTGTTTACTTACCGACGATGATAAGTTACGCCACTATCCTTTTTTTGTGTAGTTGATGCATTTTTGTAAGATTCTAAAATGCAAGACGGCATTTTTGAAAGTCATTTTTATACCTTTCGTCAACATTCAACACCATAAAGCCAGCGACCGATTGCGATGAACGTGAGCTAGTGAATGAATGAGCTGACGCTGATCGGCTTCAATTGTGGCGTCAAGTCTGAGTTCGCCGGTGTCCGTTCTAGTTTACATATTTCTTCAAAGATGACAGCTGGTTAGTATACTAATCAACGATGGTGAGGGCAGAAATGTTTATCAATCAATCAATCAAGATTAATACTTATAATAAAACTGTAACAGGTCAAATTCTGTACATTGAAGATATTCTTGCTTATATTGCTTCTCTCCTTCCATGCTTCGCTGCTTCTCTCCTTCCATGCTTCTCTGCTTCACTTTATACATGTTTCTCTTAGGTATGCTTGAAGCAATACGAAGTTTGCCGGGTCAGCTAGTCAAATAATAAAAATATTATTTAAATGAAAAATGAAATGAAAATATTATGATCACGATCGTAACCCCAGGCACGGTAGACATTCTCCCAGATCTGTTTTAGGCATTGTTAAGATCCTTTGAAGATGTCTAAGGGGGTAGTCAGAGGGATGTTCAGATACATTATTTGGTACATGCTCACATTTTGCAGAAGTTAGCATTCCACGTGACAGGTTGCAAGCCCACCGATGATATTTAAATGACTAAGGGCTGATTTTTCAATCGATAAATAACTTTTATCTGAGGAATAAATATGGCGTTATGGCATATTTTCAATACAATAGGTATCTGTCAAATCGCATATTTATTTCCTCAGATAAAAGTTATCTAGGTATTGAAAAATCAGCCCTTATTGTATTATGATTATTGTAATATGACGACCTATATGGCGCAGTGGGTGGTGCCTGAGACGCAGGAGGTTGCAGGTTCGATCCCACAACACAAGCTCGGCTTACTTTGGGGCTACATGATGCTATGTGAAATGTCCAGCATTCTTTATTGATTTATTTCTCCCACCCTAATTTATTAGATATTCAATTGAAACCAAGAAGATTCTAAACTACGTAACTGGAGTGCTAACTGACATTTAATGTACAAAGGATTTTGAACCTTATAGCGACTGAACAACGATCTATTATCATTTAATCTTTGTTATAAGGATTGTTGGTCTTGTTGAGAGGCTTTCTTGGGTGCTTTGTCTCTTTCACACAGTTGCAAAAAGAAAGAGACACACCGCCCAAGTTTTATTTCAAGCGGACCTTGTTTTCTGTCTCAGTCAGCGTTCCGGGTACGTAGTATAGAAATTCCTTGATTGAAACAGTGTCAACGTTTCTACAGGCATATTACAAACAAAACAAATACCAGCTGTAAATGACACCATGCCATGTGTATTTAAATAAATATAAAATGGATTACAAACAGAATAATTAGAGCGATAGCGGATTGTTTACCACGGGAAGTGTGTGTTATTAGGCGATAATAATTATGGTTTTAGCACAAAGAATGTTGCAGGCAAACTTTGAATACTGACTTTTAGTCTTGTCAATTTTTGACAGACAAAAAATTGTAAACAGGGTCACGACTGTATCCCCAACTACACACACTTTTTTACAGATTAATTTTATTTATTTATTAATATTTTATTATGTAGGTACTTATTTAAATATTTATACAGATCTTTACTAAACCCAAAATTCTGTAGGTAGCAAATGTCCATATTTTTCAGAAGTTAACATTCCAACGAAAACAAAAAAGAAATACTTATGATCACAAAACTGTTTATCTATTCCGATTTATTATTCTGGCACTTTTTTGGCTCAACGGATCAGCATTGCCTTCCAGCGTGGTAATGCTGCCAGTGTCTTGGGCACGCTTCCAGGCAGTGGCTTGGATCAGTTGAGATAGCTTTAGATCGTTTCCAACGATTCTTAGGTGGCTCAACTGGTTTTTTTGATTTTATAATGTTATGTAAATATGTAGTAAGTAGTTTAGTTTCTATAAATAAATGAAAACTTTTACTTATCTAAAAGGAAAAAAATATTATTTGGTAGGTAGGTACCTACCTATTCAAGATTCGTTGAAGATGCAATAATTGTTACTACTTATTACGTTTAAAACGACTAAATATTGTTTTTCTTTATATCGACCAATTACGCAAAATAATTGGGGTTTTAAAAGATTAGCATAAATCTGACACTCTACAAAAGTTTAGTAAAAGTTCATATTGTTCAGATTTATGGTTGAACCACAACAGAGGTATTAAAACGTAATTAATTTATGTTTATTATACGTCGACTTCCGGCGTATATGTGGGTCATATGTTTTGTTATAATTATTAATATAATAATGTAAACAAAGCTGTAATAAGCATAATAGAAGTTGAGATAATCTGCTATCGCGGTTTATTTTGGGATACTATACCCGCCGAATTATGTTAAACGGAAATGTAATAATTAATGTTCAGGCTTAGCTTTTCTGTGACAGAAAGTTTAAAAAGATTGTTTAGGTTATCAAGCGTAGTATCAAGGAGATAGAGCTACATGGATACAATTACAAGCTGAGACTCCAAAAGCACCCAAACCTACTTGCGGGACACCTCACCATTCCCGAAACCATAGGCGTCGTCATCTTAGACTAGGCTCATTCTGTAAACTCACTTCGAACGTCGAAAAGCTGAATCCGCTGTGAGATTTCAAATTTCGTATTCGAAATTTGAATCTTACTACAAACACTTACAATACATTCTTACGTATTTAGTGAGCTCGGTCACTTGAGTGAATTCGAAGTGAGTCTAGTACAGAATGCCTCTGCTGGACAGTCAGATGGACTGAATTCAAATAAAGGGCAGGCACCGCTGGGAGTAGAGCCCTCAACGTCAAGAAGCACTCACCTCATCTGCTTATAGTCGACATGTCTGATCGCAAGATAAGCGTACTGTTGGACTTCCACCGACAAGATGGACAGACGACCTTGTAAATTTAAGTTATTTTTTTTAATTTTGACCCGGCGAACTCTACCGCTTCAGAATTTGAACAATTTTGTTTTGTTCTTTTGGTCAGAAATCCCTCGCGAGCATCGCCAGAAGAGTCTACCAAAGTTTCATCACAAACTGATCAATGATTTAGGATCGCAAAGGACATTTTTAATTCATTTTTGAGAGAAGAGGCCTATACCCAGCAGTGGGTGCAACCGGGCTAAGATGATGATGATGAAAATGACCGAAACCGGTGGAAACTAGTAAAATTAAACAAATGTACTAAACATTCTAAAGGTATTAGGTAGGTACATTTAGAGACTGTGAAGTTACTTGAAGCAAAATATTTTCATTACATCATACTTATTTTTATGTAATTCCAGAACCATCAAAAGCCCAGTAGAGACGAGTCCAAGCACGTCCAACTATGCAAATGCATGCGATCACCAATGTAATTGGCCATCTGTTTCGCAATACACTTGTAATTACGAGTAGCTGCAGCTTTACCGAGAAGGTATAAAAGAGGTTAAAAGTTGTGGCGAAATTATTTTGATAACCAACTTATGCCACCATACCATGCTGGGCGAGCCTAAGCCAGCGCGAGCGAAGGCGATGCAAGGTGAGTGCTACCGTTCACACGTTTGGCGAGTCTATGCAAACCAATAAAAATTGGCGCTTGTATTCACTCGGCCAGCTAGGCGAGCGTTGGCAAGGCAAGGCAAATAAAATAAAACAAAGGTGCTGTCCACAAACAAAGGCGCGGCTGATTCGACTGCTGATCGACGACAGGCATCATCGGGTGCGACGATTCCCATGGCCTGTCGGTTTGGCCTGGCGTGATCTGGCCTGTTATTTTACAGACCGTTTACCCGGCTTTAGACGTAATACATGAATAGGCTCCCTACAGTCTCTACACAGGTCTCTACTGCATCTATAAAGACAGTAGGATCAGATTTTCAGATATTATTTGATATTTAATTTTAAGGACCACGAAACATTTAGAATGTAAATCACTTGTAACAAAGAAAGAACCAGTGAAATGACTTCACCGGGCCACATTTAGCCCGGTCATCAATCAGCACGCTGATGACAGACGTGTGGACGTGCGCGCGCGCATGTTACGGTAGGTCAACAAACTGATATTGAAAGGCACGTAAGTATAGATAATCATGTTATATAATGAACTTAAAAAACTTATAACTCAAGTACCTACTCAGAATACTTCTTATTATTCACTTATTGTGATTTGGTCGTCATTATTTTGCAAATTTTAATGTTTTAAAAGATCAAGACCCAATATTAAAAAAAAAAACATTTTAAATGTGCTGCCATTCCTCACAATAATAATAATAATTTATTGGTGAATTGCCGGCACTCTAACTCAGTGTCCCGCAAACTTTTTGTGTTCAAGGTACATCTAGGAAATCGAAAAATTTTGGAGGTACCTACACCATAAATGAAAAATCATTTTTTTATGCAAAACATGAGCTTGTTTAGTTGAGCATATGCAGTCCAGGAGTAGCTCTGATAGGTAACCTGATTTTTCCGAGGCACACCAACTAATGACCACGGTACACCAGTGTGCCGCGGCACACCCTTTGCGAAACACTGCTCTAACTCATTCGTTTTAGATCGAAAGTCGAGTTAGGTACCTCCACTATTCTGGATGAGTATTTAGTTTTTAATTATTATATAAAGTAATATTGATGGAAAGTTTCATGTCATCTTTAACAAGAAAATAGATTACAATAAACACCGAAAATAATATGTCCAACACTAATGGACGTCAAGATGTGGCCTTTTCAATAAAACGTCACAAAGTGAAGGAAACAAACAATTCTGTGTAAGAGGTGCTCAGCTAGTAATGCTCCCGTGACGTGAGGTGTTAGGTAATTATAGTTCAATGACACACTCAATATGTAGCTAGGGAGGAGAAAAATCGATAAGTACTCACCTAGAATATTTTCTTGGTAAAAAAATTAACATCTGAATTAGCAGAATCATCATTTGGGTCCCACTATAACAAAGAACCACTAATGATCTGATCTGATCTTCATGCAAAAAAAAAAATTAAACCAAGTTTAGGAGGAAAAAAATGACGATTCGGAACGGAGTTTTAAAACAGAGCATTATTATTATGCTATAATCTAATTTAAACCACACAAACATGAAAATTCTGTTTTGTCCTAAGGTCAGGGTAAATTCGTAACTTACTCGTACTACTCCGCTGGCTCTGAGGCCCAAAGTGGGTCTTGGCCTCCGACAAAAGAAGACGCCATCTCTTCCTATCTTGAGTAAATAGCTTAAATTAGAAGTAGATTATAGGATAGCTCAAAATAGAGTAGGAGTAGGAGAGTGCCAATCCCCATTGTAGAGCTCTTGCAGGTGAAATTTACGAAAAAATATTGCATAAACTCTATGATCATATCGCGCTTTTGAAATCATCTGTATTTACACCATCACGTCATTTTTGAATTACACCCATTTTTCTTGGTGTATGAATGATGATGATGATCAGAACAGCAGGAATGATGATGATGATAGTCTATCGATAACAGCACAGCCCATCCCTTCACATGTGGAGGCGATGCGTTTGGCCGATATCCAAGTCGTTCGGATAGCAGTCTTTGCTTTGATTCTATTACACCTGAAGACGTTTTGGAACAGCTGGCGATGCATAAATGAGGTCTGTGTCTAAACTGATAAAATATACAAGCGCGAACCAGGCTTGCACCATAAGTACGTGCACCTACTATTATTTCGACTGGCCTCTTAGCTCAGTTGGTAGCTCTGCCTTCTGCGCTGTAGGTCGTGGGTTCGATTCCCATCCAGGAAAAACATTTGTGTGATGAACACAGATGTTTGTTCTGTATCTGGGTGTTATAAAGTATTAGGTATAAGTATGTATGTAGAAATATATAAGTATTCTATCAGTTATCTGGTTCCCATAGTACAAGCTTTGCTTAGTTTGGGGCTAGATGGCGCTGTGTCAAATGTCCAGCAATATTTATTTATTTATACAAAATTCTTTGCGCGAATTCTGTGTCTCTCCGTGTCTGTGCGGCCCGTCGCGACTACGTTACGTTACGTTAGTTAGATAATGAATACGTTCATACAAACTGTATAGAAGCATATTATTTTGTCTGCCATGCTATGTCTGTTACGCTCATTGTCTGTAGATATAAACAGTCCTTAGCGTATAAATCATCTAGTAAATATAACTAATTATTGCACATAAGTAATATAAAGGCCTAAGTTGTTATTGTATGTGTGTAGTTTTTACTTGTTATTGTAGCCTAGTGAAGATAGTTACTGCGTACCTAGCTATAACTTATTCTAGGGCAGGTCAATACCCTACCAAGGATACCTAGATTGTACCTTTAGCCACTCATGAGCGAGTTGTAGCCCTATTGCAATGCACTCAGGTTGAATTTAGATTAGGAAGATCCCTTTAAAATGCATGGAAAATTAAACTTGAGTTAGCGATCGTTTATGCTTTGAACAGCGTAGTTAATGGGAACCATTTCCACTAATTTTAAAATCTTAACCCTCCTTTTTGCTTCGCCGTAGTCGGGTAAAAATAGATAGTTAGGTCCGACAATTAAAGGTTATAACTGACCAGTCACCTCCGCACCCGAACCTCACCGCATCGCCTCGGTATTCTTTATATAGAATTTTATGGACCAACGCTCACCACATCAACTCCGTAACGCCGCCGGATCGCCGTATCGCAATCCAAAAGTGAACGCTGAAAAAGCGACGCCGTGCGGGCGGTGACTGGTCACAGCTGATATAACCCTAAAAATGTCCTCCGAAGCACGGAAGCGCTCAATTATCAATGCAATGCCATTAACTCACCCACCCAAACCTTTGTGGATATTCGTAGCTGAATTTCTACGATCAATCAGGGACGACCAAGCCACAGAACATAAATGACCAAGCCTCGAGCTTCGCTTTCCTTTAACCGGTTTTTTATATTTGGTAAGTAAATGTTTTTATTAAAATCGACAGTTGACGTGAATACTGGTTTTAAGTCTGCTAAATATATGCAATAATGCTCGTGTATAATGACGCAACATAGACACAAAAACACTTTGCAAAGACAAATTAAGATTTGCTTGTGAAATTATTGTATTCAAATCTTTGTGTTACCGAGAGGTTGTTGAATTGCATAATGTGGACATGTGCCCATTGTGGTATTTGGACGTGCCTACCTACTTAATATCTTCAAATAAATGTATGAAAATCTGAGATAACATCATCATCATTTCCTTGCCCTTTTTCCACTAGGTGGGGTCGGCACAACATGTTCTCTTCCATTCCCTCCTAGCGCTCGTCATCTCAGTAGTCACTTCACAGACATGTTTCTCACACAATCCATCCATCTTTTCTTTGGCCTTCCTCTACGTATCCTTCCTCATTCATATCCAACACTAAGATCTGAGAGAACGCCTACCATATTTTCATGAAGCACTCGTGGCGTAGCTTGCGACGTTCACGATAGATCTTTGAAGTTAAGCTACGCTCTGAGCGGTCACAATTTGGATGGGTGGCAAGTGGCATTAACAACTGAGCGCTTCCGAGCTTGAGGGCAAACAGCCTAAAAACTCCGTCTCCAGAGTTGGCCACTAGCTCATTCGAATTTACTTTCATTGTGATTTTACTTTCATCATCATCATCAGGTACAGCCTATTTGATCCCACTGCTGGGCACAATTCTCTATTCATTTGTGTTCTCAACATTATCCTGTGCTATTTTAATGTATTTTACACGTAGTACAATTATTTTAAAACGCAAAGTTTTATTGTTTATGTCAAGACAGAATTTTACGATGAATCAATTCCGTAAAAAAATATCTAATAAATTATTACTTAAGTTGGTATGAATTGGCATATTTACAAATATTCTTAGTTTACGTAAGTATTATGTAAACACGGCACTCATTCATACTTTGTTGTAGTCGGCAGATTACACACAGTTGTCAATGACATGTACTATAGTACCTACTACCTACTATGTACTAGGTAGTAACTAGGAGATACAAACACTCGAATAGAATTCATTCATTAATTCATCTTGGGGGCCAAAATGGCCGCTTTCCAATTCATTAGAATTACACACTAAATTCGATTTTTACTAGAGTTGTCATAGTGACAATTAATTACCTATGTGAAAATTATGTAAATGAATTGCTTAATGATTTCTTTTTTTTTTCTTTATTTATTATAGCTGACCAGTCGCCTTCGCACCGCATCGCATTTTCGGCGTTCACTTGTTCCTTCACTTCTGGATTGCGATGCGGCGATCTGGTGACGTTACGAAGTTGATGTAGTGCGCGTTGTTCCATAGAATTCCGTAAAAAGAATACCGAGGCGTTGCGGTGAGGTTCGGTTGCGGAGGTGACTGGTGAACTATAACCTTAAATTCGATTTTTACTAGAGTTGTCATAGTGACAATCATGAATCAAAGGAATTGCTTAGCGACTTCTTTTTTTTTTCTTTTGGTAAACTTATCTTTGATTCTTTCGGCTTTCAACTCGAAGACTGGTGCGTGTCTTACAGCAAAGGTTTCGAACTCACAACCCTTGGATCAAACGTCAAGAGTTATCTTTCTTTAATCAACTTACGACTATCAGTAGATCATGTCACTATATCCATAATATCATTTTCCAAACCAACAGATTTAACGGAAAATCAAAAATCCAAAAATCATGGTAAATATCCCGTTTATAGTGTTTACAAGATTTAACGGATTTAAAACAATCTTCAATTTTAACCGACTTCAAAAAAAGGAGGTTCTCAATTCGTCGGAATATTTTTTGTGCTTTTTTTTTTATTTATGTTCAGCGATTACTCGAAGACGCCTGAACCGATTTGGAAAATTCTTTCTTTGTTTGAAAAGGTATACTTTCTGATTGGTGCCACAATTTGGTGAGGATCTGTCGAGGATCTTCGAAATTATGAACAGAAATATACCTCGAGAGTGGAGAAAATTGTTTAATATTGAAGTCGGTTTTTTTTTAATTTTTTTATTAGCCACTTATTATTGTATTTATGATTTCGTCGTATAGGTATACAATCTAAGATGATTGGTATATAAGCCAACACTCATATCGATTTAAGAAGAAAACAAACACAGTAATGTAGTCAGCACCGGCTCGACTCGACGACCCCGAAGTGGGTGAGGGCCGCTGTAAACGTGCGCGCGCGCAACTACAATCTACTCGTGCTACACTTATTTTTAACCGACTTCAAAAAAAGGAGGAGGTTCTCAATTCGTCGGAATTTTTTTCTATGTATGTTCCCCGATTACTCCGCGGCTTCGCCCGCGTGGACTACTATTTTTGTATCCCACGAGAACCATACATTTTGCCGGGATAAAAAATAGCCTATGTGTTATTCCAGAACCTAAACTATCTACATTCCAAATTTCATCAAAATCGCTTTAGCAGGGATACGTGGTAACAAACATTAACACACACACACACACACGGACTTTCGCCTTTATAATATTAGTAGGATTATAAAATTATCTGTTTAGTAGGTACCTATACCCAATCTAGCTGTGCCTGGTTTCACCCGCCTAGCGACAGTTTCGTCAACCATTCGGCCCAACGACGTGTCGCTAGCCACGAAACGAAAGGTACTTCATAGAAATACCACAGAAATACATAGAAACCATGCAGTAGATAGGTACTTATAGTGTCGCGGGCGACATGTCGTTTGCTGCTACTGTTTGGCTTCGAACAAAGATTTATACACAGAATTAAGACAGAATACGCGATCCGCTTCTTTTTCACGCACGGCACTGAGTCCAAAATCGTCACGAACGCCCCGCACCCACCCTACTTCCCACCCGCGTAATGTTGCTAGTTCGGGAGTAATTTCCCACTTTTTGGGGTAAACTTGCAACATCATAGATAAGATATATCTTATCCTAACACTAATCTATACCAATAAATATAGCGGAAGAGTTTGATTGTTTGTTTGATTGATGAGTGTGTCGAATAAACTTTATTGTTTTACTGTTATTAATTCTATTATTATAAATATTGTTATCAACGGGATAATTACCATGACTATTGAGTATTTTACAATATTTATGTTCTACTCACGATTTTATCCCCAGTCACAGTAGACATATTCAAATACCTACCGATTATTATTGGCAGCATAATTAGCATTTTCAAGTTTTAATTTTTACATTTTCAAACTCAAATATCTCGGAAAGTATAAAGATTACGAGATTTTATTACTGAATATATTTTGTTTGTAATCACTTCCCCTATCGATTGACACATGTTTTATCACTGGCTACAAGATCGAGATTTTTTTCAAAATGGCGGAAGAGTAGGTATGCCAAAATGTTCGTTCTTTTTTCAACTTGCTAGCTCTACCCATTCCTGAGATAATCGATGGTGACACACGGACAGACGGACAGACGGACAGACAGACAGACAGACGGACAAGAAAGTGATCTTATAAGGGTTCCTTTTTTTACCTTTTAAGGTACGGAACCCTAAAAAAGCACAAAAAAACAATTCAACAAACTAAGAACCTCCTTTTTTTTGAAGTCGGTAAAAAAATAACTTATCATTTTTCACAGAGTAATCGGTGAACATACTTACCTACATAAAAAAAAGCACAAAAAAACATTTCAACAAACTAAGAACCTCCTTTTTTTTTAAGTCGGTTAAAAATAAAAACTTATCATTTTTCACAGAGTAATTGGTGAACATACTTACCTACATAAAAAAACATAAAAACATTTCGACAAACTAAGAACCTCCTTTTTTTGAAGTCGGTTAAAAATAAAAACTTATCATTTTTCACAGAGTAATCGGTGAACATACTTACCTACATAAAAAAAAGCACAAAAAAACATTTCGACAAACTAAGAACCTCCTTTTTTTTGAAGTCGGTTCAAAATAAAAACTTATCATTTTTCACAGAGTAATCGGTGAACATAAAAAAAAGCACAAAAAAACATTTCAACAAACTAAGAACCTCCTTTTTTTTGAAGTCGGTTAAAAATAAAAACTTATCAATTTTCACAGAGTAATCGGTGAACAAACTTACCTACGTAAAAAAAAGCACAAAAAACATTTCGACAAACTAAGAACCTCCTTTTTTTTGAAGTCGGTTAAAAATAAAAACTTATCATTTTTCACACAGGTACTTACTCACCCAAAAGTTCGTTTAGTTCCTGAGATTAGTGCGTTCAAACCAACAAACCCTTCCGCTTTATATAATTAGTGTAAATATAGATTAGGTACCTATTGAAGTAATTTTCTGTACGTACTAAGTATGTATTAATCTGTATTTATTAATATTTGAAATCGATTTTAACCTACTTCCCATTGTCGCATCGATTTGAAAATTTGCATTTGTATGTAATTCGGTTAAAATTACAATAATTTGGTATTGTGGAGCTGACCTGATGATGGAGTCAGGAGCTGTTCAACAGAACTCCTCAATAAATAGGCCGATTGAGTTGAAAGTCAGGAGTAAGCCATTAGTACCTAATTACAAAAATACGATTTACTACCTTACATGTTTATTTTAACTAAATAAGGCTAACGTAAGTATTTATTTTAGCAAATACCTACCATCCGTCCATCAGCAGTAGGTACCACTGTCTGTCGCGGTGGCGAGTGACACCGCGCGGCGCTCGTTTAAACAAACAAACAACTTTTCCACTTTATATTTGGGTACCTACCTACCTATAGATTAGTACCCTAAAGAGATTATTAAAAGTTGGTAAAACACTTCGACAAAAATTGGCAACACTAACAAAATGGACTCGCCCGTTTCTAAGACAATTGCAATAAGTAAAATAAATTCAATTATCAAGTGAAATGATAGCTGAAAGTGTTACTTACACATGAAATGTGATCCCCTCCTGTTTCTTCTTAAGTCTAGAGGCATTGTTACACGTAGGAACAACACAACTCGGCATAATTATCTTGAAATATGCACTTGACACGCACGTCACGACGGTACGTGGCCCGCAAAGCGACTGACCAATACTATGCCGATTCGGCATAGTTTTTGCGGTGTGAGTTGAGAAGCGAACAGCTGTTCTGGTTTATTCCTACTTCTGTGGATTTATATCACGTTTTTCTTCTTCTCTCTCATAAGTACCTACCTAAGTGAAAAAAGATGGCAACAGATTTAGCACATAACTGAGCCTATAGTCGTATTGTATTGCTCATTATACGGACTAAAAATATATGAAAAATGACATTTGTTCCTTCAATTTTAGTCCGATTTTAGTCCGTATAATGAGCAATACGACTATAGGGATCGGTTTTAGGCTGAGCGCACACCTATCCGCGCCAAATTCTCGAAGTACCTACTGTCAGATTCGGTCAAATCGGACGATACGACGCGGGCAGGTGTGCGAGTTTTATACGATTTCATTAACGAATTCTAAAATTAGTTTCGGTCGATTCGTTTGGCGCGTTCGGCGCGGATAGGTGTGCGGCCACCTTTATTGTTATTTTACTTTGCTAATGCTAAATCAAACCATCAAAATTCACTTTAGTATTACTCTTCGATCTACGTTTCATTAACACTATAAAATAATACTTAGGTATAAAATAATAGTTTATGCACGTATAAATGGGCGTTTGCCTATGAAGTAAGTATTAATAAATAGATAATCTTCAAGTTTATTGCCGTTAATTATAGTTTATCATATTGATGAAATCCGTATGTATGCGTCTATATTTAGCATGAATAGCGGTCATCATGTTAGGACTTATCGTATTCTATTAAACGAGCAATATTTGTTTGTTTGATTGAAAAATGTAAATCCGTCATTGGCTGTAAGAAACATAAATAAGTCGATTTATTACTACTAAGAGCTGTGGATTTTGTCTAATAAATAAATAAATAAATTGATGTTTGTTTGTTTATTTGTTACTCACGTTCTCGAAAACGGCTCTAACGATTTCGATGAAATTTGCAGTACGGGTTACGGAGGCAAAAAATCCGTCTATTGCCAACCGACCAACCACGCTGTAAACCTAGTTGGACGGTTGGTTAGGTCTTATATCTGGGAAAACTCCTCTATTTTATTTAACTCGCTTCGAAATTAAGTTTTGAACGGCGCAGCGTCCGCTAGCCTCTTAAGATCTGCCCACCATGTCTAGTCTATGGTTGTAGTCGTAAGCCTATTTACGTTTGTTTAAATACAGGCGTGCCCTAAGTGCTGGCAAGGTCTACGACCTGCCCTAAGCTATCGTGCGCCTGCGCGTCAGATAGCGCAGTGATTTATACTGCGCCTGCGTCGTTCGATTTGATACACGTAGGGCAGGAGCTAGCGAAGAACTGTACTTCATAGTAATAGTCATTAGGATGGATTTGAGGCATGCTAGTCATGCCATGATTATTTATTGTAATATTTCATTTTTCAGACATTACTGTCCCACAGCAGGGCAAAGGCCTCCATTCCCTCCTTCCACTGTTCGCGATTTAACGCCGTATTGTATAAAATGATTAACTAATAGTTAATTTTTAGGACCTGAATAGCATCGGATTACTCGGTAAATTCAATTTAAAAGCTTTTCGAACAATTCATTCTTAATAACTTCAAAGCTCTCAGTTGTCGACAATTATAGTCACTCATCCATTTGGTGATAAGTAAATAAAATAATAAATGAACAGCCGGGTGAGCCATGCCATGACTAAAACCTAAACTTAAAACTATGTTATGTTATGTTCAATGATCTTCTAATTATATAAACTGTAGTAGATGCGTTGTACCTTGCTCTGCGTGGCGAACAAAAGCTCCGATGTTACACGCATTTACGCAACGCAGCATGCACATCATTTCACATCATTTTTCGTAGACTAAGTAAAATAACATCTTGTAACTTATTCTAATGTTGCCTGAAATAAAGTTTATTATTATTATTATTATTATTTCTCTTTCTGACAACGGGGTTTTATAAATATCTGCCTGCTTATATTCTACCTAAGTAGCTATTACAAAACTTTGCGTTTTAGAGCTTTTTCTAATGAGTTTAACGTTTCTATTGGTAAAATCTCATTGGTTACGTTATGGTACATGATTCCGTAGATTTTTCGGTGTTGGCTCTTACTCTAATATCCAGAATATTGCAGTTGCCAGAGCTGCTTTATAATAGATAACTGTGCACTTGTTTATTTTGGATTCATTGTTGTTATTATGTGCATTGGCTACTTAAATCAAAGCAATCTTAACCTACAAGGTTCCCAGTGTACACTCACGATTTTTCATCGACCACTTACGCCACTTAGAAAAATATATTCTGAAAATTTTATGATGATGGTGATGATGTCGTCCGCGTCGTATCCGACAATGGCGACCCTGCCCCCTAGCCATATTACACTATCTATCGTCGCGATCGCAGTAGAACACATCAAAATGTATAGGAATTGACTTTAAAAGGTGATGAGCTGATGAGTCACGTGATCAAAATGTCAATTTCTATACATTTTGAAGTGTTCTACTGCGATCGCAACGGTAGATAGTGTAATATGGCTAGGGGGCCTGGCTATCTTCTGGTTGTGCTCATACGTGGCTGGAAAATCCGAACTTTGTCTGGAACACCCGGTCACACGTTGTTGTGTCGTCGTTATTTGCCGTCGATATTTCACCATATCCTTATTTACCTTCTTCCCTGTCTTTTTAGGGACACCCAGATCAGCAGTATTGTCTAACTTATCTCAAACCTCAAATCGGTCTCAAACTGTCAAAACGATCGCGTAGGTATCTTTTGTCGCGTTCGGTCGCGTTGAGATGAGATGGACAGAGCTATTTGCGTGGTCACTGAACTGTCATATCTGACAGTTTGAGACCGAGTTTGGTCGCTATCAACGATAGACAATCAGCAGAGTCATTCTGTAGACTCACTTCGAATTCACTCAAGTGACCGAGCTCACTAAATACACAACAATTTATTGTGAGATTCAAATTTCGAATACGAAATTTGAAATCTCACAGCGGATTCAGCTCTTCGACGTTCGAGTGAGTTTACAGAATGACTCTGCTGGGAGCCGATCTTATAATTTCATTCCTTTGATTTATAAAATGAACCGTCATTGTTGTCAATCTGATTCATATAAGGAGTAGCAGCCATGCATGGTCACTGAACTAAGAAAGTTATAGTTCTATTAAATAGTTATTACTTACCTTTTTGAATATTAAAGTTTTTTGTTATCGAAACAATGTTAGTCACAGCAAGTGTGTTTGATCAGCCGGCGACGAGGCCACGGTCTCTGAATGGATATCAATTAAAAATTATTTGTATTTACTGCAAACACTTATTAATTACAAGGAAATTCAATGTTCGGGCGTCTGTAAAAATAATTCCGTTACATTAAAATTCGTATTTGTCTCTAGTTACGTTAACGTTACTAAAAATTTTAAAAAAAATCGACTTTAATGTTATAATAAGCTGAGTATTGTCTGCTATCTCGATGTGCATTTCTGTTCATAACTCCGAAGATTCTCGACAAATTCTCACCAAACTTTTGTGGCACCAATCGGAAAGTATACCCTTTCAAACAAAAAAATAATTTTTCAAATCGGTCCAGGCGTCTTCGAGTAATCGGTGAACATACATAAAAAAAGCACAAAAAAAAAGATAGTACAAGTACTTACTTAGGCGGAGGTTCTCAACCTCCGCCTTTTATTGAAGTTCGGTTAAAATTGTAGCTATCTAGGAAAATGAACCTTTCGGTACCCTACTTTGTATAAACTGTCCTATTTTACTTAAATACTTACTTTTATTTTACTATTGGTTCCCATTTCCGGCCTCGGGTGAATCATTAATCATTATACTTAACACAGCTTTGCAAATAATGATTGAATGCTGCAAAAATGTCAGTTATTTCAAGTGTTCAGACTATTTATCGATACCTATGCAAATTGTTATGGATAATTTTCGTACAATAAAATATAACCTTTTGTTATTTTTCCTGTTGTTCTGTTTCCTTTTCTTCATATCATATCATATCATATCATATCATATCATATCTATACATATAATAAGAATGAAGTCTAAGAACAAACTTATAAGTATTCAATTAAGTGAAGTCAGTTTTTGATCCATATAACCTTTTCACGTCCAAAAATGTCATAAGCGCGATCTACGATGACCTTGAACGCAAACACTTCATAGTAACTGTTGGTAATCTGTGACTTTGAAATTTTCGTTTCTCTGTGTGTTTGACCACTAAGATCTCTGAAACTACTGAACTGATTTGGTTGCAGTTTTCATTGTTGTATTATGGTAAGCCGGGATTAAAAGATAGGGGTTGTTTTATCAAAATCCGTTCACAAATAAAAAAGATATATCTATTTAAAGAATTCTACTGTGACTTTAGTTTCTCTGTGTGTTTATTGCTGCTAATCTCAAAAACGGCTCTACTGAATTGGATGTAGTTTTGACTGTTGTATTATGGTAAGTTGGGATTAAAAAATAGAAGTTTTTTTATCAAAATCCGTTCACAAATAAAAAAGATATGTACATTTAAAGAATTCAATCTAAATTTCTAAACACTTTGTTTTCTAAAGAAAAGATTACGATAAAATTTGGCATGGATATAGATTATATCCCAGAAAAGGACGTAGGCTACTTTTTTTCATTATGTTATCATGGTTGAGATAAAAAAATAAGGGTTGAAAGTTTGTATGGGGAACAAAATGTTGGGATGGGTGACCGTCTGACCTCCTCTTTTTGCACTCATGGAAATTTTTAGACATTTTTTTATTACCTACGAATTTCAAAATTACTTAATGATAATTACTTAAATTGGTTTTAGGTAGGTGATGACCATGAAGTAGTAGTTGTAAATAGGTAAAATGGGTAAGTAGATAGCACGCCTAAGCTATTTCTACGGAACAGAGATAGCTTCTTGCGATTTGCTATTAGAAAACACGCAGGAATATACAAATTTTAGCGTTTCAAAACCGTATGTTGTTTCAGCGCAATAGAATCAAATCTGTAAATGTTATATAATTAAAACCTCAATTGAATATTAATCTTCCTTAAATTGTCGAAAAGATAAAAATCAGAGCTTTAAATGAATTCAATATTTTAGAAAACAAATTCCCCAAATCAGCGCAGCGCCAAAGTAAATTATTTCCAAGTATTCAAATTTTCTATCCGTGTATTTATTATGTTAAATACCTATGTATTTATTTAAAAAGTATTTATCACGATAGATTAGAAATTAAAACACCCAAACCCCAAGTAGATAGTTGTAAATAGGAAAAATAGGTAACTAGATAGCACGCCAAAGCTATTTTTACGAAACAGAAATAGCTTATTGCGATTTGCTATTAGAAAACACGCAGGAATATACAAATTTTTGCGTTTCAAAACCGTATGTTGTTTCAGCGCAATAGACTTAAATCTGTAAATGTTATATAATTAAAACCTCAATTGAATATTAATCTTCCTTAAATTTTCGAAAATATAAAAATCAGAGCTATAAATGAATTCAATATTTTAGAAAACAAATTCCTCAATTCAGCGCAGCGCCAAAGTAAATTATAGCCAAGTATTCAAATCGTAATTTGAACATAGAAGTCTTCAAAAATCAATTTCAAAATTTAAAAAACAACCTATTTTGTAGTTGATTAGGTCTTGTACCTTTTTACCCGACTGCGCAAAGCAAAGGAAGGGTAATGTGTTTATCAGTCTATTTATAACTTTATTCATAATTATTACGTTTCTGTGTTTAGTAGCAAATAAATGATGTGTCTATGTCTTTGTCTAATTTATCTTACATTAATTAAACCCAACTCCAAAGAATCAAAACCTATTTACCTAAATTGACTGTAGGTATACATTACGATACAGAAATTTCAATTTCTGTATCGGACGCGCAGACATCAGACGTCCTCACGTTGCGTTGGCTCTGACGGAAGTTCCGTCACGGAACAAGACTGGTGTAATCGCCAACGTGTGGATGGTTCACGGAATCTTGGCCCCAACGTTGGGACCAACATTGGTCCCAACGTATACGCCCCGGCACCATACGTTGGGACCATGAAATTTGCGGTACAGGGGTCGAAAAATCGATCTAGCTAGGCTAGGTCTCATATCTGGGAAAATTCGTTTTCTCGACATTTTTACGCAAAAAGGTTTACCAGTGCAATGTGGTTCGTAATTTCACAATTTCTGTTGAGACTAAAGTGGCCAAGTGAAATAGGTGTTCGCCTCTCAACCGAAGGCTTCGATCGAGTTCGAATCTCAGCCAGTAAAAGTTTACTTTTTGTAAGTTTTATTTCTTTTTCTTTTTTAATTTTTATCTATTTGCACCCGAGCATAGTTCGGTCGCCCAGATATTCAAGTATTAAGTACCTACCTACCTAAAGTATTTACACAAAAATATAGAAGTAGGTACCTATTCTATCAGTTATCTGGTTCCCATAGTACAAGCTATGCTTAGCTATGCGATTTTGATGAAATTTGCGGTAGGTACGGGGGCTTACGGAGGCGAAAAGCCGATCTAGCTAGGTCTTTTATCTGGGAAAATTCGTTTTCTCGACATTTTCATGCAAAAAGATTTACCAGTGCAATACCTACCTAATGAGTTTTAAAAAATTTGAATAAAAAGAACCTAGCCTATGTGTTATTCCAGGTCATAATCTATGTAAGTAATTATTCCAAGTTTCAATAAAATCCGTTTAGTAGTTTTGGTGTGAAAGAGTTACAAACATCCATCGATACATCCATCCTCACAAACTTTCACATTTCGCAAATTAGTAGAATTAGCATACGCGAACGAAGTCGCGGGCACAGCTAGTTTCCAATATTTTATTTCTGTGAAAATATTTCAGTTAGGTACCTTTTGTAATTTTTTGTTATTTACTGTCTGTGGTGGGATAGCAACGTGGATTAACAACTTGTATACAATTGCCTTGTCATTATCATCTTTCTGTCCTTCTCCTTCTTACGTGGGGTCGGCACAGTATTCTTCTTCCATTTCCCTCAATCAGCCATCATCTCAGCAATCATCCCTTTCTTTCTCATTTCAACTTTCACACTATCCATCCATCTTTTCTTTCTATCTTTGTATACAATAGACATGTATCTTATATTAAGTAAGACCTGTTTCTGTGTACGACCCTTAACTTTATCATCATCATCAGCCATTTTGAACCCACTGCTGGGCATAGGCCTCCCTTCCTGTTTGCCATTCGTCTTAGTCCTATGCAAGCTTTCCACGTGCAACTGGATTGCGGATGTCCAACGTGTGGACAGCACCATTTGTCTTGTCTTGCCATCGCTCGCCTAGCTGGCCGAGTGAATTCAAGCGCCAATTTTAGTTTGCATAGACTCACCAAACGTCTGGACGGTAGCACTCACCTTGCGTCGACTTGCCTTCGCTCGCGCTGGCTTAGGCTGGCCCAGCGTGTGGTTGAGCCTGAGGGTCTGCACGGACACGGCGGGACTGATTACATACACATAGTTTTGTCCACGTGAAAACAATAACAAAATTAAACACAAAAATAAAAAGAAAAAAAAATAACATAGGATTGTCCGAGTCATGTTTAGTGTAGCAGATATTTTTCGCCTTCAAAGTGGATAATTGGTCCATCACACACGAGCTACGTTTTTAGAATTACAATAATTTACCTACTTCTTATCTTAATTGTCCATCTTTGGCCTTGCGCCGTTTTCGGTGGTTTTTTTAATTCGACATTGTATTAAATCAGTAGTAAAGTTGCTTTTGTCCGGTGCGACTTTTTGTAGCAAAACTGTTTAAAAATGTAATATTTTTTGTGAGCTTAGATTATCTTCTGTGACTTCTTTAAAACCTTTATTTTATAAACATAGCACCAGCAAAAGCTTTACTTAACTACTTGTTAGGTATATAAAACTAGGTAAGTAAGCTTAAATGTACCAAAAATCAATTAAGATCGTAAGAATAAAAAAAGATCCATTCAACTTGAAAAATGTAGAGAAAACATACAATAGAAATATAAATAGAAAATCGTTTATTTTGTTTAAGTAGGTATCCTAAATGACAAATTCGAAAAACTTATAACTAAAGAACTGAAATCTACGAGTACCTACACACAAAATTGGTCACCACTCAGCGTGGGCTACAGTAGCATAGAGCTTCTGTAGCGTTGGTTTTCTGTGGTAGATACAAAGTAGATTTGATTTAATTTGAAAGTAAACAACGGTCGCACGACACAGGGAAAGTGTGAGGTCAAATCTGTGTACATTCATACTGACATTTAAGTGTTATCTTAAAAGTCGCAACTCAAGTCGCGTCCGACAAAACGTCTGGCAAATACAATTTAGAATGAACACACGAGCTACGAGATTAGATGCGCTTTTTGTAACGAAATAAACGAAGCTTATAATTCTGTATTGTTTTTTTATCTGTGGGAATTATCACAATAGACTATTACTAGTAATAAGTCAGTGGCCCGTAACTTGGTTAAAATAAACATAGACAAACGTTGTGCAGGAATAAAAAACAAACGGGATAGTGAATTGATATTTTCTCAAGGAAGAGAGAGAGCGCGATAAACGAAGTAACAGAAAAGCAGTAAAATAATATTACAATAACCTATCAACAATCAAAGGAAAAAATGAATCAACTACTCGTAGGTTTCTCTATGAGATAAAACTAAAAGCTATTATCTCAGGTCACTTCCCTATAGTTTATAAAATTGTTTTTTTTTTCGGATAAAAGTAAAAAAGTAAGTACCAACAGGAAAACATTCACCAATCGTATTTTAAAAACAAAAATAGAAGACCAACTTTGTTTCATTTTCAGGGTTCAGTAGTCCTAACAAGGAACCTTTATAGTTTCGTGTCCGTCTGTCTGTCTGTCCGAGGTTTTGCTAAGAGACCGTTAGTACTCGAAAACTGTAATTTTATAGGGGTGTTATAATAACAGCTACTTTTATTTTACCACAGTGGTAAAATAAAATACATGTGAAGTGGGGATGATTTTTTTCTGCATTTGATAGCTTTATTCTTGAGAAAGATTAGGCTACTTTTCATCATCATCATCACCATATACCATCACTACGCGGGTAACGCCCCGAGGACGAAGCTGAGAGTATAATCTCAAAAAGGGCATAATTTTTAGCCAGTCTAAAAAATAAAAACAAATTCTATGAATAGCATTTTGATTGCATAAAAGGATTTGATGATAATTATTTTTGGCTCATGAAGGTGGCTTGTTTATGTAAAGATAAAATTACTCCCGACAATTTCTTTGTTGGGTCAAAGGGGCTTGAAGGTTTTCAAAATAAACCGCTACATTCAGAAGCGCTCGTGGCGTAGCTTTCGTAGACATTCTTGATGGATCGTTGAAGCTATGCAACTTTCTGAGCGGTCAATATTTGGATGGGTGACTGCGACGCATTATTTATTTTGTAAATTAATGTAAATGTGAAGAAGATTCGTTTCTGTAACTAAATAACTAAATTAGCTAGAGTTATGTAAAAAGTAGGTAAGTTTTTTTATAGATTTTAATTTTAAATTGTAAATTAGACCTATGTAGCTCATTCATCGATATGAAAATTCTTATTCAGATTTTTGATTTCGACAGAATTCGAACCCGCATTTATCAAACCGATTCTCCTCAAGACGGAGTGCTATGGAACCCTATGACAATTTTCGTAAGTATAATAAGTGTTTTATCTATGTGTTCTGTTACTAACCACAGTGGATTAAAATCAGTAGTTGAAGAGACAATTGGAATCTATTTCTCATACCAGTTAATCAGTTTGACCCATATCTGTATCGCGGGGTTAATTACGTAGTATAGCAATAGCAAGTGACAATGTTGCTATCAAGTGTGCGCGGTAATAAAATTTATGTCGACGCGACGCCTACGTCACAATCGTCTAAGTTTAAAAAAAACAACTGAATCAAAATGAAGATTCTTTGAAGTTGTCAAAGAGAAGAAGAAATGAGACATGTCTAAATACATTATTTGGCAATCCCCTACTTTTTCAGTAGGTAGTTAAGTTTTCCATAATGACCGATGCCCCATCGCCTCCTAGTTAAACTAAGTAGGTATATGAAGAAATTACTGGTCATTTTACGTTACGATGTTTTCCTTCACCGTTAGCTGATGCGCTGTATTATTTTAAACAAAAAACATTGTTAAACGACAAGGATTGAAAGTAGAGGCACCATTTTATTATTTTTCTACAAAACAAATACGATCCATAATTTTAATATGTATTGAAATTGTATTTTATAAATTATAAAGTATTATAAATTGTATTGAAAATGAAAAGTCTTATCAAAATTTTCTATTCCGACGGGATTCGAACCCAAACAACAATTTACCTAAACCTATAACATTTCTTGTTGTTACAGTCAAAATCCTGTATTTACTTTTTAATTATGTAAAATTGAATCTATAATTATTATGAGTAGGCATTTACCATTACAAGAATCATTATTGATATTACATTATTCATTTTTTCTAGAACGCAAACAGACAGTCAGACGCTGCCGCGTGATTTAAACAGTGTTGACAACAACTTATCTTTTGATAAGCACTTAAACAAAAAGCAGAATAGTGATAATAGCGGTGATTAGATTACAACAATGACTAAACGTACCTACCTCAGACACAATAGGCTGTTGCATAATACTCCTTGTTTACATAATTAACTATGTATGTATGTTTATATTTAGACATCGGAACATTCAATTCAATAGCAACTTTATTTTAATAGTGATCTAATCAACATAATATATTTATTTATTCAAGAAGCAATGGATAGTTGTAACAAATAAATTGGAATCAGAGAATAATTCGACATGAAATTAGAGTTATTTAAAAAACAGGGTAAAAATTTGAAAATGAAAAATCTAATCAAAATTTTCAATTCCGACGGGATTTGAACCCGCAATGATACCTGTGTGGTTTACCACTATAAAAAAAAAATTAAGAGAAAATATTTCAGTCACCTGTTTTTTATTACCTACCTGAAAACGCTGAAAATTACTCAAACGGTTCATGATCGAAATTACATTATTGTTAGAAATGCAGTTCAGTACGATTCTGTTATGCGAATGTACTTTCAACTTTGGATTCAACGACGACCTCTGTGGCTCAGTGGTTCACCTGGGATGCAGGAGGTTGCGGGTTCGATCCCCGCGGGAAAAATATTTGTATGATCTGCAAATGTTTGTCTCGGGTCTGGGTGTTTTCTATGCATAATAATGTATGCAAGTATCTACATAAAAAAAATTATAAGTAGCAGATAAGTTTAACAATCATGTGGTTCCCATAACACAAGCTCTGCTTACAGGGCTACATCATGTTGTGTGAAATTTCCAGCATCATTTATTATATTTATTTCATGAAAGGGTCATACAAAATGTACAAGAAAATTTATTTTCTACGTATTTTTTTCCGATGTTTTAATAATTATTCTGTTAATTAGGGAGGAGACAACTCTAATAAATCAAAAATTATAAAAATCGGTGTAACCGTTTTTGAGTTGTATATGATGTAGGTAACTAACCCGTTTTTTATATTTTTAATTTAGATATCCTACTAATCCTAAAGGCGAAAGTCCAAGTGTGTGTGTGAATGTTTGTTACCACGTATCCCTATAACTACTAAACCGATTTTGATGAAATTTGGAATGTAGGTAGTTTAGGTTCTGGAATAACACATAAGCTAATTTTTATCTCGGAAAAATGTATGGTGGGATAAAAAAATAGTAGTCCACGCGGGCGAAACCGCGGGCGACACTATCAGACAATAAAATTTAAATAAACACACAATAAAATAATTTTAAAATGTATAAAACTAGTTTATTTACCTGTTTGTCATCATTATATCAGTAGGTATCACTTACGTACCTACTTACTGTAGGTAAACCGTTCTCACCTCTTTGTGCACAATAAGAAGTCTTTTGTCTCGACTCATTGACTCATCGACTGCAATAATCTAAATATAGGAAACTGTTAGCGACTAATTACTAATGTTCTCAAGACAAAGCTTAAATCTTTTTTTAATGAATCGACAGATCTTCCTACATGTAGTATGAAACTGCATTTTATTGACTCGGTATTAGCATTCGTCCATTGATTTCTTTAGTATTATTTCTCGTGTTATAAACACACTTTTATAAGTAAGAATTATAAAAGTACGATTTTAAGTAAGTACTTAATGAAAACTAGGGATGTCAGGTTGTTGTAGGGTGGCCAATTCTTAAGAAAATGAAAATTTATGAATGTTTCCATAGAAAACACTTCAATGAAACACATGCAAAAGCTAACGTTCCTTTTGCATCTACACTAATGTTTGTTTAGACGCAATTTCTGAAAATACTAAATAGGTAAATAAAAAAAAACTTTCACGAAATGATATTTTTTACATTATCCTTAAGTGACGTAGCCTGTATCTATACCACGCACAGTTTTATACTTATAATAAGAAGTCAAAATACAATTAATCAAAATTATTTTATAAAATAAAAATTAATTAATAAAAAAGATTAGTTTATTAATTTATTACAATTATAATTATAAAATTAATTTAATAAACGATTAAGGGCGTCTTGCACCACGATTTATAATTGTAGGTATTAAGCTAGCCCATACAAAAATCGCGATTAGGCTAGCTAAATACAATTTTAAATCGTGAAAGACGCCTTATACCAAATTCGAAAACAACCTTAATGTAGGAAGTATTAAAATGTGTGGAAGTACTTAAAACCTGTTTACTATTCCCAAGGTTAAACCAACCGGTTCTTATCTAGTAAAGGTACATTACCCAAAAATAAACACGAAAAACATTATTTTTCATACGTAATGGGTACACATGTGTATCTAACCGGTTTGAGCCGACTCGATCAACCCACTTTACTATCTTCCTTTTTGCAAATCGTTTACACTACTTCTATCAACACATCCCACAATTTTAAATCTTAGCAGCCTTGAAATAAGGTTGACTTTTACGAAAAAATGTACCACATTTATAACACTAGTCCATACCGACATATTAAGCCATTTTCGACCTTATTGTTGGATGGTAAAGTCGGGATTTGAGGAAAAGGAAGAGGTAGATATAGTTGTATGGTTCTGTTGGTTAATTTATTCAAATATTACATTTAGTTGTTCTGATAAAGAAAATGTAATATGGAGGTCTGTCCGCAGTCGCTATCTGCATTATTATTAATAGATATGAACAATTTAATTGAATTTATTAGTTAGCTTCTAGGTTTGTTAGGTTGGTCAACCTTTGATCGATTTTTATGTCCCGTATAATCGTATAATGTCCCCGTACATTTTCCGGAATCATGTCAAACAAAACCACTAGAGTTATATGAATTAATTTGGTAAGAATCGATAGGTTTGCAACCTTTTATGTTGACATGATATCTGATAATAATTTAGTTCATAAAAACATAGTAGCATAGGACACATGGTTATTTTGTCATGTTTTTAAACATGCTGGCATGTACATAAAAACATAACTCTGACTACCCCCAGAAATCTTTATACTTACATCATCATCATCTCCTTGCCCTTTTCCCACTAGGTGGTGTCGGCACATGTTCTCCTCTTCCATTCCCTCCTATCACTCGTCGTCTCAGTAGTCACTCTTTTCACACGCATGTCCTCTCTCACACAATCCATCCATATTTTCTTTGGCCGTCCTCTACATTATGTGTCCTTCCACATTCATTTTCCTTGTAATATGACCTTATACCTCAATCTTAATCTCTGAGGATATAGTCTTGTTTTCAACCAAAATGCCATAAATAAAACGCTCAACAAAGTTCAATTCATGTTGTACAAGTCTGTTTCCTTACATAACCCGTTAACACATATGCGTATGTATAATATGTACACAAATGTATGTATACAAGTTTCTATTTGCGTCTAGGAATAAAGACAAGCTTTATCTGTCAGACGTGACTTAGAACAGATACTGGTGGGGTGACAAGGAATTACCTACATTTTAAGACATAACTTAAATTAAATTTTTAAAATTAAATTAAATATTATCACGACTGTATTCGGGTTTTCTCTCAATTTTTTCCATTCCCTTTTAGAACTCGTGGTACTACTACTACTACTACTTGGTCCTTTTACATCTTTACTAGATGATTTATACAGTGTCAGGAAGCAATATTTGCCTACACTTAACGGGACACTGTAGTGCCGGAACTCGTGGTAAAGAGCATTATAATTTATAATATAAAAGCGAAATGAAAAATGTATTGAACATCATTAGAACCGTCCTTCCAATCGAATGTCAAAGCAGTTAGTATTTTAGCAGTTTTATTATCGATCGAGCGAGCGAAGCGAGCGAAGATCTTAGTGGCAAGTTAGGCGATTTTGCTTTGTATGTTTGTATGTTTGTATGTTTGTATATTTGTATGTTTCATTTTTATGTTCTCGCATAACTATCGAACCGCTTATCCAATCTGTATGAAACTTGATAGGTCAATAGGTTGTGCTATGGAAATTTGCTGTGGAGCGTATGAGCGTAATCGATGAAGGGGTTGTAAAGATATGGGGTTCCCAAGGGGGTAATTTTTTTTCAAAGTTACCCAAATATATTGAGTGGGGTGTCATATGAAAGTACTCAATTTATACATTCCAAATTGGTTTTTAGTTTTCTTCTAGGTTCTATAGTTTTTGAAATACAGAGAAAAAGAAAAATGATGAAAACCAATTAACGGATGTATGGAGAGAGCTCCCGTTTCATAGAGTTTCGATGTATTCGGAGGTCTGGTTAACAGACATAGAGTGTGGCATCGTTGTGGTTTGGTTTGCAATGATTTTAGTTGCTTCTTGATATTTTTCCTTGAGATTGAAAATAAAAGCCGTGCTGGCCGAGTGGAAGAGTGCTCGATTTTCGATTCAAAGGTCGTAAGTTCGAACCCTGGCCGTGCTCATCAATGGATTTTTCGATTAGAAAAATTTAAATGCGCATTAACACGAGCTCTAAACGGTGAAAGAAAACATCGTGAGGAAACCAGTTAACGTTCTAATAGCGGCGATGGGCTTGCAACCTGTCACGTATGCAAATTCTAACTCCTGCAAATAGTGGGCTGGGCATGTACCAAAATTATAGAGGGAGACGGAGACGGAGGGGGAGGGGGAGGGGGAGGAAGAGGGGGAGGGGAAGGAGGAGGGAGAGGGGGAGGGAGAGGGGGAGGGGAGGGGATGGGAAGGGGAGAGGGGGGAGAGGGAGGGGAGGGGAGGGAGGCGGAGAGGGAGGGGGAGGGAATTGTTTTTCTCATACATTTTGTATTGAACTGCTATTTTAATAATTTCTCGAACTAAGAGGCCTTCCCTGAGGCGCGGTACGAAGTTCGCGGGGTCAACTATTGAATATAAACACGACACGACTTAATGTATTGCATGCATGCCTATAATCTTTACCATACTGAGGTACTGCATTAGATATCATTGTGTGGTAAACACTAGAAGGAGCACTTAACGTAGGTATAGGGGTAGTCAGAAACACGTCCAAATCTAGGCTATCAACACAACCAACGGTGCGCGAGATCTCAGTTCGGGGCGAACTACTAGTTATTACAAATGTCGTAAAATCAAGGAGACGAGACCCTTAAGCTGCCTAAAACTTCAAAGTTTTACTTTTACTTTATTACGATTGCAGGCGGCCTGCAATTTCATTACCAGAATTAAGTACCAGGACAATCATTTGTGTGATGAACATACATGTTTGTTCTGTGTCTAGGTGTTATAAAGTATTAAATGATGTATTTACCTACAAAAAGTATCTAAGTATTATATCAGTTTCGGTTCCTATAATACATGCTTTGCTTAGTTTGGGGCTCGATAGCGCTGTGTGAAATGTCCACCAATATTTATTTATTTATTTAAGTAGTTAGGTACCTACTTTATTATTATATCGTAGCTCACACAAACTTACATTACTTACTTAACATAAAAATATACTTTAGTAAGTACGTATATTTTCACATTTTTAAGTTTTTAACTTTGTTGCTATGACGCGTGGTCACCCGAGCCGGCTCATATCTATATTCGGCGTGTTTGCGAGTTCCTTTTGAGTCGGTTTGTTTGTCACAGCTTTCTACAGCCGCGTCAGCACATATCATAACTATGTTGACGAGTTAATATTATGATTATAATACTTTAGTCTAACTAGCTCCCGACTCATGCTAAACTTGTGTGATTATGATTTTTACATTTAAAAATGAAAAATCTTATCAAATCAATTCCGACGGGATTCGAACCCGCAATGATACAAGCGATCCTCCTTATGCCTTCACCAATTCGGCTACGGAATCCTTAGAATAAAAGAAAATAACCACAAAATTCTAACAATTTTCATTGAAATTGAAAGTTATTTTAGGCTCACTTTCCAGTACATAAAAGCAGCTTATTAAAACTTTCTGTTTCCAAAGTTGATAATAACTAAAGTTATAATTTATGACAACTTAAGTTAGGTAACTGCGCCTTGATGTCTGAAAACATTGAAACCATCCACACCCCCCACTCAATATTCAACCTTCAGTTGTAAGCGAAGGGGTCAGCTGGGTACGAACCCGCGACCCGTATTGTATGCTAACCACTGACTCATGTGGACTGGAGACATGTCGTCGCCGGTACTTGCCATACATAGATTGTATAGATTGTAACCACAGATTATCACGGTCACGATTACGTAGTGTAAAGATAATGTTACAAGCGGTACTTAGAAAATACAAAGTGATTGAACTTAGGGAGTGTCCACATTGCGTTTTCTGCAGCGCGTTTTTGAGCTGCGCGTTTGTATCGATACAAACGCGCGTTCGCAACGCGTATTTTTCCATACAAAAGTGAACCGGGAGGGGCTGCGCGGGGGGCTGCGCGTTCGCATCGCGTTCGAATCGCGTTTGTATCGATACAAACGCGCTGCAAAAAACGCAATGTGGACACTCCCTTAGATCAAAATAAAAACTAAATACCGACTTCGATTCCTTGATATTTGACAAGGTTTTTCTAGCTCACAAATTAGACTGAAAGTTGGGCTTTATTCTATTCAGCATAGAGTAAAACTCTGTTATTTACACGAAACATTGTAAATTGGTCTATTTGTGTATCTACTTTACAGATAAATAGTACTTGTTATTTTGTTCGGAGCGTTGACCTGAGATCGGCAACACTAGGAAATTTGGTAAACACATGGACTTAGTAAAGATCTAGAAATAGGATTCTCCCAGCCAGATGCAACAAATTATGCTAGATTCTAGTCTAGATTGAAACGCCATGAAAATATTCGCATTATACAATAAAATGTTTTGTCCTTGTCTCTTACATGGCATCTATAAGAGATCACAAGAGGTTTTATGAGTAAAAGAAATATTATGAGAACTATGAAATACGTCTTGAATTTTACCCAATTCGAAACATCAAATCAACCCCTTTATCTGGAATGTTCGGAAAAATAATGAATGAAAATACTTTATTGCACACCAACTACAAAATATAACATAAAACTACGAAACTATTTACAATGGTCGGCCTTATTGCTAAGAAGCGATCTCTTTCAGGAAACTTTAGGATGGAGAGGAATATTAAATTGTGAAGAATCGTTTCACTTGGCTAGACGAGGTGATAGTAGGTGGAGCAAAAGTTTTGCCCGAATGGTCAAAACTTTTGCTCCAACTGAAGCGAGCCGGCCAAACAAGCCATGGTCGTCGTGGTTGATAACATTAGACAGTCACGGCCAATTCCTGGCTTGGCTTAGCGTTTACAAAGGCAGGCCTACCAGCAGTGGGTACATGGGCTGTGGATGATGATGATGATGATTTATATTCAACCTGCATCGTTCCACGACCCCTATCTCTTCTACACCTCCAGTTCACTCCAAACCATATCTTATGTAAAAATGCCTGTGATGGCCATGGCCATTCTGCCTATCGTCCAATCGGCATGATGGCCACCATCCACCATAAGACTGTCGAAATTGTTCCACCACTTTCTATTAGTATAATATGCGACTTTCTCTTTGATCCTTAACCTTTTAGCACATAACATTATAATAATACGCTTTTAGTCTGATTCAAGTTTGATCAGTTATTATTATTAGATTATAATAATTAAGATTTAGCATTTTCGTAGCGGTTGTAGAGACCCTCTACGAAATCTATACAAAAACTGTATTTCGATATATTTAATAAATAAATAATATAAATCATCTGGGAAACAGCAATGAACAGTGAACACGGTAAAATTGTATTTATAATTTGGTAATATGGTTTGCAAGTCGAAGGCTAGAAAAAAAATGGTGTACTTAACTATTTTTTTGTTGAAGATTTTCCTAATAAAGTGTAGACCACATTTTCTATTTAGTCTACACTCTAGGACCTAGAGACTAGGTTATCGAGAGTTATTTTGATATCACCTTATAACACACGTCATTTCGATAACGCATCCATATGTTTATTACTCCATGTTACGCCTAGAAACAAGCTCTTTTCAAAGTTATCATTTTAAATCCCACTACAAAGAATTATCATCCTTATAGTCATAAACTTAGAGTGCATTATTGCGGAAGAGTTGTCATGTAATAAAAACATGTTTACATAGGTCTGCTTACGTAATTTTATTTTTTAATCCATCCTTGAGATAAATATTATTTATCTGGTGCGGTTTGGTGTATATATCTATGGTTTGGGGTTCCCTGGTAAAGTGAAACGAAACGAAAAATCATTAACATGAATGACCATGACTGTATACGGTACATTCTCTCTCTTTAATAGAATCACGAAATTTGGCAACAAGCAAGGTCTTATAGCACAAGTAAAGGAAAAATTCCGAAAAATAAAAAAGTTGATAATTAAGGTAAGTTTTGGTACCTACAAGTTTTCACGAAAACCTAAATTTGCCTATATCTTTTTATAGTGTTGACTCAGGACCTTGATTTTTATACTCACAATAGGGACTATAGACCTCAGTATATGGTATAAATTTCAACTTGCTAGCTCCACCCGTTCCTGAGATAATCGATGGTGACACACGGACAGACGGACAGACAGACAGACAGACGGACAGACAGACAGACGGACAAGAAAGTGATCTTATAAGTGTTCCTTTTCTTACCTTTTAAGGTACGGAACCCTAAAAAAAGAGGAGGTTCTCAATTCTACTTTTCTTGTGTTATTTTTTCTGAAATAAGATTTTACTCTCCGGAACCCACAATATTTAAGGTACCTGCACACTTGTTTTATTCTAGCTTAAAAAACAACATACAGTTGATAACAGCGCTTGTTTTCCGCTGAAAGTATAATAACAGTCAGAGGTCGCACGCGCTTCCTATTTATTGAATTTCGATGAATAATTTCATGAATTTAATCTGTTTCTGACCAATAAATATTGATAATGAACCATATTAAAAAAAACCAGTGTGCTTTAAGCCACACGACTGAAGTAAAACTTCCGTTCGCCTTGCCCGATCACACTTTTCGTAACGCTCTCGTCACGCATTCACCAGCTTACTCCCCAAGTTAAGCTTGCGTAAAGAAGTTTTACTTCAAAAATAAACAAAGTATAGCGGACTAAGTAGGTACTTACTCGTATGTTGTCATATTTGGTAAAAAAAAAATCAAAACATTTCTTCAGACTAATATTATAGTAAGTTCGCTAGAGGCCAACTCTGGTAGCGGAGTTTTTAGGCAGCTTATAGGCCTTCGCCTGGCTTTTAACGACTTAAAAGCCAGGACAACAATTTAACGTGCCCTCCGAAGCACAAAAGCGCTCAGCAAGCAACGCCACGCCACCAGCAGCGCTTCAAATATAAAATTATATTATATGAAGCACATTTAAAAAGAAATATTCCGATGAATTGAGAACCTCCTCCTTTTTTGAAGTCGGTTAAAAACCCCAGCTTGTATACACTTTCGTAATGTTTAAAATCTGTCCAAACAAAGGCAGACCATCAATCATCTACCATGTAGTTTACATAACACTATGTGTGTGTGCGTTCAAACGCTCACTATATCTCATTGAGCCTATTGGTGTCAAGGTTCGGTGTCAATGAACTGAGAACTACAGAGTGATTTGCAAAGTGCGTGGGTACATAATGTACCTAGTTTTAACTTGATACATAAGCTTATGTGGTTTTAGCTGTTAGCCTATAATAGTGATTTAACCCGAAGGTTTAATTAATCCTTTAACCGATTTTTGTGTCTAAAAATACTTGTAAACAATGAAAAAACCAGTTAACCAGACTGTCCTCTTAGCTCAGTTGGTAGTAGCTCTGCCTTCTGCACTATAGGTGGTGGGTTCGATTCCCACCCAGGACAAACATTTGTGTGATGAACATAGATGTTTGTTCTGTGTCTGGGTGTTATAAAGTATTATAAGTACCTATGTATTTACAAAAAAGTATATAAGTATTCTATCAGTTATCTGGTTCCCATAGTACAAGCTTTGCTTAGTTTGGGGCTAGATGCTGTATGAAATGTCCAGCAATATTAAAAAAAAATCCCTCTATCAGCCATCTCTCTCTAGCTAGTATAGTATATAATTCACACTTGAAATAAATGGACCACCACTTTATACCAAACTAAAACCGATCTAATAATCAAAAAGTTAAACCAAACTCATGTACAGATTGTACAGTCACCAATAAATGTAGAATAACATTTCGATTCCGTTAAACTGATATTTGTTCTAAGAAGTTTGGCACTTATTCAACTGGTCATTTACTCCTCATTCAGCGCAGTAATGCTGCCAAAGTCTTGGACACGCTTCCGACTGGCACTGGCTTGGTTGAGCTACCTATAGATCGTTTACAACGATCCTTAGATGGTTAACTGGTTTTGATGTATTTTGTAAAGTTGTGTAAATTAGTTTCTGTAAATACTTAAATGTAATTTTTCTTCAAAAATATTGGTTACCGCGATAGGACGAAAGGGCAGGCCTTTTCTCTGCAATGCACAGTGTACCTATCAAAAGCCCATATTTTTTAGATAAATTCCCAGAGTGACTTTTTTGGAATGTTTTTGCATACTTAGGTACAGTAGGATCAAAGAAACCCATTTTAGAAGTTTGGGCCAATTTGCCCACCGGGGGGGCAAGTTGGCCCCCCACTGGGGGCAAGATGAAATTTTATGTGCCAAAAATTATATTAGGCTGCAGAGGTCTTATGGAACAAGTTTGGGTCAAATCGGTTGAAAATAGCCTGAGATATGGCCGTTCAAACTTCCAAAATATCGGAAAAAGGGTGAAAAATGGCCATATTTGACCCCATATTGCTCAGAAGAGCACAACTATGCGCAAAATCTTTTTACACTCCTAGATTCAGCATAACGTGGGATTACTAGATCAATCAAAACCCCGATGGGTTTTGCCTAGAACCCGAGATATAAGACTTTGAAAATTTTCAAAAAAAACCCTAAAATCGGGTTCGATTTTAGGGTTTTTTTTTTGAAAATTTTGTCTAACAATCACATTATTTATCTAACACCCCCCTTTTGAAGATGGAGTCCCCCAGCAAAGGCAAAACCCTCTAGGATGGGTTCGATTTTAGGGTTTTTTTTGAAAATTTTGAAAATAACGTGTTCCCGAAGCTATTTGATTATTTTTGTCATATGTAAAACACTTTAGATGGGTTCGATTTTAGGGTTTTTTTTGAAAATTTTCAAAGTCCTATATCTCGGGTTCTAAAAAAAACCCATCGGGGTTTTGATTGATCTAGTAATCCCACGTTATGCTGAATCTAGGAGTGTAAAAAGATTTTGTGCATAGTTGTGCTCTTCTGAGCAATATGGGGTCAAATATGGCCATTTTTCACCCTTTTTCCGATATTTTGGAAGTTTGAACGGCCATATCTCAGGCTATTTTCAACCGATTTGACCCATACTTGTTCCATAAGACCTGTGCAGCCTAATATAATTTTTGGGATATAAAATCTCATCTTGCCCCCAGGGGGGGGCCAACTTGCCCCCCCCGGTGGGCAAATTGGCCCAAACTCCTAAAATGGGTTTCTTTAACCCTATTGTACCTAAGTATGCAAAAAACATTAAAAAAAAGTCACTCTGGGAATTTATCTAAAAAATATGGGCTTTTGATACACTGTGCAATGGAACGATAAGAGCTAGACATTTCTAATAATAATAATAATCTCAATTCATTTTCAAAAAAAAGTCTATTTTTTAAACTACTAAAGTAGCAGACAAGCATACGGCCCACCTGCTGGTAAGCGAATACCGTATCCTATGGACGCCTGTGACACCAGAGCAGTCACACTCGCGCTGCTGACCCTTTAAAAGAGGTATCACTGCGCCGACAACACAATGGACAAGACTGGTCCACCAGTTGTCACCGCAGTGCTTCCTCGCAGAGCTCTGGCAACCTTACTCACCGCAGGAACACAACACCAGGAGAGAAGAATGATGTTATTTGACTGCGATATTCTGTAAGGTGGAGATACTTCCCCAGTCGGGCTGCTCGAATGTAGAGTGAGAAAAACCCACTATGCCCTTCCTCTCTGAATCAATTTTTAAACACCGTAATAAGATCTAAAGGTTTAAATAATGTTTATGAACTTTCGAGGTCGTACATAGCAACTATACATTGAACTTGTCTCATAGTAATATCTGATGCAAGATTATTGCTCAAAATATTCACAAGAGAAGCGAATATACCCACTGGCAGGTTTTGTATAGATCATTTGAAGATATGTTGAAATAATCATGCTTTTTTAATGAATAGAGAATGTATTTACAGGGGGCGTACTACCAACTCTTAGAGCAATTTCAAAACAAGGTGAAAACAGCCCTGAGTGCGGCTTGTTTCAACATTCCTAAAGCAGGATTGCTTCCACCTTGTTAGGATTCGAACCAAAACAATCGTATTTTACTACGCAAGTCCTGCTCGATGTCATCGAGCAGGACATGCCAGTCCTGCATCGGGTCGACGACTTGACACTTGACACTCCACGATGACGTTACCAAAACATCCCTGCGTTAAGATTAAAACAAGGTTATCTTAGGCCTGCGTTAGGCCTGCGTTAGGCTTATTTTAACTCGTGAAAACCTATAATTAGCTTTTTGTCTTTATTAGTCTATTTAGTTTAAGTTATATTTAGCTGTTGGTTTTCCTTAAAAATAAATAAATAAAATAACCTTACCTTAGTATTATCTTAGTATGGAATCAGAGTAATCTGACTTTGACATTGCTCTAAGAGTTCATAGTAAGGCCCCAGATTGGTTGACTGGCCTAAATTATATTACTTACAAGGTTCTAGTTTAGTAAAAATCCCTTTAAAGGTCAGTGAATGTTGTCTGGTTGAGATCGTTGTTTAGCGATAAGACCTTTGATTGGACTTATCTTTTTTTTTAGATATTTATGCATTAAGCAGCATTATCATTCAATGTGGTAATGATAAAAGCACGGTTCCGACTGAATTAGATCAATTGAGCTATCTATAGATCGTTTATAACAATCTTTAGATAGCTTGACCGGTAATATTTATGATGTAGAAAATTAGTTTTTGTTAAACTTGAGCACAACTAAATAAGCATGAATAGTAGAGATAAACTGTACAACATTTATCAGTGTTTTCCATCACCGTTTCCACTTATGCTGCTGACAGTCCGCACACGTGTCGAGTGCGCTCCTGCCAAGTTCTATTTGCGTGCGCGCGCGCATACGGTCAACGATTAAATACTCTTCATCATTTATGACGGATCACGGCCATGCGCTTGCTTTCAATGCAATGGTTGATATTTGCCACTTGAATAACACTTTTGGCAATAAAATGTATCAATTTGAGTGTTTTCTATGTATATTCATAAAGGGCCTTACTTATAAAAGATGTTTAAAGTTAAACACTGGTTTAACAACGTCCTGTCTTTATTTGTGGATAGTGACAAACAGAGACAGGACGTTTTATAACCATGTTCAACTTTAAACATCTTTCATAGGTAAAGGGGAAAGAAATTACATAAAGAATAAACCTATATTCCAGTCATGTGGTTCCCATAACACAAGCTCTGCTCACTTTGGGCATGCTTTGGGGCTACATGATGCTGTATTTATTTATTTATTTTATAAACTAACTTATTATAGTAGGTAAGTAATTATAAGAAATACTTACTTATTATGAAAATGAAAAAATGGTGCATTGTAATGGTAGGTACTCGTACTATTGTAACCATGTTAACTTACCTACATGGTTACAATAGTACCTTTACAATGCACCATTTTTTCATTTTTAAACCATCAGTTATAAACTTAGGCCTTTACAAGTTTACTAGATGATTAAACACAGTGTCAGGAGGCAATTTTTGCCTACACTTAACGGGACACTGTAGTGCCTGGGACATTGTTTGAGATGGAGTAGGCTGGCCAGTTATACAATACAGATAATTTTCATAAGATCTAGGTATTCACTATAATAACGTCAACGTCATACTACGTAGTTAATATAACGGTGGTCGTTTCGCAAGAACTTATATCCCAAGTACATAAGGTCGCTTAGCAACAGCAGTAAAAACGCAACGAAATCAAAATAATCTCGCGATCTCGAAGCATTGTTCATTTTTTTGCGAAATTATGCAAATCGCTACAGCCGTTGTATAAACTGTGTTATTATTCGCCTATTGTTTGCCCGGACAATGAGTTGATCACTTTTTCTGAAGACCAATTATTTATTATGGAATTGTGATTATGGTTATTTCGCTTCTAAATGTAGATCTAAATTAAATTATGTTTCAACTTTCACAATGGTTGGTTGGAGATTAAAACATCTCAAAGGTTGAAGTTTGTTTGTATTCATAACGAAGTTTTAGGTCGTTCGGGAATTATTAAGACTCTCAAAAGTTGACCAGTATTTTCACTTGAAAGCTCATCTACTTTATTAAAATGTTGGTAATTATCATAATTGAATTTATGGTGTAGATCTGTAGCCGTACCATGAGCTCTTAGAGCAATGTCAAAACAAGGTGAAAACCATTTCTGCCTTAGGCTTGTTTTGTCATTGTTTTGGTCCGAAAACAATCTTATTTTATTCCTGCCTTGGTCTTAACGCAGAATTGCAGCAGGACATGCGCATTACACTCTCTCGACGCTCTCTCTGCGCATGTCTTGATCGATGACATCGAGCAGGACATGCGCAGTCCTGCATCTAGTCGATGTCATGTCACCAAAACATCCCTGCGTTAAGATTGTTTTGGTCCTAAGGCAGGATTAAAACAAGGTTGATTTAGGCCTGATTTAGGATGGAGTTATGCCTGTGTCAGTCTTACTTCAGTCTTATCTAAGTACGGACCAAATTAATCTTACTTTGACATTGCTCTAAGACTTGGCAGTACGACCGCTGGATAGAGAGCTCAATTTTTTAATCTTTTTAGGAAAATAAGTTGAAAATTAGTAAACCTTGATGCAAAGATCCATATTTTATATAGTCACATTTATTCGAATTTGAATCGTATTAGAATCATTATAGGGATGTCCCTAAAACTATTGAAAAAATATTTTGTCTTCACTTTATGAAAATCAACTAGGTACCATAGTGACTAAAAAAAGCGCAGTATCGCAAGTGCTCTAATATTGAGTACAATTAGCCAATCCCAGCAATTGAGTGGAAGCAGCGGCCTCGCTGTCTCCACGCGGTGGAAATAGCACCAATTATTCTGTTTACGGGCAACCGACGTTCAATGAAAGGTTACATTATACTACACTATATACGACGACTCATCCACGAACATATTAATTTGTAGCGACATCTACCTGTCGCTAGATGAACTACATGGACATGCTACGCACTACGATACTAAGATGGCGCCACGCACGACAACAAAGACTCTTATCTGAGTATCTTGGATAAAGAACGTCCGAGCGCAAGATTACTGGAGTACTACTGCAAAGGAAGAACACGCTGTGCAGTATCAGACCTCAGATCAGATTGCAGGCTAAATGGGCTCCGGAATCACCACGCAACATCAAGAATTCCTAGATCGCACAAGTGAACGCCGATTCGCCGATCAGCTTATATACAACTATCCGACATCAGCTGTCGGTCGAAAGACCACGGGCAAGTGGGCCAGATGGGCCGGCCCGTTGCAGAGGAACCACCTACTCTGCCTTTGGGGAACTATTCCACCCTGATCCCCAAAAATGTATTTGAAACTGAGCGTCGCGAGGAGCTCGATAAAAAGCGTGATGAGTTAAAGGCCCGACCACCAGTGGCCATATCTTATAACTACGTCGGCGGGGTATTAACATGCCCAAAGTGCGCTCGTACCTTCACCAATAAACTCGGGTATGCAAGCCACCAGAGAGCGCACCAAAGGGTGGAACAACCACACCCAAGTTCTCAAAGTTAAATATGAATGTCCAGTCCAAATCAGTCGCTGTGGTCGAAATCAGCCATGACAGATTATTACATTATACTAGACTAGCTTTGAATTGTAAAGTGGCGATGGGCCAACCTGTTCACGAATGGAATACTTGCCAGAAGAGCTCTGAAAAATAACATCATTCTTCTTCAATGGTGTTATAAGGTATCTTTCTTATTTGTTTTTAATTTTATATTTGATCATAGGTATTTATTGTAACACCACCTCCTCTCAAGTCCTTTTCAATCCAGCCCTTCCAAAGGTTGCCTGGAAGAAATCGCTTTGGGCGATAAAAAGTTAATCAATCAATCGACAGTAAAGAGTTAATCTATCTATCTTGTGTTCCTGCGGTGACAGCTGGTGGACCAGTCTTGTCCATTGTGTTGTCAGTGATTCCACTTTTAAAGGGTCAGCAGCGCGAGTGTGACTCCTCTGGTGTACACCAGTAGCATACTAATAATTGTAACTTCTACAAAATAAAATTGTCCTTGCAGTTCTTGGAGAAAAAACGAAAAACTAAACAGGAACACGAGATTCTCCATGCTACCTCCAAGGTAAGATAGAAATTCTTCTAAATCCTTGGACAATTCCAGATCCATTGACATTGTCCAAAGGTATAGTTACACGTCCAAATCTGGCACATGCCCGCAGCATTTGAGCACAGAGGAATGATTCTGGACGGCAGAGGACGCCAGATTTGTACTTTTGCAAAAGTTGGCAGAAGCAAGTCTGTCGCTGTCAAACCATGACCTATTAGAAAGATAATTGGTTGAAAAACTCTCAATCAATATGAATTTCTTTCAAATTTCAATGTGATCTTTTGCCGAGCAAGACCAGCCCCTTGACTAGCTTTGATAGTGACCAAAATCGGTCTTAAACTCTCAAATACAGTTCAGTGACCACGCAAGTAGCTCTGTCACTCTCATCTCAACGAGACCGAACGCAACCAGGGGCCCTAGCCATATTACACAATCTATCGTCGCTGTAGAACGATCTATCGTCGCTGTAGAATAGAACACTTCAAAATGTATAGGAATTGACGTTCTGACCACGTGACTCATCTACTTGAAACGTCAAATCCTATACATTTTGAAGTGTTTCTATTCTATCGCGACGATAGACAGTGTAATATGGCTAGGGGGGCTGCCTACGCCATCGTTTTGACAGCTTGAGTTTGAGAACAAGTTGAGGTTTGAGATAAGTTAGACCATAGACGTTGAGACTTTGAGGGGGCAGTAGAAGACCCACCAGAGAAAATTAAGGGGCATTGAGATGGCGCATTAAGATAAGGGGGGGGGAGGGTGCTCTTTAAAAAAATATATTCTCAAAGTGGGCGGTGGGCAAAGTAAGGTTGAGAAACTATGAGTTAGACCAGTGATTCCCAAAGTGGTCCAGGTGGACCCCCTGTGACCCCCTGTGGCGAGAAATTTTGGGAATATGGTAGAAATGTAGCAGCAGGGGGTCCACCGAAACCAGTAGAAAGGGGTCCATGAGAAAAAAAGTTTGGGAACCACTGAGTTAGACAATCAACCTGCAGATAAGCAGTATTTCGAACCGCTTGCGTTTGCACCCACTATCCTACGATTATTGGTTTTTAATGCGTCCTTACAAGCGCCCTCAATAAACTAATGTGCTCGTAATGAGCTCGTATCGATCGAAACACCTGTTCCCCTCTTTTTGAACTGACGTTGTGATTTACTGATACAATGAAACATTAGTTTCCCGATTGATATTCTTCTTTTAGTGTGGATGGGTGTGTGTGTGTGAATGTATGTGTTTGTGTGTGTTTGCAAATGGGTGTGGGACAATAACAACAAACTTAGTTTTTATAAAACAGTTTTTGTTTATATTTTTACACGCTAAACCAAAAACAACAAATTTTTGTATACATATTTTAAGAGTAAAAACAATAACATTTCTGATAAAAATAACCAATTTTACAAAAATGCATGGTAAATGCTTAATTTTTAATGTCCTTTCTAATTTTGGTGAAAATAACGCGGAATAAGGACCCTTTACTTTACTTTAAAACATTGAGATGGCAATATACTTATTTGAGCCAGCTACAGAAACCACTTATCTTTGTCTCAGGAAATTGGGCCTTAAATACTCTCCATTTACATTCAGACACATCTCGAGTCAAAACGAATTGGACAAACTGTTCTTAAATAACTTCGTACAAACAAACTGACGGAATTAATTTTCGTAATGCACAAACAACTGAAATGCATTCATTAAACATCCTGAAAACTGCACTCGAAATAACTCCATGTAAACAACATAATGAGAATCAGTTGGTTGTGAAACTTTGCTGTACATTGATGGGTTTTGAAAGATAAACTAGATTACTTTGGAAGAATAGCTTCAATGTACGATGTGTTTAGAGATTTCGTAATGTGCTCGCATCGCTTTTGTAATTACATGCATCTCTGTTTAGTGCCTTGGTATTTTTTCATGTTTTGTTGTAAAAATTACCCATAGAAGTTAAGTTACTTTGTGAGTTACTTATTGTCAGCTGAAATGTCGACGTAAAATTAATTTAGTAATTACGAAGCGCTTGTGGCGTAGTTTCCATAGGCGCAGGCCAGATAGAAGAGACGTGGCGCAGACATTTTGTCTCTTCCGCGTCCCTTTCATATAAAAGGTGTAGGCGCCGACACCCCGTCCCTTCTGTATGTTTTGCGGCGCGACGCTTCTTACATTTTCTATGAAAGGGACGCGGAAGAGACATAATAATGTCTGCAACGCGTCCTCGTCTTACGTCTTTTCTGTATGTCCCGCGCCCAGTTGAAGTTTAGGCAAAGTTCAGTGCGGTCACAATTTGGTTGGGTGACTGCAAGTGTCATTAACAGGCGCTTCCGTGCTTCGGCGGCCACGTAAAACTGTCAGCCCGGCTTTTCAGTCTTTAAGCCATGACGGAGGTATTCAGGAGCCTAAAAGCTCCGTCACCAGAGAGCTCATACGAACATAATTAGATACAGTACTTACGTAAATCTCGTACCTACATAATATTGAAAAACGTCCCAATAGACCCAACCGGTTCCCAAAAGGGCCCAACAAAAAGGTCTTAGTATAATACAACAGTGGCCCAAGGTCCCAATATTATTATCGAGTCGTCTCGCGAAAGAAACGAGGTCAAAAAATAACATTAAAATTAAAATTGAACAAACACTTTGTTCAATTGCTTTGCACATTGGTCTTATCGTTGAATAACATACTTATATATTACAAAAACACAGAAACAAATTCTCTACTGTACTATATATCTATATCCTATACTACCAATACTATAGGTACTAATATCAAAATGGAAAAAAAAAAGAAAGAGTTTGTTTGTTTGTTTGATTGAACGCGCTAATCTCAGGAACTGCCATAATGCCAGTCGGATTATAAAAAATATTTTTGCAATTGATAGCTTAATTCATGAGGAAGATTTCATTACTTATAAAACTTTTGAAACTATTATGGTATGAACGTTATAAATAAGTAGGTACCTACTATAAACGGGATATTTACCATGATGTTTGGATTTTTGCAACTGTGCCGAAATATCGGGAAACTCAAAAATCCAGAAATCATGGTAAATATCTCGTTTAAGTATAGTGTTTATAATTACTTATAGAAAATAACTACGTTATATTCGTTTTCGGTTTTGGGAGCAGGGGACTGATCCTCAAACTCGGTTAACTTGATAGGTTTCAGCCAATGAACGTAAAATAAAACATGCATTCTTTCTTAAAACAACAAAATCGAAAAACATACATCTAACTAAGCTATAACTGATTTGACTACAATCAGTCTTTTCATAATGACTTTTACGAGCACCACACACACAGCAGATATCTTATGAAATAAATCTTGACAGATCACACCAAATATATTTTGTAATAGAATTTTTATCTCAAGATTTATATTTCATAAGATATATGTATTATCTTCTGTGTGTGTGATCGCCTTTACGAGCATTGAGCAGTTCAAAAATATGTTTTCAATAGTTGGAGTTTATCGCTCGCGGCTCAGTTGGTAAGCCCCGCCCACTGCGGCACAGTTTGCTTTCAGTCAATTTCAGCGTTATAATTATTCTGGGTATTCTAGGTATAATTTAGTTTTAAACTTATAGCTTCTATGAAGCTTCTTTTTTATGCTTCTTTTTTTTAAGTCTTAATAGCTTCTATGAAGAATGTGATAAGAGTAAATGAAGCGAAAGAATGAAGTGTCAGGATCGTAGCAAGTGGAGATCTGTGGTCTCTGCCTACCCCTATGATGAACATGCTCTAATTGCGTTTATTTATATTAAAATCGTAAAATATTGTATCAAAACTATATCAAACAATTGACGTGTCAAAGTGATCAACCTACATGATCTTATAGACTTTGACTTTTGACTTTTGATGGGAAACAGGCGTGTGTTTATGTATGTATGTATAGCTTCTATACAAAGAACATAAAAACATTGTAAAAACAATGTAAGTATAAAAATTAATAAATATCAAAGCTAGGTAGCTAACAAACATAATATTTGGCAAATGTATCAAATAACAAATTATACACAACAAAAGCGTTTTTATTAGGAGGGCCTGAGACCAGTCGTGTAGGTGGGTAGGTATTAACATAAGTTTCCTACTTCTAATTTTATAACATTATTAGCTTTAGCCCGTGGTTTTATTTGATATAATACCTAATCTAATAATAATGAAATTCTCGTATCTTTTCATCTTTCTATCATTATGTTTTGAATGATCCATATTTGGCTCAAATGTTTTCTCCAGTGAGACTAAAATGTTTGTACCTATTTTTAGGGTTCCGTACCTTAAAAGGTAAAAAAAGGAACCCTTATAAGATCACTTTCTTGTCCGTCTGTCTGTCTGTCTGTCTGTCTGTCTGTCTGTCTGTCTGTCTGTCTGTCTGTCTGTCCGTCTGTCCGTGTGTCACCATCGATTATCTCAGGAACGGGTAGAGCTAGCAAGTTGAAATTTATACCATATACTAAGGTCTATAGTCCCTATTGTGACTATAAAAATCAAGGTCCTGAGTCAACACTATAAAAAGATATAGGCAAATTTAGGTTTTCGTGAAAACTTGTGAGTACCAAAACTTACCTTAATTATCAACTTTTTTTATTTTTCGGAATTTTTCCTTTACTTGTGCTGGAAGACCTTGCTTGTAACCAAAATTGACAATTGTAGGTCAACCGGAAGTACCCTAGAGGTTTTGGGTCGAAAACCTAAATGGTAGTTCCCGTTGACCTAGAATAACGAAATTTGGCAAAAGGCAAGGTCTTATAGCACAAATAAAGGAAAAATTCCAAAAAGTTAAAAAAGTTGAAAATTAAAGGGTGTTCCCATACATACTTACATAGTTGACGCCAATTAAAATTGTCCTCCGAGTTGTATGGGCGCTCATACAATTAAGTGGACTAGCTTAATTGGCACCATGGCTAGGTACCTACGGAACCCTCGGCGTACGAGTTCGACTCGCACTTGACCGGTTTTTATTTTTTTGTCTATCACTTTATGAATTGTCATTACGTCAAATACAGTCATAGAACTTATTCATGTTTGCTTGTTTCATAATACGAGTTGTATATTCTGGCAAACATAATCTAAGATGCCTCGAAATGCTGAACTATCGAAAAACCTCTACTTCTTTAGCCCATAAAAAAGTAAAAAAAAAGTAATAAGTACAGATTCTTTTCCCAAAAAAATTGTCTAGCTGTTGGCAGTCTAATGTACCTACATAAGATATAACCGACTCTCTTTTGGATCTGATTATAAATCTCGTGAATATTTAATACATTACTTTTTTTGTTTACTTATATCAATTTTAGCAGCACTCTATAAAGTGTTTTAATTACACAAACATGCAAACATCCTATCGCATACAAAGATGACTAAATAGTCCATACAGCATTCATCACGAACACTCAGTGCAGCAGGTCTGAATTATTATATCTACAAAACCTATTTATCTAACCGGTTTATTTTAGGCTCGGTAATGTCACAGGCAAGTGGCGGGTCGCCTAACAAACAAATAAATTAACTAGCTAATAAAATTGTTCATAATCACCAACCAACACTGCACCCAAATAACTGAACATCGATCTTATCCCGTCCACATACGTGTAGAATTTCCATCCATCAGTTGTATTAGTAACTTTGTGAAGTACACATGTGTACCAATTTGATTATCCAATAGGCATAGCTATTCACGACTCTGTGGCAACGAAAATAAGGTTTTTAATAGTAATTCTGAATGGGTTGTAGAAGTTTGTTCAGGCCATAAGTGGCCCTTCTTGTTGTTGACGCTATTTATAGTAAAGTACGTGAGTTTGTCTGTACGTACGTGTGTACTGGGCCAGGCTAGAGCGAACGGTCAGGTCACTCTGATGTATAGAATTGGGTCATTTTGGTTGTGCATTGTAATTGGTAAGATGGCTGATGACCTGTGGATTGATCCCGAGTTGGATCCGATCTGAGCCTTTAGCACGAGTATGCACAAAGTCTACTATTCGATCCGTGACTGTAGTTTAATCTCTCAAATGTATTGGGATTTTAGTTCAGTCAAGTTACCACTGGAGGCGCTGCACCGGAATCCCATACATTTGAGAGCCTTTACTACAGTCACGGATCGAATAGTAAACTTGTGCATACTGGCGATCGAGGCACTGGATGATAAAAATAACTATACAAAGCCGCACCAGTAAGATATCGAGCCACAATTGGACTTTTAAATAAGTTTACATATTTATGTAAAATTATAAAAATGCATTTTAGCTCAGATAACATCGAAAAAATTACACATTCAAGTTTAAGTCAACACATTAAGTCTTTCTAGTTTTTTATTTTATTTACCTAGGTACTTGTCTTAAAATTATTGAACAAAAAATATAAAACATTGTACCAACCTAAATAAAAACAAATAATAGTGTTAAAGGAGCGTCTTGCGCTTTTTTTGTATGCGTTGAGTGCGTTTAGGCTTGCTAAATACATTTAGGAATCATGGAGCAAGACGCCCTATGTATAATACTTTTGGTTTAGAGGTCTTCAAAAATATTCTTACCGAAAAACATGAAAATATAAAGTTTTTTTCGTTTTTTTACCCAGCCATCCTGCCCCAGCTATGGGCCTAGGAACATGTTTGACAGCTAAATTGAATTAGCAGCCGTTTAGAGCGGGTTACAGGGGCATTGTGGCGTTTCGTAGCGTAATGGCTACCGGCTTCGGACCATCGACAACCAGCCACTTGACCATGGGAGACCATCTGTGGAGAACCATGTTATTCTTAAACTAAACATTTAAGAGCGTACCATAAATAAGCATATTGATGATTCCAACTTCTAATATCAGTCTTAGCATCGTTAAAATAAAGATGAATTTAGAATGCGTCCGGCCGCGTCGCTTGCGAAAAGAAATAACTTCTATCTACTATTTAACCATTTTTAACGTAAAATTAACATAGTTTTTTTTATCATTAAAAGGAATACCTAAAAACAAACTAACTACTTTTTTGTTGTTTTAATAGACTATCACAAAGAAAATTACTATATTTTTGTTCCTCCTGTAAAATATGCATTTTGTTTGTTAGGAGTATTAGAATTTCACGGACGATTTCATTAAATCAAGAACCATCGTGTCCCTACACAAACTCACAAACTCAAACTCTCCAAACGCAAAACTTTATTCGAAAACAAATTGTATCTACGTGATTCCGAAGCACGGATTAAAACGTAACTTACGTTATTCCGGCTTATTATACCGTAATTCACGTTAATTGCAAAAGTTACCGGATTTGGCGTAATCGTTTGAAAGCTTGCAAATGCTACTTATCGCGAGCTTTCTACGAGTACCTATCTACATAATATCTACCTGGATAATTTGCTGAGTTGGGTTTTAAATAGAAAAGGAAAGTTAAAAAAAGGGTCAACTTAGCAGTTGCCTATATGCTATAGTCGTATTGCTCATTATACGGACTAAAATTGAAGGAAAAAATTTAATTTTTCATATATTTTTAGTCCGTATAGTGAGCAATACGACTAAGTTTAGTAATTGTGCATAAAAAGGTTTTAAGAAACACGTACCTTACACTTTTACGGATAGAAAATGGTTTGTTAGATGGCAAAAAATAGTTTGTGAATCGAAACTTTGAAGGCCATGTGGTATGGGTTTTTTCGATCTAAGAAATGTTTTTTGGTCCTTTTGGAAATTTTTCAGTCTTTAGCTAGTATTTCTAGAGGCATTCTAATTAAAAAAAAAGGATAAGTAATTATAATTCTTCTAATAAGTAGCACCTAAAATTAACAACAAATAACAATTAGTGGATGACGGACGACAGCGCTTCACAACCGGTTTAATCTAATATCTAAAAAATATTATGTATTTGCATGACCTCTGACCGCCCCCTTAGAAATCTTCAAAGGATCTTAAATGTCTACTGCGCCTTGGGGATGTCGTGATCCTTTTCTTTTTACTAAGGTACAATAAGGTATATTCTTATGAAGAAAAGGTATATTCTTAAGGTCTACTACAAAAAGGTTTTAATAATACAACTATTTCGTAACTTTTTATAACTTTCTTTGTAGTAATCGTGTGCTTTATTTTGCAAAAACATCTGCGAAAGGTGTGTTTTTCAAATCGTCAGCTGATCGCAAGTACGTGCAAACACAATACAAACAGAATAAGTACATATAAGTAGTTTGTGTAAGTTAGGCCTACGTTTTGTATTTTGACGTTGCTGACTGTTGAAATTAATGGATTAGGTGATAAATCATTGAAGTTTCTACAGGATGCTGGGTATGCAATGAAACAGCTGTTTGAACACCCTTTAACTTAGATGGTTGGTTGAAACTTGAAACCAACCATCTCTAAGTTAAAGGGTGTTCAAACTATCAAAATATCAAAATGTGAACATTTTGATACTTAGTTCAAGTTGGTTAAAGTGTTGCATTGTTCACAGTAGGTAGTTGAACGTGCCCTCCGAAGCACGGAAGCGCTCAGCTCTTAATACCATAAACTTGCAGTTTCATTCAAATTGTAACCGCGCACAACCCTGTTTAACTTCAACGATCAATCAAGAACGTCTAAGATTCGTTCTTCAAAGCGTCTAAGCAAGCTAAGCCACGAGCGCTTCGAATGATGTCGCTAGTGAAAGCTGGATTCGACCAAAACTGGATTTAGTTTTTAATCGAGACTATTAGCTAGCCGACATAATTCGAAATACAATTGTTTGGAAAGCGCAACCGAACATTATTATGTCCATACAAATTATCCTGGTAAGGTGTCAACTTTACAATGTCAAAATATTCAAACAAATAGTAGTTTACTCTCGAGACTAAACTTAATCCAATTTGGTCGAATCCAGCCGTCTCTTATCCTATTCGTTAGAGTTGAGTGAAGATAACTTTTCACGCTCTTTAGACAAGAAAAACAACGCTCCGTACTCTACGCCCCTGTCCTTCTAGCAAGGCAAGTCCTAGCAAAGTGCATACGTGCCTAATCCGCCACTGCGGAGCCCTGTCTAATTGAGTGGCTACGCTAGAAAAACTTTGCCTAAATTAAAGCAGGAAACGGTCGACCACATACAGGGATATGCCAAATTGTACCTTATCTTCAAGCAAAATTGTCTACCTAAGTTAATTTATTCTGTGTCCCGGATTTTTCGATCAATGGCAAAGATTGGATAGAGTGGTAGCCTGGCAGCCACACCACAGAAATCTGGCAAAACCTTTGCCATATCCTCTGAGTGTGGTTCTTACTTATGTACCTACTTATGTACAGTAGCCGTACCATGAACTCTTAGAGCAATGTTAAAAGTTAAAACAAGCTTGAAACATGACAACGAATGTCATTTCTAAAGCAATTCTAAGACTGTTTTAAGCTTGTTTTAAAATTGCTCTAAGAGTTCATGGTATAGCCCCAGATGCCAAATTGTTGCCATTGGACGGAGTGGCCACACTACAAACCACAGGTCACACCACAGAACTCCGACAAAAATTTTGTGTGGCCCCGACATAAGAAAGGGCCTCTCCCACCAAACCCAGCACATGTAAACACAGCCTTGAACATAAGCCGATGGCAGACGGACGGGCGTGTGCACACATGGCGTAAACACGCCTTATCGCATCGTCTATCTAGAGATAGCCGGGCATGGCTGGCTTATCCCTGGATTGGCGGATAAACGGCCACCGTCATACACAAATAGCGCGATTGTGACTCCTCTGGTGTCGCAGGCGTCCATAGGCTACGGTAACTGCTTACCTACCATCAGCCTGATGGTAAGCAGTTACCGTAGCATCAGGTGGGCCGTATGCTTGTCTGCTACCTTAGTAGTATAAAAAAAATTAAAAGTACTTACGTAAGCATGCCAGTCATGTGGTTCCATAACACAAGCTCTGCTTACTTTGAGGGTACATGATGCTGTGTGAAATGCATAAGCATTATTTATTTATTTGTATAAAAATATTATAAATAAGAAGTTGTCGTGTACAGTGCAAACAAGAATGAAACGAACTGAACTTTAACCAGAAAAAGTGGAAGAAATGGTTGCAATACAAGATGTAGACTATAGATTAAAAAAAAAACTGAAAATAAAGATTATTGGGTCTTCAGAAATTGCAATAGGAATGATGACTAAAAATTTTTTGTCTGTCATCATCATCAAGGTGGGTAAATTAAAAAAGTTAAAAGTAAAAGTATTTGTTAGATAAAAAATGCACCACAATAAAGAAGAAAATTATCAAAAGAACAACCACGCTTTAGTTGAAGTAGTATTTTTTGGTAACAGCATCATTATGACGGTCGACGTTTCTATGGAATGCAAAGAGATTATAGAGTGCCTCGGCTATGCTAATTAGAACTGAGGATAAAACTCGGCTCCCGAACTTACTAGTTCATCTCTTTCTTTTGTATTAGATCCGATAAGGAAAAGAGACTTTTGCTCTTATACGAGCAGTTTCAGTAAGTACGAGTTTCAAATAAAACAGTGAATACCAAAAACATTCAAAAATCTTTCTAAAGATAATTAACGTTATGACAAGTCTTTGTCCTGTACTAAACATATGAAAATTTCGACAATTTTAAGCAACTATTCAAAATAATGATAATACATAATCGACATAAATAGAACGGCCTTTACGAGCACTTGAGTCAATATTGATTCAGTTGGACAAATACCTAGCAATTCTCTACAAAACATAACAAACTCTACCGTTTTGGAATAAGGCTTGAATTCGATTGAAGCAACAGTTGTTTTTCAGTTGTAATTTTTATCGAACATAGCGACAAAACTGTAATCTTAGCACTTAGTACCTTCAGGTTTCTTGGGTAGTTCAATCGGCGACCAAGAGATGGCGTTAGTTGTTCAATCGTGTTGCATAAATTGCATAGCAACAGCTTTTGAATCTGTTTATGTAGTGGATTTTATTTCCTTGGTAGGTAGATTGTTTTTATGGTTATTGGGCGCAGTTTTGGTATAATGTTTTCGACTAATGTTGAACGGATGGGCAATGTGCTACCTGTTTTGGTAGAGAGTTCTAGAATGAAGATCTTATACTCTGTTCATGAAGTTTGCGTCTATCGCAACATTAGTTTTAGATGTGAATATGATTTTATAGAATAAATATAAAAGTACTTACCTACTTATTCAATATGGTATTTACGAATTAATAAAGTAGGTGTGTCCGATAGAGCTCCCAACTAAAAAGTTTATTTTAAGCTTTACGAAACTTTCAGGGTAGATCACAACTCGATAAAAATTCAATAAAATAATAATTTAGTTTTTAAATTTGTTTTTTCCTACTAATTTTATAAAGGCGAAAGTCCGTGTCTGTGTGTATGTGTGTGTGTGTGTGAATGTTTGTTACCTACCACGTATCTCCATAACTACTGAACCAATTTGGCTGAAATTTGAAATATATACTATATATAGATAATGACCGAGAATAGGACATAGGCTACTTTTTATTCCGAAAAAATGCATGGTTCCCATAGGATAAACAAAATAGTAGTCCACGCGGGAGAAGCTGTGGGCGTCAGCTAGTAATATATACTTATTTCTCTTGTTTTAGAGAGCAAAGTAACGTTTATAAAAAAGTGTTTTTACGCTGATAGAAAACACTGGCTTAACAGTCCCCGGTTCTTGACAGGGACGTGACTCCACGGAGTCTTGTTATTCACGATCTGCAATTGGTATTGTGGTCACGACGCACAATCATGTCGTTTGTTAGAAAGCCGGGCCCTGCGATACAATTATCCATTGCATAAAGAATCCTTATTTGATAAACTTCAATTACATTTGAAATGCTACGCCAATTGCGGTGAAATTATTGATTTATTGTTACGAACCTATGGATTTATACTGCTAATTATGGGCGCACTACGTTTTTCGCAGCGGTACAAACGCAGAGCAGATTTTCCTCACAATGTTTTCCTTCACCGTTTATTTGCGTTACCGTTTATTGGCGTGCCAAGAGCATTATTTTCCGAAATTAAAAACTTATAAACGCACTACCAGGATTCGATCTTACGACCTTTGGGTCGAAAGCCAAGGCACAATCCTAATTGACCAACTCAGCTATAAAGAAAAAAAAGAAAATCCCAAGTTCTGTTTACTAAAAGATCAAGAATAATAAAATCTTATGTTAGTTTTCTTAATCTTAGTTCATAGTGCTAGAGAAGAATTAAATAATTTATTGCTAAAGCTTAAGATTTCGAAATCTCTGTTTATAATGTCTTTTTTAATTTCTTCAGAAAGCCATAAAAGTTTAAAAGAGAAGTTTTATTGTCTTTAATTTACTTAATTAAACAAAAAACCAACCTGTTTTGCTTCCAAAAAGAATTAACTTTATGGTTTCTGAGAAATGGGCAGTGAGCCAAGTGGGTATTGAGTAGCTTCGGCTAGTGGATAAGCTTAGTAAAAACAAAACAAAATCACGAATGTGTCCCCGAGGTACGGTTTACGTTTAGACAAAGATTCGTTGAAGTCTAAGGGGTGGTCAGAGACAAATCTAAATATATTTTGGTACATGCCTACATTTTACATTAGAATAACTGTTATCCTTACAAAAATTCAAAAACTGAAAAATTAAAAAATCATTTGTTTACCTAGTAGGACCACTAGGATCACTTTGAATCGTCTTAAGAGCTAGGTGATTCTACTCCTGTCCTTTCGTGACCAACACCGTGCAGAATCAAAGCAAAAACTACGGGCCTAGCTTTCTTTTCGGTAGTTTACAATGTTTTCCTTCACCGTTTGAGCTCATGTAATACTTTTTTTACACATTTTTGGAATGAAAAACTTCATTACACGGCTAGGATTCGAATCCACGATCTAAATTCGAGGCCCTATCTTCCACTCGGGTACACTAAAGTTTAGTAAATGTAGAAATTGTAGTGGAACTGGTCCGCTTACTAATTGTACATAAAACTTGTGAGGATGGGGTTGCACCAATCTCTAGTGGAACCAGTTACGGGCCGGACCGGCTCGAACCGGTCCACAACTGGTCGCCTTCAATTTATTACCTCGGCTTGTTTTTAGCTAGGTTAACTTTATGTTAATTTATTGAAATCAGACTCAATGATTTCTTTATTTTCTTGTAGTGCCATCTGAATATTAAATCGACAAGACAGCTTGTAATTCAAGATAATAATGTGTTTTTGTATTGTGAGGATTGGGAAATACAATGAAAACAATAAGGTTCATTTTTGAAACTATGTATTTTTTTTCTTCATTAATTTCTACATTTTCTTTTACGGCTTATCAATAAATATCAATTATAAACAATTGATACAGTTATATTATTGTTAGTTTATGTGTATATGTCGACAATCCGAGAAGTAAAATGTTTTTTGTAGCATTTTTAAAAATCTTTATTGATGAAAGTGAACTCTAGGACTATGATATTGTGCGTTTTAAACACTGGACCCTACAGACATTTAGATTTCGTTTAAAAATTATTAGTCTATTGATTTACATTAAATGTAGTAATTTACACTGGATGAAGAAAATGCATCGGCTGCTCCAACTCGCCCACCGCTGGGCTCGCAGCTTACACGATACAAAACAATCTTACAAAACATTACAATCTTTATATTATTAACTTAAATAACTTAATACTTTTATAACTATAATAATATAATATAACCTGAGATCTTTGCAGTATATTGTGGCGCCCGAGGACGCCCCTCCTATTATATCGTGGCGCCCGAGGGCGCCCCTCCTATTGCCTCCGCACTCTCGATTATCAACTCTAATTCAGCATTTTGCATTCGTTTCTCTCATTCATAAAAAGTATAATATTTTTCTCATTTAAATTTTATACATTACAAAAGTAGTATCACAAACAAATGTACGAACTAGTACAAATACGAAAAACGTACACATATCCGACCTCGTCGGTCGCCTCTAATAAATACATTACATACATGAAAATACAAACTCTACACAACTTCAGAATAGAATCGAACTCGAAACAAAAAATAATACCTAAGACTAACTCGATCAAGGTATCGGTATCACACGCGCGGCGGCGACTGAGATCATCGCATGCGCACCAGCCGCCGCGCCAACCAACCTCACGCTCACCGGCGACGCGACAACACACCATCAGACAATACGACGAACAATGATCATACGACGACTACTGCGGCGAGGGGGCGGCGCGGGGCGCTGGGGGGGAGCGGGGGGACGCGGGGCGGTGGGGGGGAGCGGTCGAGATCGAGCGCCTGCGCCCGCGCCGCCCGCCGCTACTCTATGTATTCATATCACGCTGTGCTTTTTTTTCTCTTATCAAAATATATAATAATAATATTGATATTTTTTAAAATTAACGATACGTAGATATCGAGGAGGGCAGTCAGTCGGCTCGCTCGCATCTCGCGCTATCACAGGCTCGCTCACTCCGCCTGACTCCGGAAGAGCTTCTTCTTCTCTATCGTGAACTGGGGGCTGATGATGATAGTGCCGCTCCGCGTTAGATTTCTGTACAACAAACAACACAATCATTAGTTTCTCATATTTCAAAACTGGTTCAAACAACAAAAAATATTGACTCTTTTATTTTTTTATGAAGCAGAAGAGAAACTTACTTTAGGAATTGCGGCAACATGCTCGTCCAGTTGGTAGCGTCGTGCTCGAGATGTAAGTGGATCTCGTGCGTGGTGAGCGTGTTGGGGTCTATCTTGAAAGCTGCGAGTCTTCTACCGGCGACGTCGACGATGACGGCCGCGCCCCGGGAGCCGCAGGGCTCTCCTTCCGCCAGGACCAAGGTCTGCTTGGCCGCCCTCGCGAGGAGCTCGGCGGGCACCAGCACCTCGGCCGCGGCTAGCTCGCTGGCGCTCTTAGCGGCGCGCAGCTCCCTCTCCAGCCTCTGAGCCAGCGCCGCCTCCGTCGGCACCGGCATCGGCGCTTCCCGCCATGTTGGACCACTCCATGCTAAGACAATAGAAAGATAAATTTAAAATTTGGAAAAAAAATCAAAAATTTGGAAACTGCCTTAAACTTTCAAAACAACCTAATCGGATCAGAGTTGAATGCCCCAAAAAAAGCGGTCGTTAAAGACAAGATGTAATTGCAATTAGAACTAACTGAGAATCGAGAGTTATCGCTCAACTCCAAGGGCACGGGAGCGCATCGAGCGGAACAGCTGACGCGTCAGCTGTACGTGACGGGAAGCCGGCCGCCCGATGCAGCTCGCCGACTAGAGACTAGATGCTAGACCGGTCGGCACCTCGGCCTGACTCCGATCCTAGATCAATTAGCCCTGAGCTGGTGCGAGGCCGGTGCGCGCGCCGCCTAGCAACACCTCGGCCGGTTAGAAAGCCGCTTCCCTCTCCGCGGAATAGAAAGTGGACTCACCTTTTTCGCCATTGAATCCGACGTTAAACTGATTGGTGACCGGCAGGATCTCCATGTTCTCCAAATTATTACTTATATTGTACACTTTTAATACCGAAAAAAAGAAAGCGTTCCGTTTCGGAACTTAACTAGTTGAAAAATATCACAAGTCTCTTTTGTACTGCAGCGCGGACCGCTAGGGGTGACTAGCTCGCGAAGAGATCGTCGGGAAATCTAAAACGTCCAAAGCTCACGACCGCATCAGATCTGATCTCGTAATCTCGGGGGCTTCGTATCTCGCCCTCGGCTTATCGACCCACCCGACCCTGTCGTTCTCTGTCACGGACTGACGGAACCGGGGAAGGAGGCGCCTTTATATAACGAGGGCGCGGGCGGGGGTGCGGGGGGCGCTCCGCGGCGGTCGCGGGGGCCCCGCGCGCCAGTGTGCCCTCGCCGCGCAGAGCGCCGGTCGTGCGCGCTGCCGAGCCGAGCGCCGGCCGCGCCCCGCCCGAGACAAGAGCCGGCCGGCTTCTTTGTTCCCGTTCCACCGGTGGAACCTATCCTCAGAACCCTGTGAATCCTGTGATCCTGTCTTCCAAACCTTGAGTGATCCAACCCATTGTGCCCTCACCGCAATTCCTTTGTTCCGGTATTCTCAGAACTTACTAGAACATTTCGTGTAACAGTAGATTACTCGCTATCGGGCGACAAGTCGGCTGCTCTGACTATTTTCTGTATCATAGAGATAAGAAGTCTAGTCAATATGTTATTATTTGTATTTGTTATTTTAGAGATTTCTGAATTCTGGCTAAGTTGATAAATTATATAAAATTTTGTGTAAGTGGTTCTTATGGGTAAGTAACAAAGCTATTTTGTATTTACAAAAATTATTGTCACAGTTAAGTTGAAAATTTTGCTTGATTCTCATAATCATATTGTCCATAATCCGACGAATTTTTAAAAACTTAAAAAAAAAGTAAGTACAAAAACTGGCTTTGAAGAATATTAAAAAATAATGGTTAGTGTGTCAAAAGAACCACTCAGAAATAAAACGGCACAATTCTTACGGGAGAGACATAAACATGATCATAAATTAGTCCATCTCAGAGTTTTCAAAACAACTTGCAGAACATTCTTCAGACTTTAGAAAAGCAAACACAAAGTGATAATTCAAACAGAAATATCTAAAACAGTTTCCATACTCACTTGAAAAAACTTGGCAGTAATACAGATGGCTTCCTCGTAGATCAATCATTTACTCTGGCAGTGACTATTAATTTATTTTGAAATGAAATAGTTGAGAAAGATCTGGAAAAATACATTCGGAACTTAAAAGTGATTAATTACCAAAACTCAGAGAAAAATACGGCAAAAGAACTGATATTTCATCAGATATAGATTAACAAATGACAAAGCTTACAAAACCAAGCAATAAAACAAACTCAAGGACAAAAACACAGATTTAAAATTAAATCTGCCTAAATTATAAAATTGGAGATGAATAAATTCTACAAAAGTTAAAATACCTTGGCCACAATCTGCAAGTTAAAGCACCAATAAACTTTTTTATTGGCATAATCTAAAGAGGACGTCATTTTATGGCCAGGAAAAATGTTGCAAATTGCTTTGTTTTGTTGAGAACCAGTTCCAAAAATACGAAAGAATCCTTGAAAGCGAATCATTCAATTCGGATCGATATTACATCATCCAACCAACCTCCCCTATAGAACTACTTTCTTTGTTATTTCGGAACAAAAAAGGTAATCACTCTGAGACCCTAACACCCTTTATGGGAAACTTATTGTTAGTTCGACCTATTAAAAGCCTTTGTTTCTTTTTGGCCTACGTGATCAAAAAGGACTAAAAAGTAATTTAGTCCAGAGATTATTTAGATAAAAAAAGATAACAACTTAGGTATAATTTTTCTGCTGGAACCAACTTCATAGAATTTTTAAAATTCTGGAACAAAGTGCTAATAAGAATGACTAGTATTAATACATCTACTGATTATTTACCAAAAATTAGTAAAAACAATAAACTGATCTTAAAAAAAGAAACAAAAAAAAATCTACAGAACTGCAATGTTTCCCAGGACGCGTTAGATAGAGCAAAGTGAAAGAAGATGACGAGGAAAGCAGACCCCACCATCAGATAGGAATAATGCTTAGGAGAGAGAGAGAGATAAACTGATCTTAATATTACAGAACGAATCAGAACAAGACAATCATCCAGTTAATCCAAGCAAACGCAATATTTTATCACCTTTAGAAAGTGAAGTAGGCAAGCCATTCGAAATGGTAAACGTGCAAATCATTACAGCCGGCGTAGCAACCGAACCAATCTAAGAAACAGTAACCAATTTCTGAGCGGTAACAACCGCAAAACCACAAAAACATGTGGACAAAAAGAGAAATGAAAAAAGTGGTTGCCACGCCGAGCCGGCCGGCTCGCTGGCCTTGGTGGGCTGACTCACCGCCTCCAATCGAAAAACACGCAGCGTCAATATCGTGACGATAAATCGACATACTCGATATAAACGCGAAATTGTTCAAACACAGTTCACGGATCGTGTTGTTGTTCCATTTTATGTTTTACCGATCAAAACCTGTTCGCAAACTCTTAAAATTCTTCTTTTTTTGGTATCGATTATGAAACTGGTATGAGATTCATATTGACAGATCATTTATCAGCTCAACCAGAAGTAATTTTAAACAAGCTTAGATATCGTCATGACTTTTTGTCAGTTGTATAAGGAAGGCAAGTTCACCGTTCAAATTGTTGTAACTATCATTGCCTATCTTTTTTCCGTAATCGTGAGTAGGTATACTAAGCAGATAAATTGTTATGTGCATATGACATCTTACTAGTATTATCTCAATTGTTTTCTTAATGATATAATTATTAAACATCGCCGTCTTATTTTATTCAACATTGTATGATTGATTTATGACCCATTACCGCTTTACCGGCGATAACATTTATTCTTATAATGTTCTCTTTATGCTTTTTACTGTTTTTCATTCGCTACCATTCTGGATATTTCTTGTTTCCAGATTGAATTCCGTATTTCCATTGGAATTCAATTCAGTAAATTGTGAATAATCTATTGTTAAAGTGTAGGGGCTTAACGAAATCTCGCAAGCATCAACCTGTCCAAAAAGGTCTTTAACAAAAGAGTCCCTTATCCCTTCAATCTTCCGTCCCTTTTCTTCGCGATCTCTTTAATATCTTTCGTCCCTTTTGGAAGGCACCTAGCAACGAGTGGGTCGCATGTGACATGTCTCAACTTGTTTGTATACTTGAGGCGACCTGTCTTCAATTTGTTTCCAGCTCTTTGTGTTATTTTACGAGCAACTTTACGGGTTTCATCTGCACATTATTTATACTGTTTTATGGCTAACAATCTTACCTATCACTTATTTAAATATTTATAAAACGATATTTTTAATTAAAAAATATAAATAGATAGAAATATAATATAATAATTCAACAAAAACCAGTATTAAAACCACAAATGTATTATTTTTTGCAAAATGACTGATTTGCTTTTTAATTGGCAAATAAATTAATACAAAACCAATTTCCAAAAACAGCATAGAATACAAAAATGTTTTTCGCTTCAGTCGAATATAAATCGCGATACGTAAAAACAGAATTTCTATAATTAAAATGGCCTGTTGGTATAAATATTAATTAGACCCATAAATAATTCATAGGATTGCCTCATGCTTTATTATTTGCCTATTCTGAACCACCTAGTAGGTACCTACTGATTATGCTACCAATTTGAATTGGCCGCTTCATTGTGCAAATTCTTATGTTTCAAAGCGTTTTGTATTTGGCGTGTTGTAGCTATACAGGGTGATCAGTATTCGCCGCGCGTGCTAGTGTTGAACCAAGTTTAGGCAATGACTAATTAGCATTTTAAAGCTTTGTTTGTGTCGCCTGTACACGTGCCTGTCCATTGTTATTGCATATGACTTGTTTTATATACCCTTTAGCATAGCCTAAGTACTTATAGACAATGACATTCAGGTCGTCACAAAAAATATTGTAAATACCTATTTAATTAAAAATGAAAGCTACAAGATTTTTATAAAGGTCAAGAAAGCTTTTATGTAATAATTAAGCAGTGTGATGCTCTGTAATTTATGTAAATCAATTATAACTAAAAAAAATTAGAAAAAGTGTTTTTAAATATATTTTTGTTTTTCCGTCATTTTTATTATATAAAAATTCAGAACATCCTTGACTGTCTATTCCAATAGGTATAACTTAGTAGGTAAGTATACGGCCTATCTACTCGTGTAATATAGGTATATAGGTACAAATGTATGACCTTGTGTATCTGAACTTGTTTTGTAATGTTGATAAGAAGAATTTGCATGTACTTACAGCCTTTTTGTTGGGCTCGTGGAACAATGACTAATAGAATATAGAATTTGCTTTAAGAACCACTTAGTGTTTTCTATCGATGATTTCTTTGTAATGCTTGTAAAATTATACTTGTGATTTTTGCTGTGTTAGATTTAAGTGTTTTTTAATTTTATTGTTTTCGAATTTTTAGACATAAGTATTATAAATATAAATGTATCCGGGTATTTTTCACGTAATGTACCTTTATATTTAGACAAAGACAAACAGTACGTCATGTCATGAATTATATTTTGTTGTTACTCGGGTGACATTCACAGGGTTATGTTTATAATGTTTACCTTACACTCACAATTTTATAATTCTTAAATTTTAATTATAATTAAAAATAACAATAGGTAGAAACATAACAAAAATGAAAAACTATTAAAAAATGCAAAAACATGTAAAAAATCAAATAAACATTACCGTACGAAATATTTTGTTGTTTTTATTTATAAATCATCCTGTACTTAGGTAGAGCTGTTAATATTAACTTCTAAAACATAACATGTGCTGACTTGTTATGGATCATAAATACCTATACACTTTAGCATGGCTCAAATATCCAAAAGTAGGTTATCGAACACTAGGTTATCACAGGTTGTTCCGCCACATACAATGTTTAGTCGTGGAGATAAAAAATACATTATGATAACTTTATGTTTAGATAAAACCTATACTTGATTTAAAAGGAACATTTATTTTTATCTTAATATAGGTGTACACTAGTTACAAAAGGCTAATTGATATTTTTATCTAACCAAGTACCTACTGTTACTTATTTCTTACATTTAAATACATACATTATTTCTTATTTACTTTGCAATAAAAAATATGTTTCCATTTTAACAAAAGTTTAGTGTTGAACGAATAGCTGATAATTAAAAAGAAGCGACTACGAAAGTGCTACGAAATGCTACGAGTAATTGACTTCTACGAAAGTGCTACGCTTTGTGATATTTCTGGACGAAACTTCTTTGTTTTACTTATTACTACCTAAGTACTAAACTTTCAAGGAGTTTGAATATGAAATCTTTGAAATAATCCTTTGCAACTTCTGAGAACCATTGAAAGTCCTATTTCATAATGATATACAAATAGAATGTATATACACTCAATGTAGAGTCAGAAAAACTAAGTAAGAAAGTTAGTAGGTAGCCAACTCAGGTGAAGGAGTTTGTATGCCGCCTAAAGGCCCTTATTAAGTAAGTATTAGAAAAACTGAAAGAACTTTTATACAATAAGACCGATAAAACACAGATATCTATTCCGTTGCCCTATACAAATAACATCTGTCTATAAACACTTATATCGTGCTAAGCGGCCGGCACTCACAGCTGTAGACCAGGAGTTGTCATTGCAAACTAAGTCTTAATGTACTAGAGATATGAGTTATGATTCCGTGTTTTATGCATATAAGGGTGACATTGCCAAGGGTGAAAGGGTGCCTCAGCAAATAGGTTTTCAGTAATGAGGTATCGCTAGGTGGAGATATTAGTGCGAGGGGAATGGAGTTGAAAAGTTTGAACGCTTTATATCTATTTTAGGTGATTTATATGTTAGGGGCAATTTATGCTTACACTTCTATGGCTTTGGGTTTGGAATCGATTGTGTTTTTGATTTATTTGGAAAACAAACAGTTTTTAGGTCGATTCACACATATCAGTAAAGTCACAGTTTCGACACAGTACCGGCACAGTGCGAAATATTGTTTCATACATCCGTAGCTACCCATATTATAAAATGTGAAAGTGTGTTTTTTTTGTTTATTTTTTGTTTATTTGTTCTGTTTTCACGTCAAAACAGAGCGACGGATTGATGTGATTTTATGGGTGGAGATAGTTGGAGGGCTGGTAACATAGGCTACTTTTTATCCGGGTACCACGCGAGCGAAGCCGCGGGCAGCAGCTAGTTCTCTATGAAAGCATCCCCACTTGTCAGTGTCAGTGATGACTGATGACACAGTGCTCTCCGTGTCAGTGACGACACCGGCGATCACGGAAGCTCCGTGAACTGATGACATGTGTGAACTAAATCACTGACGCAACACTGTAGCACTGATACTAAACTGAGTGGACACTGTGTCGGAACTGTGGCTTCACTGTGTGAATCGACCTTTAAAGTCCAATTATAAATAGGCTAAAACTAACCAAAACTTTGATTGTAGTTTGTGAGATAAGAATTAAGTAGTTACAAGTTTACAACAAAAGTTTCTTGCAAAATATAGGTAGGCATGACAGAACAGCCTCCAACTACCCTTATAATTAAACTAGCTGACCCGGCGAACTTCGTAACACCCAATTTATATACCTTGACGTTTTGGGACAGAACCTTTGCGAGACCTTCCGTAGAAGAATCTACCAAAGTTTCATCATAGGCCAAGGGCGTCGCCAGGGAGCAGGGAGCGACTAAGGGTCTTACTTATGAAAGATGTTTAAAGTTGAACACTGGTTAAATAACGTCCTGTCTTTATTTGTGGATAGTGACAAATAGAACGTTGTTTAGCCAGTGTTCAACTTTAAACACCTTTCATAAGTAAGGGGCTATATCCGATCGCCGATGTTAAAAGAAGCATGTCTGCTTGAGCCCTATAATCTGAATCTGAGCAATGGTTTAGGAACAAACATTCTTTTTTTATGTTATTTATAGAGAAATCTTAATTTTACATAGAGCCGTGTTGGCCGAGGGGTATAGTACCTCGACGTTCGATTCGAAGGCCGTGGGTTCGAACCCTGACCGTGCATCAATGGATTTTTCGATTCGAAAAATGTATCTGCGCATTAACACGAGCTCTAAACGGTGAAGGAAAACATCGTGAGGGAACCCGCGGCTTAGTCAGCCCCACACGTATTGACCATGTCTTTCCTGTGGATATGGCCGGTTAAGCTGAGAGGATGGTGTAGGTGCTGGGCAAGTCTACTCCATCTGAACATTGTCCCAGGCACTACAGTGTCCGATAAGTGTAGGCAAAGATTGCCTCCTGACACTGTTTAAATCATCTAGTAGAGGTGTAAAGACCTAAGTTTTTCTTTTTTTAATTTTACATCGTTGATCGTCCGTATTTGCAGTTACATTACTTTGTGTAGGTATATTAAAATTAGTGTGACCTATTAAACTAAGGTAGGTGACTTCAAGGTGTTTGCTTATCACATTAAGTGCCAGGAAACGGCACAGGAACCTGCATTCACCTTGAACTGAATAAAGGAAGTGACGCCATTGTTACATCCTAAATAGAAGCTTTATCAAGTATTCTTTATTATATAAACGAAAAAACCTGACTGCATAAAAAATATTTTATTGATAATTTTTCCTGTGGATATGGCCGGTTCAGCTGAGAGGATGGCTTAGGTGCTGGGCAAGCCTACTCTATCTTAACAATGTCCCAGACACTACAGTGTCCCGTTAAGTGTAGGCAAGGGTTGCCTCCTGACACTGTATAATCATTTAGTAAAGATCTAAATTTTAATTTTATTTTTATAGCCTACTATCTTCCGCCCGCGGATCCGCTCGTGTGGTACCCGGATAAAAAGTCTATGTCCCTATACCCGGTCATTAGCAACATATATTTAAATTTCAGCCAAATCGGTTCGGTGTTTTCGAGTTATGAGGAACAAACATACATCCAAACATCCATCCATCCAAACTTTCACATGTAAAGTCACATGTAAAGATTGTAGATGTAGAGCGCGCCAAAGAGAACTAATACTCTCGAAAAACATGTAAGTAGATAGCATTGCCTCTTGATTCTGAAGCAGTTGGTTAAAAAACGTTCTATAAAAAAATTAAAAAAAACTCTTACTCAACTAAGGGCTGATTTTTCAATCGATAAAAAGCTTTTATCTGAGGAATAAATATGGCGTTATGACATATTTTCAATACAATATCTGTCAAATCGCATTTTTATTTCCTCAGATAAAAGTTATCTAGGTATTGAAGAATCAGCCCTAAGGAGTTTAGTTAATTTAATAGTAGGTAACTTACGGAGCCACCGCGCAACATTGGTCAAAATAGAGGTTTTCCATTTTAAATATTTCTCTAAAACCAATCGTGTTAAGATAATGAAAAACATACTAAGTACTACCAATGAACTGATCTACACTGTGAATTATTTTATTTTACGATATTTTGTGTCATTTTTTAGTAAATCACTGGAGAAACTACACAAAAATGAGCGCGGGGTTTTAACCCTGACAGGTTTACTAAATTATGAAAACAACAACTTCAATAATATATATTTCCTCTAAATTATAAATATTTTCGTAATTGTAGTTATATTCAATACAATATAGGCAAGAAAGTTGACGATAAATAAAACTAGCAGCTCGCTCGGAAATTACAGACGAGACGATTCGCTGGCTTCGCTGCCGGCCGCCTAAAATATTCAGTCGGCCGCGGCCATTGGAGTTGAGAGCACGTCGCATTGCGTAAATACTATTTGCTAAGCTGTGGCAGAGCCAGTGGTGCAGGCGGTCGCGTGAAAAGTCGGTAAGTCATATTTTCGATTAAATTGTATTACCTACAGTAGGTAGGTAAGTACGTTTTATTGGTGGAATGGCATCTTACCTTTGCGATCTGGGGACTCATAATTTTAGATTAGTAGGTATTCGAGTGTTATATCGCTGAGAAGTGAAAACACTTTTCTATACCTACCCTCATTTGGTCAGTTGGTCTTCAGAATTCGAAGTTGAATGTCGGGAAATCATTTTATGGTATTTTAATCCTTACAATAATATTTTAAAAACTCTACTATTGAGTCAATTTTTTATGTTATCTGTTATAAAAGCCTGATATTATGTTATTAATAATTTTATATTTCGTCAGGATCTTTTAGGTAAAGTAGCTTACCGACAAAATATATAGGTACTTATATAAAAAAAAAAAAAATTGAATGACGGAATAGGTTTCATTATACCTAATAGGTTCATTTGGCTAACGTTCATCTGCAAGTAAAGGCGGATACTTACAGACATTGCGTTGCGAGGCATGCGCAGTAGCGTGTCCCGAAAAAATTTTTTTTGGATTTTCGTAACGCAATACCTCTCAGAATTTGCGTAATTGATCGTAGATTCCCAAAATAATTTTTAAAACCAGATAAAACTATATCTTTAGGGCTCTACCCATCTTCAAAGTTTTGAAAAATTGTCATTTTTTTGGAAATATTTCGTTATCTATAATTTCAGCTCGTGAACTAACTATACAAAGATTTTAATTTTTTCTTCTATATATGTGGAATACATACACGATTTTTTTATTTGCATGCAATAACATGTTACCAGCGACTTTGGATTTTATAGGTTTCAACCTGCAAATACCATAGAGTTTCATCTTGTTTTGAGGACTTTGTTAACTTGACTCGCGAGTGTTTTCTTCGTAGCCAAAGCAATTTTAATGCTTTATAAGTAAAGTTGCGATTGTTATAGAGTTAAAAGCGGATATTGTGATTTTAAAATAATAAGTTTTAGGCGTACTTGTGCTTTATTGGGACCATACAAAGAACTTTACTATCGGCAGCCGCCAATTATAAAGGTCTTCATTAAATAAATTTTATTTTCTTAAAACCGAACTCAAATTGAAATATAATGGAAAGGCTCTATCCAATTCAGATATTTATGCGATTGTTTATGAAGATATCAGCTGATTTACCGAAAAATGTGGTCAATAAACTAAGAACCTTAGGATCAAAAATATCTCAATGAGATTTGTCAAGCTGTGTTAATTGTTTCCTGTAATCCATAGCTGAATAACTTAGTCACCCTGGAAAATACTTGAGATTGCTTACTTCTACTAATTTTAAGCTCAAACATTACTAAATCCTTCAGTAAAATTGCAATTTCTTGGCAACTACGTGGTTAAAGTAAACGCGCCGATTTGGTTCCTAATAAAGCATAATACTTCTTTTAAGGACGGATCCAACCATTTTTTTGAATTAATTTTGTACTCCCGATTTATAAACAAAAAGCTGAAATCTGTTGTGGATTCTATCATCGAAAGAAATGCTTTTTTCGCGCACCCAGAACATCTACAGTGTCAGTTTAATGTTTGATGATAGAGACCACTTTCGGGACCTGACATTGCGAAGAATAATAAAAGCTAGAGAAGCTAAAAGTAGCATTAAACGCAGAATATTTAAGCCACCAAAAATTTATAGAGGTTACACCAAAATGATTGCCAGGGTTGGGTGTCAGGTTATAACACCGACGGTTCTTCGGCATATTTATAACTAGTAGCGCCCTCGAGGCGTTGCCCCCGTACTGATGGTATATCGTGATGATAATGTTGATGAAAAGTAGTTTATAACCTTTCTCAAGAAGTAAGCTATCATATGCAGAAATAATTTTTCAAATTCGACTGTTAGTTTCTGAGATTAGCGCGTTCAAACAAACCAACTCTTCTGCTTTGTAAATTGGTAGAGTTAAGGTCCTTTAAATCATGAAAAAATATAAGAGCTTGGAAAATGTTGACTTTTCTTATAACACAATGTGTAGAAAGATGTGTTAAACTGTCAACAGAAGCCCCACAAAGTGTAACTGACGCTACTTCTAGAGATGGCTTGATTAGAACCAGGTTGCAATCTCGAGCTAAAATGCTAAGTTTTGGACCCAAAAATAAGTTTAAATTCTAAGTTTCTATCGTTTATTATAAACTCTATTTTGTTTATTTTGATTTAGTGTGCTTTGTTTCATTAATTTCAACAATGAAATACATTTTAAACTTGGTTTTTGTATTATTTTAGTCATACGGCTTAGGTCTGTGAAAACGTAAAATTTACAAAACTTCAAAGCGTGGTAGAGCCCTCAAGATGATACACAATTCTAATTTTTTTATCTTTTCCGTAATCTGTGTAAAATTACGCAAGTTTTGATACCTATTGCGATACTATAGCTCCATATTTTTTTTTCCCCATATATGGACGGGACAGCCTAATGCGCAGCGCACGGCGCGCATCAAGTATAAATAAATAAATAAATAAATAAATAAATATTGCTGGACATTTCACACAGCATCATGTAGTCCCAAGCTAAGCAGAGCTTGTGTTATGGCAACCACATGACTGATATACTACTTATATAGGTACATTTTTTTTTCGTAAATACATACATAATATACATAGAAAACACCCGCGACAAATATTTGCAGATCATACAAACATTTGTCCCGCGGCGGGGATCGAACCCGCAACCTCTTGCGTCACAGGCGGGCCTTCACCCACTGCGCCACAGAGGTCGTCAGAGAAGTATCATTGCCGCTGCGTTTTATTTCGCTCTCCAAAATGACAGTAATTAGCAAAACCTCATTAGTAAAATTTGTTTGAAAACGTCATGACAACGGAGTAATCTTTAGTCCTTAACCAAGGATTTTATATACTACGTAACAGGATAGTGAACTCGACTTTAATGTAAAAGGAATTTTGAACCTTATCACGACTACACACGATCTATTATAATTCAATCTTGGTTATAAGGATTGTCGGTCTTGTTAAAAGGCTTTCTTGGTAGCTTTGTCTCTTTCACACTCGTTGTTGGATTAGTAGTGTGCCCATGTCATTTAAATTTCAGGATATTCATTAAGGATAGGAATGTTTAGTTCATAAATTATGGTCACCCTTTAGAAAGAGACACACCGCCCAAGTTTTATCTCTCAAGCGAACCGCGTTTTCTGTCTCAGTCAGCATTCCAGGTACGTAGTATAGAAATTCCTTGTCCTTAACAGAGAAACAAAACGAAATAAATGACGTTTTGCTTTGGTTGATGAAAAGTTTTTTTTAGTAAAATTGGCCTACTGAGGCTCTGATGCAGCATGCGATGGTTTTATTATTTACTCGAGGCAAATTTATAGGTATAGGGACGTGCGTTGCGAGGCGTGCGCTGCGCGCTGGGCATGCCTCGCCTCGCAATGTGTATCCATCCACCTTTGCGCGATGAACACCCGAACACCAAATTGAAGTCTCTGTTAATACAATCATAATCATAAATTGCTATTTGGTAAATTAAGTTATTATTATTATTATTACAGATAATGACGCGGAGACGCAAGAGAAACAGAGGATGGTTTAGGTAAGTAGGTACCTACTTACTCATATCCTATCCTATTCTATTAAACGAGCAACATTTGTTTGTTTGTTTGTACTCACGTTCTCGAAAACGGCTCTAACGATTTCGATGAAATTTGCAGTACGGCGCGCTCAGTTCCCATGACGTACACGTTAAGGGGTAACCTTTCTTTTGATTCTGAAGTAGTTGTATAAATACATTCTAAACTACGTAAGCGAAAAAAATTCTGTGTGAGTAACGATAGACAATCTCTTAAGAGTTTACCCTACGTCAAAACTGCTCCAACTCTCACTTATGATCCCGCTTATCAATAAAAGTATTGAACCAATAATATTGAAAAAAAATATAGGTAGTAAAATTGAGGATATGCACCGGGCTCCATATCATGTGAAAACACGATTACCTACTAAAAAATTTCTAGATTGAAAAAATTCACAAACTTCCCTCTGAATTTTACTAATAAACCGCAGAAGTCAATGAATACTTTGCTTATACTAATTAAACTTTGTATATAAACTCAACTAAGTGCAATACATGCTTCTTATAATCTGAATTTAAAATAATGTTTTTATTTTCGTTGTAAGAAATTAAATTCTGAAATATTGCGTGTGAGCAGCGTCCGCCGCACGAGTTCAGTCGCGCTCCGCCATTCGAACGGGGAACCCGTGTCGCTTGCTCTCACGCATACCTACCGGTTACGTACCTAAGAAATTAAAAGTGTAGTGAAATGGGAAATGATAAGAACAAGAAAATAAAAAGACGGAATTGGAGAAAAGAAAATGCTAAAAACATGCATAAATTAATGAAGTAAGTACCTATCTACTATGAGTCACAAAACGTTTGCACCTTTCTATAATTCTGTTCTGAGTAAAAGTAAAAAAGTACCTAAGTTACTTTTTACTTATTCTGAGTAGGTAGGTATACCTAATTATGTTTTGTTGACATGAAACACGTTTATAAGTAGGTAGGTACCTAAATGAATTGGTAATTTACCTACGTAAGTATACCTACCTAGTAGGTAGTGTAGGTAGGTACCTAAGTATTTTTTTATAAATTATTATAATGGGTAGGGTAAAACACCCAGTGGTCAGCCTTTTAGTGAAAACTAAAATTTCATTCAACTGTATTTTAAATATTAGACACTATGAATAAAAACAATCGATATTATCCGAAAGGTTGTTTATTATATTTGCTTAAAAAATTAACAAACCATTGTATTTATATTATAATAATAGATAAAATCAACATTAAATAAATTATGGCACTTTTTACCAGTAGTCAGCCTCATTTCTCCACAAGTCAGCCATGTCTTACCCAGTAGTCAGCCTCTCACTTATTCTTGCATTTTGGTATATAAACTCTTTATTATATGAATTTTCATAATATTTATGGGGACAAAATATTATTTAAATGTCCCCAGCGAATTCAGTACATTTTAAATGATACCATGCAGGGTAAATTGCCATATTGAATATTTCTTCTGTCATTAATTTCTGTGTCGCTAGGGTAGTCAAATCCTTTTCACAGTTTTTGCATATTATTAAGTTTTATATTTGTTATTTTGTTAATATTTTTATGACATTAATTTATATGTATTTTATATTTTGTGTCTCTTGCTGTTATAAAACAAATGATTTTCATGCTAAAATAACCGTGCATAAATTTAACTCTAATGAAATGGCTTTAAGGTGCTATTTTGCGCAACAAGACTAAAGGCTGACTACTGAATTTGTAGACCCATTGGTCAGCCCCTGACATGCAACTACATTTGTACGCGGCTGACTACTGGTAAAATACACTAATCACCAAAAAACCAGTGGTCAGCCACTTATGGCTGAGTACTGGATCTCCCTTGAAAATTCAAAACCCAGTCGTCGGCCACCTAAATTACACCAATTAAACAAATAAAATGCATGAAATAGTTAATTTTATAACAAAATAAACATTTTATTGTCACACAGTAAAAAAATCCACCACAATTTACAGCAAAAACACGCAAAAACTTACCGAAAACTAGAACACGTTTCCTAAGAAAAAAATTGAAAATGCGACGCTTCGAGTCGTGTCTCTGGTGGCAGTGCAAATGAACGAGTGTAGCTCCTCAGCCTGATATGCTATTGGTTCGTAGGTTTGCATATTAGCCAATAAAAAGACATGGATTCGATTGAACGTTAATTTAAAGGTGTAAACCAATTTAAACACTATTTATATGGAAACAAAGTCTGTAAAGGCTGAGTACTGGTGCGGGGCTGGCCACTGGGTGGTTTACCCTACCTATGAAAGTAAATTAGATACCTATACCTGTATCGTAATCTGTACCTACTTAGATTCGAGATGGAGTATGGTAGGCTCAACTAAGGAGTTCAATTAATAGTATGTAACCTATGTAGCCACCGCTCAAAATTGGTCAAAATAGAGGTTTGCCGTTTTAAATACTCCTCTAAAACCAATCGTGTTATCATAGTGAAAAATATACTAAGTACTACTAATGAACTGATCTACACTGTGAATAATTTTATTTTACAATATTTTGTGTAGTTTTTTAGTAAATCATTGCAGAAATTAGGTACACACAAAAGAGCATGGGGTTTTATTTTAACCCTGACAGGAAACTAACTTACTCAATTGAATAAAAAAATACGAAAACAGCAACTTCAATAATTTGTCTTTCCTCTAAATTATAAATATTTTCGTAATTATAGTTATATTCAACACAATTTAGGCAAGAACGTTGAAGATAAAACTAGCAGCTCGCTCGGAAACTATAGACGAGACGTGGCTTCACTGCCGGCCGCCAAAAATATTCAGTCGGCCGCGGCCATTGGAGTCGAGAGCACGTCACATCACGTAAATACTATTTGCTAAGCTGTGGCAGAGCCAGTGACGTCACGCGTGAGCATTCTCACATTAGGTACAATAATGAGAAAAGCTGTGCAGGCGGTCGCGTGAAAAGTCGGTAAGTCATATTTTCGAATAAATCATTATTACAGTAGGTATTTTTCATTGGTGTAATACTTACAGTATTTTTTTAAACCTTTGCGATCTGGGGACTCATAATTTTAGATTAGTAGGTATTCGAGTGTTATACCGCTGAGAAGTGGAAACACTTTTCTTTACCTACCCTCATTTGGTCAGTTGGTCTTCAGAATTCGAAGTTCAATGTCGGGAAATCATTTTATGGTTATTTTAATCCCAACAATATGTAATACTTTAAAAACTCTACTACTACTCGCCTCGCCTTGCCATTGCTCGCCTAGCTGGCCGAGTGAACACGAGTGTTAACTTACATTGGTTTGCGTCGACTCGCCAAGCGTGTGGACGGTAGCACTCGCCTTGCGTTGACTCGCCTTCGCTCGCGCTGGCTTAGGCTAACCCAGCGTGTGTTTGGGGGCCTTACTAGGTTCATTTGGCTAACGTTCATCTGCAACGTAAAGGCGGATACTTACAGACATTGCGTTGCGAGGCATGCGCAGAGCACGGCGCGGCGCGCATCGCATGCTTCGCAATGTGTAGACCTTCTCATAGCGAGATATTTGCTATGCACACGTGACGTGTGAAGCTGACATTAGACGATGCTGAATTCAGTGTGCTTGTTCATTCATAAATTAGCGCTCTGTCTCGCTCTTTGGCCTAATAATTGAGTATTGTGCAGCGTATGTCGGCAAACGCTCAAAACATCAAGCGCCTCAGTGCGAGCAGCGCTTGACTTAAAGTACGCACGATGGATCCAGGCATTCGTGAAATTAGCCGTTTCAATGCGCAGTAGAAAAGGTTGTATAAAAAGCTGCACTGTGCATCGAAACTGCTAACATCACGAACGCCTAGATCCATTGTGCGTACTGTACGTGTGAACGAAGTCTAGCACTCGCTATGCTACGGATCGACCCGAGCATGCGTCAGTCGGCCCGATTCCCCTATTTTACAACGTCAACAATCCAATATCATTGCCGCTGCGTTTTGTTTCGCTCTCCAAAATGACAGTAATTTGCAAAACCTCATTGGTTTTGTTTGAAAGCTTCATCACAACAGAGTAATCTAACCTCTTTAGTTATTAGTAGATTTAGAAACAAAACGAAAAAGTTGACGTTTTTCTTTGGTTCATAATTTTTTTTAGTAAAATTGGCCTACTGAGCATCCGATGCAGCAAGCGCTGGTTTTATTTTTTACTCGAGGCAAAATATAGAGACGTGCGTTACGAGGCGTGCGCTGTGCGCTGGGCATGCCTCGCCTCGCAAATCGCAATGTCTGTATTCGCCTTTGCGCGATGAACACCCGAACACCAAATCATGAATTCTATTCGGTAAATCTAGTTATTATTATTATTATTACAGATAATGGGGAAACGCAAGGATACCTATTACGTCAGAAAGAGAAACGGAGCATGTTTTAGGTAAGTAGGTACCTACTTACTTATATTCATATCCTATTCTATCGAGCAATATTTGTTTGTTTGTACTCACGTTCTCGAAAACGGCTGTAACGATTTCGATAAAATTTGCAGTACCTACGGGGTTTTACGACTTTAACGCGCTCAGTGCCCATTAGCGTGGGTCAAAATATTTTTTTTTTCGATTTTCAACTTCTAATAGCGATAAAAAGTGGCTAAATATGGTTGAAATGAGACGTGCAAAATATGGTTGCTTTATAATAATGTTAACTGCCTCCGAATTTAATTTGAAAATTCAAAAAATCTTGAAATTGGTGTTGAATTCATGAACTGATAAAAGTACTATGCAGGTAGTTTTTGGTTACAGTTTTGCCTTGAAACATAAGATAGTATTATATATTTACTTATTAATTAACATTATTTACCATTTTCTTAGGAAAAGTGAGATTTTGAGAGTTTGCAATCTCGAGCTTTTGTCGCAAAAGTGACGTGGTACGTTTGAAGTTCGAAGATTACTTTTTAACAATGGAAATGTCTAAAAAGTGTTTTAAGCATTCTTTAATTGATGATAATAGCGATAATAAAGACAATTTACTACCAATTAACAACGGTTTTCTTAAACATTATGAAGAATTGAGGTGCCAATGGGAATTCGAAAATGACTTACAAAAAGAACCAACTTGCATTGAGATATTGCATAATTTTTATTGATTGAATTAAAAATAATAGACAAAAGGACTCATTATTATAAATTCAGATAAAAGGGTGTTACAAATGCTTAAAGTACATCATTTGAAGTCTAAAAACCTACTAAAGTCCTTGCCTAAAACTTCACCAAAACATTACAGATTTCAAGAATAGCAGGAAAGCTCTTTTCGACATTTCTAGCTGAAAAAGCATAGATTTGAATGAGGGCAGGAGGCCTGACGATCTCAATGTACCTACAAATTAACACAATTGATGAAATATCAATTCAAAAAATGATAAAAGGAACATCCATGATGCTACCACCAAAGTACAATAGAAATACTTCTTGCCTGTATTTCAATGGAGTTTTTCGTGATTTTCACCAGGTAAAATGCCTCATGCTCGTTGGTTCACACAAACAAGTTGCTTTTTTTTAATTTATTCATCCACAGAAGCTCCTTCAATAATCTGGTGATTCTAGCAACGAAAGATTTAAAAGTTTTGGTTCACTATTAAGATCCATGCTACCTGCAATGAAAGACCGCAATACATGCAAAAGATAATTGCCACATCAAGATAATAATCAATAGAATTCAAAGGAATAAAAGATTTTGTCATATTTAGACTGTATTTTGCTCATCCTGATAACTTTTGTTTTCTAAAAAAAATAGTTATAATTATGTGGTGGTAAATAAATAAAATAAATAAATAAATAAAACTTTTTGCTAGCAATGTTGTCTAATCTACAAAAAAACATTAGAAAGTTTACCGCTCGTCGAATTCTGAAAGAATGTTTCATTTCTCGCACAAAACTAAGATTTCTCAAGTTCCTGAACAATTTTAAATGCATATTCTTATGTTGATCTGATTTATTAGTGACTAAATGCTACCGAACCATCGATTCAAAGGTGCAAAATGACGAAAACTTACAAACTTTTGTTGTACAAGTTGGCGAAGGCGAACTGCCTCTGCTTCGCATGCCATGTCATTGTAAGGTGTGGAAAGAGCTATTACGACTTTGCTGGAAGCATCCAACACTTTAAACACCAAATTTGAGAGAAAAGGACTTATAATCGGTTCAGCTAAAGTCACGCAAACATATGCGTACATTTTACAGTAAAGAAGGATTACACCTTTTTATCACTATTAGAAACTGAAAAATAAATATTTTTTTTTCTCCATACAAGAGTGACCCACCCTAGTGCCCATGACGTACACGTACACGAGGGTTAACTAATGAACACATCATTGTACACCAAGAAAAATAAAACCTACTATTCTCTCTGAGCGATTTCTTCAGATTTTTTTTTTTTGCTTTAACTACTTTATAGAAATTTCCAAAATATTTAGTAAGTACTCCTCCACCGATATACCTATTATTAGAACTAGATATTTTGGAATTTTCAAAAAATCTGAAGATGGACTACCGGCCTAGAATAGCTTCCGGCATCAATTATCCTGAATCAAGTAGGTAACTAACTTTAGATATAGAACTTAACTGAACAAACATGCTCTAACTCCGTTTATTTATAATCGTTATAAATATTGTATCAAAACTATAATAAACAATTGACGTGTCAAAGTGATCAACCTACATGATCTTATTCAATAATCTTTGACTTTTGACTAATAAAAGCAAAGCACCCTTCGGAAAAGTACCAATAAGAATTTGTGATTATTAATTTGTTTACACCACTAGCGGCTACTCGTCCATTTTATGAACACAAAGCATCGCTTTAATACTATACCTACTAGCACGTTCAGTGTTACTGACGCACCTAATGAACTAGCTGTACTAGACTGATAGACTGGTCTTCTTCGATTCGCAGTGAACGCGTTTTCTCCATGAAGAAATAAATAAGGAACACCACGAGCTCTTTAATATAAGCGCTTCACAAAGTACTTTACTTTGAAACACCAGCAAAGTCGAGAACAACAACTAGTTCATGAAACTAATTGTAGTTCCAAAGGTTCCGCTCCTTACGCAAGTTCCAACAAAAGGTGCGTTTATCGCTTTTTGTTAGATTTCCAAAGTGTAGTGACCGCTCAAAGTTGGCCGTCAGAATATGCTGACCATGACCAGAGGCTGAAAGTAACTCAGAGAGCCATGGAACGGAATATGCACGGAATATCTCTACGATACAAAGTTCGCAACACCGTCATCCGAGAGCGCACCAAAGTGGTAGACGTAGGATACCGCTTTGCAAAACTCAAGTGGGCTTGGGCCGGACATGTGTGCAGACGTGGAGATGGCAGATGGACCAAATGCATTATGGAGTGGAGACCACGGCTCGGAAAGAGGAGCGCTGGCAGACCATCCGCCCGATGGTTCGACGACATAAAGCATATGCCGGGACAGACTGGACCAGGAAAACCAGCGATAGAGCATTGTGGAGGAACATTGGAGAGGCATATGCCCTGCAGTGGGCAAATATATGCTGAAGAAGAAGAAGACCAGCTGTACCATGACCTCTTAGTAAACAATTCAGTTTAGGAGCTATCCAGTTTAGGTTCCTAATCTGGATCGCAAACTATTCGTACCATGACCTGTTTTAAAAGTGACAGTTTTGACACAAAAGAGAACCAACTCAACGCGTATTAAATGGTCATGTGGTACGAAATGAGTGAACGAAACTTTATCTAACAATTCAGTTTAGGTCATGTTTAGGTTCTGGGTATCCATTCTAGTACCAACTTTTTATCAACCTCAAGCAAAACCTCAACTAAACCTCAGATTTTCGACTGTTTCCTATTCTACTAATGACAAACGACTCAGTTGTGGTAAGGTTTTAGCTAAGGTTTGAACTTTGGCAGAACAAACTTTTGAAAAGCCATTCTAGCATACGTCAAGCGAAGTTCAGTTTAGGACCTAAACTTGATCGCGAAAGCTCACGCTTTACGTTGGCCAGGAGAAGGCTTTACTATTCGTCAAAGTCCCCAGATATATTACGGACACTTTATTTCACAAACGCGCGTTCCGATCCGAAATTACTAATATTTGGGCCCATTGCAAATGATTTATCGTGTTATGGCCTCTGAGCTGTCATTATAAGGGTAGGGGGAGAGAGGGGGTGGTGAGGGGTGTACGGGAGGGGGGGTTGAACGATTAAATCACTCTGCAATCACGGCCGAGTGTTTTGTTCAGTGAAAGGGTTTCCAAATATAATGGGGTGGGATCATTTATGTTGTGTGACTACAGTTAGTTTGTACGCACTGGTTTTCATTTATGTTGTGTACATACAACCACAGTAGTTTGTTTTACGCACTGCTGGCCAATTCTACTAAATGACAACGTCAACCATTCCGCTGCGTTTGTTTCGTTCTCTTAAATGTCAGCCATTTGGTGAATAGTAGAATGGCGTTTTCAAAAATGTATTCTACCAAAGTCCAAACCTAGAATCAAAGAATCAAAGCTAAAATGTCACCACAACAGCGTTGTAGAGTTTGGACTTGTTTCTGACTACCCCTAATCTACGTGCGCTACTAATAATCGAGAATGGCATTGTTCCCGCATTTACTTCGAATCGAAACTTTCAAAAAGACTTCAAATTGTTTAGCTCATTATTTGCATGTTTTTGACACAATGCCTTTTCACAATTGAAACACTGCTATTATAGCACCTTTCACCCCATTACCCACAGAATACCACACAGTCACTACGCTGTTACTAAGCGCGGCGTAACAAAGAGCGCCACAGCACATTTTACAGTAACTACAACCCCACAGCTTAGCTGATAGTTTTTATGGGAAACCCACAGTCTACTAAACAGTTAGTATGCCAACTCCACAGCTTAGCTGACTGTTTCTATAGGATGTGCCACGGCGTAACAAACAGTTAGTATGAAGAAAACTGCGTAGCAACAGCTACTGTCGGTTTACGTGCTCGACGGACCGTGATTGCTGCGAATTGTGACGAAATTGATCAATGCGAGTTAGTATTATTACCTAATGCAACATTCAGCATGCTATGTTATGTTCAATTCAACTTATGTTGCGTTCAGTCCCGCGGAACAACATAATAGAGCAGAAGGGGTAATTTTAAAATAAATTTTTCAATGACCTATTTCAAACTTAGCACTGTATTCCTACTTAAGTAATACTTAAACAAGTCTGTGCTTGGTTGATAAGATTGTATACTTCTCAAGTAATTTGCAAAGTTTAGTCCAGTCAAAATACCCCGAAAAGTAGGGGTACCCATGCAAAAATTCCCAGAAAGCTGAAAATTGGCACGAATGTTAGGTAACAGCATTGTCAACAAACTGTGAAAAGTCCCCATCGATTACCTAGGTACTATTTTTTTTATTCAAGGTCAAAGTTGTCAAAAATTGGTTTTCATAGGCTACTTTTTATCCGGGTAGGTACCTACCACGCGAGCGAAGCCGCGGGCGGAAGCTAGTTAAAAATAAACTAAAACCATGAGTGTTAAAAATCTTTGTGTCATTTTCAATTTTCTTTTGTTTATTGGGAAGTCCTAAGTTCTTTGTTCTTTTGTTTTAATATGAATCATAATGAATCTAAGTACCTACCTATAACTACAAAGGTTTAATAAAAAAAATTCAAGCCGCATAAAAGTAATGAGGCCGATAAACTAGAACGTAAAAAACACGTTTAGGTAGACCATTTAGTTAGATGCATTTGAAGGTAAAGTGGAAGGAAAGAGAGGAAGAGGAAGACCGAGGATAGGCTACATGAGCCAAGTGAAGGAGAAGGTTGCGACGGACTTATCTATCTGAGACGTTTTTTACTCTTCAGATCGTATACAAAAATGACAGTTGATGACTGTCAATGATTAGCACCACCTCGTTCTTTCTGTTCTGTGAGCACTACTCAAACTAAGTTCTTCTTCTCTCAGTGCCTCTCCAGGTGAAGGTCGGCTGTCAGCTTCTTAAAATGCTCCTTGTCCAGCGCAAGTCTGAACAGTTGTTCCACTGTTTATCCCTCACTCCCTGATGTTACGGAGCCATGACATCTTACTTACGTCTTCCAACCCTACGCTTCCCCGGTATTTTGCACATCATAGCGACTATTTTCATTAGTTTTATTTGTTTAATATCGAAGTACAGACAAATGAAATACTTCATTTTGATTATTATTTATAGTAAATATTTAAATAAGGTAAACGAAAATATATTTCAATGTGACTAACGCCTTTAGTACACCGACGCATTCGCATGCGACAGCGAATCGACGAAAAAACTGTAAGTTGTATGGCAATGTTTCGCATGTGTTATGTCTCGCTCTATCATATAGCTAGATGAAATAGTTGCATCCTTGTCTGTATTGTTTCGCAAGCAACTGCGAAATGGCTGTTACACCGACGCAGCCGATTGGCATTAGAGTTTCGCATCGCAATGCGATGCGAACGTCGCAGTCGCATGCGAATGCGTCGGTGTACTAAAGGCGTCATAGTCGTAAACAAACTCTGTCTTTCAACAAATTGACAATTTTAATGGACAGAAATGGTTTTCGATTTCGTTTCGGAAATAATTGTCAATTACTCGTCATTCAATCTTTGGTTCAATTATGGCGGAATCGAACGAAATGCGCGCTCATACCGCTTGCCTAGCCTCCCCTTCAATTTAACAGGGCTGGCGAGCCTGGGGCCTTCTTTTTACCCGACTGTCACAGGGTTATTACAACACTGTTACGGCCCGCAGTTATGAGAGATAAGAGTCACAGTTCACGACGAATGATGAACACGATTATGAATGGACTCAGATAGAGGTGGTGCCTAAGTTTAGGAAAAGATGAAAATAAATTTAGGCTGGTGGCCTTAATTAAACTCCAGAGCCAGCCACTAGCTTATACGAACTTAAGTTTAAATGCAGATAGTTTATTATAATATTAACTGTTTATCTGTTTAAAGTTTATTGTTAGCACGCCTTTTGTTCTTTTCCTACTAACTTTTGGTTAGCAGGTAGAAAATGCCTTCGGCATTATGCTCGCCGATTGTACACTAGTTTGTAATTTTTGTGCAATAAAGAATTTTAATAATAAATAATAATAATAATAGTTACGTATGTGAAATGAGTGAGTGCTGTATCCGTCTATTACCAACCGACCAACCACGCTGTTAACGGTTGGTAATTATTTTTCTTAACCAACAAACTATCTAAGGATGAAAAGTTATGATGCATGACAATCTCATGCAGACCTAACTTAATCGGGGCAGAGGGTTGATGACGGCGGTTTCAGCGAGCACGGCGTGCTGTTTCTCACCTGAAATAATAAATATATTTTTTTTTTTTTTTTTAATAATAATATGTATTTATTTCAGTAAAGGTTACAAAGTGACAGAGTAACACTTATAACTTAAAACTTAAAATAATGCTTAATGAAATAATATCCTTATAGCATACTCTAAATATCATCATGCTCTAAACAATTTTAACAAAGATTAAAGTCACTCGGTTTAAATTTAACAGTAAAGTTCTAGGTACTTATTTTAAAGTACCTAAGTAAAGGTGAATCGAATTGGCACTGAATCAGCAGTAATTTGCATGCAGCCCGGTAGTGATCGGTTGGCCACGCCTGGCCCAGTGTTGCTATGCGAGGGGGTCGGGGACAGATGTCAATTTATTTTTATTTTTTCACGCGCCGTTTGCGCTGGGATTGGTCCGAAATGATTCAGATTTCGAATTCTTTTTTTTTATAATTGTAATAATACGTTGCGACGCAGTTATGCTGCAAATGTTATGCTGTTTTACATGTAATTTTATAAACTCTTTTGTTTAGGAGTGTGTATTTTGCATTGTATGTTCGAAATCGTTATTTATCTCAGAAACTGTGAAAGTTACCACCTATTTGGAGAAATTATACTTTGATTTGAACTTTTATCTTGGATTCTGTTTTTAAAAACATGATTGGTGAAAATTTTCTCGAAAATTTCTCTGAAGATTTTGTCGAGCGCGATTTGGTGAAACGGCTCTAATATGCTCATAAATTAAATGTTAAATAAAAGCCTATGAAAATGCTCGTCTTGGTTTTATGTAATTAACCACTAATGAAAAAGGGTAATTAAAGTGTAGAGCTAGTACATTTTAGCTGGACAATTAAACCGACATCATAATGGATAGAGCTTTTGTGAAAAATAATCAGTAAAGCTATATCAAGCTTGAAGTGATTTTTTTATAAAATGTCTGGATTCTCGACATTTATTTTATAAAAAGCACAGGTTGTTGAAATTGGCTAAAAAATTATTAAGTAAGTATAAATTTATAATTGATAAAAAAATTAGAAAAAAGCATTGACTGCTTTTTCCCCTGTCTACCCTTCCTCGTACCTACTGTATATTAGGTACTGTATAAAAGTTTAACAACACAGATGTTCATTGCATTTATGACCTTCCAAGTCATTACATTCTTCGAAAGTATCTAGGGGTAGTCACAGTCAATAAAAACCTATAGTCACACACAGTCCGTAAAATAAAAACCATATTTCAATAAATTTATATTTTTAAACCTTTTTTAAACCCATTTTTAAACCAACTTTTATATATTTTTTATTTTGGCAGATTCGGTAATATGTTATAAATTTTCTAAAGATAATAATCTAATAACTAAGTTTATATCAAAGTTGTTTCAGCAAGGCGTAATTTAATTAAATTCATCCTACATTATCATAAATACAGAATAAGTTAGTTTTACTGGGTACCAATCGCAAAGCCACAACTAGTCAGTACAATTATAGTCTGTGGCGAGCGGTCAAGGTCGCGTGGCAACCCTACCGCAGGGGTGGCGCGGCAGATGACGGGACCTTTAAAAACGGTTAAACAATGAACAAAGCTATTGACAGCCATTTTGCACGCAATGTCGATAAGGAATTTGTAGAATCGATTTTTTTGAGCGAATATATTTTTTCTTTCTATCATGACATCAGTTATGTAAGTACCTACCTACCTAATCATTTAACGAATTGATATTTTATTTAATCGTGCGTAAGTGCAAAGTTTCTAGTTAGATGTTTAATGAAAGAAAGAAACTTTTCCACTAACTTTGTCAATGAAAAATATTTGCTTATTCTGACGTTTAAATATTTAAGAAATAAGAATCACCATCTTGCAACCCTTATCCCACTAAGTGGGATCGGCACAGCATGTTAAGGGCTGCTTCCTCGAAAAACCAACATTTTCGGGATCTTTGAGATCCTACTGCCTTTTTCAAATATTAATGCTAGAACTCTTTAAGGCTGAGCGCACACTCGAAGTATATCAGCCAGATTCGGTTGTATGTATTTTTAATAATTAAACAAATAAAATGTAAAAAAAAATATTTTAAAAACAAAAACCCGACTGCGTCAAAACTAAAAAGAAAAAAACAAGCCTGCAAAGAATTACTCACAGTCGGTACCCATTCATTTTATTACCAATCAAATCTTCCCAATGTTATGGGTCCCGACTGTGAGTAATTCTTTGCAGGCTTGTTTTTTTCTTTTTAGTTTTGACGCAGTCGGGTTTTTGTTTTTAAAATATTTTTTTATTTAACACTTTTTAGTTATGATAAAGTTGATTTTAAAATACCTATTCAACGATACCCCACTTGATATAGTGTGACGATTTTGATTCTTTTAATTTTGACAATATGGCGTCTGGTTGTAGCCCTGGTGAATTTTGATTACTGTCATATCTTTAGTGACACTCCCAAGGTTGAGACAAATCGATTGACGTAAGAATCATCAAAATCGGTCCACGCGTTTGGCCTTTAGAGTGCCACATAGAAACATCCATAGCGAGAATTATTATTAATCAACTTTAAACCGTTATTTTTCCTAAACTATTACTTAAAATGAAAAATGGTAAAAGAAACCTAAAGTTGATTTTGAAATACCTATTCAACGATACCCCACTTGATATAGTGTGACGATTTTGGTTTTTTTAATTTTGACAATATGGCGTCTGGTTGTGGCACTGCTGAATTTTGTTTACTGTCATGTCTTTAGTAGCACTCCTAAGGTTGAGACGAATCGATTGACGTAAGAATTATCAAAATCGGTCCACGCGTTTGGCCCCTAGAGTGCCACATAGAAACATCCAAACAAACATATACATAGACTGATAAACACATTAGTACCCTTCCTTTGCTTTGCGCAGTCGGGTAAAAACAATTAATACCTAGTTCATGAAAATGGTTAGTAGCAGTGACAGTAACTCAAATATTGACAAAACACCGCCAAGTAAGAAGAAACTAGTGAGATACGAGCAAAAATTTATTGATTCTTGGATATCAAAAACTTGACAAATACAAATATCAAAAACATGCATAACAAAAACTGTAGAAAACTTATCAGTTTTCTACAGTTGTAATACAGTTGTAGTTTCACTAAGTTGGTTGGCAACACTGCGAGTGGCTCGAATCGAATCAGCATTCAGCCAGCAGTCCGCGCCGAACGCTTCTAGTGGGTGGGTGTATCGCTCTGCGCTTTGAAAATCGCACTGAATCGACTCGCACGCTGTCGGCTACGACGATTATAGCGTGACGTGAGGGTTTGATACTTTGGTAAGTCAATATTTTATGAACATTTTTAAGTGTCTACCTACAACAAATAATAATGTAGACAATACCTAAGTTATTGTTTTGTGATAATTTTTAAGTAAGTAGATAATTCTAAGTAACTTTTCTGTTTTTATTATTTGAACGAAGTTCTATAGCGCGGCTTGCGACAGGAGGAAACTGGCAGAAATAATCTCGAGAAAAAGCGTTCATACCTGCAACTGCCTTCACCAAAGAGAAAGAGAGAGAGAGTATGAATTTGGTCAAAAGATAAATTCAAGATGGCGGCTGCGAAACTTTTCAAATTTTTTCGTCAAGGGTGTCGTTTTCATGATTTTCAAGGCCGATAGTTACGTTAAAATGTAAATAAAAAATCAAATATTTTAACATGCGATTTCAAAATGGAAATCCCAGATGGGGGCTGGAGGCTGCGACAATTTTGTTTTCGTTTAAAATGAAACGTGAGAAAGAAATTCATTCCTGACGTTTATTTATACTTTTACTACTCATTTTGTTTTGTAGGTACCTACTTACTTATTTTGTTTACTACTCAATTTATACATACCTGGGTACCCTCTGTTTTTCAATAGTAGGTAGGCAGTAGCACAGATAATATAATACTCAGTAGGTAGCTCGCCGTTGCAAGCTTTTTAAAATATTTTTGTTCGTCTAAAATCTGAATTTCATATTTACAGATTCAAGTACCTACTACCTATGCCCGGAAAGAGCAAGAAGTATAAATATGGTGCTGTAAAGCGCAAAAAAATATTTCAAGGCCTTAAAGATTCAAAACCAGTCACGAATGATTCCAGGTCAGCAATTTCCCAATTTTGAAAATTATTTATACTTAATGAATAATAAATCATTCATTACCTATCTATAATTTGATCTAGCTAGAATAGTGGTTCTTAACCTATGGTCCGCGGACCACTGGTGGTCCCTGGAACCACTTGAAGTGGTCCGCGAAGCTATCCGAAAAAATTAAACAAGCGACAAAGGATCAAAGTTGAAAGAGAAAACTTACTGTTGGTGGTCCGCGGCAAGTCAGAAAGTTTATCAAATGGTCCCTCATCACTAAAAGGTTAAGAACCACTGCTAGAACCACAGAATAAATACGTACCTACAGAAGGCTCACTGTGCAAAAAAAAAATTAGAAATTGCTACAACCCTGAGTTGTATGTATGGGTATTATAGGTATATACGTTATCGTTCCTTGTAACAATAGGTACCTACGCTACATCCAGGCAAATGTAAAAAGAAATTCCTGAATTAAATTACCTATGTAGATATTTTTCCGGTTATTTTGAATTCAAAAAGGGGATAACGAAGGTTTCCGGAAAAAGGTTCGTTTGATCACATGCCTCCAATAGTTCCAATTTAGCACAGTTTTAAATAAATACAGGCAATTTCTAGGAAAGGCTTAAACCGTAGGCGCCTGTTGCTGTGCGCACAAAAATATCTGAGATTAAAGTAGCAATAGCAATACAACCTAGATTAAATAAACGAAATATATCATCAAGTTTAAACTCCTATACCTATGTGATTTTTTAAACCTTCCTCTAAAAAGTCCTATGGCAGAAACGCGATATAGAACTCATAACTTTTATTTTTTTTAAATGATACCTTTTCCCAAGATTTTTGCATTTTTCTTGAAACCAAGTTCAGGTACATACACAAAATAAATACTCACAGTAAGGAAATTGAGTCTTTTATTTGTTATTAAGATTAAATTTACCTGGACTGCTTATTTTTCTCATAATAAGCTAAATTAGTTTTGCGTCCTTTACTGCTGATCAATAATGGAGTCAAACGGATCCTTCGATATTCAACCTTATTCAGTCGCGCGTTGAATGCATGCGAGCTGCTCTGACAGCGTTGCTCAGCAGTACCGCGCTGGGCGCCAACAGAGAAGGACCCTCCGCGCGTTCGCTCATCGGATTTAACACTACAAACGTTATTTGTTGTCTAAATATGGGGAATAAAAGTAATCGAAATATTATTTCCAAAAGAGAAAAGAAAGGTCGATTCAAAAACTTTGCAAGAGCTATGAGAGAGGCAAAAGAGTAAGTAATTTTCATCTACCGAGGAAGATAATCGGTTTAAATTGGTATTAGCACAGAGTTAGTGCACGAATATAAACGAAATTATTACAATACAATCATATTTTATGAATAATGAAGTAAGAACTGTCATTTTTTTCTTTTGTCAACATAATAATGAACAGCCTATTAGCTTACGTAGGTAGGTGCCTGTAATTGGTTAGGGTATATTGACTAGGTACTTTAAACACATACCTACAACATTACTTACTTACTGCCAATATACCTACATAAATAAGATTTTTTGTCCATCAGATTTTGACTACCCTAGTAGCTAACATGATTTTGATGCTGACTGTACGACAATCTGTCGCTCGCTAAGACGAGCATGTGCGAGTGCGAGCGAGATGGCGAATCGATGCAAGGCGAGAGCGAAAGAGAGGCAAAGCGTTCACTCGGCGAGCCTAGGCCAGCGTGTGTTTGAGAAAAAAAATAATTTTAGGCACTTGTAATCAACTATTCAGTCAGTAGCGCTTAGACATTCGAACGGGGAACGCGTGTCGATCGCGCGCAGCCTTCAAATGGGAAACCAAGAAAATAAAACTAATAAAAAACGACGGAACAGCAGGAAACTAAGGCCCATACACATGAACTTGTTGAAGGAAGGATCTCGTCACTAACCAATATTATTTTTTAAAATGGGAAGAAAAGAATGGGAAGCCGGAGTACCTTTTCAACAAATTAAAGTGGTTCTGTGAAGGGAATAGATACAACACTAGAGCTGCTTCCAGCCTTCTTCTAGCGACACCGGTGCACGGCTCGGCAGCTTTTAAGGGTAGTTTTCGCTATGCCTCTACCAAGTGCTGGAACATTATACCACCTCCAATACAAAATTTAGACAATGTTCATTTATTCAAACGTAAATTAAAATTGTATATTTTTTCAATGCAAATAAACCAGGTTAGCATAGCAGACAAAAAAATCTTTCCCTTTTGTCTAAACTCTATCTCTCCACTAAGTACAGCCTTTGTCTCATGTATAGTCACTCAGAGCGCCTAATAACGTTCTCTATGGTTAAGTGTTATTTATACGTATTTAGATATTATTCTTCTATTTTTATGCAATAGTTTAAACAGAGTATGCAATAATTTATACTATTTTGTGTGTTAACATGTATAAGATACTAGCTAGAGCTACTTTGCCTCTTGATGTCCGTGAGGTCAACACAGGTTTCAGCAGAATACCAGCGCTGTTGCATGAAATGTGCAATAGCACAATGCTGAGCTGAAAGCCATTTCACCACCACACAGAGCTATTATTATAGGTACCTATGATTCAAATTTACATTTTTTTGTTCTAATGTTACTTTTCTTTTCATTGTGTTTACTGTATTTTTATTTTTTTGAAGTATGTACCTTTTTATTACCTATATGGTGGTGAATAAATGCGTTCTATCTATCTATCTATCTATCTATCTAAAATAAATACCTACTGGACAGTGTTTTTTTTTATTTAACACCGCAACAAAAACCCGCAAAAATGACGCCGCTGCGTGTTCATGGCAATTCAAAACCTGTTCTGATTTCTATTTATGTACTCATACATACAATTGGTCGACCTCTGTGGCGCAGTGGAGAAGGCCCGCAGGTTGCGGGTTCGATTCTCCACGCAAGGCAATGTTTGTATGATCTGCAAATATTTGTCTCGGGTCTGGGTGTTTTTCTATGTATGATCAGTAGTATTTACAAAAAAAAAGTATCGGTAATTTAGTTCCCAAAACACAACTTTGGGGCTAGATCAGTAATTCCCAAACTTTTTTTCTCATGGACCCCTTTCAAACTTTTACTGGTTTTGGTGGACCCCCTGCTGCGCTACCTTCCAAAAAACTTGTGCACTCCCATTTTTGTTTCTCTCCAACGTGGACCCCTTTCGAGTCTCCCGTGGACCCCTGGGGGTACACCTGGACCACTTTGGGAATCACTGGGCTAGATGATGCTGTGTCCAGCATTATTTATTTATTTAATCCTAATATTTTAATTGCTTTTTGGTTCCCACGATAGCTTTTTCTGTTTTTGATATTTCAAGTTACTTAGCTAACCACGTGTTATTCTTTATGGCCTCTATTAATAAACTCCGCTCAACTTGTGTCTAAGTTGCACCACGGATTTAACTATTGCCATCCTTATTTGTCACTGTCTAACAAAAAAGGATGGCAATAGTTAATCCGTGGTGTAACTTTGACAGAAGTCGAGCGGAGTTTATTAATAGAGGCCTATGTGTTTTGCTTACACTGATAATAAATCTGTGGTTGTTTATTAGATACTTCCTGCCTTTTGTCCATGTAAGAATTTTTTTACTAAACTAAAACTTACTTTATCTTTTCAGAAGACGCGGAAGAGCACCAAGAGAATCAGGGGGCCATCACGAAATTGAAATTACTATGTGAGTACCTTATATGTGTTTTATAAAACAAAAAATGGTTGTCTCTAAAGTCGGTTTACGGACGTTAGTCTTAAGAAAACATCGATGAACGATCGTGCCTCTCTATCGCTTGTTGCGCGTTCTCATTTGCACGTTCGGCTCGGGCGGAACGTGACACTTTTTCGTGCGTGCAGCCGGCGTTCATCGATAAGACGTTAACACGTCAAAAAATATGTTTTAGATAGCTTCCGCTTGCGGCTTCGCTTGCGTGGTTCCAAAATTTTAAATAGATATCATTACCAGGATAAGATCTACTTTCTTTAATTCGATATCAAGTTAACAGTCATGATATTGTTCAAATGTCAAAAATCGGTTGTGTTGCAAACAACACAATTCAGCACATCTTCTTGTAAAACTAGTAGGCCTAAAAAGGTCGTTATAGCAGAATCATAAATTATTCATACCAAGATTCTCGTATAAGAAATCACTGCCCCGCTGTTTTACAATTTCCGAAACAAAAAACTTAAGTAGATAAGTACCTATTCATTTTTTTAATTATGTTGGTGGCACAAATAAATTAATTAATTATTGATGCCGGGGTTCGAACTCACGATCTTCAGATCACAAGTCGAGGTGCTATCCCACTCGATACAGTACCACAGAACAGATAATGATAGGTCCTACTACACCAGTGGTTCCTAACCTTTACAACCTTGTTACCCCTATGACAATGTCAATGTCAATGAAACTTTTACCCCCGTTTCACTTTCAAACCCTCCACTAACCTCGTCTCCTTTATAATAACTATGTAAGTATTTCATCTTAAAATTCCTACTTTTGATTACGAGTAGGTAGCGGAGTAGGTATTTCAGCGACAGCACAATGTTTTCGAGTGTTTATTTGTTAGGTTACTAAATACTTATTTCGTTTCGTTCTGGTACTAGTATTATGTGCTATTACCCCCCCAAAAAAAGCTATTTTACCCCCGGTGTAATTACCCCAGGTTCGGAACCAATGTACTACACGGTACTGTACCTACTCAGGACATTACGGTTCTGTCAAGACATTAAGTGGCTTGGCTTCAGTGGGCGTGTTTGTTTGTTCGTAATTTTAGAGTGTTACCGTCAACTTGCACGTTAATAACACACGCTGTGGGAACCTGCTTGGTACCTACCGAGTGAAACACTGTGGTTTTGTAGTTTAGAAACTTGATAAAATCTTTTACCTTTATTAACGACTAGTGAACGCCCGCGGCTTCGCCCGCGTGGATTACTATTATTTTTATTTTATTTTTATCCCATGGGAACCATTACATTTTCCGGGATAAAAATTTGCCTTTGTATTATTCTAGATTTCTAGAACCTAAACTATCTACATTCCAAATTTTATCAAAATCGGTTTAGTAGTTATGGAGATACGTGGTAACAAACATTCACACACACACACACACACTAGTAAATTTACCGCAACTAAAGTTTCGTAAGTCACTGTACATTGATATTATAGGAAAATGAACAAGTAGGTACCTACCTAATAGGAAAAGACGTAGGTATCACCGAATATCAACACTATCAACGGTTTTTGGGTACTATTTCATGAACCAGGAACCGCGACAGTAGACAATAGACAGGGTACGAAATTAAAGATAAATAATTGATCTCTAAAAATAGCGAATAAAATCTTGGCAGTTCCATACAAAATTTTCCCATAAAACCGTTTTTACCATCGCAAGAATCGCTGAAAATACCCAAAAATGGGTATGGCCTGATTAGGTACATAAATAGCCAATTCCGCTGCGTATTTTAACAAAATAATAATACAAAATTATAGCTTTAATAGTCCTCTTTACGTCTAGCTTATTATTTTATTGCCAAATAAATTACTTTTTCATTTATGAAAAAGAATAGGCGGCAGAAAACACTATAATTTCTACATACATTTTTCAAAGGAAAAGGTGATCGATTACGTTTCGTCTACATTCTGCGCTCAGACGCGGTCATGGAAGCACGGGTGTATCGCATTTTTGCGAATTTATTTAAAACATAGTGTGAGTGAATAAAATTGATACTTTTCTGGACCGAAAATAAAAGTAAGTGTCTGTCTATACTTACTGGGCCTTACTTATGAAAGATGTTTATAGTGAAACACTGTTTAAACAACGTCCTGTCTTTATTTGTGGATAGTGACAAACAGAGACAGGACGTTGTTCAACCAGTGTTCAACTTTAAACATCTTTCATAAGTAAGGGGGACTATGTAGGTACCTTACTATAAGTACAGTACCTATAGTGTAAGTGATAGGTACTAAGGTAGTAGGTACTTACCAGAATTAGATCTGAAAAAGTACCTACCTACCTGTGTGGTAGGTAGCTTACTAAGATTAATTAGGTATCTAAGGTAGCTTATTACAATCATCATCAACACCATGACTCCCATTAAAGATGTTACTTAGTACATACTAGGTACCTACTAATGAAAATCAATATCCATATTTATCGAGGTTTTTCAGGGTGGTGATTACGAATGTGACACTCATTTTGGAATTAAAGATGGCGGATGTCACTGTTTTATCAATACGCATATCACATTTGGGGTTTTTGAGGGTGGTGATTAGAAGGGAAGGGGTTATTATAGATGAGATGAAAGGTAAGTATTTTTAAGTAGGTATATTATTTTTATTATAGATGCCACGAATGCGGAAATTTGGACAAAGAAAAAGACCGACAAAAGGAGGAAATAAAATTTTGTAAGTATTATACTTATACATACTTAGGTACCTACCTATTCTTGGAGATTATTATTTCTTGAATCAGATGTAAATGTATGTTTGTGAACAGAGAGAGCCGCCAAGAAGTTTCCATGCACGATGATGAGCAGTATGAAATTTCAATTGTAACTCCTTTTTAACCTACTTCAAAAAAGAAGGAGGTTCGCAATTCGTCGGAATCTCTTTTTGTTTTTTGGTGTTTTTTTTTGTGTGTTCACCGATTACTCGAAGACGTCTGGACCGATTTGGAAAATTAGAAATTTTTGTTTGAAAGGGTGCCACAAAAATTTGGTGAGGATCTGTCGAGGATCTTCGGAGTTATGAACGGAAATGCACCTCGAGAGTGCAGAAAATTGCTCGGCGGAGCTAAAAAGGCCGTTATAGCGGAAACACAATGGAAATTGCAATATAATGCCGTTCAGCGGGGTTAAAAAGGTCGTTATAGTAGAATCACAACAGGAATTGAACTATACGCCGTCTCTTTTCATAGACTGAGAGTGACAAGAACGGCATAATATTGCAATTCCTATTCTGATTCTGCTATAGCGGCCTTTTTAGCACCGTTGAGCAATTTTCTGCACTCTCGAGGTGCATTTCCTAACTCCGAAGATCCTCGACAGATCCTCAACAAATTTTTATTTTTATTTTTTATTTTATTTTATTTAAGGTAAAACAACAGCGTTACAGGAAATGTTGACTTAACTAATATACTTTAAGAATAAGGCCAAATGAGTTTTACACAGATAGGTAACAATTTAAGAATCGGATACAATGGTGCTAGGTGTGCTGAAGAATGTGAAAAAAAATAAAAATAAATAAGTAAAACTATAAGTAAGTACCTTTAAATCTAATAAATGATGTAATTTAACATTAAGAAAATCAAAGTAGGTACCTAATAAATTCCAGGTATACACGGACCTTTCCTAATACATATAAATGTGAGTTTGAGCAGGTATGTTTGGGGGGGGGGGGGGAAGGGTGGGTGTGTGGTGTGTGTGTGGTGTGTGTGGTGTGTGTGTGAGTGGGTTAACCTGATTCTTCCAGTCTCAAAGGAGTCAGGTTATCGCAGGATAACCCAAAGTGTGGTGTGTTGTGAACGTGTAATTGTTTATTTATTCAGTAAATGTTCAGAATTAATAGTCCTGATTTTTTGTTTTAGGGTCGATTTAGAACAATTAAATAAGTCTAGATCACTATAGTATTTGTTATAAGTAGTTGGAGCACGACACAAGACTGAGTTTTGGGCGTAGTTAGTATATACATGGGGAATATTTAGTAATGGAGTATGTCTTGTGCGACGGTTTGGAACGCGGAAATGTATATTAGCCAATAGTTCGCTGCTGTCGATAGCACCGTTTAATATATCATGAAGGAGTATAATGTCGTATTGACGACGTCTAAATTCAAGAGTATCTATCTTATAAAAACTGCATGCTTCTTGATATGTATCAAATAACTTATAGTCCTTGAAACATAAGTAATTTATAAATTTCTTTTGAATGGATTCTAATCTGTTAATGTGAACTACATAACATGGGGACCAAATACTGCAGGCGTATTCCAAAATGCTTCTGACATAAGCAAAATATAGTACTTTGATGCAGTCTAAATTTTTAAAATGGCTAGTCACTCGTTTAATGAATCCTAACTGTTTATAGGCTTTGTTAGCTATAATGTCTATGTGCTCAGAAAGTACCATTTTAGAGTCGAGTTTTACACCTAGATCTCTTATTGATTGCACTTTTAGGATACAATTGTTATTTATACTGTAACTAAATTCAATTGGCTTGAGTTTTCTAGTAAAAGTGACTTGTTGACATTTGGCTGCATTAACAGTTATTCTATTTTGAGCATAATAGTTTGAGAGGTTGTTTAGATCTTCTTGTATTTTGACGCATGTGTCAAGGCTATTAGTTTTTAAGAAAACTTTTTTGTCATCAGCGAACATTAGGTATCGTGATTGCTTTATGCATGAGCCAATATCAAATAGATAGGCGTTGTAGAGCAATGGGCCTAGAATTGAACCCTGGGGAACACCAGAGGATATGACCGTGTATTCACTACGTGAACTACCAATGACAACAGCCTGTCGTCGATTTGAAATATAGGAACTTACCCATCTATGCAAATCTCCTTTTATGCCTTGGGCTTGGAGCTTATGGAGCAAAATAATATGGTCAACTCTATCAAAGGCTTTTTCAAAGTCTGTATATATGACATCGACTTGCATTCCGTCATCCATGCTAAGCAGTAGGTAATTAGTAAAAGTAGCTAGGTTAGATGTAGTAGATCGCTTATTCATGAAGCCGTGTTGTTCGCTAGGTATAGACTTAAATATGATTGGGGCAATGTTGCTATAAACTATCTTTTCAAAGATTTTACTAAAGGTATTTAAAATTGAGATGGGACGATAATGTTCGATTTTGCTACGAGATCCACTTTTATGAACAGGAACGATACGGGCCTCCTTCCATACAGCAGGGAATGCTCTATATTTGTTGACTGAGAGTGAGAAAATTTTACTTAGAGGAACTACAAGTTTATGGGCGCATTTATAGATAAATACTGGGGGTATGCCATCGGTGCCAGGTCCCTTGTTGATGTCAAGACCTTTAATTATTTTTAAGACAGACGATTCGGTTAGACTCAGATTTTGAATCATATCGTCCGATTCTTGATATGTTATAAGATGATTCTCGTATGAGGTAGCTGGTTTTTGGAATACACTTTCAAAAAACTTATTAAATCCTGAGCATATTTCATTTTCAGTTTTATACGTCTCATTTCCTAGTTTCATTGTATTGGGATAGTTAGAACTGCTACTACGTAAATTTTTTAGATATGTCCATAACTGCTTGGGGTCTTTTTTGATAAATAATTGCATACGTTCAATAAAGGAGTCTTTACATTTTTTTTGTACAAGTTTTTGACGTGACCTCAGAAGAGTGAATTCATCGTAATCTCTAGGGTTTTTAAAAGATTTCCAGCGGCTATGTGCTTGTAGTTTGTCCTGGATTATATGTATTAAGGATTTAGAGTACCAATTAGGATATGAGTTACTCACGTTTCTAGTTACTTGTGGTACATATTGATCTATTGCATTTTGTAAATGCTCATAAAAACTGTTTACCACAATATCAATGGAATCACCAACTAGTACAGATTGCCAGTCAATACTATCTAAGAAACTGTTTATTCTTTCATAGTCCGCACGGTAAAAATTGTACTTAGAAATTTTATTTCTACGCAAGTTAGGGATGACTAAGTCAGATGCGTCAAGCGAGAAAGTATTGTGTGGTTTATCTTCTTTTACAAAAAAGAAGTCCGATTTATGGACGTCAATATTAATATTACTAAAAACTAAATCAAGAACATTACCACTCGGGTTTTGTAAGTAACAAGATTGAGATAAGCCAGCCGCACTACACATGTCTAGAAAGTTAGTAGCTGTTTATGGCACCAATACACCATAATTTTCATTTATGGTGTACCTACCTCCAAAGTTTTACGATTTCCTAGTGTACCTTGAACACAAAAAGGTTGCGGAACACAGTGATAAGATAAAGCACTATAATCTTTGAGTCACTGGTTGCACCACAGAGTGGTGTTGCTAGGCAGAAAGTTAACGTCACGAGTCGACAGCGCCTACCGTCACCGATCGTACGATAGAAAGCAAGATACTGGTATTCGTCACAGAATTCGAGATTGACTCACTGCCATGTTTCATTCTGTATCATCTGTTGCTATGCAAAAAACTAATTGTGAAATGAAAACCCACTTTTACGGGAAAATCCGTTTGGTAATTTTGCGATGTTAGTAATTAATAAAAAAATGACCAGTCGCATCAATTGATGCCCCGCGACGTGAACTAAGTCTGCGTTTTAATTTCTATTTTTGCATGCTGAGAAGCAGACTCAAGGCTGTACCTACATATTTCCTACCTGTCATCTGTTTTTACCTTTGATTCGTAATAAATATATGATTGATTGATTGATTGACCCACCTCGCCCATTGGTCCAAAACCATATTGCTCCATATTGGCCCATATTAGTCGCCCAACAATCCTATGTCCCTTTCTCGGCCACCATTCAGTGGATTTGCTCCAAAACCCTACATTCTAAGCTTTAATAATTTCAGCTATGAGTCATAACTTTCATAAACAGTTGATAGGTATTATAGAACGGCTAGGGGCAAATAATAAGCAGTATAGCAGAGCCGAGTCACGTATGCCAGGAAAATTGCAGCGGCGAAGCAATTACAGTAACCGGTTACAATTCGCATTGAAATCGAAGAATACTGAGGAAAATTACAAGACCCATTTACTTACATTTGTATGTTCTAGAAATAAGTTTAAATTAGGCTGTACTTTTATACCTAGCTTTACAATTTTTTATTATTTTTTCTTTTTAAAACAAGTTGGATTCAATTTAAAATTGGGCTCGATGCATACAAGATTTTTTACATCGGCCCCTGAAAAGGTACCTATGTGAGCTAATTCGGTTGATTTTTTTATATTTACTAAATAGTTTGTAATTATTGCAAATAATATTTTTTCATTATTTCTAAATTCAAATAAAATCAAGCCTGGAAAAAATAAAATGGAAAAAAATGTTAGTAATTAATGAAAAAAATGTAAGTAAGTAATTGTAGTACCTACCTATAATGGAAAAAAAGTTGATGATACAAGTGGCTAAATTAAAAATTTAAAAAAAAACCGACTTCAATACAAACTGTTATTGGGTAAGGCTAAGGATGAGCTGAATAAAATGAGCCCAAACATGGATGTTCCACTGTTATTCACTGAGAAGTTCCATTGAACAGGTCCTGACTCCATCATCAGATCAGCTAGCTGTCACCATATTATTACATTGCAGTCGGAACTTAACCGACATGCTGAGTTCCAAGTTTCAACTCTATCAGACTATTTACTGAGGAGTTCTGTTGAACAGCTCCTGACTCCATCCTCAGATCAGCTCGTTGTGACTATATTATTACATTGTAGTTGTAACTTGACAGACGTGCCGAGTTTCAACTCAATCGACCTATTTACTGAGGAGTTCTATTGAACAGCTCCTGACTCCATCATCAGATCCTGACCTGATGACCAAAAGGACCAATTGGAAAGTGTACCCTTTCAAACGAAAAAAGATTTTTTGAAATCGGTCGAGGCGTCTTCGAGTAATCGGTGAACATACATAAAAAAAAAAGATTCCGACGAACTGAGAACCTCCTCCTTTTTTCGAAGTCGGTTAAAAACTATAGGTGATTAAAAAATTCTTATGACGATTTTAAATAATTTCTACTTAGATACAAAGTAACATACAATCTTTATAAAATTACAAGTTAAATCAAATTGCCACTGACGTGTAATTGTTAACAGTTAAACGTCCAGCAATTAACCGGTAGATAAGCTGCGCCCATTACGCTAATGCGGCCTACGTGACCGGTCTGCAGCCTTCTAGAGTTATCTATTGAGGCCTAGGAGGACTTATAGTCTTACCCCGGCTCGACACGTTGGGGCCAACGTTGGTCCCAAGTCCCAATGCCACTCGCCAAAGTGTGGATCTAGCAAAATCAGCCCCCAACGTTGGCCCCAACGTTGGCGCCAAGCTATTTTGTCAGCTCCACACGTTGGCGAGAGGCATTGGGACCAACGTTGGCCCCAACGTGTGGAGCCGGGGTTAATAGAAGCCACCGGAGTCCTAAACTCAAAGATGTTCTTCTGTTGTCTCATTTGTGAAAGGGACGCGCTGTAGACGCTCCAAATCTTTACGAGAAAAAAAAACCAGTTTATTTTTCGTAATTTAGATTTTTAGATTTAAAAAAAATAACAAGGTAAAAGAAAAAATACTAAAAATATGAGTAAAAAAATAATAAAAATATTATTCAATAATTGTATCTGAATTAAAAATGAAAAATGGCATTACTAACAATGAAGTATTGAACTCAATTCTTACAAAGTACGTGTTTTATCACACACAAGGGTCTAGTTACGTAGGTAGGTACGTGATTGTTATCACATCCTAGATACACGTATTCATTACCTAGGTACACACTAATGGTAGTCATTTGGTGCGTTGTGTGACACACAAAAGTACTACCGCTTGGCAACAGATTATGGAAACGTCACAGATAAAAATAACCACTGCGGGGTTAAAAAGGCCGGCTATAGCAAAATCACAATGGGAATTGAATTGCCGTCTCTATTCATAGACTGAGAGACTCTTAGTCTCGTTCTTGTCACTCTCAGTGAGAGTGACAAGAACGGCATATCGCACCCCTAGATGAGAACCCCGGTAACTCAAAATTGAGAAATAGAAAGAAATACATAGATTCAAATAGTGTGTTGCGTTTTCGAATTCCTCAACTGAACATAGGTAAGTATACGGTAATTCAAATGAGTTAATTGAACAAGCTTGAAAAATTGTTATCTTCATGAATGTAATATTACATTTTTCATAGTCTGTCATAGATTTCTAAATCAGTTTTTTGTCATTTCTGAAAAAAAAAATTCGAGTTAGCTGAGTATTCATCTAGGGGTGCGATATTATAATATTTCAATTCTTGTGATTCTGCTATAGCAGCCATTTTAGCCCCGCTGATCAAAAGATAAAATAAATTGTAGATAGTACTTGAAAGAAAGCCTAAGTAGGTACTTAAGTATTTTATATTAAGTTAGGAGGAAGTGTATTTATCATGCACGGAAATACAGATAAATATAATTTACTACAAAATATTATCAAGGTAACGTCATTGTTATGTAAATTGGGAAAAGTTTTATCATTTCCTATAAAATGTATCGGATCCTTATCCGCTATGCTTCATGTTTTTTCGAAGAAAGTTGTTCAGTAAATGTACAATCTATAAAATAATCATTGCTTCGTTCTTGATGGTGCGTTGCGTAGGTACTCTGTACGTTATGTGCGGTCACAATTTGGATGGGTGACCGCAACTGGCATTAAGGGAGTGGACACACTGGATTTTTGCAGCGCGTTTGTATCGATACAAACGCGGATACGCGCTGCAGAAAACGCAATGTGTCCACTCCCTAACAGCTGAGCGCTTTCGTTCGTTAAATTGTCAGTACTGGCTTAAGTCATTAAGCCATGACGAAGGCCTTTAGGCGGCCTAGAAACTCCGTCACCAGAGTTGGCCTCTAGCTTATAAGAACGTACTTTTTATTTTAATTAGAAAATTCATGATTGAAGAATTCTTTCCTTACCCAAAAAAAAGTCTAAGAATACTAGTCATTTTGCCAAATAAATTAAAAAGACAACCAAAGTCAATAAGTTATCATTACTTGGGTCAGCTGTAAGTCATAATAATTTCATCTCATTATTTCAAAATTGATAATCACAGGAAATCTATAAACAACATCATAAAAAACCAGCTAAAAGTAGGTAACGGATTTTAATAAAAGTAATAAAACTTAAAATTATCATATCGATTAGAACTGACCGGTTTCTTGTACTAACTAACTACTAATATAGAAATGAGGACGTTTGTGTGTCGGTCAAGCACTTTGTTTTGGATGTATCGATAAGGATGAAAACGGAGCACTGATAGCTCTAAACCTACTGACATAGAATGATAAAAAGTCCATTATTTTTCAAATCCGTCCTTTAATAACTAAATAATTGCATAATACACAATTTTTAAGCAATATAAAAGGAGGAGGTTCTCAATTCGTCGGAATCTTTTTTTGTGCTTTTTTTTATGTCTGTTCACCGCTTACGATCACTCTTCTCGAAGACGTCTGGACTGATTTGAAAAATTATTTTTTCGTTTTAAAGAGTATAGTTTCCAATTGGATCGAGGATCTTCGGAGTTATGAACAGAAATGCACCTCAAGAGTGCAGACAATTTCTCGGCTATAACATTGAAGTCGGTTTTTTTTTAATTTTTAATTCAGCCACTTGTTGTTAGGTTAAAGTACGTAACTTATTCCCCCAGTACTTTAATACCTTAGTACCTTAATCTGAAAAACCAAAAAAAAAATGTATAAAGTCAAGTGTAGGTAGCTATTCTTCGTAAAATCACCAGTATTTACCACTATTCTATGCCACTACATCAAACGAAATTGGCGAGTGGAACCGCGTGAAACTCCTCCAACACGAGAGGTAACTGGCACCGACGAGTGAGTCACCATCTTACCCAATAACGGATTCGGTTGCTACCGCGATACTTTGGCTATTTCAGCTTTTCAACACGGATGATTTCTACGTCACATGTTACGTTTACTGACTCATATTCACATGTAACACACAATAAAATACATGAATTATTAAAGACCTTAGCAATAACTTTAATACAAGAGGAGTTTTTCGACGATTCTGAAATAAGTGCTATTTTGACTTAGTGCAGTGTTGATCTGGGTGTGCGATATAGCTATATTACTATAGTTATGGTTATAGTTATTACTTGATTTCCCTAATTTTGACTATCATCCAAGTAAAGACCAGCGGGGCTAATAAGGCCGCTATAGCAGAATCACAAATCACAATAGGAATTGAACTTATGTCGTCTCTTTTCATAGACTGAGAGTGACAAGAACGGCATAATATTGCAATTCCTATTGTGATTCTGCAATGGGGTCCTATTTAGCCCCGCAGGTTCCACGGTTTTACCATTTATTGTGGTAGAAAAGATTTTTAAATTTACTAAGGTAGCAGAGAAGCATATACGGCCCACCTGCTGGTAAGTGGTTACCGTAGCCTATGGACGCCTGCGACACCAGAGGAGGCACACTCGCGCTGCTGACCCTAACGCCCTTTTTGAAGAATCTAGTGTATGAGGCGAGTGTGAAAGGAACAGCTGGAAGGGGAAGACCTAGTAGGCGAACATACCTGGATCAGATTGGTGACATTTTAGAGAAAGGCCAGGTCAAAAGTACCCTAAACCGGCGAGCTTGTATGAAAAATGTGATGAGAGTGAATGAGGCGAAAGAGGTGTGTCAGGATCGTAGCAAGTGGAAGTCCGTGGTCTCTGCCTACCCCTGTGGGAAAGAGGCGTGATTTATGTATGTAGGTATGTATGTTTGATAAGCTATGTTAGTGTCTCCACTAATGATAGTGTCTGAAGATCCTAGTGGATATCTACGAATCTAAGTATTTCATACTGACGTTTTCTTTGAATTCAGTTCATAAAATCTGTAATTTTCCACTCCAAGTTTTCAGTTGTCGCAATACTGCGGATGTTTTGTAAACTGTGGCCGCCATTGTGCGGCGCTGTTGCTACGCCCGCCGCCCGTCAGATAACGATTCAGAGTTTTGCAATGGAAATTCTAGTTTTTTCAACAATTCATTCCTTGATCTTGAGAAAAGTGACTAGTAGGGAATGATCTGTAAGATATTCCTCTGTTTCACAAAAACAACAGAAGTTCTTCTAGCTGCTCTTAACTCAACTCAACGATTCTCAGTGTTTCTCTGCTATATTATGTATGTATTATACATATAAATCTTCCTCTTGAATCATTCTATCTATTAAAAAAAACCGCATCAAAATCCGTTGCGTAGTTTTAAAGATCTCATCACATAAGGACAGACAGCGGGAAGCGACTTTGTTTTATACTACTAATGTACTAATGTAGTCAAATGTACCTACTCGTACCTAGTGTATCTGCATGTGGTTTTATTATAGTGCTAATTCGACAATGTCCAATCCACGAAACGGTGTCTATTTCCACACAAATTACTTTTTTGGATCAAAATTAGGTCCCTAAATAACTGTCTTTATTCGTTTATGCAAAACGTTGTATTTTGATTGGAAACTAAGAACTTCTAAAAATATAATTCTCATTCGAAATTCAACACATTTACACACAAATAAGTGTCGAGTTTCGTCACCTAAGCGAATTATTTATGGAGTTTTGGACCAAATGAAATAGCACTCCAACTTCTTAAATAAAAGATGTGGGTTTGAATCCCGAATAAACATCAATGGATTTTTCAGTTCGAAGTGACAAGAACATACTGGCGGGGCTAAAATGGCCGCTATAGCAAAATAATATACGAAAATTAAAAAAAAACTTATTTTGATTCTGCTATAGCGGCCATTTTAGCCCCGCTGCTGATAGGGATAAAATAATTAGATACTTACTAAGTTTTAAATATAACAAAATATATGTTAAAAATTAACAAGATGACAAACGCATTTTTAGAGATGGTTGTGCCGATCATTTTGAATGCCTGATAGATAATAATCTGAAAGATTGTCCACAATTCCACATGCCATATGAATACAGATAAAATTCTAGTTAGTTTTTTTATCACATAGTAAATGTATTTTATAAGAAGTCCATGTATGTGGGCACATTATGGTCTGTGGACTAGACCAGACGAGACTAGAAAGCGTGCCCTGTCAAACTAGTTTTTTGACCATAATTTGTCTGCTTCGATCTAGAAAATGGAAAGTAGATGTCTAGCACCTTGGATCACAAGATCCACAAGCCCGTATTCGGAAACTGCTTTCAACTTTGAATCGTTTCTCAGGCGATGTATTTACTATTATGCCACATGTTTTGTCTTCGATGATGATGATGATAGAGCACAAATTAGTCCGGTCTAATTCACTCACTGACATTTACATTCGTTTAAATTAAATCATAACAGGGAATAAAATATCGTAACTTTTTCAGAGAATAAAAAATTAACGAAACCTCTTTTAAAACAGAGATTTCCATTTTACGGGCAAACTAGACCGATTTAAGCCTCGAAATTTTCTTAGTAGATTAGTCCTAAGTACACACTACAATACACTAGTTGGATTTTTTAAAATTAACTGTAGTTTTTAATTTAAACGGAAAAGAAACCGTTAGTTTATGACCTTATGGTATGAGCTAGCGCACGCGCGGATTTGTATGTACGATCAGTCGGTCTCCCTCCCTCCCCTGAGGGGTGGGGAGGGGAGTCACTCAGCCAGCTCAGCTCAGTCCGCTGCCGACCATTGTCAGCGGAGGGTCTGCACAAGTCGAGCTACCACGCGCCAACGATCGCTGTGCTAAATACCGTGCGATATTTTATAATTAAAATGGGGAAAAAAGCTGTCCGAGTTTCTAAAAGGAAAATGAAAGCTTTGTTCGTTGAGAGATGTAGGAATATGACTAACATAAGGTGAGTGACCGTCACATTTTTGTACGTCTACAGTTCTAATAGAATAATGATGTTTAAATTAGTAGATTCGGTCATCAATTCATCATAATCCGTTTTTCCCTATCTACCTGTGCCCTCGATAAATAAATTGTGTGGAGAATAAGTAATGCCGACATTTCACCATGCTGAATTCAGTGCACTAACTGCTTGGCTTACTTACTTACGAGGCTTCCTGACTGAAGTTAGCCGCAGTCAGCCTCAGAGTAAGAGTAGGATGCACAATACACAATTCTTAGGCCAAAGAACGAGACAGAGCACTAATTTAGCAGTTAGGATCCTGCATGCAGTGTTGTGTAATGTGGGCTTAATAAATCAACGAAAACACCACTAAAATAAAAATAAATCTTCATCTCCTTTAAAAGTTCATGATATTTATTTTTTTGGTGTACACCAGGGGTGCCCAAACTTATAGTGTCGGCGATCGACCAGAAAATATTTTGAAAGCAAAGGATCGACTAAACTACTACGTAGGTAGGTACTGAAAAACATTTTTTTAAACATGATTTTACTGCACTTTTAAACAGAATCTAGGAACATCAAAATGAAGGGATCATACCTACCTATATGTTAGGAATGAGTAGGTACTAATAATTGGTATATTGCTGGCGATCGACTCGAAAAGCTTCGCGATCGACCGGTCGATCGCGATCGACTGTTTGGGCATCTCTGGTGTACACCAATGAAAAAAATATTTATTGATTGAATTATTGGCCGATTCATTTGGGAAAATTTATGGGATTTGATTTTAAACCAAAAATGCTTGCGTATCTAGCCAAGCGGGGGCGGGGCGGGTGGTGGCGTTGGCGGGGCGGGGTGAGGCGAGGTCAGTCTGCCGCTGGCTTTCATGCGGGGAACTCGCGTCGCTCGTCGTCTCGCACTGCATAACTGACTTGCCATTTTATACAGTGTAGTTTCTTTAGGTACCTACTTGGAATTATTGTTATTTAGTGTGTAAAATAGACTATTTTGCAAAAAGACGCTTATTCACCTACATAAATTTATGAGAGGGCTCATACCTATTAACTCTTTTTGTACTTAGGTAGAGTACCTATTAGGTAGTATTATTTTTATCCAGTGTGCATTGTGAATAGGAATTTTGGGAAGAAGCTTCTATTGTGAGGACACGTTAGGTATTTGGTAAATTAATACTCAGCTTACCTGTAAAAATGCCAAAATGTAGTAAGAGTAAACGCACAAGAATTCTCAAAGCTCAGAAAATGAACAGCTATTTGTCAACTAGTAAAATTGCTTACATTGATCACAGCTTTGATGCACAGAATTGAATCTTTGATGCGGAGGCGCAGCGGTCATACGCTTGCGAGCAAACAGACATTAACGAGACAGAGATATGATTAGAGCGAGCACGAAGTAGCTCTGTCACTCTCCTTTCAAGGAGACCGAACGCGACAGAAGATAAATGGCCCGTTGAATGTCTGTTTGCACGCGAGCGTCTGAACTGAAACCACCATCATACAGCCTTTACTATTATTATTATAACTTACCCTACATTACTTTCTTACATTTTTTTTAGGAAGGCACGAAGAGAATCACTATGTCCAAACTTTGAATCAGGAGAATCATCATCAGTCTCGGATCTAAATTTTGAAGATTGTACTGGGTAAGCAAGAATCTACTACCTACCTAACTACCATTGTATCTAGATTCTAGATAGGTGGGTATGTAATGTAGCTATAGTTATTTAGCCGTAGGTACCTACATACCTAATCATTCCTTTACCTACTTACGTCTGTTATACGAAGGAAAAGAAGAGATTTATAAATTCCAAAAAAATCCTTAAATATGTTTATTTTCTCTTGAAAATTAGGTAGGTAAGTATACCTACCTACTACTAAACCGGGAATGAAAAGGTAAAATGCTAAAGATAGGTACCTACATGTTGGCTTTTCAGTTACTTTCCTTTCCACTTACTTTATATATCGAGGGTAGACAGGGAAATTCAGTGTTTAGCTCAGGGTACGGCCTTGAGTAAGACCAAAACGTTTCGTTTCGACTGGATTGCACCAGCCTTGGTTGCGGGTAGACTGTAATTCTCTGTGGTATGCTCTTCGTAGCTGAAATTTAAGAATAACAAAAGTAATTTGGGATTGGTAAGTCTCCATTAGATCAAATTATTATTTTCAAGTTTCAAGCCATCAGAAAATTCACAAAAACTGAAATTCTAGCCTAGGCAGACAGAATTATCTAGACGGGAAAATGAACACATGATTTCCTAAGTTAAGATAATGACTAATTATCTTTATCTCGTGCGGAGTCAAGGCGCCGACCTCGTGATAGCCTAAGATCCGTTGTTGCATCATTTTTTGCTCAGCACTTCTTTTGAACTTTCTAATTGACGTTTGGACTTGGTGCCTTGTGGTCTGTAATAACGTCAGTTTTACGATTGAATTTCGCAATAATTATGTTCGTGTGATGATAAAGGGACCTTACCTACCTATAGAAACATGATTCACTGTCGTATTCGTTATGACAAAAGTACCTAAGTAGGTAGGTATCTACCTAACTATCAATACCTCATCGTGTCACGTTTTTAGGTGAAGGTATTGCGTTTAGGGAAACTCATCATCCGCACTGCTAAGGTCTGGAACTCGCTGCCGGCTTCTATTTTCCCCGAAAACTATAACCTGGGTCTCTTCAAGTCAAGAGTGAATAAGTGTCTTCTAGACCTTTGTGATCCATCGTCAGCCACACCATCACTTACCATCAGGTGAGATTGAGGCTAAACAAAGGTCTATCTACATTAAAAAAAAAACTTGGGACAAATAGCTTAGCTTAATATATACTGATAATTATTATTACGGGATTTTATCGCGTACCTTTTATTTATTTTGTTTCCCGACCGACGTTTCGAACACGTTGCAGCGTTCGTGGTCACGGGATGACTATATAACGTCGGGAAATAAAATAAATAAAAGGTACGCGATAAAATCCCGTAATAATAATTATCAGTATGTTAACAAATCGCGAAAGTTTAACAAGTTAGCTTAATATAATTTATAACTTGTGTGTCTAACAGTTAACAAATAAAGTTATTTGAGTTTGAGTTTGAGTAAATACGTTTAAGGCGCGGTTGGAGAGGAATTTCCTCCCGCGAACAATTAGGTTGTGGAATGATCTACCGCTGCGGTCTTCCCCAGTGACTACAGTATGGGGTTCTTCAAAGAGGACGTTTTGAAAATTTAAAGGGTTAGCAGCGCGAGTGTGACTCCTCTGTGTCGCAGGCGTCCATAGGCTTCGGTAACCGCTTACCATCAAGTGGGCCGTATGCTTGTCTGCTATAGTCGTAACGGGTAGACACGGCAACTAAAATTTCAGTACCTTGGAAACCCTTTCTCTACTAATCTATGGTAAAGTACAGGATTCTTGTCTATGGTACAGGTGCCGAAGACGCCAGTCAGAAGTAATAATTTACTTCTAAAAGAGAATTTATCTATTTCGCGTATTTAGCTTGCACAGTGGCAACCCCATTTATTTCTATTATTTTGTGTCGGACTATACCTTAGTAGTATAAAAAAAAACCCTATTGTATTGGGGCCCAGGTTGTTTCCTGACGCGGTACAGTACCTATATCATCTAGAATTACCTACATAGGCCTAAGGCTAAGTGGCCACATTACAGCTATTGCGTGCCACATCTTTAATGAGGACACAGCTTTACGGGCACACTTGCTACATAAAGTTTAACCGCACATAAAGCATGGAGCAGCCTTGCTAATTAAACCGCACATCAGGGCACGTCGCGATTACTAATGCTAATGCGTATAAGTTTGTTTGTCTTAACTTGCTGGAACTTTTTGATGTGTTGAAGGAAATGTTTGAGGCACACGCACCTATAATTTCTAAGTAACTTGTTCTTTTCTGGGTCAGATTGAAGAAGTTTAAGCTCTGCTGGCTATTGCACTTCTGTTTCATCATGATTTAGGCTTCATCTACAGTAGCATCCATTAATTATAGACTTAAAGTTACTGCTCGGTCGTGTAGGTACTTACTTTCTTGGACTTCCTAATAACATACCTATTTATTTGTTTACATTCCTCATTGCTCTAAAACAGCATTTGACAAAGGACTGGTCAAGTGCGAGTCAATATGCGAACTAAGAGGGATTATTAGGTAAGTAAGTTGTTTTTTCTTTCATGTCCTTTCTTTACCTCTGACTACACACTTAGAGATCTTCAAAGGATCTTAAAATGCCTAAAAAGATCTGAGAGAATGGTCTACCGTGCCTTGAGGATACAGAATAGAATAGAATATCGTTTACAGTCGTGATCATTTCATTTTTTTCTTTCATATTTATGCTTTTTATCAAAATACTTTAAAATTATTATACTTAAACTCCCTTTTTGTAGGTAGGTACTCGAGGTGAATGAAAATTCAAATAAGGAATAGGTATCTTTCTTTTTCCCAGTGTTTTCGAGTCAATCGTTTTAATAATTAGGTATCTACCTACCTACCTACCGCATCAGCTTTATCAGACGGACAGACACACCATTATGATTTGTTTCACCAAGACCCTAAAAAAAGGGTTTAAAAGGGTTTTTACAGCCTCCAATCAAGCTGACTCTTATCACGTTATACGCACGCTCAGGAAATATCCCCAACAATAAACCTGCAATGGCCGCTAGATGGCGCTACACGCGCTACCCGTAAACCTGCCACCTGCGACAACATAAATTCCCAAATCATTTGTGTGATTGTCGGGGAACGACAGACGGGCGACAATCTCACAATTCGACAAATCTTGTCGAAACATCGACAAAAACTTAGGTAGGTATAGGTCGCGTCACGTAACAAGAACGCTGGAAGACAGTGGAGGGGGTAAGTTTGCGCATGGGTACACTTGCACACGAAAGTACTAGGCCAATTTTTTTTGTTTGTTTTTTTCTATAGAAAATTCCGTACCTAATTAAAAACTTTTGTGCGCGATGGTATTAATTTGCCTAATTTTTATAAATCGCTTACTGCTCAGCTTGACAGCCAGCGTTATTTACTCGTACATGCATGACGTGAACTATAATATTATTATGTACTGTCAGCCAAAGATAGAACCTACCTACTTACCTACCATTTTGAAAACAATGTACCTAGATCAGACAACAATATTAAATCAAATAAGCACTTAAGTTCTTATAAGTTTCAGCAAAACAGTCTCTAGCTTTACTAAAGGCGGCAGTTCACGCCGGAGACCGAAACCGCCTTAGATAAACGACATATTTTCGTTGATAAATTATTGTTGCGTAATCTCGTCGCCCGTCTGCCCTCCCACGACCCTCAGCCGGGACTCGGGAGGTGTATGATGTAATACCTCCCAGAACTCCCGACAATATTGACGACTGCTCAATACCACGGTGATAAGATTCTTCCAATTGAGGGGTTTGGTGTAAAGTTATGTTCGTGAGTTTTATTTAGAAAATCGAACGAGGGCCGACATACTAAACTGCGATGAGACGTCGCATCGTAGAAATCTACAGTGCAGATACAGCGTAGTACAGTTTTCGCATCGCACCGATTCGCAGTTTTGTGTTTTAGTTTTAGCCCTAATGCGTCATTTTGTCGAATCATCAAAAGTGACATAGTTCTTCTAACATCACGCATTGAACGCTAAGATTGAACGGGATGAAAGGTTTTTTAAGGTTTCCAAACATTTACGAAATCACCATGTTTGATAACTTTATTAGATAATTCTCCCTCTTCTTGGTCCCGCACTTGTCTCACCTAGGTCTGCACAAAATGCCTTAACATTACTCCTCCATGCATCGTTCTCCTCAGTGCTGAGGGTCGTGATCTCCTCCAAGGATCACATTTTCGCGAATGATTGTTCTCCAGCCAATCCGAAACATTATGCCCTTCAAATTCCCTTGATTAGTTTGTCAAGATAATCATCATGATGAAATATTTTTAACTGTGATTGTTTGAAACTGTGATAGAACGGAAAGTTTTAAATAACTACTTACTTACTATTTATTTTATTTACACAGATGTCCCACCCATCGATGTTAACTAATTCTGAAATGATTACATCACAATTTCAGAAGCTTCCAGAACTCTTTCTATCAGTCAATCCCCTTTCTTTAAATAAAGATGTGATTCACACACAACGGAAATTGTCGTGAAAAATGTCAATTAGTCACTAACAGTTGTGCTAATACAAATAGTCACACGTTCAGTCGCGCACGCATGTCTTGTATTGCACAACTATTGGCTGCGACCGCGACAGGCTCCAACATGTCTGCTAGGTATGACGGGATGACAAATGCGGTCTGATTACTAATAAATCAGGCCATCTTAACCAGTGTTGTTATTGATACGGCAATTGCCGTAAAATACGGTAATCCACGTTTTTTTTTTCAGAAAATACGGTATAAGGCAGGCTTTTCAATGCCGTATCAAAAAATACGGCAATTAGCTATAACTAAAACGAAACGTTTTTATTTTATATAGTGCAGCGAAACGTAGAATCCGCGCCAGTACTCAAGTCCTACGGTAAAAGCGGGAACGAATTGTTTTAATTAGTAATTTTTGACCTAACCTAGTTCTGTCTGCGATAGCAGCGCCGCGTCTATTGGACTTCAGTTGTGGCGCGTACTCTACCACTCCCAACCGGGGAAACCCCGACTCGCGACTACTAAAAACAGAGTTCATATCGCCGTATCGTGCCATCTCTTTCGCCTTAGTTAAAAATGAATAAGACAACGTACTGAACTAAAGTAAATTGGGTTTATCTAAGGGTCGTCGAAGTCGAATAGCTAGCTCATTGGCCAGGAATTTTGGGAAAAGATCCTTATCACAACCGACTGCAAAACTCGAAGCAAAGTTTGCTCTAGACGTTTTCTTCTGTCTTCCTCACAGTAACGCAGATTGTGAAAGGATATTCAGCCAAGTGAACAATATGAAGACCAAGACGTGAAATAAGTTAATAACATCAACTGTAAACAAAACACTATTAGCACGACAACTTATTCAAAATCAAGGGAACTGTACGAAGTTTAAGGTGTCTTGCGACATGTGGATCACCGAAAAGAAAGCTAGGCTCCATACCGTGTTTGTTGCCCTGATTCTTCACGGTGTTGGTCGCGAAAGAACAGGAGTAGAATCACCTAGCTCTTAAGACGTTTCAAAGTGGTCATAACGGTCCTACTGAATAAATGATATTTGATTTTGATTTTTTTTATTTTGTGTGACAAAATGAGAAGCAAGGACAAGTACACACTAGATAAACATGAATCTGAAGTAATTGAAACGATAAGAAGCCTATAGGGACAAGAAACAAATGAGGAATTAACATTTTTAAATGATATACGGTAATTTAGTATTTTTTCCCATAAAATACGGCAATTCAGATTGTAACATACGGCAACTCAGATTTTTACGATAACAACACTGATCTTAACCTAGGTACCTACTTACCTACATTTATGAATACCTACACTAAAACTCCGGTGTGCCTGTATTTAGTTTTCTCTTGATTCTTTTCGCAAACGGCTTTCAAACCTGCATTGATGATGTTTTTTATACAAAATGCAGAATTAGACAATGAATATCACATAGAGGTACCTACGAACTTATATTTTTCATATCACTTAGGTACCTTACCTATCTAACCTAGGTATAAAGTTTTGTCTTTAGATATCAAAGGGGTGCGTGAAAGAAACCTCGTGGTGCACGCTGGTAACAGCTAGTCCCGTTAACGCAGGGTTTAGTCAGGCCAATTCCTTTAACACAATTACACCAACAACTCTAACGACAACATCATACAATAGGGGCTCAAACTAATGCGTTTGCTATTCTAAAGAGTGAAACAAGTTAAATTGAAATCATGTCTTCTTTGATAAAAGGTAGGTAGGTATTATAAATAACATACCTACCCAATCTAATCATGAATTGATTTCACAATACCTACCTATATCAGGTAGTTGTATTAACTTGAGCTAAAGCTAAATGACCACGTGGACCTATTAATATCAAGTTAGTGTACCTTTTAATCATTAAATATTTGTTTAATTCTACGCAATAATGATGAAATACTTCGGTTTGCTTGCTAGTAGATTGTAATATTAATTAATTTTTAAAATTGAAACATTTCAACAAACAAAAATATATTCAATCGCGTTTTAGTGGTCCGCCCCGTTCGCCACAAAACTTCTTAATTTTAAGGTTTTTTTATAAGTTCAATTTAAGGGTTTTTAAGTTCCAAAAATGCTTAAACGACACTATAACGAGATTCTAGTGATGGATATTACTGAGAAGAAAATTGAAAAGAGATCTTGACAAAGCATCATGTGTGGGCCTGTGTGGTCCAACTTTAGCTTATAACGTTCAATCTTTGCAGTATTTTGATACCTACTTACAAATAAATAAACTCGCTGAACAAAATCGTTCGAGCTGATTAGGAGAAAACAAATTTAATAATAATAATAAATTCATTTATTTCAGACAACTTATAGATAGTTACAGATCTTATTTAACTATTCTAACGGTCCTTATTAATATTTACCTACCTTACAACTAACATACCTACATATTTTATACTACAACTATGTATTCACGTATTACTTGCACGTATTGTCGTAAAATTCAAAAATACGCATCGGAATAAAATGTCAAAATTGCCAAGATTGTTAATTTTATCAGAATAATAGTAATTTAAACCACTTTTTGCCACAAACCACTTTTTCGCATCATCAATCGACAAAACTTTGAACTAAGTCTAAAATTCTTGACAATTTGTCATCATACCTTCGTTGATCATTCATTCGTCATCATGATCGCAATTCGATAGTTTTGATGAGTTAGGCATTTTGATCCTGAGTCATTTGATATCAATTTCAGTAAATTTCGTGCCGTTTTGAGGAAAATAATCATCACACGTCATATTGATAAAGGTTCTTTATAAGAAACCTGAGTAGCTAGTACCTAAACCTACTATACCTACTGCAAAATGTACCTAAGTGCTTACCAATATCCTGTAGGTGGTCTGATGATAATGATTCATGATTTATCTGATTAATTGAATTATTGTTTCTCACACTTTTTGAAAGCACCACAACCCTAATTGAATTTATTGAAAAACCAGATTCGAAGAAACGAATGCTAGAATTCGTTATTTAGATATTATACCTACCTAAGTACAATTTTTATTAATCTGTCAACGATATCGTACTTGGCTCGCACTTGGCCAAGTTTTGGGTGGCTGTGCCCACAACCTTTTTTGAGGGCTGGATCCGCGCCTGCATTCAAGTCACCTATGCTAATATAATTATCAAAGCCTAAATTGGTTTTTATCTTGTACAAATATTAGAGACAATAAACGCGACATGATTCCTGTTTGATCGCTGTCAAACAATATCGTACGATTCTGTTTGAGTTTGAGCTAAGATAACGGTTCTAGGTCAAACAGTGATGATAACACTAAAACAAAGTTATCGTATTATTTAAGTAAGCACTTTAGTAGATAGATAGGTAAGTACCTAGATACCTACACGTTTGGTAGGTAGGTACCTACCTAATGAATTTTTCATCGGTTATAATTTCCATGAAAAAAAGGACCTACCTAGGTACAAAGTACCAAATAAATACCTACCTAGGTGTCTTTTCTTAGTGGATCATAGGTAGGTAAGGTACCTAGCTGTTACAGGTTGCTTTTTATTAAAAGGAAAAAAAATATCTCTGTAAAATATTTGATTACCTATAAATATGTATTATTGAGTAATATTCTCCCTCATGGTGCGTTGACTGTGACGTCACACTGACACTGACACATCTGGCTGGTGCCAATGCGTCTACGAATCATGCACTACTGCTTACCATGCAAAACTATAATCTAACGTCCTGAAAACAATACACAAATTTGTATGCAAGTTCCTAACCTTCCTAAGCAGAAACGTGACAAGTCACTTGATAAGCAACTTTGAGTTCTATTCCCTTGTCATAAAGTAAGCGATGTGTGTCGTGCCGACCTATATGCAAGCAATCAGTGGATAAGATAACGTCCACTCCACTGTTGCTGGGTTGCCGAAAGGCAAACCGGTTTTTACTGGATTAGTTTGGCTTCAAACTGTTTTTTTTTCAGTATTTTATCGCCTAGCTAGACTATGGCCACAGATTAGGTACAGAAGAAGGCGAACAAAGAGAGTTTCAAACCAAGCAAACAAAGCGACCTTCAAAACAAGTGAAAAAAGCAAGCTTCCTTTCCTCAGGTTAGGTACCATAATAAGCTGATCTTATCTATTTTTTTTACCCGGCTGACTGTCAAGTCAGACAGGGTTATGTAGATCGCGCGTTTCTATGTATGTTCGTGGGTATGTAAGTAATATTCTTTATTACCACGTTACTCCTAAACGGCTGGATGGATTTTGATGAATGAGGTATCGTTAGAATCGTCTCTATCTCGATTGTGCTCTAGGATACTTTTTATTTCGATAAATCAAATAGTGCGGCTAGAAAATGCAACAATGTGTGAATTTTCAAAATGAAAATCACGCCATCATATCAAAATCCATGTCAAAATCAAGAAGTTGGTGGACTGATATCAAATATATTTTTTTTTTAATCTAACATGACGTCTTCGAAGACTAAATCGAGTCTCAAAATTTTTGAAAATCTATTTTTCGCCCTAAAGAGAATTGCTAAACAAAATGCATACTAAAACTTTATATTTAGTCACACGCAACGTTTAGAACAAACTGCATCGAAATTGGTTCAGCCATTTAGGAGATATCTCATATTTAAGAAATATCTTACACGCTTTTAATTTTACACACAGAGCCATCTGTGTGTCAACTGTCACAACAACGTTTAGAAAAATGCGCATGGCATCGAACCCTACAAAAAAAGATACCTACATATTAATAAAATTGTAATTTAATTTTGTGATTGATAAGATAATGCTGTTTCAAACTTTTCAGTTCAGCCGGGTTTTTTTATTTTTGAATAAATTGCTTGTTTTATAAAAGAGAAGTCTACCATTGGACCAACCCGTTTCTGTGTAAGTAGGTACCTATCCCGTGTGATCCTCCTCCATGCATCGTTCTCCTCAGTGCTGAACTGCTGAGGGTCGTGACCTCCTCCAAGGATCACATTATCGCGAATGATTGTTCTCCAGCCAATCCGATCTCTTGCGGCTTCTATGGCTTCGTGGGTCTGAATTGAAAGACTTCCGAGCCTGGTCGGACCATCGTGTTGGGCCGCAGTTCGACGGTCAGTTTTTCTAGATTGTCTCCTGTCTATCCCATCTAGGTATCTGTAAAATCTGTATTATCCCACCCATGTGATCATGTGCTGCAATAAAATATTTTGATATAAAAAAATTGTTTTACTTAACAGGCGAAAGTCAACATTAGAATAAGTTACAAGATGTTATTTTACTTAATCTACGGCCCAGAGAAATAAATACCTACCTTAAAAAAGTAAAATAAGAATTTAGTAAAATAATCAAGTATCAAAACCATTTTATCGTCATATTCTGGGGTGACCATAATTAACCTTCACAGTAGCGCCCCTATTTTATTTCTAGGTACCTATACTTAGGTATTTTTTTGCCAAGCTGTTCCTACATAATTTTTTTGCAATTTTGTTGATTGAGTGTCAAGTTGTTGTAATAACAATTTCCTGACAACACTTAAGAAGTTTAAATTAAACTTTTCTACTTTTGCAGAAAAGAGGAGGACATCGAAGTCTGGGCGGCAAGCGATCCCACGTTTAGCGCTAGTGATCCACTCGACACGGGGAGTCACTCGCACGCCCTTCAGTCAGGCGTGGCCACGCCGCGCGATCGGACCTACGCCTCAAGCTACTCGCCGACTGAAATCAAAACGCCGCGCGATCCGAACTACACCTCAAGCTACACGCCGACCGACATCAAAACGCCGCGCGATCGGACCCACGCCTCAAGCTACTCACCGACACCGACCGACATCAAAACGCCGCGCGATCGGACCCACGCCTCAAGCTACTCACCGACACCGACCGACATCAAAACGCCGCGCGATCGGACCCACGCCTCAAGCTACTCACCGACCGACTTCAAAACCATCATGGCCGACCACAAGACGGCTTCCATCCTCAAAATCAGTGACGAAAAAACGCTCCAACTCATAGACTTGTACTACAACGAAGATTGCCTCTACGACACGAGAATACCGGAATACAAAAATAAGGAGAAACGAGCGCTTGCGGCAGAAAAAATAGCAGCAATACTAGACCTTCCGAACTTCACCGCCAAGCATGTCGTGATGAAGTTCAAGAATATTCGGAATAGCTACAGCCAAGAGCTGAAGAAGATCTCGCTCAGCAAGGCTGCTGGAGACAAAAAAGTCTACACTCCGAAGGTCTTCTGGTGGGACAAGATGGACTCGTTCATGAAACCGTTTCTTCAACTCCCAAGGGACATGGTAAGATAAATAAGTAATTCTCTTGCTGTCGGTATTTCAACCCGCCATTTTGAAACTCGCTAACCTTGACTTTGTGAGTCAGTATTAGCATAATGTTTATGTAATGTCGTAGGGTAGCGGCAGCAGCCGGCTTTGCTTGTGGAGCATGAAAACGTTGTAATTGTTTGACATCAGTTTTATGACGGACACCGGTTCTCTAACAATTCAAAACCTTGCCGTAACTTATTTTACAATATAACACTTTCTGTTTGGCATTATTTTGGAACATACATTTGCTCCGTTGTGATTTTTTTTTAAATTGATTGCAACATGCACTCAATTATCATTTATGTATTCATTGTAAATGTTTGAACGTGACGTGACAATCCGACAAATTGTAGGTATGACAACAATTTAGAACCAACAATATTACCTATAAACTTTAATTTATGCTAAAAACTATATTTAAAAGGTCAACCTGTAGGTCAATTAAAAAAATATATGAATCGTTAAAATGCATGTCAGTCAGCAGTACCAATACGAAAACCTATGCATGACAAATAAGCCATGATGAATTACAAATTGAACGTCAATTTCCATACATTTTTATGTTATCTATAGCGTTAGCGATTGTAGATAAGTAGGTAATATAACCAGGGGGGCAGGGTATATGATTTAAGGGCAGTATTTATTTGTTTTCTATATTTTAGTTAAAACATAGGTAGATACCTACCTACCTTAGTAATAAGTAAAGAGTAAACTTGACTGAGTAGATAGTTACAACTCATAATTTGCTTTGAATTTGATAAAATTTAATAGAATAGGTAAGCACTTAATCTAACAACAAAATTAATCTTGTAATAACCTTTACTTTTATCATACAGACATGTTTTGCCAAGATTATGCTAATAACACTTATGATATCTGTGGATATAGGTACTCCGTGCAAATATAAAAAAAACTGCAAAAACAAACGAATTTCATAAGCAAGTTGTTGTTTTACTTTCAGCATATCCAGAATTCAAGATTGACTCATCCACCCTCAGAGTGGGGACAGTTAGAGAACAACGAAGAGCTCTTCAACCCTGACACGAGCATGGAAGCACCAGAGGAAGAGGCCTCCAGGGTCTCCAAACGGAAGCACAACTCACACTCATCAAACTCATCAAAGAGAACCAGAACCGAGGACACACATAGACACAGAGACGATAAGACCATAGCTCAGACGCTGAAGGAAATCAAATCACATCTACGAGTGCTGAGTTCTCATAATGATGATTTTCACGATACGTTCGGGAAGCATGTGGCTTCTCTCATGAGGGCCATGCCTCCTCAGAAGGCGCTGGATCTGCAGCCGAAGATAATAAGTCTGATCACTGGTGAGGTCGAAGAGGACCAGCCAGAGACTGAGAACCAAAGCATAGTTGAAGAAATTGTCTTTAAAGTGGAGCCCGAGGTCTTCGATCATTGTCCAACGAAGCCCGAGACGGATGAATAGTCTTTCCTTGTCATTTCTCTAAAGCTCTGCGGGGTCTGCCGTTATAGCAGAATCATAATCTGAATTGCACTGGCCGTCTCTTTTCATAGACGAGAGTGACAAGAACAAAAACATAAGAATCATACTATGATTCTGCTAAGCCCCGCTTTGCAACAATTCGTTCACACAGAATGTGTATTAGGTACCTAAGTTTGTTTTAATTTTTATTATTAGGTAAGTAGGTAGGCCTTTAATAAATGTCATTCCATAATATTTTATAATTTTTACCTATTTTTGTTAATTACCTACTCATCTGTTGTGTAGGTAAAGCTCAGAAGCTTTTTCTTTTTAAAAAAGGTTCAAAATGTGGTTCAAAAGTAAGTAAGTTCGTATGAGCATGTGGCCAAGGTTCAAAAGTAACTGCAGATGTCGAAATAGGTGCCTACCTATTACCTATTCAAACAAGTTTATTGAATCCTACCTATTGATTCCATGAACTATTGCCGTAAAAAATATCAATAGGTAGATTTTAAAATATAAATAACCAAAGGACTGATTCTGTGGGAACATGTACTAATAACAATAATGAGTCTTTACAAAACTTTCCTACAATTACCCAGAAACAAGACATCATCAAGAAAGATAGTTGAAAGTCTATTCACAGAATAAGGAAAAATCGCGTGCCAAGATTTGTGTACGTGACTATCCTCACAGCTCTAAAACAAGACGGAGATAGAGGCGACAGCGGGTGCGAGCGAGACGGCGAGAGGGGGTGAAGGACCGACTACCTGTGTTGCTGTTGCATTGTGATGTTGCTATTTTGGTCGGAACAGGTTTATGATTATGAGTTTATTGCAGGTAATAAACTAATTGTTTGAATGTCCGTTTCGATCCGGAAGCTGGTAATTGTGGTGGAAACAATTCAGTAATATCATTCAACTAGCTGCTGCTCGCGGCTTCGCTCGCGTGGTACCTACCCGTAACCTCGCATCCACACGTTGGGGCCAACGTTGGTCCCAATGTCACTCGCCAACGTGTGGATCTAGCAAAATCAGCCCCAACCAATTTTGTCAGCTCCACACGTTGGTGAGAGGCATTGGGGCCAACGTTGGCCCCAACGTGTGGATGCGAGGTAAAAGTAGCCTATGTTCTGATCCTGGACATTATCTATGTTTTAAATTTCAGCCAAATCGGTTCAGTGGTTGTTGAGTTTTATAGGAACAAACATAGGTACATCCAAACATCCTTAAGATGAGTAAGGATGATAAAGTAGGTACCTAAGTAAGTTCGTATGAGCATGTGGTCAACTCTGGTGATGGAGTTTTTAGGCTGCCTAAAGGCTTTCGTCATGGCTTAATGACTTAAAAGCCGGGACCGACAATTTAACGTGCCTTCCGAAGCACGGAAGTGCTCAGCTCGTATGCCACTTGCGGTCACCCATCCAAATTGTAGGTACCCGCGCACAACGCACATGGGGATGATGATGATAATCTTCTTCAGCATATCTGCCCACTGCAGGGCATATGCCTCCAATATTCTTCCACACTGCTCTATCACTGGTCTTCCTGATCCAGTCTGTCCCGGCATATACTTAAGTCGTCGGACTATCAGGCGGATGGTCTGCCAACGCTCCTCTTTCCGTTATCTTCACTCCATGATTTTCGTCCATCTGCCGGCTCCACGTCTGCACACCATGTCCGGCCCAAGCCCACTTGAGTTTTGCAAAGTATCCTACGTCTCGTCTACCACTTTGGTGCGCTCTCAGAAAACTGTGTTGCGAACTTTGTCTCGTAGAGTTATTCCGAGCATACCTATTCCGTTCCATGGCTCTCTTATTCAGCCTATGGACCATTTTCACCTTTAACGGCCACGTTTTGCAACCATAAGGCTGAGCCAGACGAGCGTAATTTTTTGAGTTGTGAGTCGCGAAAAATGAGTCGCGTAATCTACTTTCAACAAAAACGGACAACTCATTTTGCGTCGCCGTGTGAATCAAACAGGACTTTTCTATGAAAACAAATGCAGCAGAAAAAAATACGCGACCGAAATTACGCAACTCACAACTCAAAAAAATACGCTCGTTTGTCGTTTGGCCTCAGCCTAAGATGATGATAATACTTACATCTAAAAGTAGGTAGTACCTATCTTGGATGCCCGAATGAACTACATTTTACAAACAGTCGTGAGCCTGATCACGTACAAGAGCCATCGTACTTTCTTCCGTCATTGCCAGAAATACCCGCATCCGATAACGTAGAGCACGTACGCAAACTGTCAAGATGTTTTGACAAAAAGTATTTTGTGACAACAACTGACGTCACACGGAACAATATTGACTGAGATTACAGTACTGATGCCAATAAGTTGAATTTATTTACAGAAACAGAGATTACTCGATAAAACTTAAACATTTGCCTTGGGCGGCCTAAACTAAACTCTGTCACTGGAGTTGGCCTAGTTTGCACTAGCTCATTCGTTTGGGCTAGTAGAAGATATTTTACGATTATTTTTTTTAATTATTTCGAATCAGTTTTGGGTTAATTCCTTGAACAGTTTGGAATGTGTTCGAATTCCCTGATCCCACTTCTGATGTAAGTATATCGGTTTGCTTAGTTTGCCCAAGCTGAGATTCATTCGATATTCGTTGTTGTTTGAACTTCATGTCGATTAGATGGAATTCCTTTGATGAATTTACTATTCTATACAATAGTAACAATTCATTATTATGAATCAGACAAAGTTATGGTTTTTCGACCGTTTCAGCAAAAAAAAACTGATGTTTGGTCAATTTTTCTAAATCCTAGGTGAGGTGCCTTAGTTAATTTAAGAAGTGGCACAATAAGTTCAGTTCCGATATGTCACGTTACTCTGTAGGAATGTAAACATGTTTTCCGCGAGTATTTTAGTTTTGAGGCCGACACCCGCGTCACTGAGATACGGAGATAGGTACTAAACTCGATGATATACTTAATGTAACTGCTCAATAAAAATACAATAACGCGTTCCTTGGCCCCGAAGCACGACAAATTGTAATACCTACTCTTTCTAGAATCTAGTACAAAAAATACGTTAGCACATCGTTTCCGAATGTTAAATAGATTTCGTTTTATATTTCTACCTATCTAGATATTTAAAAATTGTTAAAGTAACAATAACAATGAGTTATATAAACTTTAACTAAAATTGATAAAAACTAATTCTTCATTGTGATTATGATTATGGTCTATTGCAAACGATATAAATACCTACACCGGACGATTATAATTATAACGGTGCGCGGTGGTCCGATTGATAGAACCCAGTAGGTAACAGGCAAAAAATATTGCCCATGAATCGACCAGTAGAACTCCGCGATCAGAACACGGGCAATAAACGGAAAAAAATAAAAATCCATATCGAACACATTGTTACTTAATTAATAATTTTGACTATTATGCTATGCTGTGGATGCAGGCCGCTTCCAGCCGCAACACATGGAAATTTTTGAGGGAGGCTTATGTCCAACAGTTATAGACGTCCAACGGCTGAGATGATGATGATGATGATGATGCTAAAAATCCACATAAAAATATCGTAAGGAAATCAATAACATACTTAGTAGGTATTTTTTGATTGAATAGGGGACATGTGCCAAATAGATGATTAGACTTTCCTCTATCTTCAAAGCCTGTAACATTTTGTAGCTAGGTATTAATATAAATAAAATAGTAAAACTAGACAGAAAACTCATATCTAAAGCTTTTAAATAAAGCCAGACATCTTCAAGTGTCGCATAGACTTATCACGATAACATGCTCGCTGATAGCGACAACAAAACAAATAATATTGATACATACTGTATCTTATCAGCCATTTACCACGCAAATAACAATAAGCCTTATACCACTAAGATAGGGTATACAGTTGAAGCGGATATCGCGATAGGTGCAATATAACGTAACAACTTATATTTAGCCGGGCGACAATATGTCTGAGAGGAGAACTGTATACGTATAGTAGTAGGTACATTATAGGGCACGACGCACGACATTGTGTTGAGATGTATAAGTAGGTATAGGATTCTGAGAATCTTCTCTTTGATTATATCATTTGGCAACAACGCTTGGACTCTGTCCGACTATCATCATCATTATTTTAAACTTTCACTGTTGTTCTGTGACTTTTGGCATAATAATTATGCCCTAATTGTGAATGTCGTCGTTTTGTTTGGGAGCATAGTGCCTTTCCGTTTTGCGGTTGCAGTTACTTGCAATTAACTTGCAATACTTTATAAGGTAATTAATAATACTAATCAATAACATTGATTTATTATAACAATGACATCAGATCATAACGTAATGGTTTGATTTACCTTTGATATTCGATTTCGTTGGAATAAGGGAGTTTTCGCTGGTGACCGACTCTTGTGATATAGTTTTAGGTCAATCAATAGCCTTTGTCCCTTTGTCACTGCATTATTTATATTAATCGACTGCGTCTTCCTATGTAGCGTTCACCCATTCATATTAATGTCATTTGGTGACCGCATCACCTAACTTGAATCAAGAAAGTCCGGTAGGTTCCACAAGCGTTTAAAGTTTCTATGATATACAAACTAACCTTCAACCTACAGACCTATGTATAATGACTGAGGTCAGCTAGCCTAGGCAACAAGTCTGCAAGTCTAGGTTTTTTCCGATGCCAATTCCAATTTGCTCCATTATATCTGACGCAAGAGATCTGGCCGGTGTCAGCTGATGCAATATCTTCCATTTCTGCGTGAGCTCCGCCTTTTATGGGACAATTGTGATTCATTTATTTCATGAAAAATGGAATTCTATGGCTTTAGCAGATGGTATTTTACTATTTTTATTAGTAAAACTGTATTTTATACTTTGATACGTAATGTTAATTGATAAAATCTATATTAATTAACCTATATTGTTAGGTGAAGAACAATGTTTTTACCCAACAGGTCACTCAGGTCATCTTACTTATCTGTCAGCCTTATTATTTGTTTTACTTTTGTAAAAGCTTATCTTATACCTACTACTTATAACCGGTAATCTAGTTTTCTTACTGTCCTGAATGCTTGGTGGAATTGGTTTTATTCCTTATAAAAATCAGTCCCGATAATCTGCTTGCGTCAATGTTAGAAAGGTATTTTCTATTTCTACAACAACTTTTGGGCAGTTCGCTAAATTAGTACTTATTTCAAAAATTCTGAAAATTTTGATAAGTGCAAAATCTTCTTTTAACTAGACATATTTTTGCCTAAAGGCAGGTCACAAAGAGCTAAATAAAGTCAGTTTCATTCATTTTAAAATAACAAAGTAGGTAGGTAAGGTAACTATGTCATTCATCTAATTTCTCACTAAGCGATAATCTACAAATTCTTGTAAACAAGTGAAGTCAACTAAAGCTACACCGATTAAAATAGAATTGAATAGAAACAAACAAAATGTAAATTAATTTAAAACTGCAACAATGAACAACAAAGCAAGAAAACAGCTTAGCACAATTAAATGCAAATGCATAAGCAAGTAGGTACGGTTGCAGTAAAAACGATCATGTAGACTGTGTGACGTCGGGTGGCGTGATCTAGACGAGCTAGTACACCACACCCACCGTGCAAGAAAACATAGAAAAATCCACGCACATCGCTCTTGAACATTGAAAAGAAAACAACAACGATCGAGGAAAACCAGCAATGTAATACATCAATACAAAAACATCGATAATTAGTTCACGTGGTAAGGAAAAGTAGATGTAAGCGGCAAATTGCATAAAGACACGATCGATAGTTTTAAGTCCATCGATGATTCGGTTAGCAACAATGATAGAGATGATAAAAAAGCAGCAGTAGATAAGGTACAAGGAAATCATATCGATAAAGTAATGAAGGTCGCTATTCGTGTGCCTGCGCACGTCGTCAACCCAGATTTGATTGAAGGATATAAAAAACATAAAAACGAACGCGTACGTGTAATTATGGATATGCTGTGTGATAGTCTAATGAGTTTTTTGCGCGAGTTTTTTGAACCGAGTAAAATGCGTATGCAGTTAGAAATCGGTTCTTTTGTTCACGAGTGTGTTGCGTTGCGTAGGCAGGCGTGTATTTCTGGATGGACGAATTCAGCTTGTGCACTGCATAAACACAACTGTAATATTTTACGGCATTAAAACGGTTCACAAATAATTAAGTTTGAAACCGCCGACATAAATCATATAGACGCTAATGAAAGCAACGAATTTTAATTGTAAATAAGTTAAATCAATCAAAAAGTAATGTCTATGCAAATAAACAAAAACAATTTTCTGCCGAAACCGAGTTTTGCCGCATAATATTTGTTTTAATAAATTATCATTGAGGTTAGCTTATTTGCCAACCATCGCAAATGTTCAAAATATTGTAATTTAAGAGCTACCTATGATCTCAATTCTAAACGGATGCCAAGACCTAAAGCAGTTGCATAAAACATAAAGGAAATAATCATTGTAACGATGAATATTTTGTTCAGAACTTGATACAAAGATCCGTAAAAGAAAAAAACCTTGAACTTTTCAAAGTTTTAATATACTCGTAAGTAGTTAACTGTATTATTAAGGGAATATAATATTGCTATACCTACACTTACCTACACTACCTACAAACAAATTAGTTCCGCTCGACGTGGAAAAAACCTTCAATCTATACTAAACACAATATTTACCTACGTTACATTATCATTGTTTGTTTTGAAAGCAATATTCATTGTAGGTACATTCATACATAATTTATAATGTTCAAACTTTCGTGACATTTCACTGATTAAATTCAGTTCACTTGCGTTGCCGTTGGTGACATCCTATTGAGTTACCTTTGCAGTTGCAATCCGTTTTTCAAAGGATCATCGTACTTACACATCTCCTCCTCAAACAGTATGTTATTGATCGCTTGCTTTATCCGACATTGAGTCTTATTGTCATGCTTTCTCAGTGTAGATGCTATGTACTCCCCGTAAGTATCACAGTCATCTTTCCTCGGAACACTTTCCTGCTTTATCGCCTTTTGCAAATCCAGAATTTTGTTGTCTACATAAGCTTTGCTGTACATTTCTTCTGTTTGTGTTGGTGTTTGAAAACTTTGAGCTGGTTGATGCATTTGATTCAAGCGAACACATTGATTCATTCGAATAGGCAGTTTCGTCCGAACGAGATATTGACTAGCCAAATTTCTTTTTCTAGTAGGTCTTTTTTTAATAGTTCTGGTCAGTCTTTTCTTGCTATTGCTCACGGTTGTGAATATTTCGTCGGTGAAGACCTGCGCTACGGGCTCTTGCTTAATTTCTTGTTCTTCCTCACTGACGTGAGTCTCGTTTGATTGGTTGCTAAAAGTCTCTAGTGCTTCTGTTTCTTCGTAGTGATCGGTTACTGTTTCTGTTTCTTCCTGAAACAATGCATTGTAATTGGTAACCTATCAATCTTTCGAAAAACGATACACCGAATTTTGAAATCCATAAAACGTTTGATAGAAACTCGAAATCCAGATGCTATGTTTTACATAATTTTATTACTCCGATAAAACGTTTCACAGAAGTCTCATTTGACAGAAACACTAATGCCAGATTATCAGTTCGTTTTTTTTTCATTTGACAACAATATCCTTATACCTTATTTTAAAAGACAGAAGTAACGCTTACCAGAAAATTTCCAGCCATATAAAACCTTTTCCATCTTACTCAATTATATTATTTACCTACGTAATTTGTCTTGTTTTTCATGTTGCGTCTGTCTTACCGTAAAACGAAACGTTTTTAGGTTATTATCGGTCTCAGAACCGAATCTGCCCACCCCGACTTCCACGTAGTCTTGTCTGTCCTACCCTAGAGTGTTTTTATGAATTCGGAGGCGCGAAGGGAGATGCAGCCCCCGCCCGCTGTGACAAAACGCGGAACCAGCACGAGCTGGAGCGGCTGAGGCTGGTCGCCGCCGAAGGTGGCGACCAAACAGCCGAAGCTGCGAAGGCTCGTGCTGATGCCGCATTTTGTTACGCAAGGGCGGAGGGGCTGCACTTCCCGAAGCGCCGGAGCCGTCACAAATTCGAAATATATGGAAGATTTAGGTTAAATTTTGATAAGCCAAAAGTGTTTGGTGAGGTTACTTAACCATCTAGCACGAAATTAGTTAGGAAATGTTAAAGGTAGGTAATAAAAAAAAGTAACTAGGTACATTATTTATTAGATATCTACCTACAGTACTTCAAGCTACATAATGGACATCGGTCATTTAATTTTATGGTACCTAGTATTAATAACGCTCTGAATTATTACTAGATGGCGCTACTAGTAGGCATTTAGAAAGATTGAATACATAATTTTGTAATAGGTCTTTCCTGAACCATGATTTTTCGGCATCACAAAATATATGGAAAACAAATTATATGGAAAACAAACATGCGGTAAAGTGAATTATCTGGATGTTAAAATTTCTGGAAAATGTTTAGATGGATTTTGTATTTCTGTCTTGTAAAAAAAAAACAAATTAAAATCTGGCTTAAGAATTTATGGAATTCGAATTCCTGTTTTATGAAAAAAAATAAATCAAAAATCTGTTAAACGTTCCTATGGATTTCAAAAATCTGTCTTGTATTTTTCGTGACATCAATACGTAACCATTGTAATTACCTATTATCGAATATCAATTTAGCACGTAAGGGGAATGCACTCTGATAGGCAATGACTGGACTACTAGGCTAGACACAGGATTAACGTAGGTGATGACTTTGATTTTTAAACAAAATTATAATTTTCTGATTTTTCAGCAAACAACACAACAACAGAGCTGCTGACAATGTCGAAAAAACACGCTGAATAACAAAAACAATGTTTATCAGTTCCGTAACTGGATAGTCTCTACTTGTGATAAGGGCGACCTTGTTCTATAATCCATATCACATGCCGAATGTTAGATTTGGACGTTAGGTATATTATATTTACATAATTAATCAATTCGTTCTCTGGCTTTTTAGAACTAATACTACCAAGTTGTTTTTGTTTTAGAAAATATTATTCGCAATGTAATGTTCTGTAAACGACGAAGGAGAACATAGTTAATGAAGAATTTTTAATTCCTGAGGATTATGTATGAGACAGAATCTCTCAATTCAGATATTTTACTTGGCCTTGGGGTATTCGCACTGTAAATTATTAGTATCATAAGTGCATCACCATCACAATCATCCTCTACAGCTGGACAAAGAGCTTAGGCCTTTGCCATCACATCCAACATTTTCCTTAGGACAACTGTAATTTCAAAAGAATGTTATTCTGATTCGTAAATGGAAGAGATCGCTTTCAGCGATAAGGCCGCCCATTGTTTTAAGTACCCCATATATTTGTATCGTTATTTTAATTGACTCTGTATTTTTGTGGGTATTTATGTCAATAAAGATATATTGTATTGTATTGTAAATGCATCTACATTGCGGCCATTTTAGACCTTCTTAAAGTGATATAAGTGCAGCAGTGTTGTTGAGAGCCCTATAAAGGGATGCATTCGTAGCCCAGTTGTTAGATGTATACCGAGTCTCCAGGTGAGTGGAAGTACTGCGGCAGGAAGCGGAGGTGCGGGTAGAGGAACCAGGTGGAGCGCTGGCCCTCCTTGACCTTGGCACGCTCGCGCCGGTACGAGGCCAGCACCGAGCGGAACTTCTTGCGGATGTCGTGGCTGTCGCATGAGAACACTTCAGCTGGAAGAGATTTCACTTGTGGTGAGAATGTTTGTGTTACCCTGCAAGTCTTGCAACTGAGTTTAATTTAAACACTTTCCCCCTTACTTATGAAAGATGTTTGAAGTTGAACACTGGTTAAACAACGTCCTGTCTCTGTTTGTCACTACCCACAAAAAAGACAGGACGTTGTTTAACCAGTGTTTAACTTTAAACATCTTTCATAACATAAGTAAGGCCCTTTGCAGTGCCTTAAAGTCGGAAGAAGAAGGAATGAAAGGCATTATAATAAAGGAGGAATCTATCCAACAGTGGGCAGATACAGGCTGAGCATGGGGTTTCCTATTACCTATAGACGCCCAGGTGGAGTTCTTCGACTCGTGGGAGTGGTAGTGCTCGTGGTGCTTGTCCCAGAGCTGCGGCCGCTTCTCGTACTCCTTCACCAGCTTCATCACGGCGGACATGGACCAGTCTAGGATCTCTCCCATGATTTATACTGAAATTAGCTTTTCGTGAAGAGCAGCCAAGAAAGGACCTTTGGTATTGTAGGTATACCTAATTTAAAAGGTAAGAGATATTTGGTTTTGTAAGTGGTGATATTTGAAACCTTTATGATAATGATAACCTTGATTATGGCTTTTTCCAGAAAATTGATAGGTAAAAAACAACCAACAGTACCTACCTACCTAAGTAAGTTCGTATGAGCTAGTGGCCAACTCAGGTGACGGAGTTTTTAGGCCGCATAAAGGCCTCCGTCATGGCTTAACAACTTAAAACGGGACAAACCATTTTTTTTTTCAATTTTATTGACCTAACTAAACTTGATTCGAATAGCGCTTTAAAATATTTTAATACAATAAGTCACCATAACAAATCTAAACCGTTTTTCCAGTAGTAGGTAAATACATATATAGGTAGTGTAATGTAATACTAGGTACCTAGTATCACATTACAACAACAATCAAAGACAAAATTCAGCATTTATGTTTTATGCCGACGAAACGTAACCCCGCATCCACACGTTGGGGCCAACGTTGGTCCCAATGCCTCTCACCAACGTGTGGTGCTGACAAAATAGCTTGGCGCCAACGTTGGGGCCAACGTTGGGGCTTGGCCGTGCCGTGTCGGTTTTATCAAAGGAAGTTGGCGCGCCAACGTTGGGGATCCGTCCACACGTTGGCGCTATGCTCAGTAGCGGTGCGCAAAGTCGTTCACTGAAAAGAAAAGAGAGATAATTTTCTTTTGAGGCAAAAGAAATGTATCTTTCTTCTAGTTCACTTTTCACTTGTAGTTCAGTTATTACGCCGGCTCCATACGTTGGGACCAACGTTGGTCCCAACGTTGGGGCCAAGATTTCGTGAACCATCCACACGTTGGCGATACACCAGTCTTGTTCCGTCAGAGCCAACGTGCAGACGTCCGATGTCTGCGCGTCCGATACAGAAATTGAAATTTCTCTAAGTGATTTTACATTACTGAATACCAATTTTATCACAATCACATCACATCATGTCACTATCACACTTCACACAACACACTATATTATAAAAGCGAAAGTTTGGATGTTTGGATGTATGTTTGTTCCTCTCTAACACGACAACCACTTAACCGATATGGGTGATATTTAAAATATAGATAGATAATAACCGGAAATAGGACATAGGCTACTTTTTATCCCAAAAAATTGCACGGTTCCCGTAACATAAAAAAAAAATAGTAGACTCCATCATCAGATCAGCTCGTTGTTACCATATTATTACATTGTAGTCAGAACTTGACAAATATGCCGAGTTTCAACTCAATCGGCTTATTTACTGAGGAGTTCTGTTGAACAGCTCTTGACTCCATCATCAGATCAGCTTGTTGATACCATAATATTTCATTGTCACCGAGAATCTATAAGTGTGCAAAATTTCAGCCCGATAGTTCTACAAACACAATAAATAAGGAATACGATGACATTCTCGCTCGTCAGTCGACACGTGCGCTCACGATGCGCGTCGAAACGGGACTGAGCATAGCGCCAACGTGTGGACGGATCCCCAACGTTGGCGCGCCAACTTCCTTTAATAAAACCGACACAGCACGGCCAAGCCTCAACGTTGGCCCCAACGTTGGCGCCAAGCTGTAGCGCCAACGTGTGGATGCGGGGTTACCCCGCATCCACACGTTGGGGCCAACGTTGGTCCCAATGCCTCTCACCAACGTGTGGTGCTGACAAAATAGCTTGGCGCCAACGTTGGGGCCAACGTTGGGGCTTGGCCGTGCCGTGTCGGTTTTATCAAAGGAAGTTGGCGCGCCAACGTTGGGGATCCGTCCACACGTTGGCGCTATGCTCAGTCCCGTTTCGACGCGCATCGTGAGCGCACGTGTCGACTGACGAGCGAGAATGTCATCGTATTCCTTATTTATTGTGTTTGTAGGACTATCGGGCTGAAATTTTGCACACTTATAGATTCTCGGTGACAATGAAATATTATGGTATCAACAAGCTGATCTGATGATGGAGTCAAGAGCTGTTCAACAGAACTCCTCAGTAAATAAGCCGATTGAGTTGAAACTCGGCATATTTGTCAAGTTCTGACTACAATGTAATAATATGGTGACAGCGAGCTGATCTGATGATGGAGTCTACTATTTTTTTTTTATGTTACGGGAACCGTGCAATTTTTTCGGATAAAAAGTAGCCTATGTCCTATTTCCGGTTATTATCTATCTATATTTTAAATATCACCCATATCGGTTAAGTGGTTGTCGTGTTAGAGAGGAACAAACATACATCCAAACATCCAAACTTTCGCTTTTATAATATAGTGTGTTGTGTGAAGTGTGATAGTGACATGATGTAATGTGATTGTGATAAAATTGGTATTCAGTAATGTAAAATCACTTAGAGAAATTTCAATTTCTGTATCGGACGCGCAGACATCGGACGTCTGCACGTTGGCTCTGACGGAACAAGACTGGTGTATCGCCAACGTGTGGATGGTTCACGAAATCTTGGCCCCAACGTTGGGACCAACGTTGGTCCCAACGTATGGAGCCGGCGTTATAAAAAAAAAAAGAAAAAAAAAAATGGTCCCATAATTACTTTTTCAAGTTGAGTTTTTGTCCTTTTCACCTTTCCATTACTTGCCCTAATACTGTTTTGGTGTGCCGGTTGAAGTCGAAAAGTCGCTAGATAAGTCGCTAAATATATTTTGTCGCTAACTAACACCATAGCAAAAGTCGCTATTTCTAGCGACAAAGTCGCTAAATTGGCAACACTGTCAGTGAGCGAGCGCTCTCGTTCGATCGAACTAGAGAAAAGAAAATTGAACTAGAAGACACAGAATAATATTAGTTACTATGGGACGACAATTCGAACTAATTGCTCTTCTCATCTCTCATCAGTTCGTTCAGTGACGTTCTCGTTCGATCGAACTAGTGAAAAGAAAATTGAACTAGAAGACACAGAATAATATTAGTTACTATGGGACGACAATTCGAACTAATTGCTCTTCTCATCTCTCATCATTTCGTTCAGTGGGCGTTCTCGTTCGATCGAACTAGTGAAAAGAAAATTGAACTAGAAGACACAGAATAAAATTAGTTACTATGGGACACCGATTTGAACTAATTGCTCATCTCATCTCTCATCATTTCGTTCAGTGGGCGTTCTCGTTCGATCGAACTAGAGAAAAGAAAATTGAACTAGAAGACACAGAATAAAATTAGTTACTATGGGACACCGATTCGAACGCCAGAGACGGATGAGTGAGATTTAAGGTGAACTACTGATACACTTTGAACTCCTGTGAACGAGAGAGAGAGAGAAAAGTTACTGATGAGGTAGTTCATTTTTATCTTTCGTTCGCGAACTACACAAGGCTAATGCCCAGTCCCGTTTCGACGCGCATCGTGAGCGCACGTCGCCGTCCCCGGAGAACAAAATGATAACTACAAAAACGTAACTTTTCAGGAGGAGCAAAAAACATGTTTTCGTTAATAACTTCACAAATACTGGACGTAGACAGATGATTGTAACGCCGGCTCCATACGTTGGGACCAACGTTGGCCCCAACGTTGGGACCAAGATTTCGTGAACCATCCACACGTTGGCGATACACCAGTCTTGTTCCGTCAGAGCCAACGTGCAGACGTCCGATGTCTGCGCGTCCGATACAGAAATTGAAATTTCTCTAAGTGATTTTACATTACTGAATACCAATTTTATCACAATCACATCACATCATGTCACTATCACACTTCACACAACACACTATATTATAAATGCGAAAGTTTGGATGTTTGGATGTATGTTTGTTCCTCTATATCACGACAACCACTTAACCGATATGGGTGATATTTAAAATATAGATAGATAATAACCGGAAATAGGACATAGGCTACTTTTTATCCAAAAAAATTGCACGGTTCCCGTAACATAAAAAAAAATAGTAGACTCCATCATTAGATCAGCTCGCTGTCACCATATTATTACATTGTAGTCAGAACTTGACAAATATGCCGAGTTTCAACTCAATCGGCTTATTTACTGAGGAGTTCTGTTGAACAGCTCTTGACTCCATCATCAGATCAGCTTGTTGATACCATAATATTTCATTGTCACCGAGAATCTATAAGTGTGCAAAATTTCAGCCCGATAGTCCTACAAACACAATAAATAAGGAATACGATGACATTCTCGCTCGTCAGTCGACACGTGCGCTCACGATGCGCGTCGAAACGGGACTGAGCATAGCGCCAACGTGTGGACGGATCCCCAACGTTGGCGCGCCAACTTCCTTTGATAAAACCGACACGGCACGGCCAAGCCCCAACGTTGGCCCCAACGTTGGCGCCAAGCTATTTTGTCAGCACCACACGTTGGTGAGAGGCATTGGGACCAACGTTGGCCCCAACGTGTGGATGCGGGGTTAGCTTTAAGCAATGCTGATTTTTTATGCATTCGGAATGTTTTAATGACACACGCGTAAGAAATGCCAAAATAGAGATATTTAAAAAATAAGAAGTTAGTCAAAATCAATCACCGTCTAATTTCTATAATGTCGATTATCATTTTATTCCTCGTATTTTCTTGGCAAAACCTAATATTGTACCACTATTCTATCATGTTATTCGACGCTTTACTAGGGTGGAAGCGATTATGATAATAGTGTATTATACGAAATGCAAGGACGAGTTTTGACGAGAATAAAATGATAACATGCGGTTATCATTATCTAGACGAATATTTTTCACGAGAACATAATGATAATGATTGTTTGTCATATTAACAGGTGTAAATACAATATGATAAGATTATAGTACAACCTTATTCTTGTAACTTCAGGCATGGGTCGAATCATGGAATAGTATTGTAATATTTTGTAACTTCGCGAATAACTGTATGAAAATTACGAAAAAAATTGAGCAGATGTATTAGCACCCAAAGATTACAAATATGGCATAACACTAAAACTAAGATAATGGCAGTTGTCATTTTGTTCCCCGGGGACGGCGACGTGTCGACTGACGAGCGAGAATGTCATCGTATTCCTTATTTATTGTGTTTGTAGGACTATCGGGCTGAAATTTTGCACACTTATAGATTCTCGGTGACAATGAAATATTATGGTATCAACAAGCTGATCTGATGATGGAGTCAAGAGCTGTTCAACAGAACTCCTCAGTTAATAAGCCGATTGAGTTGAAACTCGGCATATTTGTCAAGTTCTGACTACAATGTAATAATATGGTGACAACGAGCTGATTTGATGATGGAGTCTACTATTTTTTTTTATGTTACGGGAACCGTGCAATTTTTTGGGATAAAAAGTAGCCTATGTCCTATTTCCGGTTATTATCTATCTATATTTTAAATATCACCCATATCGGTTAAGTGGTTGTCGTGTTAGAGAGGAACAAACATACATCCAAACATCCAAACTTTCGCTTTTATAATATAGTGTATTGTGTGAAGTGTGATAGTGACATGATGTGATGTGATTGTGATAAAATTGGTATTCAATAATGTAAAATCACTTAGAGAAATTTCAATTTTTGTATCGGACGCGCAGACATCGGACGTCTGCACGTTGGCTCTGACGGAACAAGACTGGTGTATCGCCAACGTGTGGATGGTTCACGAAATCTTGGCCCCAACGTTGGGACCAACGTTGGTCCCAACGTATGGAGCCGGCGTAAGCGACAGCGCTCATTGTATCACCGGCTTTATCGAACCAACATGGCTGACGTGATGTCATTATAATAATCTACCACGATTCAACAAAATAGAACATTCGCGCGACACAGCAAATTGAAACGGAACGTAGATTTGTATTTACCTACCTACTAGGGACCTATTATTATTATTTATTATCTTACCGCGTCCAGAATGTTCTTGATAAGCGAACGTGAACTTTAGTTGCGCTAGGCTCGGAGCGCGACGGCAACTCACGACTAGCGCGAATCGAATGTCGGGCGAACGAATGCATGCTCGGTCTCGCTCTCTCTTGCACATCCCCGATGTATTTCAAATGCCGAGCGAACGAACGCATATTCGATCTCGCTTTTTCACATAGACCTGCCTGCGTACGTGTCCCGAGCGCGAGCGGCGGCCGAGATCGGTTTATTGTATTTCGTGCGGAAACAAGCGAACGAATTCAAAGCAGCTGTTTTGAAAATGTTTCATCGTTTTGCTAAAGAGTTTACGATAATATATGAATGCGAATTGGTTAGTAGGTGTTTTAATACTGTTTGTTCATGTGATAATTGAACATTTTAGACGATTTCTTTTTTTTGTGTTAGGAGATTAAATCTGCAGTAGATACCTAAGTACCTACCTTGGCTAACACAGATTCCAAAATAAAGTTGCAGAAATAAACATCTCGTCCTAGCTCGTATTAATTGAAGGTCATTTGAAGGTAAATGGTACCTAGGTATAAAAATCCAAAATATTGTGTGCCATCAAGTAAGTCTTGTAGGTAGGTAATAAATAAGTTAGGTAGGTAGGTACCTACTTCAGGTAAAGAAAATTAAAAGTTTTGTCACGTTCCTGTACCCGATACACTCACCCAAATAGCATTTGTAAGTAAAACCCGAACCTTCAGGGACAAAGAGAAATATACCTACAAAATACCAAGACCCTTCTCACCAAGAAAATGCCTTCATCGCAAGGTTCAAACTACACTAGCCACTTAACTCATCAACCAGCATTACTGTAGACCCCTGCTGTCTCATGAAATATTCCTGAAAAGAGCTCAACTTACACTGGTATAACACCCTACGACCAGACCCAGATTTGCAAACTAATGTCTTCTACACAAAGCTCAAGTCAAACTGGTCATTGAAAGAGCGTATCGACCGGTATATCTTGACCTGTCGAAGCTGTTGGATCAACAAAGAGCCTGAACGAGCCCTGGGGTCAACACGAATGGTTCCATCCCCTCATTGAACACAGGGCGCTTCTGAATGAACCAATCCTTAGAGTAATGAGATGTGAGCTGGAAATAGAGAGAAATAGAGCATTTTTATTCAAGAACTCCGAAGAAAGAGGTATGATCGTTCCTAATGAGTGAGAATAATCTACAGTTTGCTTTTATGTTTCTGGCTAGTTGGTAAGTCGCACGTAGGTCCTATTTCTGTTGTGTAGGGTAGGACCGGGACCAAGTTAATGAAATTCTATTTGTTCGTCCGTTCTGCTTGACATTGTTAATTTTATAGATTTCCGTAATCTATTTAATTAAGATGAATGTCCGACTGTGTTGTTGACAGAGGTTGGATGTGATAGTTTGTACTTGCTTACTTTTTGTTCCGCTTAATGAAAATAGAAGTGTCTGAATTAATTTGACAGTTTTGAAATGTGATGAATGTAAGGATAGTAAGCGGTTATCTGCTTACCCCTACGGGTACAAGATGTTAATTTCTTGGACCTTATTTAGGAACAATATCATCATCAACAAATCCGTTGCTGGACAGGACATGCTGACTTAATTTTTAAATATCTGGGCGAGCTATGCTCGGGTGCAAATAGAGAAAAATTATAAAAGAAAAAAAATACTGGCTGAAATTCGAACTCGAAGCCTTCGGCTGAAAGGCGAACACCTACTCCATTCGGCCATATTGTAAAATTACTAACCACATTGCACTGGTAAATCTTTTTGCGTTAAAATGCCAAGAAAACGAATTTTCCCAGATTTGATTTATTTTTCAGCCCCCTAAGCCCCCGTACCGCCATTGAAATCGTTAGAGCCGTTTTCGAGAACGTGAGTACGGACAAACAAACAAACAAATAATGCTCGTTTAATATAATAGGATAGGATAGGATAAGTTCCACTTTCAGCTTAGCACAGGGCATGTCAGCTATATTGCAAAAGTTCAACTGAATAACCAAGTAGAAAAGACGAAGTACAATCTGAACAGACTTCTACACATCTGGTACGGTAGACAACATTGATTCTCTGTCGAAGCGATCTAAAATATTCATGAAATCCAACAAAAGACTACGGAGCAGCTTGTCGTAAAGGGTGTCCCAAATCCCTTTACTCATTTTATAGGTAAGTGAGTAAAAATGTAATGGCACGTCAATAATGCGAGGAGTTACTTGCGGAGTTCCGTGTCATTGTCCAATGCTGTCATAACTTAAAAACAATATGGCGGAGAAGGGAATGAGGGATGCGAGGCAGGGATGGCATCGATCATCGATAAAATTTTTTGGAAAATTGAAAGAAAAGGTTATGTTTTCAAACAAACATCTTTAAATTTATATTGAATGTGACAACTATACGGTACTTCAATCACGCTGCAACCACATTCTTGGATAACTTAAGGTTATTTTTAAACCACGAAGCCACAAAGGATAGTGCTTACATTTGTAATTGATAGATAAGCAATGTTATAAAATAACAATTTGCATAAAGATGAATCTTGATTAGGTCAGTAAAAATTATTAAAAACAATCTACGTAGGTTCCTAAGTACCTATTCTGATAATCTTAGGTAGGTAATATAATTATTAAGATTACCTAATATATGTACCTATATAAAAGACCCTTTAGAAAAAAAATGCTAGGTAAGATGATACATCACTTTTCCCTTGGAAATAAGTTGAGAAATTGAGAAGGAGAGAAATTCAATAGAATTTGATGCTAGACCATGAAAGTTTTAGATCACTCAGACCTCTCTCTCTACTCATGGTAGGGTTTATAACCTATAAACCAACGAATGATTCATGAATAGAAGATAACTCATCGACATCAAAAACTATCAGGGCATCCCTATCCAGTCAAGGGCATCATCGTACGCGATTATCCGAGGGTCCCGGGGACCCTACTAAGGGTCTGGGCTATCAGCACCCACACACAATGTCAAGCATTTGTGACGAAAAATTTACGAGACGTTTTTACGATTGCAAAATAGGTGGGACCGAGTTTTACGAGCCACCCTGTATAATGCGAGCCACCCTGTATAAGGGAGCGGGATTACTTTCTTTGTCCTTTGTTTGTTAATATGGGGACACGGTTTAGCGGCGGATCCGCCTACTACATAGATTCTCAACCTTATTTTCCCCACCGCCCACTTTGAAAATATTTTTTTTTCTAGAGCCCCCCCCCCCCCCGCTATCTTACCTACTTTTTATTTTTCTTACCAACTGTCGCGAATTTTTCATACTTTTCTGGGTAAGGGCCGCATAGGACATTGTGAGGTATCACTGCGGGCCGCACATTCTTGAATTATTTAGTTGATGATTTTTCGAAATTCATAAAGGGGTTAAAATCCAAGGTAGGTACCAACTAACTTGAAACTTATCATAAGTTTACGGGGCTCAAAGACTCGATGCTTATCAGTTCCTATTCTGCGGTCTGACATAACTCACTTTGCTCGCAATATAACTACTCATGAAGTTAAAATGCGAGTGAACTGAGCTTCAAACCAAGCGAGCGAAGCGAGCCGAATTTTTGTAATAAGTCAACGTGACATTTGATTTTTTTTTGCAGTTTTCTAGGAAAAGCTAGCTTATCGGTTCATATTCTGTGGTTAGACTTTACTCACTTTACTCGCAATATACCTTACTTATGAAGTGAAATGCGAGCGAAGCGAGCCCAATTTTTTAACAGAAATGCAACATTGTGATATTTTATTTTGTTTGCGGTGATCAAAAAAAAAATGTCCCTGCTTATCGGTGCTTATTCTGTGGTTAGACTTTACTCACTTTACTCACAATATACCTTACCCATGAAAAATGCGAGCGAAGCGAGCCGAATTTTTTAAGACAATTGCAACATTGTGACACTTGATTTTGTTTGCGGTGATCAAAAAAAAATCTCGCTGCTTATCGATGCTTATTCTGTGGTTAGACTACTCACTTTACTCACAATATACCTTACCCATGAAGTTAAATGCGAGCGAAGCGAGCCGAATTTTTTAAGACAAATGCAACATTGTGACACTTGATTTTGTTTGCGGTGATCAAAGAAAAAAATCGCTGCTTATTGGTTTCTAGTCTGTGGTTAGCCTTTACGCTCTTTACTTGCAATATACTTTACCTACTCATGAAGTTAAATGTGAGCGAAGCGAGCCGAATTTTTTAAGACAAATGCAACATGTAACACTTGATTTTGTTTGCGGTGTTCAAAGGAAAAACTCGCTGCTTATCGGTTCATATTCTGTGGTTAGACTTAAGTCACTTTATTCACAATATAACTTTATAAATAAGGATTTATAAAGTTAAATGCGAGCGCAGCGAGCCAAATTTTTTAAGACAAACTTACTTTGACGACCATTGGATTAGGGTGTTTTTTTTGCCTATTTTAGATTACATTATCGCCCCCCTGCTTCATCTCAACGCCCCCCAATTTTCTCTAGGTCTTCTACTGCCCCCCTGAAAGTCTCAAACGCCCACAGGGGGGCGTTATCGCCCACGTTGAGAACCTATGGCCTACTAGGTCGTGGGTTCGAAATTGATGGCCTTTCTCATGTTTAAGTTGTTTCTATGGAATTGGTGGAGCCGTTTGGTTTTTCATCATCATCATCATCAGCTTAAAGGTATATTCAGCAGGGTACCTACCTATAGACTCATGCAAAGGATTTTCTTGAGTCTCTATTTGAATTCCACAAAAAATATTAATACTAACTTACTAATAAAATAAAGCGGAAGAGTTTGTTGGTTTGAATGCGTTAATCTCAGGAACCACCTGTCCGATTTGAAAAATTATTTCTACATTTGATAGCTAAACTCTTGAGGAAGGTTATAGGCTACTTTTATCCTTATTATCATCATTATACCATCACTACGGGCAACGCCGCGATGGCGCATATAATAATGTCTACTGCTCTATTCTATTCTATTCTATTCTAAAGCTGTTTACAAAGTTGTTCCTCTCCTTAAGTTCATTAGCATTTTCATTTAGATTTTTCTTTGGCACTTATTACATCGAAACAAAAATTGACAGCTCCAGCCTCATCTACGCTTTGCCCTGCAGCACCACTCGAACCCAATTGTTACTTTTAACTTCATCAAAACACCACTACATTATCGACCAGTTTTAACCTCTATCCCAATGTGTTACGGCTCTAAATCCCTGGTACTTTAAACTTCATCAAAACAAAGTGTTTGCCTACTTACCAAGATTTAACCGACATACTATTCTAAGCTCTAACCCAATGCACTATGGTTCTAAATCCTTTACATGTGGTAGCTCTCTATATATGTATATACAGCTCTCTATCAATTCATCTATCAATTACGGTAGACAGTATATCTCGTCATTACGAACTCAACAAAAAAGTCTACTTCAAATCACGTGGTACCTACTATTATACTTGCAATACGCGACTTTTGCTATGGCACACTATGAAGAAATTGAGAAAGACTTACAAAATTTTTTTTATTAATAGGTATTTATTTATTAAAGAGGGCTTAATCAACAATGATTATGACACCCTCGAAGTATAATGAGATGACTTACAAAAATTGAAAATTCAGTGAAATCACGTAGACCGACAATTTATCATCACCGAAACACAGAAGAGCTCAGCTGTTAACGCCACTTGCGGTCACCCATCCAATGTGACCGCTCAGAACGACGCTCAGCTTCAACGATCTATCACGAACGTCTAAAGGCGCGAATACACGCTGGCCCAGGCTCGCATTGCCTCGCTATCGCTCTTGCCATGCATCGATTTGCCTTCTCGCTCGTACTCGCCTAGGCTGGCCTAGGCTGGCCCAGCGTGTCATTCGCACCAAAAAGGCTCAAACGCATGTTGGGCCAGCCTAGGCCAGCTTAGGCGAGCACGAGCGAGAAGGCGAATCGAAGCAAGGCGAGCCTGGACCAACGTGTGTTTGTGCCTTAAGAAAGCTCCGCCTCGAGCACTTCCGTCACTCTCGGCGAGAAACCCCGCCCGAGAACACCCGAGAAGCGTGAATGTGAGGAGTTTCTCGCCTTCTCGTTCTCGCACTCGCCTGTTCTCCGATCGGTGTCGGTATTTTTGGCCGAGACAAAGGATTTCAAACAGATCACAAGTGAGAAAATTGAGAGTGTGGATAATTTATTTGTTCTCCGAGAAGTCTCAGCGAAACTTTCTGTCTGGAGTCTGGAGGGGCATTGAGGTAAAATTTCTGTTCTGTATATTGCCATAACAGGCATGGGGTACTGTACATCAGCATACAATGGCGTCCCACGTCCGCGCCGAATGGCATGGCAACACAATGGCGTATGGAAACACCGATAATAACACTAATTACGCACACAATGTCCGTCGCTACGCTCGCCACGTGAGGCCTTTCCCCTGCCTACACCCTAAGCTGTTGAGAGGATGCTGACGATCAGAAAGGGTGAAATGGCGATAGTCCTAAAAACTACAATGTTTTTGAAACCATTTCTCGAAATTCATAGATACGCCTGCCAAAAATTCGTGGAGTTACTTTTTCGTACGTTTCAGTCAACTGCTTTCATTTTTCCCAACTTACGTTGCAACATTTCTTTAATTTTCTTACGTGTGAGTTCACTCTTTCAGGATGACAGCATCTAACGCGGTCATATAAAACTAGTATTCTTGATTTAATAGTTTTTACCGGCATTTTAGAATCGTTTAAAAAGACATTTGGAAGACTTAAGAAAAGGACATTTGGAACTGACGAAGCCCAGTCTTCTAGGAAACCCTCGACGCAAAGTAACTCAGAGCTTAGTGCAACTACAAGTATGAATTCAAAAACCTGCTAAGCACTAAATGCAACGGTAATCCCGTTATGAGATCAAGCACTAGCACGGCTTCGAGCCTGCAGTTCGCGTTGCTGAGGCTCTTGACCTTTGGCACTGGTTCTTTTATCATCTTGCTAAGACTAGACCCTTAAAATCCTACTAATGTTATAAAGGCCGTGTTTGTGTGTGAATGTTTGTTACCACGTATCCCTATAACTACTAAACCGATTTTGATGAAATTTGGAATGTAGATAGTTTTGGTTCCGGAATAACACATAGGGGACTTTTTATTCCGGAAAAATGCATTGTTCCCGTGGGATATAAAAAAAGTAGTCCACGCGGGCAATGCCGGGCTGTTCATGTTCACTAGTACCAGATAAGTGCTTTGAGTCTGTTGGTATTGGTACAACTGGTGTTTTTGATGTTTTGTGCCTATGACCTTCAAAAGATGATTTGCTTTGAAACTTTATAGGTACCTACTTACTTACTTAATGCTTTTTAACTTCTTCTTTTTTGTTTGGTCATGACCCCTTCATTTTTCCCTGTCCTGCGCTTACTTCTGTTGGACGTCCGACGCTTCTTTTGTCGGTCCTCAACAGTAGATACCTACTGCTTATAAACTACCTAACTAATAACTAGTTACAAAATAGTAATTAAACACAAAAACTCGCAAAGCCTCCATACTGGTTGGCGCTTGCAGCCAGTTCCAACCGGATTGTGCTGGCGCGTTGCTATGGCATCAATGGTCTTACATGGCTCCACACTGGGGTGGTTGAGTTGTAATGCACATTCAAAGCATCTAGGTATCTACGAATTATTAGCTTTCGAAACAAAACTCATTTTTTAAAATGTACCACGAACCTATTTATACTTTTTCCACGATCGATGTAACCAAAAAATACTTTAGTATGTTTTTATAAGGAAGTATCTTTATAGGTTTTCATATTTTATAGAAAACTTTTTATTTTCGGAAAATAATCATCTGAATATTTTTTATAAACTTCATCTTTACATCAGGCAGAGTGTGGTTAAATGCGAACCTATTTTCGTTTAAAAAAAAAATCTTATAGGCCATCATCATCCAATTTATAGCCGTACATTCTTTACTGACCGTAGTAGTTACTATCCTCAATTTTTCATATTTTAGACTTTACAGGTACTTAGTGTAATTTACGAAGTAATTTTTGAGTAATCTGTAGTCTTTGCTCTTTTGATTTGACAGACAAAATGGTCAAAATAATGAATACCTCACGTTACAAACAAAACTCCCAGCATGAAATCCTCCTCATTTAGCATGGAGTTGTCAAATTCGCAAATGAGTATCAAAACATCTTGCTAAAGCGATAAGTCAATATTTTTCTACTGCCTCATTACTGACGGCTCAAGAGATGTTTGTTCGACATAAAAAAGTAGGTACTTACCTACCTAACTTAGTAAATGGACGTGGTCGTTTTTGGTAGGTACAAAAAGTATAAGATACATTCATTTATGGTCTTGAAATAGATGAGTGACCGCTAGAAGCTGCCTCCACTTTTTTCAAAATAGTCGATCCAGATTAAAATGTGGACTAAAATATTAATCCTGCACAAGAATCTAACCCTTGATGGATTGAATTGGACTTAAAATTATAAATCTGTAAGTTTGTGAGTACCTATGCTTGGATGTTTGTATGTCTGTGTTCCAATCAAGCAATTTGAATGAAAATTGGAATACTTATATGAAGATTAGGTGACGGCCGAGCAACGGACAACACGGCGCTGTGACCGTGCCACGGCCGAAGCTCGGCTCGGACCCGACACGGTCTAGCGTGAGTCATCCTTTACTCTACTTGAATGTTCAGTGAAGAGTCGTAAAAACATTTGTCAACACAAAGCAAATTGAACTGGAGAAACGATATCGTAAATGAATATAAGCAAAAACGATAGCTTCATAGAAGCGGCACGACAGATCAAAGCATCAATCATCATCATTATTTGTAGGAAAACGTTTTCCGTGAAATGAACGCATGCTGTAAACTTTCCTAGCACTTTTTGTGCCATTGTTGTGCCGAGTGGAACAATCAGGTGAATCGGAGGGGAGGTAGGGCTAAATGCTGCCAATAGAACTAGTCTTACTACAATTATAAATGCAAAAGTTTGAATGGATGTTTGTTACTCGTTAGGCCCTAAACCGTGTTTGTTGCTCTGGTTCTTCACGGTCTTGGTCGCGAAGGAACAGGAGTAGAATCACCTAGCTCTTAAGACGATTCAAAGTGGTACACTTAGTGATCTTATTGAATAAATGATTTTATTTTGACTTTTGACTCGTGTGTTGGTTCCGTGCTATCTTCCCTCATCCAATTCGTTTCTAGTGGTAGGTGTATCGTTATTTTATATTAAAAACTTGCTGAGATAAATGTAGGTAATACTCTAGCTAGTTAGTAATAAATGGTTTTAGGTGTATCTACCTTAGTACAGTTTCCTCCTAGTTAATTTTTGATAATATCCTAACCTTTTAGACTTGGTCGGTATTAACATACCTAATAACGAACATTTCGACATATTTTACATAAATTGTCTTATATTAGATATACGAGTAAATGTCTCATATTAGACATAATATATCTTATATTAGACATTTATATGCCTTATGTTTACAGTATTCCGTTAGTAATTCCAATATAAACATGAAAAATCAATTTCACGGTATTTATTAACAGCGCACAATATTTACAACATTTTCCTAGCAGCTAGCAGTAACCTTGAGGCGATGCCGCCGCGTCTAGTATGACCGACGGAAAATTATTACAACTATAATAACATAATAGGTCGCATTATGACTCAGTAGGTACTCGAGTATATTAGACAAGTGATACTCGTGGAAGCAACCAATGAGGTTTTACCAATAGAGACGTTATACTCATTTCAAAAAGCTCTAAAATGCGGCGAAATTTTGCTATAGCTACTTAGGTAGAATAGTTATAAGCAGCTTTGTTATATCAATCAAGAAAACTAAATAATAGCAGATATTTATAAAACCCCGTTGTCAGAAAGAAATAAATTATGTGCGTGCTGCGTGTAAGGCTTGTTTCACTCTTCAGCGTGTCACCGGTCGCGTCCGACGCGGTCGGTCGAGTTCACCTTTCACAGTTCGGCGTGCGCCAACGTTGAGCTGGACGTGTACAATCATGTAAACAAATAATAAAAAAAAGTTATTCTTATTTCTGTGATAGCATTATAACAAAAAACGCCGTGTTAGTCCAAAAGGAAAATTATTCATGCATCCTATAACTTCAGCCCATCTAACGTACCTAACGCTGTATTCGTATTCACAACTACGAGAAGATGCAAAAAAAAATGTTTAATTATGGACCTAAGTAGGTACCTACCTCTCTACTTCAGAATGAAGAAAAAGAAAATCTGTCTGCGTCCCTGTCAACATTTTCAAATAACTTTTTATTCATTTTTAAAGTACAAACATCATAATATTTTATCACTTTATAGATAGAAAAACTGAGTAGGTAACGAATTCTGATATACCTACCTAGATAAACGACTGTTAAGGTGTAGGTACTATAACATTAACACTACCTATAACTTTTTCATTAACTAATTCCATCCAAAAACTCTGTTTTTATACAACAGGTTTTGTAAATCTCAAATAGCAGGCATTTTTTTACTTCTCCTAACAACAGTCGTCATGACTGTACGCAAAACGCACACGCGCACGCCCAACAGTGAAAGCTCACGTGGCAACACTGGCCCGCGCGCCAACCGGCACACGCGGGGCGCGCGGTCGCGCTCGCACGCGACCGACCGCACGCGACAGAGTGAAAGGGGCCTAAATGCGTATAACAACGAAGCAAGACAAAGTGCAACTGAGTTGACTCAAGCTAAAAAGCTTGACTTTTGTTCGCCACGCAGAGCGGGGTACAACGCATCTACCTCAGTTTATATAGAAGATCATTGGAAGCAACCCGATAATTTGTACAGATCAAAGCTAAGCGCGGCCTCCAGACAAAGCTATATTATTTATAGCCATGAACTTTGCTATAAAGAATTAAACTATTCTTAGTACTCAATTAGGTACTTGATTTTTATGGTTAGTTTCAACTTCTTACACTAGCAAAGTTCACGCTTACTTTTTCGCCTTGGTTTCCTCAGTATCTTTCCAAAATAGATTCATTTTAGGATCATTAGAGATCTCAATGGCCTAGAAGGCTCAATAAAACTATCAATCTTTATCTCTTTACAATTAAATAATAATAAAATATCTACACTAGTATGGATAGGCAATAACTTGAATGTTTTTGTAACACATCTTTTATTTTTTGTTGAAGATACTTGACTTGACGTTCATTTAAATATAAATTCAAGACAAAAAATTATAAAACGACTTGACGAACCCAACACTTTTTGTTTTTCATTTATATAATCTTCCCATTTACGCCCTTAGGGAATCAAAAGGGTACGAACATTTTTATATGGAGCCTGGCATACCTACTGTCGGCCATTTTGAAAAAACCTCGATTTTGCATCCAGTGATGAAACATGTGTCAATCGATAGGGGAAGTGATTACAAACAAAATATATTCAGTAATAAAATCTCGTAATCTTTATACTTTCCGAGATATTTGAGTTTGAAAATGTAAAAATTAAAACTTGAAAATGCTAATTATGCTGCCAATAATAACCAGTAGGTATTTGAATATATCTACTGTGACTGGGGATAAAATCGTGAGCCAATTTCGTTGAATTTTTAGGTAAATTTATTTTTATTTTTTTGAAATTATACAGGTGAATTTTTGAGACGGGGCAGTAAGGGCAGCTACCTTAACCGTTGTAGCTACAGGAAAACGTTCTTAAGAGACTATCCTTAACTTTTGAAGATATTTTAACCTGCATTCACAGATTTTTTAAAAAATGTACAGGCAGCGAGAAAATGGCCAGTTTACACAAAAACTTTTTTTGATGCCAATCGATCCTGTTTGACATAAGGATTAAAAGGCTCTATCGGACCGAGGTTAAAAGGAGAAAAGTCAGAAAACGCTAAAATGTATTTTTGAGACGGGTTAGTAAGGGCTACCTTAACCGTTGTAGCTTCAGGAAAACGTACTCAAGAGACTATCTTTAACTTTGAAGATATTTCGACTTGCATTCACAGATTTTGGAAAAAATGTACAGTCACCGAAAAAAATGAATAATTTACACAAAAATTTTTTTTTGTACATTTTTTCCAAAATCTGTGAATGAAAGTCACAATATCTTCAAAAGTTAGAAAGATTTATTTATTTAGTTAGAAAGATAGTACTCTAACCTCAGTTGGTCTGATAGAGCCTTTTAATCCTTATGTGAAACAGGATCGATTGGCATCAAAAAAAGTTTTTGTGTAAACTGGCCATTTTCTCGCTGCCTGTACATTTTTTTTTAAATCTGTGAATGCAGGTTAAAATATCTTCAAAAGTTAAGGATAGTCTCGTAAGAACGTTTTCCTGTAGCTACAACGGTTAAGGTAGCTGCCCTTACTGCCCCGTCTCAAAAATTCACCTGTATAATTTCAAAAAAATTAAAAAAAAATTTACCTAAAAATTCAACGAAATTGGCTCACGATTTTATCCCCAGTCACAGTAGATATATTCAAATACCTACTGGTTATTATTGGCAGCATAATTAGCATTTTCAAGTTTTAATTTTTACATTTTCAAACTCAAATATCTCGGAAAGTATAAAGATTACGAGATTTTATTACTGAATATATTTTGTTTGTAATCACTTTCCCTATCGATTGACACATATTTCATCACTGGCTACAAGATCGAGATTTTTTCAAAATGGCGGAAGAGTAGGTATGCCAAAATGTTCGTTCTTTTTTCGGTAGTTTATTTTTTGTACACTTCTTAGAAGACCAAGAATATAATAAGTTATTACATTTCATCTAATAAATATATTGTCATGATCGTGGTTCGAGGTTGGTAAAATATTTTGAACACAATTTTCACCAAAGCTGATCTTTTATAAACATCCAATAATTTGTCAATCATCTATTTGTAAGCCCAGATTGATTTGTTGCGATACTCCTTTATATTTTCAATTTTCAACATTATTATCATTTGTATTGTCCTTGATTGAATGAGGAAAAGCGATGACAAGTCTTGCCATGAGCAGAACACCCTTATCAGTTTCAATTGCGAACGCGGGCTGTTTGGATGACTGACTGTTTTTATCACAACGCTCTTTCTTTGTCGCTGTCACGTGTCATTTCAATCAATAGCCTTTGTACCTGCCTACTGACAAGCACTGTGAACCCGGCAAGTTAACAGGCTTGTAACATTTCGCCATTTTTCCAAAATGGCGGCTAATGAAAAAGGAACTCATTGGACCTGAAAAACTAGAATCGAAACCCAGCATTTGTTGATAAAAACAGGCATATTGTTGACATTTTGCGGAAATGCTAAGAATAATGGTGGAGATTTTTTTAACTTTGACGTGACGATGATTTTTGTTACGGAACACGTAAAACTGGTTCAATATGAAACGATAATTTGAGGAAACCCATGCTTAGTCAGCTTGACTAATATTGACCACCATATTTCCTGTGGACATAGTATTATCTGTGCTATGGTAAGGCTCTTTGTCGAGCATTTTTAAGTGCTAGAATGTCATGTTTACTATCCAGCCAGACACTACAGTTTTTATAACACATACGTAGTCTAGAAATAATAATGTAAAGATGCTGAATTGTATTGTTTGTGTGCGGCTGTGCCCAACCGTGAACCAGTTTCTAATGTTATTTGTGTACCTACCCATCCATACTACTCGATGGTTGTTTCGTTAGTACATAAGTGAATCGATTTAGCTTTCTGTTGCTAAGGCTCAAAAAAACATTGTAGGTATTATGTAGGAAAAGTAGAACACTGTCAATCTTTGTTTGATCATTTTCTCAAAATGAGTTGACTATGACAGTGATCTTTCTTCCCCTGTACCCTCCATATGGTTATAGAAAGGATTAAAGAGTCCAGTTTTTACCCGGCTGACTGTCAAGTCACCCGGGTTATTGCTATTACTCCCAGAAGTCACAGCGCCAGAGGAAAAAATATCTCCTCAAAAATAATTCAGTGAAAATGATTGCTATAGGATGGGTTTTCCTGCAGACTTTCCCAAACAATGCATCAATAATGATTCAGAACACTAAAAAATTAACAGCCGTCTATAAAACTGTTTTCGTAACGTTTCAATGTCACTGCCGTGAAAAATAATCGCTTATCGTAGAAGTAGGTACAATACCTACCGACTTGTTGTTGTGCTGAAGGTATGTGACTCATTGTAGGTCACCTATTACCATTTTCAATTATGTGATAATTGTATCGTATGTTTGCTTAAGTCGGTTTAGAGACTTGAGTCAATACCTACTATTATCTTTACCTATTTTAAAGAAAACAAATATTTTGACTTGAATCATACACCTAAAAAGTTTGTTGCTTGAAATAATATTAACAGAACTTGGGACAACGATAATAATCAAATTGTTACCAACAACGAGGCTCAATCTACCAAAAGATGAATATTGAAAAATAGGACATAATATTGACAAATAGGTTCTCTGTTTGGTAAGCCAAACACGAAAAGAGATACCTATTTCAAGACAATTTTACAGGACTCTTCTAAATTGATCCAGTTGAACAGATGGTGAAGTAGAAATTTGTTTATGCTAATACTTTATCTTACAAACTTTACTCTAAAATTCTAAATGATAGACTTGCATTCATAATGATGAGCTAGTCTATTCTAGTGACTTACCTACTAATAGTTTTTAGAAAATCAATTCACAAGACCAAATACGTCCCTTCGTTTCTTCACTTTCTTTGTCATTGTGATTTGAAAGTAATGATAGAGATATATTAAACTCCAAAATGAGCAGCCCATTAGCTTGCACAGCCGTCATCATTGTAGAACATCTATTCCACTTTAAGTGCGCATTCAGATGTGTTTCTGACTTGACGCAGATGTTCAAGTACTAAAATTAACTCTCCCTCAGGTAATGAAAATTTTATAGCATTTTTGTTACTTTTCAAATGTGTTGTACATAAGTTGCTGTGGCTGATATTACCGGATCGGTGTTATAAGTTGTCACTTTTGATGGTTGTCATTACCATAGGCAGTTTTAATGGTTCAGTTTTGTAGCTTTGAAATAGGTAGTGTTAAAGAGTTACCTAACCTTGTATTAGACATCAAATAATTATGGTGAATATCAACCCTACATTGTTTTTTTAGTAATTCTCTCTCATTGTATTTAAACTTCAATCATATTCCTTAATTAATCAGGTGTCGTGCTTACGTCTGATTTCACCAATGTGCCCAATAAAGTAGGCTCGTTTTTTTATTTCAGTTGATATTAATTCAATTTCTGTTACTTTTACGCTCAGAATCTTTTATGTAAACTCTTCCTTGTGAAAACTGTGTAGTACTTTATATTACATGTTATGTATGTGTATCTTAAGTAGCATTACGAAAATTACATAATTTTCCACTCTGCGTTGTTTGCGCTGCTTCCTCTATTTACACATTTGGGCGGGTTTACTAACGCGTATAGCATTATATTTCTCATGTTATTGTGACGTCACTACCTACTGCGCTACTGGTTCGTACGAACTTTCTTATTTATTCTTACTCTCTTTGCTCTAACTAAAGTTTAGAGCAAAGAGAGAGTCTAAACTACTCTCTTTTTCTTTAATAATAATTATTCTTACTATCTTAGCTCTAAACAAATCATAGTATTTAAAAATTGGAAGATATCTTTACAGATTTGTACTATCTCGTGTATAAAGTTATTAAAAAGCCAATTATTGTGTAGAATTGACAATCTCTAATGTGATCCACGAGGGGATTTGTCAATAGTTACCAAATAGGAAATAGGTGATGGAGTTCCCTGGGTTCCGTGGGTTCGATTCCCATCCAGGACAAACATTTGTGTGATGAACATAGATGTTTGTTCTGTGTCTGGGTGTTTTAAAAGTATTATATGTATGTATTTACAAATATATAAGTATTCTATCAGTTATCTGGTTCCCATAGTAGGTACAAGCTTTGCTTAGTTTGGGGCTAGATGGCGCTGTGTGAAATGTCCAGTAGGTAATATTTATATTAAATTTATTTATTTTAGTAATGAAGATAACTATAGAGACGTTATCTTTTAAAATCTTAACGATATTAAAGTAGGTAAGTATACGCTTTTCTTTCGTACTGTCGTTTGTCTACATGAGGTTCACCTTACCGCTAGCACTCGTATCATTTACGATGAACGCTAAAGATAAATTATGCTTTAACCATACAATTAAATTTACTGGCATTAAGATATCATAAACAACAGAAATTTACTCTCCTCATCTTGAAAAATGATGCAATACTTTCCACGAGCGTCTACGAACTTTAACACAACCGCACAAGGTTCAAATTACCTATCACTTGAAGCTGAATAAGCATGCGTGCTTGTGCGTATAGAGTTAAGATTTTTGGTTCTTATTGCAACGCAGTAAGGTTGAATCTCCCCAGGAGTTTAGACAATATAGCATGATGTGCGTGTATGGTGTGATGTTTATTCATGACAATGGTGTTCTAATAGTACTGATTGATGGTGTTTTGATGCCTCACGCGAAAACAATGGTTGAACGTGACTCTAATGATGTTAATCAGATTTTTAATAATATTTGGACAGTGTGAAAACATCCGCTTGAATTTATGACACCAATATTTTATTATAATCAAAGGTCAAAGATAGTCAAAAAATCATCATGTTTTATTGCACAAACATTATTAAGTCCTATTTTGGGCTGTGGCCACGTGGTTCGACCGCATAGTTCAATCAATTGGACTATGTGCACTTTTTTGAGTTGGTTCAATTAATCGAACCAGATCTTGGGACTCCTGATGGTTCGATCAATCGGACTACATATTTTGAGTAGGTAGTTGAAGCCGAGATGATAATTACAGTGAAACACAAGCAAGTCTTGTAGGTAACCATCAGTAAACAATAAACTTTCTAATAGGTAAATCTAGAGACTTAATCATCCTCTGTGTTTCCCTAGAGGGAGATGATTTCATCATCTTCCGGACCTTCCCCAACCGATCACAAGATGATGCAACTCCTGACGCAACACACTCCAGTGTGTCAGGACAAGGGTACGGTAGATACGAGGAAAACAATGTTTTTGCTATAACATTTAATTGTAGGCTACATGCCATTCATGAGTTCATGACTTGGAGCAATTTGCAGTAGTTTTTTTCCCAAAACATTGTTAGATTTTGAAAATTGAAAAAGCCATTTTGCAACAGTTATTGCTTGAGTTCTTATATTTTTCCCTATTCAAGTGTAATATTGAAAAACAGAAAAAATAATTTCAATATTTCTATGACCTGTCTAAACTATTAGCACAGACAATTAAAATTCATTAAAAAAGTAAATTTATGATTTTTTTCGTCGTAATTTTTTTCGAAGTGAAGTAAATTGCAGATCCATGAAAAGTTATTGACATTTTTAAATTGTGAAGCTTCAGTAGGTACCAATTAATGTACAAACAACATAACTATAGGTACATGATCAATAGAAAAACTACTTTTGACAGCATTTTATAATGCATCAAACCAGGGCAACATACGTGGTTATATAGGTTTAGGGCATAGGCCCTAATAAGCCTAGCTTTTTTGCGTTGATCCATCCTCGTTATGATCTAACTAAATAATCAAGCTTCAGTGGTGATCAAAGTGAGCTCGTCAAATTAGGTAAACTGACTTTTATCTTAGTACAATGATAACAGAAGTTGATAACCGCTCTCCAACTCCCAGACTTTCAAATCACATCATAAAATAGTTAAATTCACGCTCATTACAATCAGTATCAATGTGACCGATGCATAAATATCACTGACCGGTTCAAACTGGTATCAACTGGTACGAACCAGTTATTGTTTGGAGTCATTTTGGATGCTTTCAAGAATAGAAAGATGGTATAATATACGTCATGCTGCGCTAGATAATGGAAGCATTGGATCGTAGTCAATGAGGTTTACCATTAGAGACGTTATACTCACTAGAAAAAGCTCTAAAACGCCTCGAAATTTTGCTATAGCTACTTAGGTAGAATATAAGCAGCTTTGTTTAATATCAATCAAGAAAACCAAAAAAGCAGAGATTATAAAACCCCGTTGTCTGAAAGAGATAAATAATGTGCGTGCTGCGTGTAAATGCGTGTAACATCGAAGCAAGACAAAGTGCGACTGAGTTGACTCAAGCTAATTAGCTCGACTTTTGTTCGCCACGCAGAGCGGAACACAACGTATCTACCTCAGTTTATATAGAAGATCATTGATCATCTAACATGGGTGATCTGAGGGGACTTTTTTGGAGATTTGGGCTGGCGTCAATATTGTGTGAATATTTTGGCGTGCATTTGCTTTTTTTGTGTTGAAGTAATATTGCTCTGCGCTACTGCAAAGCAAAATCTTTGTTTGGATGCAATCGGCCAGTTATTTATAATAAACAATTAGGTAATAAGTAGGTACTTAAAGATTATTGATTAGGTACCTACCTAAGTTTACTTAAGAGCTATTGAATATATTATTATTTTATTAATTGACGCTCAGCCATCATCATTTCTCTCTCATCCTGCTGCGTCGTTGTCTTCACGGTTTTACTTTACGAATACAAAGCTTCATTTTTATTTATTTTAAAATTTATTTCTTGGTGGCCAAAACCACCAAAAAAAGTCAATTTTATCTCTCTTCAAAACATTGCCTCGATGCTACCGATATCGGATAGCATCTTCATTGTCGAAAACATCACAACCACCCACAACGAACATCCTGTTAAGTATAATACTTATTACGCCTAAAAAAAAATTAAAAGCTCAAGCAAGTTTTTTTATAACATTTAGAAACATTACCTACTTACATACAGTACATTGTAGGTAGGTATTGCAAATTTTTACTTCTTTTCAAAAACTCAAAACTATCGCCCGCAAATTCGACTCGTCATTGCGTTCGCGATTGCGTAAGTTCCGTTGTAAGTGGTAGTGCATTGTGTTGTATGATACATTCTAGCATGGTATCTACATAATATATGTTGTTGTATGGTAATGTTATTAGAAAGGCAACGGTGGATGAAAGCGAAGCCGGGATTATGTTGAGCGTGATGGAAGTACACGACTTTTTGTGTGGGGAGTGACAATGGAGGAAATTTTGTGGAACAGAAACGTTATACAATGTCATCTGTCTTGTTTTATAGTGTGAAATTGTTCGCTGTTGAAGTATATTGGAGGAACCAGACCAAAGACCGCTTACCATCAGGTGGGCCGTATGCTTGTCTGCTAACTTAGCAGTATAAAAAAAAAAAAAAAAGGCGCGATTCAGAATTTCAGACCTTTTCGGAATGCAATCCAAATACGGAAAGTGACGTTTCTTTGCTAAAAGTCAACTTTCCGATGAAAATCATCGAATCTTTGATTTGTGCTTTTACCGAAGTCTGAATAGCACCTCAGATGGGCGATATTAGATGAACGAATACCAAAACTGGAATAATCTAAGGGCCAATTTTGTAATTTCAGTACCTACCTAATTTCTGGTCGCGTGATTCCGAATTTGTAGTTCTATAAGCAGAAAACCTAGAAAAGTATGCTTAAAATTTAGATCCAATCATTTTATATGTTACTTGCAAATATCCCTAATGATCAATAAGTCAATTCGAATCATCAATTCAAAATGTCACATTGCAATAGTAGGCTGCCTACTGCTGATATCATAGAGCAACAGGTAGTCAGATCTAATGGAGCGAGCTGCACTGCTTCCTAGGCCGTAACGACGAGGAAGCGATGAGGAAGGTGCTGTCGACTGCCGGTTATGGTAACTCATTTGCATAAAGCCTTGGTATTGAACAATCGATGGATCTTTCACACATTCTTAGCCACCCTTAAATTAATATAATGCATGCAGTGGCGGCCTTTGGGGGTGGCGAGCAGGGCACTCGCCCGGGGCCTCGCGCTTGTAGGGGCCTCGCGCAGCAAACCGACGAGAGAAAATCTTTTATAAGCATTAGTAAACCTATCCGTTAAAGATAAACAAATTCTATTGTGAACTTTTCTTTAAACCTATAAAATAAGAACAATGCCTTCTATAGTCGAATTGCTCATTGTACGAACTAAAAATATACTTAATGAAAAATGACATTTTGATCGTCCATTTTAGAGCGTATTAATTAGTAATCCGACTATACATTGTTTTGTTATTATCTCAAAAAGAATAGGCAGCTTTTTTTAGGAAAACTCCCAGTCAGCTATATTTTTTCCAACTTTTTCAACAATCATCATCATATTTCAACCAATTTACACAGGCGATGGTAGATGATGATTGTTGAAAAAGTTGGATAGATTGTTGAGAAAGTTGGATAATAGACAGACAGAAACAGACATGAGGAAGGGTAGGTATAGGTACACCTACCCTTCCTCATGAAGCACTCTGTCTGTCTATTGGTGAAAAAACCAAATAAAAATCCGTTCAGTAGTTTATGAGGGGCGAAAGACTTTGTTTTAGAATATGTGCGCGACTCCGACTTTTCGGCATCAAAATTTCAATACCTAGGAACTTCGGTAGGGCCTCGCAATGACTAGGCAGGCTCGGTCCCAGGGCCATGACAACCCACCCCCCCAAAATCTTTGATCCAGCATCCAGCATTATAATGTCTTAAATTCTTAAATGCCAGGAATTCTAAATTTTTCGTACAAACGTTTTTAGCCCTTTTCATCCCGTCATATCAATGTGTCATTTGTCTTAAAAAAATCGGCTCGCCTCGAATGCGAACGAAGTGACGAAAAAGTGAATTGTCTGACCGCAGAATAGAAACCGACAAGCAGCTAGCCTTTTCTTTGAGCACTGTACGTAAGCAAAATCTAGTGTCATTATGATGTTGCATTTTTCTTTAAAAATTTGTCTCGTTTCGCTCGCATTTAAATTCATAGGTATTTTGCGAGAGTAGGGAGCTCGCTTTGCACGCATATTAGGCTCATTATTTTGCTAGCAAAGTGAAAAAAAGTGCTAAAAAAAATCGGCTCGCTTCGCTCGCCCCCCCCCCCCCCCTCCCTCAGCATAATATCGTGTGTCCCTCCCAAAACTCTTGGTCTCACGCCCGTCACCAGGGGCCTCGCAAAGATCTACCGCCCGGGGCCTCGCGATAGCTAAGGCCGCCCCTGAATGCATGCACTCAGTGACGGACTCCTTAATACTGTAAAAGCAAAGCTTGAATGAACTCTCTCTCTGACTACCCCATTAGGCACTTTCAAATGATCTTGGATGTCTAGTCTACCGTGCCTTGAGGATACGATCATGATCATGTTTCTTTTTTTTTACCATTTGTCGAGCAATGCTGAAACATTGTAGGTACCTAGAAAGAAAAATTGTAATGGTTGCTGTTATAGTCACGTATTTTTTTAAGGTTTTCCTTTCTTCTGGTGTTTCCCTACTGATCCTGTTTCCCACGAGCCACTGACGTCATTTATCAGTTTGTTATTGAGACTTCATTCACCTTATGTGACGCGTGCGCATCATACCATGTTACGTGACGTCACAATTAAATAAACAACTTAGTCTTAAGTTAGTGACGATATTGGACGCCTATGTCTGTGTCATGAATTGTTTTTTGCTGACTATATACCTTGCGCAATGTTTCTGCCTACTATTTAATATTACTTACCTACATGTAAAATTATATTGCTTTTTCCCCAATGGGGATCAATCACTAAACGAAATATTGGGTTTCTAAGTATGAGGGCGTATACTCTTTAGCATTCTGAGCATTCTGTTTTTTAAATAATTTTCTTTTCAAGTTTTCTTTTCGGCCATTTCAAAACGCGCGCTCGGAGCTTCGCGCTGCGTCTGACGTCACCAGGCGCCCGCGGCTCGGTCCACTAGTACAAAATCGCTAGTTAATTTCAAACTAGCTTCCGCCCGCGGCTTCGCTCGCGCGGCACCTGGATAAAAAGTAGCCTATGTCCTATTTCAGGTCAAGAACTATCTATGTTTTAAATTTCAGACAAATCAGTTCAGTGGTTGTCGAATTATAGAGGAACAAACATAAATCCAAATATCCAAACTTTTGCATTTTTAATATTAACTAGCTTCCGCCCGCGGCTTTATTCGCGTAGTACCCAGATAAAAAGTAGCCTATGTCCTATTCCTGGTCATTATCTATCTATATTTAAAATTTCAACCAAATTGGCTTAGTGGTTGTTGAGTTATAGAGGAACAAACATCATCCATCCAAACATTCAAACTTTCGCATTTATAATATTAGTGTGATTAGTGTGATTAGTGTGATAGTATGATTAGTGTGATGAGAAAGTGTGATAGTGTGATTTGAAAACCAAGTTTAGGTAGGTAGGTAATGTATGTGATTATTTTGACTCGAACATACAAATTATTAATTAGGTATTACGATTAAAAGTATGTATAAAAAATACCTATTCACTAAAAAGTTTAAAGGCGAAAATTATTTTTAAGTAGGTACCTACCTAGGTAAGTAGTAAGTAGGTAGGTACCTACTTAAAAATAATTTATGTAGGTAAGTAATTTAGGTAGGTAAAGTTAATATTAGTGTGATTCGACTCCTGATTGTTAGTTTTGTTTGTTATTGTTTTCGGTAAGTACCGGTACTTACCTAAAATACCTATTCAGTAAAAAGTTTAAAGTCGAAAATTATTTTTAAGTAGGTACCTACCTAGGTAAGTAGTAAGTAGGTAGGTAGGTACCTACTTAAAAATAATTTTCGCCTTTAAACTTTTTACTGAATAGGTATTTTAGGTAGGTACCGGTACTTACCGAAAACAATAACAAACAAAACTAACAATCAGGAGTCGAATCACACTAATATTAACTTTACCTACCTAAATTACTTACCTACATGAATTATTTTTAAGTAGGTACCTACCTACTTACTACTTACCTAGGTAGGTACCTACTTAAAAATAATTTTCGCCTTTAAACTTTTTAGTGAATAGGTATTTTTTATACATACTTTTAATCGTAATACCTAAAATTAATAATTTGTATGTACGAGTCAAAATAATCACATACCTACCTACCTAAACTTGGTTTTCAAATCATTCTATCACACTTTCACAATATTTTCCTTCACCGTTTAGAGCTCGTGTTAAAGCGCATACCTACTTAGGTACCTACTTATACATTTTTCGAAACGAAAAATCCATTGATGCACGGCTGGGTTTCAACCCACAACCTTCGGATTGAAAGTCGAGGCACTAGCGCACTCGGCCCAACACTGCTTCTCTACCTCTGACTACCCGCTTAGACTTTTTCAACGGATCTAAAAATTCCTAAAAGATCTGATAGAATATGTCTACTGTGCCTTGGGAATACAGTCGTAATCTTATTTAAAAATAAAAATGAAATCATTTATAACTTTTTTAAATCTACAAATCTGCATAAGTACTTACTTAACAAAAAACGTGAATGACCTCGAAAGTTTGGATGTTTGGATGTATGTTTGTTCCTCTATAACTCGACAACTACTGAACCGATTTGGCTGAAATTTAAAATATAGTTAGGTAATGAGCGGGAATAGGACATAGGCTACTTTTTATCCAGGTGCCACGCGAGCGATGCCACGGTCGGAAATTAGTTTGAAAATAACTAGGGATTTTGTACTAGTGGAGCGAGCCGCGGGCGCCTGGTGACGTCACAGCCAGTCTTTGAAGAAATATGTAAACTAGAACGGACACCGGCGAACTCACACTTGACGCCACAATTGAAGCCGATCGGCGTCAGCTCATTCATTCACTAGCTTACGTTCATCGCGATCGGTTGCTGGGTTATGATGTCGAATGTCGTCAAAAAGTCTAAAAATGAGTGTCAAAAATGCCTCTTGCATATTAAAATCGTGCAAAAACGAATCTACTACAAAAAAAAAAAGGATAGTACCGATATCATCGGTAAATAAATAAATCATCAACTAAAACCAAGCAAAACAGCAAAAATAATTTTTGTCATAATTTGCCGCCATTTCTAGAAAATCATAGATTATGAAAATTGAACTGTACAGATTGGACACGGTAGGTAATAAAATAAGTGTTGGTGAACTCATAATATAGGAACCTTCTTCGTCCAAGATAGGCACATAATTATTTGAACTCAATTAGGTAGGTACCTATAACTGATTATTTATTTAGCTTATAAAATACTCAGCATAAGCCGTTTAACTGTCTGTTTGTCTATCAGTACAAGACGGTGTGCAGCGATTTAGAAGCAATTGGATCTTAGATTTTTTATTGACTTTTAGTAAATAATAGATCTCGAAAAATAAAGTTATTTTACAGTATGTATACTTAACTTTTTTTGTCCAACTTTTTATCTTATAATAGGGTAGGTAGGTATTTTATACCAAGTAAGAAATAATACAAAAATATATTTAAATGATAGGTTTTTATACATAATAATACTATAAAACACCAAGAGACAGAACAAACAACTATAAATTCGTCACACAAATGTTTGTCCTGGGTGGGTAACGAACCCACAACTTAGTCAATTTATTTAGATAAGGCAGAGTAACGATTAGGTAGTAGTAGGTAAAAAAGCTGTGTCACTTCTGTGCGGTGTCTAATCTCTCATTAGGCCCCGCCCATGGCCCACCGCACTAGTGACACGTCTATGGTTTGTACCAGCTTCTCTATTTATTTATCTCGATGCAGCCAGTCGCGGCCTTCTCGCGAGCGTTTTTTAGATTGGTGCACTAAAATCTCTGTAACTCGGTCATTTTTGATCCGATTAAAAAACCAAAAACACAGTATTTTTTGTTTTTTTTGTATCTACAAATCTGCATACTCAACTAAAATCGTGAGTCTTCCTCATTGCTTTTCACAGTTTAATCATCATCATTTCCTTGCCCCTTTCCCACTAGGTGGGGTCGGCACAACATGTTCTCCTCTTCCATTCCTTCCTATCACTCGTCATCTCAGACTTATCTCCACACTATCCCCGGCTTCGCACGGGTTACATCACACATCACATTAGAAACCTCTAAAATTATCAGTGTTTTCCTACTATCTAATGCATGTATTATACTAATAAACCTACTTCTTGAATCGCTCTATCTATTAAAAAAAAACCGCATCAAAATCCGTTACGTAGTTTTAAAGATCTAAGCACACATAGGGACAGACAGCGGGAAGCGACATTGTTTTAAACTCAAAAAAAATCTAATAAGTATAGATAGATAAGGTACATCTAACGCCATCTGTTGGTCAACTCTCAAAAACAAAATGATTGCCGTATCAGAAGCTATCAAAGGGAGGGACAGTAACGAGAGGTTTATGTTTACGACCGGAGGAGGTTTACGGAGGGTTTACGATCCGGAGCGATTTGACGAATCGCTCCTGGCTTAGGTGTTATTGAGTCTAGTTGAAATGTAAACGATTCTAAGCCATTCAAAAACAGGATAAAGCTGGGATACGATATCTTCAAAACAAGAAGATGTGCTTGGGCTGGATTCGACCAAACTGGATTAAGTTTTTACTCGAGAGTAAACTACTGTTTGTTTGAATATTTTGACATTGTAAAGTTGACACCTTACCTATATCCAGGATAATTTGTACATATGCACATAATAATGTTCGGTTGCGCTTTCTAAACAATTGTACCTACCTATTTCGAATTATGTCGGCTAGTTACTCTGGAGTAAGATGACTTTTGGTCGAATCCAGCCTTAGAGGTTTATAGAACGTGGTTTTTAGATTAATCTTTTGATCTACATTAATTTGCTTGTTAAAATTAAAACATGTGAGACTGCTGGAATATTCTAGAGATTACTTCCAACATTGTTTTTAAACTATTTCCTCATCTGTTTTCAATAGGTATATTATGTAAAACACGAAAGAAATACGTTTAGAATAATTCACAAGGACACAATTCGAATGTTTTTCTTCGAGTTAATCATCAGGAAAACCGCACAATACCTAAACTAATTACCTACTTACTTACTTACCTACCTAGGTACCTACCTACCAACTTACTTTACTTGTAAACAGCGTCCCGATGCCACAGTTACGCGCGACGTAATGTCCTTGGTATTCCGAAAAGCGGTGGCCGCCAAATCGCAACAGCCATTATGCCCATTATCTCTCTACAAGTCTACAAAGTTAATTTGTAGCATTCTGAGTTTAATTTTATAGATACTCGTACCTAAATTGTAAGCACCGAATCACTGTAAAAATTGTAGTAGGTACCTATGCATTTACAAACAAATTAAAAGGAAAACATCGATGACATAGACAAAGGTTTTTATGATCATCTACGACAATCGTTTTAAAAATCGACAAATCTTAGAATTTAGAAAAAATTAGCAAATTTCAACATTGTTATAGAAAAATTATAAAATCGTCTTGGTTGATATTTGACAACCAAAACTATTTTCCATTCTATTCATCATCACAGATTTATAAACCGAAACTGTTTAACTAAAGAAACATTACAAACGACAGTTCAATTACTAACTTATTTACTTACATAAAATAAAAAAATAAAAAATATGTAATGCCTTAAAAAGTATCAAATATATTTTTGATAACTTTGAGCAGGTATTCCCGCGACCGTCATATCACCACCGTTACTCGCAAAACGAAGGCATTACTGAGAAGGATAAATCAATGCCCCATTGTGAACAAGTCGGTAAACATGTTTACGGGAGGGGGAGATGAGGCTCCATCGATACTGACGTAAGCAGCTCTTCCTTTCACTACGACTATTGGCACTGGACAACTAAATTTCAAAAAAAAATGGCGGCAGAAACAGGTGTTATAGGAACCCAGTAGTAGGAGAAGTCTGTCTGCTGAAGATGTTGAATTGAGGATAGGTAATTTAAAAAAAATCGGGTGTGTGATCGTAATTCTACTCATAAAAGGCCGTCACGTCATAAATTACCGATTTTTGATGATTTTTTAAATCGTCGCATAGTTTCGTTGTTAAATTAAAAGTAACTTTACTTAAAAGTTTAACTTATAAAAAGTTATATTTCCCTCCCGACCAATCTTATTTTGCATCGGTTACATGGCAAGAGGTAATTGGTAAAAAATCATCTATTTCGTTCCCCTCATAGATCGAAAGCACAGAGAAACGAAAGGAAGTAATGAAACAGGAAATTTGTTTTGGTCTACAATTTAACGGCGCAATGACGATGGCATTTCACCGTACTTACTACAGCATTATCTGCGGCTTTACTGCCGATAAATTTGCAGGAATCTATTAGATAGGAGACATGAAATGGCTGATTGGCGTTTGCTAGCCGAGGAGATATAGGCATCTTACTTTGCAGAAATGATAATAAAATGGGATATTGTTGTTACATTTCCTTTTGGCGTTCTTAATGTAAAGCTGGCGGCTCACACAGAAGACATGAGACCAGAGATAGAGACAGATGACTATTGTTATTTTAACTGTCAGTTCTGTTTCCTGTCTAGGTCGCGTGCCCCTACAACGCCGGTCTCCGGTACAAAGTTTGTCTCGGTCTCCAGTCTCGGTCTCAGGCGCGAACCGCCGCCTTAACGTTTGACATAATAATGCTGTACAAATAACACCCGACAGTCTCATACCTTCGTAGAATTTAGCTTGAACTCACTCCAATATCGATAAGAAGATTATAAAGATTAATCAAAAAATCATTTGTCTCGCCGCAGAATCGTGCCCGTAGAAAACATTGACCACAGGGCTTACGACATAAATTGCGTTGAAACACGGAAAAGCTCCTTTATTGACACTAACTGTTACCCATTTATTTGATGACCGCGTAGAACGTACAGTTTCTTTGTTCCATCAAAAATAACTAGAGACAGAGCTCTGCGAGGAAGCGCAGCGGTGACAACTGGTGGACCAGTCTTGTCCATTGTGTTGTCGGCGCAGTGATTCCTCTTTTAAAGGGTCAGCAGCGCGAGTGTGACTCCTCTGGTGTCACAGGCGTCGCTTTACGGTAACCGCTTACCGTGGTCTCCGTCATATAACGGTCTCCGATATTTAGGAAACTAGACTTTAGTAGAGAAATAAAAGTAATACGGGCTCTGTAACAAGAAACATGAACTTACAAAGAAGTAGGCGATGAAAAAAATATGTGTTTTTAGACAAAAGTAAATAGACTAAATGACAGTCTATTGTACAGATAGATAGAAAAACTATATAGGTACCTACCTATACCTACATTACTAAATTACTTTTAGGATGGGTGACCGCAAGTGGTATTACGAGCTGAGCGCTTCTGTGCTTCGGAGGGCACGTTAAGTGTCGGTCCCGGCTTTTAAGTCGCTAAGCCATGACGGAGGCTTTTAGGCGGCCTAAAAACTCCATCACCAGAGTTGGCCACTTGCTCATACGAAAGAAGAAGACCAAAATTGAAGCTAAATTTAATGAAAGGGTTTTACCGCTAAAAGCGATATCTTTCAGACAACTTTCAAACAAACAAAAAGTAGATTAGGCTAGATACATTATTATGGTCTATGTGTTCAGTTCCGGACGTACTATTTATTTTCAATTAAATTGTGCTCAAAAAAGAACATGTCTACAGCCAAGCCTTTTCCATGTTCATACAGAGTTCATGACCTGAACTGACCTTTTAAGCAACTATTACCAACACCTACTCCCTTATTTTCATGAAGGTAAGGTTCTAAATATATTGGCAAATGAAAAGTTCTTTTTAAAGACCTCTTGGTGTAGTTTTGTGTTGGAAGGTGCTTATTTAAGTTCCGTTAGACATTGTGCTTTGTATTGAATGTTTGATACGTGTGTTTAATGTTACAAGCTTTATTTTAATAAGAATTCAGCTCCTATTTCTACCAAGGTTTTATGTTCTAATAGGTACACTCGGGCGCCCTTTCTACCAAGGGATTATATTATTTACACTAGCAGCGCCCTCGCAGGGCACCCGCGTTGTGATGGTGATGATGATGATCAAAAGTAGTTCCTCAATAACTAGTAGTTCGCCCCGAACTGAGATCTCGCGCACCGTAGATGGCTTACATTTGGACTTTCTTCTGACTACCCCTATAATTTCAAGTGCTACTACTGATACTGCCGAGTATGCCTATTGCGCTAGCTCTTCATGGTAAAAAATACTGGCATGCATGCAATACATAATGTCGCGTCTAATTTTTCATTTCGGTATTTCATATTTATGAATTCTCGTCGTATTTCTAAAAGTATACGTCCTAGAATAAAAATAATAACTATTTTGGAATGTACAAATAAAGACCTTTCATTTGACAGCCCACTCAATATATTTGTTTACTTAACTTTTTTTACCCCAATTATTTTCATTCTTAATCAAAATTTTTTTTATCATGAAAATAAATCAAGTAGCATCTAAAATCATTGCAAACCAAACCGCAACGATGCCACTCTCTTTTTAAGACCGACCAGTCAATGAGCTACGAAGTCATCGAAACTCTATGCAACGGGAGCTCTTGCAGCTCTGGTTTCGTAGTTTTTGGTCTTTGGTCGTATTTCAAAAACTATACATCCTAGATTAAAAATAAAAACCATTTTGGAATGTACAAAATAAGCCCTTTCGTATGACACCCCACTCAATTTATTTGTGTAACTTTCATAATTTTTTACCCCCTTGGGAACCCAATATCTTCACAACCCCTTCATCGATTAAGCTCATATGCTCCCCCGTAAATTTCCTTACCACAACCTATTGACCTACCAAGTTTCATGCAGATTGGATGAACGGTTCGACAGTTATGCTCGAACAACAATTCGTGAAACATACAAACATACAAACATACAAAGCAAAATCGCCCAACTTACCACTAAGATCTTCGCTCGCTTCGCTCGCTCGATCGATTAATCTATCAAATGCAGAATTTTTCAAATCCGATTTACGTACCTAGTTCTAAAGATTAGTGCGTTCAAACAAACAAACTCTTCCGCTTTTTATTATATTGGTCAATATAAATAAATGTAAGAATTAGAAATAGAAAAATTAAATTAATTAATAAATATATAGGTAGGTGGGGTGTAAGTATGAAGTTTTTTGAACTAGAACGATTTCTCATTGTATTCATTTCAGATTCAATTGTCTAAAATAAAAAAGTAGAGTGACAATCAATTTACCTCAGGATTTCGGGATGGCTATTAAAATAATTTGATAGGTAGGTAAGGTACCTATAATAAATTTGATAGTTACCTACCTAAGTACACAAAAAAATTAATAAGTACCTACAGTGAATTATTCTGATTTAGATAGGTAGAGAGACAAACTAGGTAGAGAGAGTAGACAGAGTAAAAAATATTTATGTTTGAAGATAATTTTGTAAAGAATCAAATGCCAGAATTAAATGAAGCAAGAAGCCTGGTTCGTGCTGAGTAAATTTTTCTTTGCATGCTGTGGCATCGTATAATTAGGGAAACACAGATTTAAGACACTTACTACCTAACATGATTAGTTTTTTCTTTGTTGGATGTCTTAAATAATATAGCCAAAAAAACTCTCTAGTCTTATCATCAATAAAATACATAGAAGTCGACGATAGATGTGAATATGCTTTTCCCATGGTTTTCGTCACTATTTTCGCAATCGATATTATACCTATATCAATACCCAAATGGTAGCTTCTGGCATTACCGATTTAGCCTCCAACAATAAAATACACTATTGATTGACTATCCTATTGATAAAGAAGTATACAAATTACTTTATTATTGTATTTGGTTCTCCTTTCGACTGGATCCGGATAGTTTGTATATTGTATTAAACCTCGTACTTTATCGGTTGGCAACCATTGTGCGTGCGCCATTACAGAACACTCGTGTGTATTCTGTGTACGCAGTGGAATAATAGTTCGTACAAATAGGGTGGCCCTACATTTACAACTTATAAGCTCATAGCTCTTAAAAATCTTACACAGAACATTTTTGGAACTTGCCATGTATATTTGGTATTAGAATACAGGCTTTGAAACAATTAAAATCATTAATTGTTATAATATGACGATATAAATATTTGTCCACTAATTTAATCTAAACGTAGTTTTAAGTATTTTACATCTGTTACTTGCTATTGTTGCCTGAAATAAATGATTTATTATTTATTATTATTATTATTATTAAATAGTCCACATGGCTCTGCTGCATCATTTTGCTAGACTTATTTTGTAGTTTACAATTTTTTTTTTGTTATTGAACTTAGAATTATTATTTATAAGCCTGACGTTTCCCACTGCAGTGCAAAGGCCTCCCTTCCCTCCCTCCATCGATCCCTATCCTGCGCCTGCTGGAGCCAATAAATAAATAAATAAATAAATATTGATGGACATTTCACACAGCGCCAAACTAAGCAAAGCTTGTACTATGGAAACCAGATAACTGATAAATAAACTTAATAATCCAAACTTAGAACACCTGAATATAATTTTCGTTGCAGCGTGGTCACCGCAGCGATCGCGATTGCTCGCATCCATTTCCCTTCGGAGCTCATTTTCACATAATAGCTAGAAACTCGCCGGCCCACTAATTGTGCTCCTATACAATAGCTTGGCAATGGCTTAGCTTGCGCAACTTCTACTTTTGGTGGCTTATTCGTAACTACTTAAGAAACAATGTACTTACCTAATAGGTATGCTTTTATATTCGTTTTGTCTTGGGGCTTTATCAGCTGCCGTATTCCCATATCATGAAATACATTGCTGCTCTGACGTAACGTGGTAATCACCATCATTTAGGAAAACAACAATGTACTACAAAGTGCCTATCATTATTTTTGTCAACTAAGTTAGGGAATATGGGTGCCATAAACATTCAATTCGTTTTTTTCACATTGGAATGGCTTCCAAGTCTTCCAACTGGTATTTTATACGAAATTGATGTTGAAATACACTTTCTTATGGGAATGGCCTTCGATTATCGACCATTTAGAAGTCATTGGGCTGTAACCTACAGATATATGTTTCCTGATTGTCTATCTTTGATAGCGACCAAAATCGGTCTCAAACTGTCAAAAATGACAGTTCAGTGACCCATGCAAGTAACTCAGTCACGCCCATTTTAATGAGACCGAACGCAACGAAAGATACCAACGCGATTGTTTTGACAGATTGAGACCAATTTGATGTTTGAGACAATTTAGACAGTCAGTTGAGAGCCAGCAACAAATAAAGCCCTTATTGTGACAATCTACCGCTAGATATGAAACATTTGCTTCTCTGAACAATAAAAACAAACAGCAGGCAATCACCCAGTCAATATTTTTAATCTGTAGGTACTCTTTGTTCCAAAGTATTTGGATTACACACAATGAAACCCGGTGACTGCTATATAACGCAATATTTTGTTTTATCTCAGGCAATCTGTGGGCACGGTGGACATTTGCTCGGAACGACGACGTGACCTGGCTTCTATCATAACATCCACATGACGAGGAGTTATAGTACTGCAATGCGCCTCATATACATGGAGATTGTGAGCATGAACGTATGAGGTATGGTGCTTACAATCCCTACCCATATTATAAATGTGAAAGTGTGATTATTTGTTTGTATATTTGTCCTGCTTTCACGTCAAAACAGAGCGACGGATTGACGTGATTTTTTGTGTGGAGATAGTTGGAGGGCTGGAGAGTAACATAGGCCACTTTTTATCCGGGTACCACGCGAGCGAAGCCGCGGGCAGCAGCTAGTACAAAATAATAATAATGAAGCGCTCGTGGCGTAGCTTGCTCAGCGCAGCTAAAAAGGCCCTTTTTAGCTGAGATGCGCTATTTCATCGTGAGAATCGTATTACAATTCAGCTAAAGCAATTCCTCTTAAAACCAACTGGATTATTTTTTTCGTGTCGCAATTTAACGCTAAAATTATTCACAATTCTCTTTCTCGCAGAACAGACATGACTGGTCCACCAGTTGTCACCGCAGCGCTTCCTCGCAGATCTCTGGCAATCTTACTCACCGCAGGAACACAACACCAGAGAGAAGAATCATGTTATTTGGCTGCGTTCTGTAAGGCGGAGGTGCTTCCCCAGTCGGGCTGCTCGAATATAGAGTGAGAAGAACCTACTATGCCCTTCCTCTCTTAAAACTCATTTTTACGTGATCGTGATATGCATTGATGTAGAATTCGAACCCACACCCTTTGTATCGAAAATGGAAGTACCGTACAGCTTGCGTTCTATATTATTATGATTCCGAGGCCGCCATACATCCATGGGCATTGGACAATTACCTACTTGATTGTATTGTTGTCATTCGTAGGTGGTATAAAGGGCCCTAGTGGAAATGTTAGGTCGGGGAATTAATCGTTTGTTTACAAGGGGACCGTGAGGAAGTCGTTCCAACTGTTTTCCATACAGTAGTAGGTACTTGCCTACTTTTTATAATGTCAAATCACGAATCTAACTCGAACTTGCCGAAAATAACAATTTGACCGGTAATTTGTTTCAAGTGTATGAAATGAGGTGCTTGAATCTGCAAATCTACAAAAAACCCTCGGTTCAAAAATCTGGTATTTTTTAATCCACGGTTTTTGAGAGCTACATACGATTACAAGTGCAAATGCAATTTAAAATATTAGCAGACTAAATTTTTCTATAAGTTAAGGGATTCGAAAAATGCTAGACTCAAATATTTGAGGACCTCTGGTATTTTTACTAGAATCCAGGACTCTCTCTAAATGAAATAATATTATGTCTTTTCATTAAGTAAGTTTAGTAGTTTCAGTTCTTTTAGTGATAGCTGTAATAGTAGGTAAATAGATACATCTTCAATCGGGTTTAATATGTTTTGTAAAACAAACTCTCAGGCAAGTAGAATTGCGGTGTTGCTTGTGCCTACGAAGAGTTGGCACGCATTTTCGAATCAAAAGAACAAAAGAAAGTAAGCGAATTATGTTATGAGCTATGTTTATACATAAACTAAAGTCCAAATTAAAAGTCCGATCCTAAAAAACAAAACTCCAGGAGACAATGTAAGTCAGACAATAGAATGAGACTGTCGCCAGATGACGTTTTGACAAAGTTGCGCAACGGGGATGAATAGAATTGGGGTTTTACCAAAACAACTTATCTGCATAATATTTTAAAGGCAAAAATTCGAAAGATCCCACGCCCTTTTTTTTTGGACTTTTATAACACAAAGATCTTTTACTTATCTATTTACACCATTGTTGTAGGTTTTTTGTTTAAAGTCTTCGGTTTTTATTTTAGCATCCTTGTCTTGACCAGAAAGTTACACTACCTACATTTTCGTGGCCTCATCTAATCTCAAATTCTTAAAAAACATCGATTATGAATGGTCACTATCTAATTTAAGCTTTTCAATTATAAGCCCTAAAACTTACCTAAATATTATTGAGCATTTGGCTTCATTGTACAGTAAAATACATCTCAATATTTATGTAGATGGATATAGGTTGAATCCATCTTTTCTACAAGCGAAAGGCGACGGGAGAGTGCTATAAAATGATCCTCTATAGCTCTGCTAAAAGCCCGAAGCGTTTCACTTACGCTGAACTAAATAATAGCAGCCATTGTCGCAGGCGACTTCGCGTCGCCGACGCCGAGCTTCCACACATGCTGCCGAGAAGGGACTTGACCAAGTGTGATACTCATAGCTTTTTAATTTATCAAAATATTCTCGTGACTGTTATGCGAACAGCAAGTGTGGACATGGCTTTTGACAAAACAAGTATGTATCTTCAGAATTATCACAACCTTTTAGCAGCTCAGAGCCGCAAATTCAGGCCACAACCCGTTGTTTGGGCGTTGTTTGCGAAGCGGTAGGTACTGTGTAACGCCATTTTGTTGTAGCTTCTGATGGTTGCGCTGTTTATTTATGGTGTACCTTGTTTATTTTCGAATAACGCGGGAGAGGATGACGGGATCCGGGTGTGTTGGGTTCTGTTCAAAATGTTCAAGTGTATCCCTCCATTAACGGTAGAGTTTTAACCGAGGTAAAACACAGCTTAAGTATACATTATTTAGTAGCTTTTGCTATGTAACAAAACAATATTACAGAACTCATTAAAGTAGTTTCTCCCACTTTCCTCTAATAGCTCACTTTTCTCCCCAATTACCTGAAATTCCCATAAAAGTTTTACCGCTTAATTCGGTAAGCGAGCTGTCATTACCATACCAATCTCCTCCATAAATTCAATTGTATCGCGTTGTATTTTAAACAATTTGCCCATAAAGTGTACTAATTTGATCCCTTCGAAAGGGCCCAGTGGTCACTTGCGCGGAACGGATCAACAAAGGGCCATTACAATAAATTACTTCGCTTTGTTCAGACGGCTAAACGAGCAACAAACAAGGCATTACCAGCACTATCCCTTCAAAGTAGAATTCAGAATGCGGTGCATCGGCTATCGTTGCCATCATTAGAAATTCAGTAGGCCTATTGTCCTAGAGTATTTTATTGTCTTATTAAATAAAGGGTTCATCTCGGCAGCTAATGTTGCGGCCAGTGCTTGCCTCCACGCCTGAACCATGATCTAACAATACAAACTAAAATCAACTTTTATATTCCCCTAATGTAACGACATCCTGTTCCCATTTTTCAAAGCCATTTCCTTTCTAAATAAATTACTTGGAATCAAACTCCAAGACGGCGAAATTCTCACCCCTGCTGAACCATATTCACATTGTGTATTTTAGCTACCTCATTCCTCAAATCGAGCTTCTGGAAAGTACTAAAATTATGCTTACAAAGGAAGTGTTCAGCGAAAATGTTCGGGACGACGCAGAAGCGCTCGCACTGAAACTGAGCTACACTCTACGTCACCTTTAGCAGTGACATTAACATATCGTTATAATATCTACGGCCGGACATGTTTATTTATCGCTCCAGGACAAAGCTGCCCTCACTCTGACAAAGGGCCCAGCTGACCTCAGGGGTCCCGGAGACCGCTAAATTTTACGACGAGGGTGAAAAAAGGGACCAATATATCGAAACGTGAGATTTTTGTATAGCTCAGATAGGTATGTTTTAGGGAAAATCAGATTTAGTTGTAAATTGAGGTTTGTAGAAGGTTTTTGCTGTTGAAGTGAAATTTCGGTTTTTGGGTTTGGAAGGGTGTCGGAATGAAAGGGGCGGGATATCTTGCCCTGTGATAATCTCACGCCTTTCCTGATTTCCTCGCATTTTCCTGAAACCTTTGAAGAAAGGTTCAAGCATGTAGAATTGATGTTGATAAATGCCTTCTAAAAAGAAGAGTTATAATATACCCAGCGGGCTTAGAAAGGTCGCTATTGCAGAATCTCAATAGAAATTGAACTATATGCCATCTCTTTTCATTGACAGAGTGAAAAGAGACGCCATTACAGTTCATTTCACATTGTTATTCTGCTTTAGCGACCTTTTTAAGCCCGCAATTCTCCAGCAATACGAACTACTCACGTAAACAGTCGAGCCATCTGAGGACCGTCGCAAACGATCTGTAGATAGTTAAAACAATTATAAGCAATTCCCAAGGGTTACTAGGTTGGAACTTAACAAGGACCGATGGGGATGGAAACAAATTAAATTAATATCTTTTGATAGTGTAGTCTTTTGTGACTTTGTATAAATTAGTGATCTTGACGTTTTAGAGAGGGTTTGATGGGAATAGGACGAAAAGATGCTTGAAGAAATATGGGTTAGACCAGTGATAGGCAAAATCAGGCCCGCCGCGCCAACATCCGTACTCAATCCATACTCGTCTCGAATAGTCTCAAAAATAAATGTAGAGACTCACATACTTACTCAAAACATATTTTTTTAATTCTGTGATAATAGTAAGAACCAGTTGAAAAAATCGTATCATTTTATTGGTTTTATTTAGCCCCTGATGAAAAAAGTTTGCCCAACCCTGGGTTGCATTTGCCCAGCAGTGGAACAATAGGTTAACAAAACAATATTTTTTTAGTGGCCAGTTCTAGTGACCAAGTTTTAGGCAGTCTAAATACCTCTGCCAAAGAAAGACTCGTGGGGCCTTACTTATGAAAGATGTTTAAAGTGAAACATTGGTTAAACAACGTCCTGTCTTTATTTGCGGATAGTGACAAACAGAGGCAGGACGTTGTTCAACCAGTGTTCAACTTTAAACATCTTTCATAAGTAATGGGGGTGATGTTTACTGACCTATATACGTAAAACTCAAGTGCTCTATCAATATATCATTACGTAAGTCGTCTATTAGTGATAGCTTATCCGATACGCTCGATAGACAATCTTATCTATTCAGTAATACTTACCTATCTCGCTTTTACAAATTTTCCATAGATATAAATAAATAAGTATTGCTAGACATTTCACACAGCGCCATCTAGCCCCAAACCAAGCAAAGCTTGTACTATGGGAACTGGTAGCTGATAGAATACGTTCTAAACGGTTTGAAACCACAGCTTCTACCAAGGTGACCTTGCTAGAATTTCGCATGACATTGGTTGACAGTAAATTTCGCTACAGACACCATTGGTTGACAGTAAATTTCGTTGACGCCATTGGTAGAAAGTGCCAAGGTCACCTTGGTAGAAGCTGTGGTTTCAAACCGTGTAAAACACGCTTTACATATTTGTAAATACATACTTATAATATTTTATAACACCCAGACCCACGAACGAACCCACGACCTACAGCGCAGAAGACAGAGCTACTACCAATTGAGCTAATAGGCCAGTCAAAGATATATCTATACAAATATTATAAAGCTGAAGAGTATGTTTGTTTGAGCGCGCTAATCTCAGAACCAGTCGGATTTGAAAAATTATTTCTGCTTAATTTAAAAAAAATATTTTAATTATGTGCTAACAGAAAGATTTCTAGGCACGCGCCAGCTAAGTTTTTAAAGTTAATGAGATTTTTATAGTCCAATCACATCGTAAAGTCTGAACTAATTTGGAAAACTTTGAATAGATATCTATTTTAATCTGTTGAATACGACCTTCAGCAATGAATTTTACGACGAAGAAGAAGAAGATCATTAGAATCAGTTGAGCCATCTAAAGATAGTTGTAAACGATCTATATTTAGAATAGCTCTATGGTCCAAGCCACTGCCAGTCGGAAGCGTGCCCTTAATCATAATCATTCACTACATACGAAACTGGCTGAAGAGCAATAGATTTGAAAACAAACACCATGTCCCAAAAATCCTACGTCTCTCCATACAATCCGCTTTATTTTTGTTTTGCGTGCCCTCGTTTTTAATTACTTACCCGAGACACATTAGCGGATCACGGAATGTCATTCCTGAAAGCGGCTTACACTCCTGGGGGCCTCGACTGGGGGCTGGGGGACTCCCACAGCAAAGCAGAAGTGGCTGAACAACTTTGGACAATATTAGAGCACATGGGGTTTCAGGCTTCTGAGGGGTGGCCGCACAATAGTTGAGGCCTCACAAAAATATGGAGCAATAGAAAATGTACCAAATGCTGAGTAAAGGTTAGCACACTTTTTTTTACCTGTGGCTACTGTGACTAGGGTTGTCACAGTTCTGCCAATATATTGTGTCATCTGCACCGTATCCCAAGTTACTTTGTGACAGAACAAAAAACGACCATTTGATAGAATTAGGAATTCGAATTAGAATAAGTATGCTGAAACCATTGATAAAGCAAATCCAACGGCTTGCTCCCCACATGTGTCACCTAGCACGGTATCCCAAGTGTTCCACATAAGTGGTTCAGCTGTCTCCGCGCACCAACTGCGCAGTAATCTGCGCCCGAGGACTGCCCGTGATGTAGCTGTACTTATGCAAATGCTGGCTGTTTCGGAATTAATGCTTTTTGTTATTTGAGTAATGCTTGATAATGTCAGATTTTCATTTAGGCGTTGGAAGTTGATTTACAAGTTTTATCTGAATTTACTGTAGATTAACTGTAGATTAATAACGGCATGGTTATACTGATATTGTCATAAAAGTCGATGTAATAAACAAAATCACTGATAGAATACAGAAGCTGGTTGTATGTGTGAGAAAAAATGAAACGCTCTCAATACTGGATCCCCAAGAACCGTAGACAGATCTTCAAACAAAGTCCTTATTAAGATACTTAGGTGGGTAATCAGAGGTTTATCCAAATGAATTATGTTTTCAAAAGGGGAAGATAGGTGACGCACTAACATCGCATGCAAAAACTTGGGCTCGGTGCACCACTAGATACACCAAAATACACACATTGCTTTATTTTCTATATTGCCAACTGATAAGTATAAAGAAAAGAACTCAGCCTTGTCTATCAGCAACTTCAAGGTTCGTTCGAGAAGGTTCGAGATGATGTTCCGCGCGGCACTGAGGGCAGGTTTGTCCTTAGGACTCAGTTTAGTAGGACATGGCTTTTTGGTGAGTCACCTATCTTCCCCCAATTATACATCTGGCATACTTACTATGCTGCAGACTTTTTGCTTGTAGGTTTGCTTGTTAGTTCTCTATATGCAAGACTGCAAGCCCATCGCCATCGAAACTTGTCTGCTACAAAACTGGGTTCATTTTGATTCCAACAACTAAGTAGGTAGGTACCTATTTATTGACTCTTCCAGATATAAAACCCCTAGATTGGTTAATGTATGACAAAGATATTTAAATTTAAAGTTTTATCTTCAAATACGACTGTCCAATTATTCGAATCCAGCGAACGAATTTACATAAATAGTTCATTCGGTATCAAACTCGAATTAAGTGCTGTAATATTGAACTCCGATAAAACCTCGATTAAGAAAATTAAATTGACATAAAAATTATTATTTTATTACCAAAGTACTCACAAAGTTCGTTTTTTTTGTCTCATGTGCAAACTCGTTTTAAAATCTGTTTACCTACTCATATTCAACTTAGTTTCAACGATGCTTATGTTTTTGAAGATATTCGCGTTCTTTCGTTCTGAACAGTTTTATTATATTTTTTTCTACAAACAAGAAGTTTTTAGAAGAAATTTGAAAATATAACCAGGGGCCCTAGCCATATTACACTATCTACCGTCGCGATCGCTGTAGAACACATCAAAATGTATAGGAATTGACGTTCTGACCACGTGACTCATCATCACCTAGACGTCAATTCCTATACATTTTGAAGTGTTCTACAGCGATCGCGACGATAGATAGTGTAATATGGCTAGAGGGGCAGTGTTGTCAGTTACCATGATCTACATTACCGCAAGGCTAAGACGAATCGATTGACGTAAGAATCATCAAAATCGGTTCACGAGTTTGGCCTCTAGAACTCCACATAGAAACATATACACACATACATAGACCGATAAACACATTACCCTCCCATGAGTCAAGCAGTCGGTTAAAAAAAATATTTTCCAAATCGGTCTAGGCGTGTTCGAGTAATCGGGGAACATAATACTTACCTACCTATATAAAGTCGGTTGAAAAAGTATTTCTATAATTATGTAGGTTTTTTTTAAGTCGTTAAGCCATGCATGACGGAGGCCTTTAGGCGGCCTAAAAACTCCGTCACCAGAGTTGGACACTTGCACATACGAAAGAAAAAGAAGATTATGTAGGTGCTGTACCTAATGTATTATTCTGTGCTTATATTGAAGTTTTGGTTATAAAATTATTCTTTTAATACTAGTAGTTCGCCCCGAACTGAGATCTCGCGCACCGTAGATGGCCAACATTTGGACTTTCTTCTGACTACCCCTATAATTTCAAGTGCTACTACTGCCGGGTATGCCTATTGCGCTAGCTCTTCATGGTAAAAAATACTAGCATGCATGCAATATATAATGTCGTGTCTAATTTTTCATTTATTTCATATTTATGAATTCTCGTCGTATTTTTAAAAGTATACGTCCTAGAATAAAAATAATAACTATTTTAGAATGTACAAATAAAGACCTTTCATTTGACACCGCACTCAATATATTTGTTTACTTAACTTTTTTTACCCCAATTTTTTTTTTATATTTTATCAAATTTTTTTTTTATCATGAAAATAAATCAAGTAGCATCTAAAATCATTGCAAACCAAACCGCAACGATGCCACTCAATTTTTAAGACCGACCAGTCAATGAGCTACGAAGACATCGAAACTCGATGAAACGGGAGCTCTTGCAGCTCTGGTTTTGTAGTTTTTGGTCTTTGGTCGTATTTCAAAAACTATACATCCTAGATTAAAAATAAAAACCATTTTGGAATGTACAAAATAAGCCCTTTCGTATGACACCCCACTCAATATATTTGTGTAACTTTCATAATTTTTTACCCCCTTGGGAACCCAATATCTTCACAACCCCTTCATCGATTAAGCTCATATGCTCCACCGTAAATTTCCTTACCACAACCTATTGACCTACCAAGTTTCATGCAGATTGGATGAACGGTTCGACAGTTATGCTCGAACAACAATTCGTGAAACATACAAACATACAAACATACAAACATACAAACATACAAAGCAAAATCGCCCAACTTACCACTAAGATCTTCGCTCGCTTCGCTCGCTCGATCGATAATAGATTTAAAATTCGTAGATCTATTTACCATTACCCAATCTAATTTAGACAATGCTCATTTACTTTCATTTACAGTTTCCAATTTCAACAGTCGTATTGTTTTTACGAAAACAGACGTCCAAAAGAGTTGATGTTTTTGTGCACCGAACTGCAGCACGGGCATTGTGTGCGCTCGCAGTGTTTTTAATCAGCACCCCTCCTGTCATCTCCGGCACTCTTCAGCGAGGGTCGGCTCCGCTTGCCACCGGCAAAGAAAGGCACTGGGGAAAGTTTTTACGCGGTGTATTTATAGTTTTCTAAACTACTTTGCCTATTTGATTCAGTCAGAGTAGGCAAAACTCACGGCCTGTTTAAATATTTTATGTGATTTTACCTACTTACTTACTGTGTTTTATTAATGTTTGAATTTACTTCTACTTAAATTAAATAGTAAGTTAATAAGTAACGATTACAACAGTAAGCCAAACCACAGATAAAATAGAGATACTGGCCGATGGCCGTTAGTCAAATACTGTAATGTATACTTACCTAAGTAAATGGGTGAAAGGTTGGATACAGTTGTCACAATGGATCTAGATTCTAGACATTCGCGAAGTTAGGCTTTTCGCTGCGCAGTAGAAAATGTTGTATGAAAAAGTTGCACTGCGCATCGAAAGTTTCGATGCGCAGTGCAACTTTTTCATACAAAATTTCGATTCGAAACGCATGCCAAGATCCGTAGGAAGAAGTGTGCTAAGTAATATTGTCAGACAATGCGATAAATCAAATCAAATCATTTATTTCAGTTAATTTTAAATACATTTTAAAATAAATTTTAAATGATAAAGACAAGTCGTAAATGCCAGAATGCTTTGATGATGGATTATAAGTAATTTATAATAATTTAATAAGTAATAATTTATTTCATAAAAACATTGTGACATACATATTGATATGTCTGGCGTACAAAAAACAGAATTAAAATCGTTTGCTCAAAGTAAATAACTAAATTCGGTATCATCTTCAGAACGAGTTAATGTGTTTGGTTTGGTTACTAAACCTCTTCAACTACGGAAAACGCAACTTCGAATTATCTAAGGTCAGAAAACAAAAGAGTGTCGAGGTCGAGCTCGGCTCCAAGCGAAGCGCACTCGTCGCTGCATAGCAACCGACTGCCCTCGCTGGGCTCCTACTATAGCCCCAGTTTCATTATAACCTTTCAACTACCAACACACAACCCAAACTCTATCTTATTCCCTCAATTCTAAGACTCAAATTTCAACAAACAAAACTTCTAATCCATGTAAAACCACTTTGTGTTCTGTGTTTATATCGTGATGTACCAAATTCGCTTGGCAAGTATTTCTATGCTCGAAATTCAATGTCAATTTCATTCCGTCTATTATATTCCAATTTAGACTGTGTCCCTCAGTATTAAAGATGATTTTTATTTGGAGCTTGTAAATGCATACAGGTTCGTCCGAGATAGGGCCGTAAGTAAAAAAAGTAAGATTTATGTTTATCCAAGTTAGCAAAAAAAATGGGTTAAGTGTTTACTCTATTTCGAGATAACACATGTAACGTGAGACGAGGTTGTTTTTTTGACATAATTTTTTTGTTTTTGCTACTGAGTTCAGCTTTTAGTTGTATCCTGTACCTACCTTTGGTTTACGATAATTATTTTCGGAAATGTTAGCTGAGAATTGAGATCCACAAGCTGTATAGTTTCTGATTTGAACTCAAAACTATTATTTTATCATACGAGTACCTTCTAGTTAACCACAGAATAACATAAAAGGAATAACATAGTGACCATTTTTTTTTTTAAGTAATACCTACCAGCTAAGTACCACTAAGTTAGCCAAGTGTAGCGTGTGAGTGTCTCACCATTAGGGCATCGAGAACCGGCCCCATTTCAAGAACCGGTTTTTTCGATTCCAGTTTTAACACAGAACCGGGTACCCGGTTCTTTCGGTTCTTTCGGTTCCTGTGATAATTTTTTTTCAAATCGAATCGATTTTTGTCCCTTTGCACACGAAAGGCAAATAATGTGAAAATTACCGAACTATCGCTTTAATAAAGCACGCAAGTAAGATCCTCCTACCCTACATGTAATCAAAAGACATCTTAGCTACTTTTTAGCCCAACCTACCAGAAGAACAGGCAGGTTTTGTTAAAGGCATTAGGCAAGCGTACGCGGGAACCATCATTCGCCAAATAATAGAAAAGAGTAGAGAATTCAACAGCCTAGTGATCCTTTGCTTTATTGATTATACCAAAGCCTTTGATTGTTTGTAATTAGAGAAATTGTATATTCCATACTACTGGAGATGGGATTTCCTGAACACGTCGTCGGTTTAATCAAGAAGAGTCTATATAGAAAACTATTCTGATATCAGATTGGGCACCGAATGCTCTAGCTAGTATGTTCCAAACCAAGAAGGGAGTGAGACAGGGTTGCATCCTATCCCCAGCTCTGTTTAACATTATATGAAAGTAGGCGAAAGAACAGGAGTAGAATCACCTAGCTCTTAAGAAAGTGGTCATAACGGTCATACTGAATAAATTATATTTGATTTTGAATTTTGGTACATATTTCGTAGGACCCTTAAAAACTGAGAGAAAGGTTTCCCGGCCAGCGGAAAGAGGATTTCAAACGAAGAATATCAAACAAAGGATATCAACAGAAAGAGGTACGCCGACGATACCGTTCTCCTAGCAACATCCGTGGAAGATATGAAAGAATTTTTCCAAAGTCTAGAACTTGTCTAGTCTGAGTCAACAGGGCAAAAATCAAAAAAATTGGTAAAGGATCGTGCGGGAAAACTAACAGACGCCACCTGCAACATCTCCAGCATCGACACCGTTAACCACTATATCTGCTTAGCTAGGATCACAAATTAATACCTTATGGATGGCAGCTTGACAGCTGTGTCCCGGAGATAAAGAGGCGTATTGGAAAGGCAAAAGATATAATGACTCGCCTAAATAACATCTGGAAGAAGAGAGAAATAGGTATCAAAACTAAGATCAGACTGTTACGGGCGTTGGTATTAGTATTTGGTATTCCCTGTCTTTATGTATGGAGTGGAAACGTGTACAATTCTGTACAGAAAAAGACAAAGGATCGATGATTCGAGATCTGGTGCTGGAGGCGAATGCTAAGATTACTCTAGACCAATAAACGCACCAATGTATTGATCTTATCCCAGCTACAAATTAAAATCCGATTGTCTGCCTTAAGCCACCAACGCATTCTTTAATACTTCAGCCACGTAGTGCGCAGAGGCGACAAATGTCTAGTAAAACTGATCGTAGTTGGGAACACTGAATGAAAGCGATTACCAACAAGATGGGCCGATCAAGTGAAAGACTCTTCGTCTTAAAAATTGTACACGGTTATAAGGGACGCACTAGACAGAAACCAGTAAAGGCCCATCATCCGTTCCAAAGACAAACCCGAAGCTGACCACGATCCTCAGATATGAGGGAATGACGAGAGAGAGAGAGAGATAGTTTATTAGAATTTTATAAGTAAAATATTACAAAATCCTACAATGAGATCAAAAATCAAACAGGGAATTTATAATCACAGCTATAATTTAATTAAACCTTTTAAACAATCACTAATCACAAACAAGGTTGCTATGCTGCCTGTACACACCTAAGAACTCGCTACGCTTTCGAAGAAAAGAACTTTTTAAAAGAACCGAAAGAACCGAAAACCCGGTTCTTAATATTTTGAGAACCGGTTCCTTTTGTAGCCCCAAGAACCGGGTAATCCCGGTTCTTTCGGTTCCGGGTAAACCCGGTTCCTATGCCCTACTCACCATGTGGTCATAGCGGTCCTACTGAATAAATGATAATATTTGACTATGAATTTGACCATTTTAGCTCTACTGATCGATTTTTTTAAGACCTCTAAGTATTTTTTCTTACGAAGTTGTTGTTTTTTTTTAATAAATGTAAATGATTAAGTAGAATATAAATATTAAGGCAAAATGTTATTAAAGACTACTTATATCAAAATAGTCTACAGATAAAATCTAGGGGATAAAAGTGTGAAGATAATGAACACGCTCCGGTCACGCTTTTGTCACGAATATTTTGTGATAAATGTGATAATAAGCATGAGGTAGGTAAGTGTTTTATAATGAAGGTGTGTAGAAAAGTTTCATTTGATGATAAAGACTATTAAAGAAATTAAATAGGTAAGTAAGTACCTACCTAAATTAAAATTTGCCAGACAAAATATTAAAATATTTATCACGCTTCCTTGTTAGGTACCTACCTGATTAGGATGTTTTATGGAATGGACTATAATACCCATGGCTTTGTTTTAAAATTAAACCGATGGATTGCAAAACCTATTCGTTTCGTGAGGGAGTGGGCACACGTTTTTCGTTCGCGTATTTTAATTTAACAACGCGTTCGCATTCGCAGTGCGTTTATATCGATACAAACGCGCGTACGAAAAACGAAGTGTGCTCACTCCGTAAGTCTGAAAGCTGAAATTCGTAACATTACCTATGTTTATTTATAACGTACATAACTGGTAATAATAGTAGGTAACTGTTAGCGTTCACAAAAAGTCAGATTAGTTTTGTTCCTAGAAAGCGTTTCTGAACGAACGAAATGGAAGTGACGTCATGGGGCTTGCCCCTGCTTGTCCAGACGGACACGACGGCCATTCGAACGAGGGTAATTGAACGGAGAAGAGAACAAAGTTTGTTAATAATTATTAGATACATTTTGTTAAATACTTACTTCAATTTTATTATTCACCTATCAATTATACAGTGTTCTCTAAACGTAAGTTATTTGTACTGATTCGTTAATAAATCAGAAGTGACAACCGACACGTCCATTGGAATTTGGTATGTACAATTTTTCTTTGATTATCATTTTATCTGGAATGGAATTGAGGAGGTACCGTTCTTGTGATTAGAATTAGATGTGCCCTGGTCATATTTATATTATAAGAAAGTATGTTCGTGATGTTCTAAAAAATTGAAGCCATCGCCTTATTTCCTAATGCGGGTAGATGTCACACGAGTCGCGACTTGTATGATTTTATACCCAGGTCACTTGGCATGAATTGATAAACTTTATGGTTTGACTATGTCTATTCAGAAGTTTAAAATTTTACTAAGATAACTAGAAAGATTATAATTATGATGATTAATGATTTCATTAATTGTGTCAATTATTGGTAGGTATCCTACCTACTCCATTGCAATGATTATTTGAACCAGTAATGATTGAATTGATTCTGTTATATTTTAAGACTGAAGTTGAAATGAGTAAAAAAAAAAAAAAGGTTTGTTTGGGTAGGTGGCCTATTTTGGTGACGAAGTTTTTGGGCCGCCTGAAGGCCTCCGTCATGGCTTGGCGACTTGAAGGCCGAGACCGACAATTTAATGTGTCCTTCGAGGCGCGGAGGTGCTCGGTGCGTAGTGCCGTCTAGCGGTCACCCATCCAAGTTGTAACCACGTACAGAGCTACTTACCTGCAATGCTCAATCAAGAGCGTCTGGACGATACGAACAAGTTGTTTCATAAAATGATGTTGTACTTGTACCTATTTTGTTCTTTTTGGTTTTTATGAAATGAAATGGAATGAAATGAAATGAAATGAAATGATTTATTTGCACGAAGATAATTAACGGTGCAATTTTTATCCTTTTTTTCCTTCCTCTTACTTTATAACTTTATATGAACGAATTATTATTATTATATTATTATGTAAATACGTACCTATGTATTTGTTGTATAATTAATTAACTAAAATATTAATATTACCTTATAAAATTGGTATTATAAAAAAAAATAAAATTAAATAAAGTTAAAGTTAAAGTTACAGTTAAAGTTAAAGTTAAAGTTAAAGTTAAAGTTAAAGTTAAAGTTAAAGTTAAAGTTAAAGTTAAAGTTAAAGTTAAAGTTAAAGTTAAAGTTAAAGTTAAAGTTAAAGTTAAAGTTAAAGTTAAAGTTAAAGTTAAAGTTAAAGTTAAAGTTAAAGTTAAAGTTAAAGTTAAAGTTAAAGTTAAAGTTAAAGTTAAAGTTAAAGTTAAAGTTAAAGTTAAAGTTAAAGTTAAAGTTAAAGTTAAAGTTAAAGTTAAAGTTAAAGTTAAAGTTAAAGTTAAAGTTAAAGTTAAAGTTAAAGTTAAAGTTAAAGTTAAAGTTAAAGTTAAAGTTAAAGTTAAAGTTAAAGTTAAAGTTGCAGTTGCAGTAAAAGTTGCAGTTAAAGTTGCAGTTACAGTATTAAATTAAATTAAATTAAATTAAATTAAATTAAATTAAATTAAATTAAATTAAATTAAATTAAATTAAATTAAATTAAATTAAATTAAATTAAATTAAATTAAATTAAATTTGTAGCACCGCGACACGAGCGCAATTTACCAGCGTAAGCGTGTTCCCCTACTACACTCACCGCGCACCGGAATCCACGCCCCACCGCTGCCGCATCGAGTCTCCGCCCCGCCGGTCGCCTATAAAACGGGCCCTCGCGCCTCATAGCATTCAGTCTGCGCTAGCGCTCCGCTACTTCCAGTACTGGAATGGTGGCTCTCTAGTACAGACGCTCCCCCCTCTCCGCGCTCCCCGCGCACTCCCCCTGTCGCTTCGTCTAGCGCCCAGCTGCTTAACGAACGTCACCTACCTATACCTACCTACCTACCTTGTGGTCGCTTCGTCTTGCGCTCTGCTGCATAACGAACGTCACGTACCTACTTACCTATCACTTAGTATAATCGTATCGTACCTACTTTTGTTTGTTATCTACTTTGAGTACGGAATAAACTTTATGAAAAATACTGTAGAAGTAGTGTTTCCTTGAAGAAGAGAGATTGGAGAACCCTGCTGTTACAAATTAAATTAAATTAAATTAAATTAAATTAAATTAAATTAAATTAAATTAAATTAAATTAAATTAAATTAAATTAAATTAAATTAAATTAAATTAAATTAAATTAAATTAAATTAAATTAAATTAAATTAAATTAAATTAAATTGAATTAAATTAAATTAATTAAATTAAATTAAATTAAATTAAATTAAATTAAATTAAATTAAAATTACGTGGTACTGATACTGACAGAGCCAATAATATTATATTCCATAAAAACGTGAAAATAAACGGCGTAAACAAAATCGCTTTCATTGACTTTGATAGTCAATGTACGATAGTGAAGCAAAGTTTATCAACAGAATTATGTTTGAAATTGGAGTTGACAGACCTACCTGCTATGAAAATATTTACATTTGGTGTAACACAACCTCTATGTCGTGTACATATTGCTGTAGCTTTAGATTTTGTAAACGCATACGTGAAGGCCTATGTTGTCCCGGATGAATATCGGAATACTGATAGGCCAAAATTTAATTGAGATGCCCAAGATTATAGTATGTAATACGGATACAAGTTTAGTTTTGTACTCAGATACTCCAGAACTGAATAAAACCGAAGTGTATTGTGAGTTACAAGAGTTACAAGTAATGTTCTTATTAATAAAGTACAGTTGATGAACAGAATGTTGCGTGTACTTAAAGTTACTTGATTTATTATGTTATTATTACTAGTTTACTCACTGATATAAATACCTATTTATTATGTATTACATTTATGTATGGTCCCCCATCCCTATTAATTGTTACAGGGGAAGTAAGAACGTGCCTTAGAATGGTGGTGCTCGACTTCCAATATTGTGAGAATGGATTAAAGCAGTGTACGTAGATGCTTGTGCACATCTTACCTTAAAATAAAAGAACGAGATAAGGAGGCCGAAGTACAAGCGGTGCTCACGAATACGTGAGGAGGCCGAAGTACAAGCGGTGCTTATCAAATATATAAATACCTTAAAATAAAAGATGAGATAAGGAGGCCGAAGTACAAGCGGTGCTCACGAATACGTGAGGAGGCCGAAGTACAAGCGGTGCTTATCAAACATATAAATAAAAATAATCTAAGTACAAGCGGTGCTCACGAATAAGTGAGGAGGCCGTAGTGCAAGAGGTAACCATTGTTTATCAATTATCATAATATTTACAAAATGTATGTTTATTTACAAAATTATTATATTATGTTACTATTTTTATTATTTGGATTAAAAGATCATTACAAAATTATTATTTATATTACTATTTTTATTATTTGGATTAAAAGAGAAGAAGAGAAGTAGGTATTTTATAATTATTGAATAAAAATACATGGCTAAGAATTTTAGAAAGTCACTAAATTGCATATCAAACATAATAAATAATCAAAGTACAAGCGGTGCTCACAAATAAGTGAGGAGGCCGTAGTGCAAGTGGTAACCATTGTTTATCAATAATTATAATATTTACATAATTTATGTTTATCTACAAAATTATTATATTATATTAATATTTTTATTATTTGGATGAAAAGGTGGTATTTTATAATTATTGAATAAAAAAAAAATATAGAGCTAAGAATTTTAGAAATACACGAAATCATATCAAACCTAATAAATAGGTAATCAAAGTACAAGCGGTGCTCACAAATAAGTGAGGAGACCGTAGTACAAGCGGTAACCATTGTTTATAATTATTATAATATCCACATAATTTATATTTATCTACAAGATTATTATATTATATTAATATTTTTTTTTATTATTTATTTACATAAATTTGGATGATAAGAAAATATACATGGATATACATGGATCTGTCCAGCATGCCATGCTAAAGCAAGCAAAACAAACAACACAAATAAAGTGGTTGGACCTACAGCTGATATCCTCCATATCATCAATACTTGTGAAGATGTAACCAATGTAACTATGAGACGAAAGCAAGCCTTATTGAGTGAGGACTCTGTAGACGACTTGATCTAAGACGACCAAAGCATCATGGGAGAAACATTAAATAGCAGTAACCCATTTTTCCAACCAAAAGTTGAGTTATTGACCATTGATCAATTGAGTGGCCTCCTAAATGAGAAATTTGAAAAAATAATCAACAATTGCTTGCAAACATAAAGTTGATCATCCAATCCGAAATAATAAATGCTATAGCTAACTTGAAAGTGGAATTTACTCAAAAAAAACAGATTTCATTTCCAACCAACAGAAAACCATAAATAATGATATAGCAGTCTTAAACCAAAAAATCCTCTACCTCGAATCAGAAACTAAAAAGCTGCAAAATGACATCAGCAACCTCAAAAATAAAAGTATTGATGCAATTGAACAACAACTAAAACAATGCCTCTCTAATGGAAAAAAAATAGTTCCTCATGGCCTCCAAGAATATCATGGAGAAACTGAAGCTGAGACCCACGACTGGGTAATAAACATCTTTGGTGAAATTAAGGAACGAAAAGATTTAATAAATGCTCTAAAGAAAGCAAGTAAAAGTGGACAACATGCAGTGATAAGAAATAACAAGCTCATTGTTAATGGAAAGCCGATAAATTTAAAATTAAATCATCCGGAAGAAAAATATCCTGTGAATATTATCTGTCACAATGAAGAAGAAAGATCATCATCCAAAACTGCCAAAGTCTAAACAATAAGACTCATATACTAGAAAACCTCCTACAAGAAAAACAGTATGACATAGTTTGCCTCACTGAAACATGGATAAAAAAAATGAATACAAAGATCTAACCCAGATTAACAACTATGAATTTGCCGCTGCATTCTACAGAAACAAACATAGAGGAGGCGGTGCTGCCATCTTAATTAAAAAAGACATTACCTTCAGTGAAAGAACTGACTTTAGTGTTTTATCCACAGAGTATGTAGTTGAGGCCGTGCTTTAGACAAAAAACCAAATATTATTCTAGTTTTAGTGTACCGATCTGATCGTCATTTTGACATATTTTTTGAATTCCTAGATAAACTTATGAACAAACTTAAAACCAAAAATCACAGACATATAATAATTGCAGGAGATTTTAATATTAACAAGCTCTACCATCCTAAAGAACATCAAAAGCTGATAGATACTATGCTAGAATTTAACCTAAAACAAATTGTTAAAAAACCCACAAGAGTAACAAATACAACATCATCATGCATTGATTTAATATTTACTAATAAAATTGGCTCTTAAGCTACTAGACCTTGGATTATCTGATCATAAAAGCTTGACCTATAACTTTACAGTTAACTTAATTAAACAAAATAATGTTATAAAGCTAAACAAAAGATATTTTAATTTAAAAAAATTTAAATGCTTTTAAATCAGCATTACAAATCATAGATTGGAGCAGAATCATAAAAATAGGAAATAATATTAATGAAAATTATAATTCATTTCACAACATAATTAATGACTTATTAAATACAAATATACCCATTAAACAAATAAAATTAAAAACAATGAATTTAAATAAAACCACTTGGCTCACTAAAGGGATAAAATACTCATGTTGTTGGATGTTAATAGATTAACCCAAGTTTTAATTAAGTTTCATTGATTTAGAGACTGTTTTTTAATTAGGTACCTATCTAGTATTTTTTTTTTATTTTTAGTTTTGTTTTGTTTGTTTATTTTATTTATAGTTGTGCTTGGTTATAAACATTTGATTGTACGAGGACATACAATGTTTCGAATGGCCGAAAAGGAATGAGGTCATTCCTGTTGTCAGAATAGCCGACTGTTAGCGTTCACAAAAAGTCAGATTAGTTTTGTTCCTAGAAAGCGTTTCTGAACGAACGAAATGGAAGTGACGTCATGGGGCTTGCCCCTGCTTGTCCAGACGGACACGACGGCCATTCGAACGAGGGTAATTGAACGGAGAAGAGAACAAAGTTTGTTAATAATTATTAGATACATTTTGTTAAATACTTACTTCAATTTTATTATTCACCTATCAATTATACAGTGTTCTCTAAACGTAAGTTATTTGTACTGATTCGTTAATATAACTAAAAAATCGTAGGTAAAGTTAAAAACGAAATAGTCAGATAGGTATCCTACTTTGGTCATCTTGCGGAAAATGATTATAGGTAGGTCGGTCAATCAACTTTTAATGCACTCCTTTTGTGTCCCTGACATGAAAGTTACAATATAACGAATTATTATGAAAATACAGTGTTAACATTTGCACTATTTATCCTATTTTTAGGTTCTGCAGCGTGGCATGACTACTAAGCTAACCTGAACGAGTTTTATTAAGAAACCCTGACAGAATTCCCGATATAACGCTGTAGAACGACAATAAACCCGTTTAGAACTTACCGCAGACTGGGAAGCGGTTAAAGCGAGGTTGGCCATGTCGGACCATACCAACGAAATATTAGACAATTATCGCCTTTGATTACACCAAGTTAACACGTTCACTGCGTTACGGGGTCTTTTCAACCCCGTACGCTCCTTTCATTCAGTGCGGAGCAGAAAATTAGTGTCTACCCTCTGGTGCGAAAGCTATATCTCTGCCGTTAATTATCGCATGATAGAGATGACTATACAGGGTGTGGCAAATTCTTGGTCACTGAAGGGTAGCTACCTTTTCTCTTGTAGTTAGAATGTTTTGTTCTTAGAAAACTTCAGTTTTATTTTGAAGAAAAAAATAATTGCATTTTTAGATTTTTGAAAAAAAGTACAGTTAGCCTAAAAAAATACATTTGTCAAAAAAAACAAGTTGGTCTTAATCGACTCTATTTCCCACCAGGAACACTTCTCCCAAAGTAACTTATCAAATCAAATCGTAAGTTTTTAAAATAATTCAAAAAAACACATCCCATACATTTTCTATGAAATTAGTAGTTGTAAACATTATAGTGCCACTTATTCGATCGTTCTTAATTTAATTTCATAACTGCTTCGGCAAGCTGGGAGGCTATTGTAAAGCGCGTATTTAAATTTAGAACAAAGTGCTTCCCTGCAGATGTACTAATGGTATGCTCCATGCATACCATTCTCTTTTGCGGCTCTGTCTGAGGTGCCTAAGGCTTTAAAATAGCCTCCCAGCATGCAGAAGCAGTTACGAATTTAAATTGATAACCATCGAATAAGTGGCACTATAATGTTTACAACTATTAATTTCATAGAAAATGTATGGGATGAGTTTTTTTGAATTATTGCAAAAACTTACGATTTGATTTGATAAGTTACTTTGGGAGAAGTGTTCCTGGTGGGAAATAGAGTCGATTAAGACCAACTTGTTTTTTTTGACAAATGTAATTTTTTAGGCTAACTGTACTTTTTTTCAAAAATCTAAAAATGCAATTATTTTTTTCTTCAAAATAAAACTGAAGTTTCCTAAGAACAAAATATTCTAACTACAAGAGAAAAGGTAGCTACCCTTCAGTGACCAATAATTTGCCACACCCTGTATATTTGTGATCAGTGTCGAATATACATTCAAAATATATTTTAAAAACATACGGGGCTTAATGAACCCCGTAACGACCAGAAAGCAAAAATTACCTTTAGGTGCGATACGGGATCTAAAAAACCCCGTATATTTTTTTGCACATCCCGTACGGGGTTATGAGCGCATTTACGTTAGTGTTGTCAATAGTGCACAAAGTATCGATAATTTACAGAAAAAAAAGCGACCTTTTCTAAAAAAAATCTAAAAATTCAATTATTTTTTTCATTAAAATAAACCAAAAAATAAATAGTTTCCTAAAAACAAAACTTTCTAACTTTAAGAGAAAAGCTATTTTAAAGTGCCCAAAAATTTGCCACAACCTGTATAGTAAGTTCCTTAAAATATAAATAAACCAAATAATGTTGTATATTTCTAATTGTTGTTTTTGAATATTTTATGTTTCTATTTTACCTAGTTGCTGCAGTGTTTTCGATTTAAATGGGTAGTTTTTATTTTCAATGCCTCAATAAGATAGTTTGTTATTTGTTGCTATTTTTCCGAAATAAATATTTTCTTTAAAAATCATCGTTTCCATTCGTTCCAATCACTATTATTTCATCTATAAAAAATAATTATGTGCGTTACGGGGCACTTCAAACCCCGTATTTTATCATTTATAGTGCGATACGGGGTCAAAAACACCCCATACCTTTCTTTTCTTTATAATTTCATCAGTTTTAGCTGTATCTACATGCGAAAAGACTATTACATAGCACATTTAGTAATCTTTCAAATAAAAAAATAATAATCATGAAAAAGTTAAATTTCAGAATTTTATAGGTGTTTTAACTAATCAGGGCGTACGGGGCACTTTAGACCCCGTAACGCACAATGGAGTTGCTCATTACGGGGCGCAATATGTCCCGTAACGCACTTAAATACAAGACGTGTTTTTAGATCACGCAGTGAACGTGTTAAACGCCATCACTTGAAAACGGTCATTAACATTTATCGGTAACGCAGTAGAAGTGATGTTTTAATCAAAGCTTGGGACAAAAGTTGAGGTACATGAAAAATTTATAATTTAAATCAAACTTTTATGAATGTTAACTTTAAAGGTAAGCTTATCATTTTTTAAGTCCTAATATTATGTGAAAATACTGTGCATTCATACATTTTTTTTAAGAAATGTCGTATATTGTTTCTTCACCCAGGCCTGGGGGACACATATTTTTGCTTATGTTCTGCTGCGTTACCATAAAAAAATCAAAAACTTTGCCATAAACTAATAAACTTATGAATTTTCCATGTTAGCAAAGCATCTAATTTTACGTCAACATCAAAACTACCATGTTTTAAACTGAAATACAGATTAATTTATGTTTTACGTTCAGCTGTTCAAATGTTTTCAAAGGAGTGTCTTAAAAGTTGATCCACCCAGGTACCTATGTATGTAATTGACTTACGTTAATTAAATTATTATAATCAATTCAAGATTTGCAAAGATAAGGTAAATAACAAATTATGTCAATCATTGTTATCTTCAAATTGCATTGATAAGCATAATCTTTAGTATCAGACCTTCGGCGGTCATGAAACAGATTTGTGACCAGTGTGTACATCTAATGTGAAGATAATGCTAAATTGTAAAACGTAACAATAATGAGTTATATTATGTTGCTCATCGTAACATGGGTACAAACGCGCGTACGAAAAACGTAGTGTGCACACTCCCTAAGTCTGAAAGTTGAAGTTAGGCACCAAACCGTGTTTGTTGCCCTGGTTCTTCACGGTCTTGGTCGCGAAGGAACAGGAGTAGAATCATTTAGCTCGTGATCCTATTGAATACCTAAATGAATTTGACTTCGACTATGACTTTGACTTTAAAAATTTGCTAACAATAAATTTTTGGAAATTTCGGGAAGCAAATTGGTAGAAGAACTTAGTACGAAAATCTTTCTATTCTTTTTCATTCAAATGGAGTTATAAAATCGTGCATCTGATGTATTAAGCAAACTGTTGTATCCGTTTTAAAAAATCCCACCCCATCGAGCGAGCTATAGTGCGCGTCATGTAAAAAGAACGCTGGCAGAAAGTGAATGGGGTATGTTTTGTCTCCTGTTTGCGCATGGGTTACTACCTATTTGCAAACATAATACAAAACACACCCCTCTACTTTCTTCCAGCGTTCTTTTTACATGACGCGCACTATAGCTCGCTCGATGGGGTGGGATTTTTTAAAACGGATACAAAGATGCACGATTTTATAACTCCATTTGAATGAAGCAATGAAGCTTCAAGATTTTTTTACACAAATACTTTAGTTGAAAGCAAAACCTCCTTGTCTTCAATTTGATCAACTTTAATGAGATGAGCGCCAGCCAACCCCCAGCCGTTCACACTCGAGCACCTTCCTTCTGAACCCTTTGATTTTCCACCAGAACTGCTGCTGAGGGTCGGAATAATGCCAGCCTTTATTCTTTGTTTGGAAGTTGGCGAAACACTCAAAGTATTTGCTGGTGCGAAGAAATGTAGCGTCTGATGTTTCTTGTTGGAATACTCGTCTAAATTTTGTTTTTGTCGTTTTCTCGTGGAACTTGAAACCTAGCTTCGGAAGACTATCACACTAATATTATAAATGCGAAAGTTTGGATGTTTGGATGTATGTTTGTTCCTCTATATCTCGACAAAAAGAAAGCTAGGCCCCATACCGTGTCTGTTGCCCTAATTCTTTATGGTGTTGGTTGCGAAAGAACAGGAGTAGAATCACCTAGCTCTTAAGACGATTCAAAGTGATCATAGTGGTCCTACTGAATCAATTATATTTCATGTGCTCTTACTAATTCCATTAGACGTCTGGTAAAGGGTTTTCTAGGGAATATCTGTAAGTTTACAGGTAAAGATGAGCTTATAATTATCTACAGTCACTTCGGGTAGAGTTGCGAGCCTGTTTAGTCAAGTTAGAGAAAAGAAGAATCTTCAAACATCGTCCAACATTCAGGCATCAACTATTATATTTTATTACAAACAAAATCCCGTCCAACTGGTTCATTTCTAACTAAAAACCGTCCAAAAATACTCATCCCACGAACAAAGAACTATGGTGTTCCATTAGACAAGGACAGCACCATGCTATCTCTCTCGCAGGGCTGAATTATGACGTAATCATAGCCTTGAACACCCTTGTAAGAGATGCAAGCCGGACTTGCACCCTATGAGCACAGCATAAGATCAATTTCAGCTTGTAACTGCACTTTATGGATATGAAATCGCGTGGGGTGATTTGGTTCAGGAGTCCGGGGTGAAAAAGCACAATTATTATCTCAGATGCAATCTAAATCAATTTTGCAAACATTTCATTTACGCTACGTAATTTAATCTGACAAGAATTTTTAGGGTGAAAAAACAAATAAAAATGTGGCTATTTTTGCTATATTAGCAAAAATAAAATAGACACATTTCATATTTAAGTATTATAATATTTAACTTAGTACCTACCTAAGTATGTACCTACTCGTTTAATACGAGTAAATATTTTATATTTTGAAATGCTATTAAAGTTTCACTTCTCGATGCCATCTCATTTGCTTATCCGTAACTGCATTTGAGTTTATTCAAAAACCGGAGTCGTAAACCCTTTTATTTCTTAAAAACCAATATATTTTCGATGTAGTATTAACTATTAACATATTCAATTTATTAAAATATCCAACTTGATAAAAAAATATCAAGTTTCTTTTATAAATAATGTTATTAGATAAGATTTATAAACGGTTACATTGTTGTGACTAATCTCGAAATAAAGTAATAAAAATTAATGACACCGGGTATGTTGTAACTCGGCACATAAAGTAATCATTATGTTCGTATTTGGTAACACGAAACTGCTAAAAATAGCCTAAGCACACATTATTGTATAGTTTTGACAATAAAACTATGTCTAATTCAACTTGTAGTACCTATCGAATTTTTTATAAATTTACATTTAAAGCCACTATGTTTAGTATTTAATTTTAAACTTAAAGTAATAAATAACCCACATTTTTTAATCGAAACGACTTCCTACTTCTAAGCCATGATTCTTACAAGTAGGTCATTTGTATGATTAAGATAAGGACTATCTCCTAGACTACAAAATCAACAATCCAACCCTTTCGAGTGAATACAATTAAAGATTTATTTTATTTAGAGTGTCGGCCTCGCGAGTCACGACGCGGGATGAATATACACTATAAACTTTTATAGGTGCTCAGATAACAGAGGCTTTTATTTTCTTGTAAGTTATGTTGGATAGTGATGTGCTTTTTCTTATTCTTAATTCGAAAAATAGTAAATGCGTACTTACTGCTTCTAGCTAGACACCGTCAACGTCAGTTTGAAATGGCATTATCATGAGCCGCAACCACATTAGTAATTAGTAATCTGTGCCGCAACTAAACTAAAGTGAGAAAATGAGACATAACGAAAGAAACAAACGAAATAGTTTTCAGGAAATTCAAGATGCTTTGAAGATTTCTAAGCAGGTAGACAGATGTACGTCCGACCGAAGACATATTGCCTCATGCGATATTGAGACTAAAATCATGTCGAAACTATAGTAATTTATAATTGACTTTGACTACCAGAAGTCTTAGCACGTTTCTTAAGATTATTGAATATTCCGTAAATATAAATACATTTAAAAGCAATAAAATTGTTTGGATGGAGTTCACGCGCGGGTCACGCCGAGCATCGCCGTAAGTTGCGTACTTTAGTGCCGACTCAGCCCACGCAGAGAGGTCAGCGTGGAGGCTACACAATACCAATGCTAGATCTTTTGCTAATTTATTTAGATTTAGGCACTTAAAACCCTCTTACATTTGTAACGTTGAACATTTGGTATTACTCTAGTGAATAAGTGTCTTCTAAACCTTTGTGATCCATCGTCAGCCACATCGTCACTTACCATCAGGTGAGATTGTGGCTAAACAAAGGTCTGATCTAGATTAAAAAATAAAAATAAAAAAGTTCAGGTTTTTAAAGAGAGTCGTTCTTCAAGGACATACGTTTTTCGCAGCGCGTTCTCAGTGCGTTTGTATCGATACAAACGCACTACGAAAAGAGGAGTGTTCCCACTCCCTTAGTTCTTCCTACTTTTCTGTTTCGGAGTCCGAAAGTCCTTCCCTAGTCCCTGTAGTGGCTAGCACAATCAGCCAGTCCGGGCTATTCGTGTGGGCGGGGCGTGTGGCTGATGTGGCTCTTTGTTGATCCACGCCGGATTGTGGCTCCGTGAAGCTGGAAGTGGCTGAAATGTAATTTCTAAGTAAAACACATTAACCTTGATGTTTCAATATGAATAAAAAATTTCGGGAACTTAGTAATTTATTACGAGAATAAACGTTTGTTCACTTTCGCCTTTTTACACTAACCGCGCTATTTCAAATCAAAAGTCTATTGTTCTAAATAACGCTTTTATAGTGACGTACTAAAATTAAAGTAGTAAACGTGAAAGTTTACTGGTTTATTAAACCAAATAAATGCACCTACATAAATCACGAAAAGATCAAAATGGCGTAACTACAATATGCACGAAATAAAAGGTAGAAAATGAAAAAAGAGATAAGAAAATAAAAAAGGGCTGAAAAAATGTTAGTAGATGAACTGCGGTTACGGTCGAAGGGAGGAGGTGGGCAGGTACCCGTGTCGGGTGTCAGCCCGAGGCCCGAGGCCCGAGGCCTGGCTCGCGTTACATCAGCTGACTGGTCACGGTCCCGGAGCCAGCATCTTATCTGTGGCCGGGATTTACGATCAATAGGCTGTGTCCCCAGTAGGCAAACTGTGAGCGGCCGACTGAGTTTGCGGCGTATCAGTTTAGTACGCTCTTCCATATTTGAAATGGAGTGTCCACAGTTTGCTAGTTTTGCGCTCACTGTACGCAGTTTGCAGCGTTACGCGCAAAACTAGCAAACTGTGGACACTCCATTTCAAATATGGAAGAGCGTACTAAACCGATACGCCGCGCCGCAAACTCAGTCGGCCGCTCACAGTTTGCCTACTGGGGACACAGCCATAATATCTACTGACTAGCTTAGCGGCTTTGCTCGCGTTTTACTAACATTTAATAGGTGGTGCTGGTGGTAGCTTAGTGCTTTATTAGACCATAATCTAGCTAGACCTCCAAGTTTTAAAGGCGTGGTTATAACGTAAACATTCAAACTCATTAACTTTCAGATTTATAATAGGTACCTACTAGTAGGATGTATTATATGAAATCGTTTAAAAACAGAATACTAGTAAGTACAATACATAAGTATCCACATTATTAGGTAGGTACATTGACTTTCATTAAATAACAACTCTTGCAAGGTTAATATTATGTAAGTACATAGGTACTTACCTAGTTAATTTGAAAGGGCATTGGAAGATCAATAAGTACATATTTTATTGTTTCAATTTGTTTCCCAGCATAAAACGCACTGCCAAACAAAACTAGAGGAACAATTTAACTGAGTGAAATTAGCTTATTATCATGATAGATTTTTTTATCTGTCAAATAAGAAATAAAGCACTTCCTAAGCTCTATACCTACATAGAATGCACCACAACCGCATTTGACAAACCAAAGTCAAGATTACCCTTATTCCTTTATTATAAATTATAATAAAGGAATATGTTATTGAAAAAAAAGAAATGGGAATATGTTATTGGAAAATTATAATTCTTACGTCCTTTTTGTTGCTTATCAACTTTAAATGCACTTACCTACATCCTTTTTGCATTACCTATCCGGTATAATAAAGTTCGGTCGATTGATAAGGATGAAGAGCCGTATAATCTAAAAATACATTTCTAAATGTAGAATAGAACAAGCCTTACCTACATTAAGTAAGTAAATATTGGTATTATAATGTACCTACCTAGGTAGGTCCTTTTCGTTTTAAAATACGATAGGTACCCATACACTTACTGTTGTATCAATTTTGTTTCTAGTTTTATTGATCAGCTGATGATCAGGTGATTTCAGCTGTTTAAACTATCGCTCAGTAGGTAGGTATCTCAGCAAGCACAGCTACATAAATACATGGTCTCTAAATAGAGCGTTACTCAATTCCTGTAATTCAATAAACCCTTTAACACAAACCAGTTTAAACCAAACGCGAGTAAAACCTAACAAAGTAAATAAACACGGTAACTTTCTCGACGCATCGTCGAATCAATCGTGCGCGCTCGGCTGTTTCCGCCGACGACGCTCGGCCGCGCTCGGCCCAGCTGACGCGAACTGTTGCTATGTGCACTTACACTGGCGACAAACGGACCTATGGCTTAAATTGGTAAATTTTAAGTTACGCCTAATTTAGGGTTGTTGTAACTGGTCATAAGTAAGAAAACGCCCTGTACACTAGAAATTTTCAGATTTCAAGTTCTTATGTTTCCAAAGGAAAATTACTATTATCGATATTGTAATGACACGGATTCAATCGGTATGAATTGGGCTTCATCACTTGCAAACCACTTCCAAAATAAGTCAACAAATCTGAAAGCAAACCCCAAAAAATGACGCTAACAAACAAAGAACACCAAAAGCGAAGTAGAAACGTCCTAAAAACTCCACTGTGATCCGCAGTTAAACAAGCCTACGTGACCGAACCAATGTACTTACCCCCACAGGCACACCCCCTGTCGAGATTCACGCACACACCCGCGCGCGTGGTTAAGTCTCCGCACAGCCCCAAAAAGGCGCAAACGGCAGCGACCTTCACAAAGAAATAAACACATCCGTCGCCCTTCTGTACATACAGTTAAGGTACAATTTAAAAATTACAAGGGAAAGGCACCTAGGCCTGTTCGGTTATAGACACGTAATATCCCCGTTGCGCTAGTGCATTTATGGCAGCGAACGCGCGTCGTCAACCTTTTTGCGATATTTTTTATGTGAGAATAACAGTTTTGACATTAACAATGTTACTTGACGGTTATTGATTGCACTTGTTTTTAGTGAGAATTGATAAAGATAAAGTCGTGGGGCTACAAGCTATAATCCACATTGGCCGTAACTAAGCAAGTAACTACCTAGTAGGTACGAGCATTTGCTTTGGGTCAGCTTTGACTTCAATTTAGAACGTAATATTCCAAAATTGGTTTTTATTTTATACAAAGTTTATGTAAAATACTTAGGTACTAACAGAATAATTTTCATTGCGAAAATGTTTTCTAAAAATAATATTACTTACTTATAAATTATTCAAAGCTACGCCCTGAAACTCATCCCTTTGTAGAATTAAATTAGATCCACTAGAACTGCTAGGAAAAGGTGAAAGTTCCAGATAAGGATGCCCTAGTAAAAGGTTGACGATCTCTGCGCGCTCGTCCCAGCTCGGTTGGCAACAGGCGAATGAAAGCATCGACCACCCGACAAACAACTTTACATCTTAACTTCATAGCTATAAAGTAAAAAATTCTGAGCTAGAAAAGTTATTGATCGAAGCTTACGCGAAAAAGTTCTGTACTTATCGCCTACAACGATACATGTACTATTTTATTAATTGGCTTAAGTGACATAATTGGATACGGTCCTATATTCAGCTATATAAAGGCTATTTTTGCTTCTGCTAACGTTTTTTGAGTCACTAATCAAAATCATAAAAATATGTTCATGGAAAAGCAATATAAGGAACTATAAATTTTACCTGACGGTGTTTATGAGCTGTTCAGATTAATTTTGAACTGTTTTTTATTGTGTTCTAATAGTTCTAAGGTAATGGGAATAACAATAGAAATTTGATTGGTCGTAGATGTAACACCCAAATCGTCGTAAACGACAATGGGGCCAAATGTTTATGACTACTGAAGGCCTTTGTCATCGGGATAGAATGAGCTGCGATCAATAACGTTATCGAAAACAAAGTTTGAGTTTTGGACCTTTTCCTCTAGGTAAAATAAGACCGTTTTTATTATTTTATAGGTAGAAGGTACCTTATTTTAAACTGCGGTTTTAACTTTTATTTTTAATCTAAGGCTTGTAAAATAGACAAAGAACTTTATCAGTTAGGTCAGGTACCGTATCGTCTGTCTTTTTCTTTTGTTCAAAATTATTTGAAAATGTTTTGGAACTTTTTCTTTTAGGTTGAATAAGACCTAAGTAGACAAAAAACTTCAATAAGTTTTTTTTATATTTTATTTATCATTTAAAGAGTTGCCAATAACATTAAAACATACATAGCACTTAAGTAGGTAGTTAAGTATTACCTACTTAGGTAGGTACCTATCATAATTTTTGTTCAAACATTATGTTTATTAGGTAAGTACTACTTACCTACCTACCTAGGTAGTCACAATCTACATTAATCCGATAAACATTTAGAATAAAAAAAGATCAATCCTATGAGGATCGAAGTAAAAGTAAAAAAAAAGCAGTAGAAATTAGGAGCCTCGCTAAGACAGGTTGGGGCTCTTAATTCTGTGGTTGGGGCAAAAAACGTTTGATGAAGGACGCGGGGCATTTGGTCCTGCATTGTGTGAATAGGGGTGATATCATGGGGTGGGGCGTTGGATAGGGGATGACGAGATGGGATTATTCATTTTTGAAATGCAGTGAATATACCTGCATGGTAAAAACTTGAGATGCATGCTTAGGCAAAAGGGCGTAAGTGCACTTAAGTCATATACCTTAACTGTGTGATAATATCACCACTATACAATTCTTTTACTAAGCTCTTGTTTCAATTCAACATTGTGTAAGGTATTATCAAGATAGTTGTCAGTTAAAGTGAGACCACACATTGCCTGCACCATCGCTGAGTAACACTAACCAGTTGTCATTTGTATGAGTTTTTGGTTAGGTACCTACTTTTATACCTAAGCCAAGTAACTTTATTGCAGTAACTACACTAGTCTTCACTAAGCGATAGTGAAACAAGGTCTTATGGTAACATCCCTTTTTCATTTCCTCAGAGTAGTTCGTCTACTTAAATGAAATGGCTCGGTATATCATCATGTAGGTAAACCGCATTGTTTTTATTCCAGCGAACCCACTTTTATAGTTCATCCAGCAGGCTTCTTTCCCTAATTTCCTAAAGCCCTTGTTCTCGTTAGTATCTATGACTTACGGTCATTAATTCTTCCATTTTACGAGGCTCGAGGGGTCCACTTCAAGTTTTACTTGTTTGCCTACTTCTTTGTTTGCTGGAAATGGCGTTTTTTGTTCGGAAGTTAAGTGTTCTTGTTTGAAAATTTTAGGGACTCTTGGATGTTAGGGGATTTTCAATACTAGTTCTTTCGGGGTTTATCAAATTAGGTACCTATATAACTCGTGACAGTTGAATGCGGGGCTCACTAACGAGGTACTTATATTGTACATGAATAAACATTGGCTGGCCATCGGGCGCGGCTCCAGATACGACCTTACAACTCCGACTGAGACGCGACGGGCACCCCCACATAGAATCAAAATACTCTACCTAAACTTTTTCTATAAATTTATTCCTGGAGCTATTAAATCCTCGGTACCGTCTTGTTTCTTCGCAGGTTCGACTCCCGTCCCGCTTGTGAATAATGCATCGATTCTTAACGTAATTGATTGGGAATAAAACTTCAGCGAGTGGGGCTTAACGAGCGGCTCGTAATAGGAGAACTGGATGAATGATTTATAGGATAACTACAGCAACGTGCCTGGCGACTCTTCATCCAATACTTAAATGAAATTATAAATTCTATTTATCATTTTATTATTATAAATACGCTCACAAACGAGAACTTCAAAAGAATCGAATCATTTAACTTAGAAAAATACAAATTCAGCAAAATCCTTCCCTCTGAACGAACGAAAAGGAGTTTTATGTCCTTGAATTTAAATCAGCCGAAGGTTTCATTTGTCACTGTCAGATTGACAATCGTGCGATAAAGTGACAATAAATTTAGATTTAAACATTTTTAGTTTAGTTTGACAGCTGGTTTTTAACCTCGGTCTTTAAAGTTGTGTCTGTTATTGGCACTTTCTGAATAAAACTGCTTATTTTTATGACTCGCCATGGGCGGTAGTACAGGGGTAAAAAATAAGGGTTGGACAACGAGTATGTAGCTAGTAGACGACAAAAGAACATACATGGATAGGAACAATAATATATTTGCGTGTGTGTGAACTTTAACCATGGGATACAGAACCACAACAATTTTATTACAATGGGGTGTTTTATTTAATTATTGATTGTGACCCTTAAAATATGCATTTTTCACTAGGTCAAAAGGTCGTATATATAAATCAAAAAGTCCTATCTCAAAATTTTCGATTTTTAGGTTGGCAAACATTGCATTAGATAACTCAGTGATCTGGAATCGTTTTATTTACGAATCCATAGCCCAAAACCTCTTACTAAGCAACACTTTATCGTCTTTTATATTAGACGGTGTAAGAGTGTCGTAAAATATACATACGCTCATATACGTTTGTATGTTGGCGCTCGGCGTAAGGAGCATTTACGTCCTTTCTTTATTGTTTTATCAGCATTGTGTATTCCGAGTCCGTAAGAGTAGAAAGTTCGTTGAGTCTGATTTTGTATGCTCCGCTTTATATGACAATGTTTGGTAGTAAATTTTATGCCTGTTTAGATACGATATTACACGCAGAGGCGTATTTAAAAATTCGGCGCCCTGGGCCTATAAGGTTTGCCGCCCCATAAATTAGCGGAAAATGCAAAATCAGATACCTACCTAGTGAATGAAAAAACAAAAAAGGCAATAGTTAGGTTCAATATCTACTAGCTGTGACCGCGACTTCGTAAGCGTTATGATTACCGTACGCGCAACGCATTTAACGACTTCGATTCCCGTCGCGGGACAAAATTAAATGTTTGTATGATTTGCAAATATTTGTCTCAGGCTTGAAACTTGGTTTGCATTCTGCTCGCAAAATACTCATGAAGCCTATAAGCGAGCGAAGCGAGCCGAATTTTTTTAAGACAAATGCAACAACTGACACTTTATTTTTCTTATGGTAGGTACTTAATCAAAGAAAAGGCTGGCTACATGTCGGTTCCTATTCTATATACGAGCGATGCGAGCCTAATTTTTTTATAACAAAACAATGGCAACACTTGATTTTACTAACGCGCTCAAAGAAAAGGATGGCTTTTTGTCGGTTCCTATTCTGCGGTCAGACACAACTCACTTTGCTTGCAAAACACTTATGACATGAAGCTTATAGGCGAGCGAAGCGAGCCGAATTTTTTTAAGACAATTGCAACAACTGACACTTTTTTTTCTTATGGTAATCAAAGAAAAGGCTGGCTGCATGTCGGTTCGTATTCTATATGCGAGCGAAGCGAGCCTAAGTTTTTTATAACAAAACAAATGCAACATTTGATTTTACTAACGCGCTCAAAGAAAAGGATGGCTTTTTGTCGGTTCCTATTCTGCGGTCAGAAACAAACTCACTTTGCTTGCAAAACACTTATGACATGAAGCTTATATGCGAGCGAAGCGAGCCGAATTTTATTAAGACAATTGCAACAACTGACACTTTTTTTTCTTATGGTAATCAAAGAAAAGGCTGGCTGCATGTCGGTTCGTATTCTATATGCGAGCGAAGCGAGCCTAAGTTTTTTATAACAAAACAAATGCAACACTTGATTTTACTAACGCGCTCAAAGAAAAGGATGGCTTTTTGTCGGTTCCTATTCTGCATGTTTTGAGTGTTTTGCAAGCAATGAGCAAGAGAGTTGTGTCTGACCACAACTCTCTTTGTTTGCAAAACACTTATGACATGACATGAAGCTTATAATATGCGAGCGAAGCGAGCCGATTTTTTTTTAAACAAATGCAACATGTGATACTCAAGATTTTTTTTGCCTAAAATCGCCTCGAGGATTTATACTGTAACGGATTTATCCCTTCGAGTTTAAAATAATACCTACCTACAGTTTCCTGTCAAGTTAAAAATCGCAAGGTCAGTCTCTGAAAATGGCCGGTCAGTAATACGATAGTGATTTTAGTTGTTGTTAATTACGTAAGCTTTTCTTAAATTTCTTCAGGCATTCAAGGACAAAAAGAAAGGCGCATGAAGCTAGCCGCCCCTCGCTCTCACCTAAATGTGTTTTAGTTAATTGTTAATTAGGTAGACTTTTCTTAAATTTCTTCAGGCATTTAAGGACAAAAAGAGAAGCGCATGAAGCTGAGAGCGAGGGGGGGCGGTGCGAGCCGCCGCGCCCCTCGTTTTAGTTGTTGTTAATTAGGTAGGCTTTTCTTAATTTTTTTCAGGCATACAAGGACAAAAAGAAAGGCGCATGAAGCTAGCCGCCCCTCGCTCTCACCCAAATGTGTTTTAGTTGTTGTTAATTAGGTAGACTTTTCTTAAATTTCTTCAGGCATTTAAGGACAAAAAGAGAAGCGCATGAAGCTGAGATCGAGAGGCGGCGCGAGCCGCCCCTCACTCATTTTAGTTGTTGTTAAAGGTTCCTAGACTTGTCTTAAATTTCTTCAGGCATATAAGGACAAAAAGATAGGCCCATGACATGAAGCGAGGGGGGCTTGCGCCGCCTTTCGCTCTCAGCCAAATAAGTTTTAGTTGCTGTTAATTAGATAGGCTTTTTTAATTTCTTCAGGCACAGGACCAAAAGAAAAGCGTACGAAGCTGAAAGCTAGGGGCGGCTTGCACCGCCCACTAAATGAGTTTGAGTTTGAGTTAATTAGGTTGGCTTTTTTAATTTATTCAGGCATTTAAAGAAAAAAAGCGCAAGAAGCTGAGAACGAGGGGCGGCTTGCGCCGCCTCTCGCTCTCACCTTCATATCCTGGGCCTTTCTTTTTGTCCGTATATGCCTGAAGAAATTGTGTGCCGGCTGAGAGGGGCGGCTTGCGCCGCCCCTCTCAGCCTGCCGCCCCGGGCCATGGCCCTCTTGGCCTAAGGGTAAATACGCCCCTGATTACACGAGTTGGTAAACAAAGATATCAAACATCGGATGTTATTGGCACTAATAATAATAATATTTTTTTTATTAAACAGTCGCAATGCCAAACAAAATTGTACTGTCAAGATTCCGAAAAACAGGAACATGGCTTCGTTGTAAGCAGCTCCTTATAATTAGACTCGAAAATAACATGCTAATCTGGAAATTCCTCAGCGATGTAACAACTGATTATAATTTAAATGAAACACAGCACCGAATTGCCTTGTCAGAAACAAAACGAACCCAATTAATTTATGAAAAACCCTGCCCGCCCCGGAATTACAATTTCTTGGGAACAGCTGATTCTATTCTACGCTCATTCTAAACTTCTTAGCATTTTTATTCCTTTAGCAATAACGATAAAGTCCATTTTCATTTGGATTTTTAAACAGCTGATCATGGGTCGGTTGTGCCCTTATCTATGCTTAACCAATAGCCATCTTTGTGTCTGTGAAGATAGAGTAAAAAGTAGCTTGAAGGAGTTTAAATAGGGTGGCTAGGTGGCAGTCAGCTGACAGACTTCAGATGTTATTTTTAAAGTTATATTTCGTTACAGACGCAGCTTGACAGTAAAAAATGGCTTTTACGGCCATTATGTGTGTTTTATGGCGGCGTTTATTAGTAACTTGCATAAAAATAAGATTACAACATTGTAGGTACCTACTGTAAACTTTTACATGGAATAGTTTTTTTTTAATTGAATTTGAAACACCGATCAGTTGGTTATAGTTTTTTTTATAAAATAGTACCTAGGTACTCAATATAATATAACATTATTTGTTAACTTAAAGAGGCGTATCTAGCACACCTTTCGCACCTCCAGAATAGAAGTGACTCAATTCAAAAATAATGATTTTTGGGAATTGCGATAAATGGCCGTTTTCCGCGGCAGAAGGAGAAGAAACTGCCGAAATGAAAGAGACGCAGCTATTATGTTTTTCACGTTCTAACCAAAAAGTAGCAGTTTTTTAATAACTAGCAGATAGAGTTTTTTTTTCTGAGTATTTCTACGTATTCAAGTCATTTTCCCAATTTTTAAATTGAGTCACTTCTATTCTGGAGGTGCGATTTGTATTCTAATTTCTAATACTTATTTGAATCCACTATAAGCAAAGGCAGTATCATACTCTTTTACTAAAAATGCGGTAAGTAGACGTTTTTATACTATTAAGTTGACAGAAAACTGTCAAACTACATTCAAAGTTGCCAAAGTGAAAAAAGTGGATGATACTGCTTTTTTCTTCTAGTATTCTCATTGTCAGTTGTTCATTTGTCGATGGTGGCAGAATATTGCGATCGTGAGGCGACCCTATCAGGTTAAATCGAGTTTGGGAACGATTTGCCTCCGGCCAATCATATTATCGACCCGCCGACTACGGCCCTAATATAACCACCGACACACAAAATAGATCACGTCCCACATGAGTCCCTTACCTAGTACAGTCAGCTACAGAAAGATCTGCTAAGTAGGTAATACTTTTTAGGGTTCCGTACCTTAAAAGGTAAAAAAGGAACCCTTATAAGATCACTTTCTTGTCCGTCTGTCTGTCTGTCTGTCTGTCTGTCTGTCTGTCTGTCTGTCTGTCTGTCTGTCTGTCTGTCTGTCCGTCTGTCTGTCCGTGTGTCACCATCGATTATCTCAGGAACGGGTAAAGCTAGCAAGTTGAAAGCAAATTTAGGTTTTCGTGAAAACTTGTGAGTACCAAAACTTACCTTAATTATCAACTTTTTTATTTTTCGGAATTTTTCCTTTACTTGTGCTGGAAGACCTTGCTTGTAACCAAAATTGACACTTCTAGGTCAACCGGAAGTACCCTAGAGGTTTTGGGTCGAAAACCTAAATGGTAGTTCCCGTTGACCTAGAATAACGAAATTTGACAAAAAGCAAGGTCTTATAGCACAAATAAAGGAAAAATTCCAAAAAGTTAAAAAAGTTGAAAATTAAAGGGTGTTCCCATACATACATAGTTGACGCCAATTAAAATTTTCCTCCGAGTTGTATGGGCGCTCATACAATTAAGCGGACTAGCTTAATTGGCACCATGGCTAGGTACGGAACCCTCGGCGTACGAGTTCAACTCGCACTTGACCGGTTTTTTACCTCTTAAGTCAAAGTCATCATTACTGAGTCAATAAGATCACCGGAATCACTGCAACTCATAACACAAAATATCTATTTACCATCTTATATCATGCCTACACAAAATATATATCTAGGTACTTACCTACCATCTATTTCAATAGACAGATCACTAGGATCACTTTGAATCATCATGAGCTAGATCAGGGCTTCCCAAACTGTGCATCGCAACGCCCCCTGGGGGCATACAATCCCAAGGGGGCATTGTGAGGCGACCCACATGGATTGGCTTTTCTGCAGTTGCAGTAATAAAGAACAAGTAGATACAGATCGAAATTAAATGTAGATAAAGAGTGGCAATTTCCAAACTTGAGCCCCTTTTTGAGAAGCTATGCTTAGAAAATGAGCTTATTAATAAGAAAACGAGCTTATTATAAAAAGCTCTGTTTTTCTCGACCAATACTGTAAGCGTTTCCATATTTGAGTTCTAAAGTCGTTGGTTTCTTCCACAATAACTCTGGGTACCTAAAACAGTTTTTATTTGAGTTTAGAAATAGTTTTTTGAGGAATCAGGGCCTTTTAAGCCTAGCTTTCTTTTCGGTGAATTATCTTATCGGTATTATCTAATCTTAATATCCAAGCTCAGTAAAGCCGTATGAGATAGTGGCCAACAACACTAATCAGCTATTAGGCAGCCTGATCTTTTAGGTCGCTTTTGCAACCACGATGATAATATACGCGTGGAAACGAATAATTACACCTCTAGTAAAGTAGACAATTTTGCATGACGCCGATACATAAACCTTTTAGTTTGTAAGATAAATCAGAAATAAAGTAAAGTTTACTAAACATAAAAAGTTATAGGTAAACTATTTTCTGAATCAAAGTGGAGCCAGGACAGCCCAGAGCAATCAAGTTTTCGAGATTTCCGTTTTTTTAAACATATTTACAATAACGTAAGATAAATAGTTCCGAATACCCATGGTAGATAACAGGCCGAACTGTCCAATCTTCTAGACTTCTTCACATAGACACAGAAAGTTTTCGAGATCGAGCCATAGCCAGCCATACACGCCGAACTGCACAGTGAACGCTTGTATACTATAAGTTTCTATTTCCAACGTCAATTTATTGTTTGATCAATTGCAAGACACTGTTGGCGCTGACTGTACCAAAAACTAGCAATTTAAGTCAAAAGCCCAAATAGTTTGAGAATAACTCCGATTCCTCAACTGGGATTTGGCATCAAATATTAAGGAGTGCTTCGGCTTTAATTGACATGCGGGGGTCCCCGGGGGGCGGGGGGGGGGGGGCGGGCGGGGGACACTTAGGGGATGATGCGGTGCCTCATGCAAATGGGGAGGGGATCGCAACGCGGAATATTGAAGGATTCAAAATTTCATTTTTGGGATTTGGTGTCGTCCTCCCTAATTTTAAAAAGAAGAATTTGTTTGTATTAGGTTATCATTATCAGCTTTATTCCTAAAGTCTTAGGGAGCAAAATAGTCTCTCTCAATATTATCAAATTGGCTTTCTCGAACATTAAATCTGTCAACTATGTAGCTAAAATGTTGCTTTATCTAAAAGATTCCTAGAGCAAGATCTAGGTTGGCTGCCATCATGCCAATACAAAGAAAATCACATCCAAGCACAGCAGTTCATGCTGTAATCTCATTCCGTGAAGTAGTTTAGCCTGCTAGGCTTCAAGGGTTTATTTAAATAAAGGTATTTCCTTGGCGACCACAACCATAATATTACCATAGAGGAATTAGGTCGTGCCTATTCTTATCCATGCATAATCTGTGGTAACGACGTGCCGTGATGCCGCGCCGTGCCTCGACGAACTTACTCCAGGAAGCACTTCCTTATCTCCTGGCAACCTTACCAGAACCATCCATCCCCCACACACCAACCTTATCTTCAACAAAATACAGCTCACATTCCCCCAACACGAGCCTTCCGAAAGGCAATAACTTCGGAAGATCCTTGCCTAGCAATATCAAGCTCGATGTCGCCTGATCGTTGTAATGGAGATTGAGTGCGACAGAGACGGATGTACGGGTTAGAGAGGGAGGTGCGTAATTCATGAAGTTGCCAAGTTACAATGTTTTCAACATGTAAGCGAATTATTGATGAAGTTTGCTACATTGCGAGGGTTCGTACTAATTACTTATTGCGAGGAAGCTCCCTCTATGATAGTGGGTTCGCATCCCTAAACGGGTGTGCACCTATAAATTTGGAGATAAGCTTAAAATGAATGGATTGTAGGGAAACAAAGGCGTAAACAGAACTTCCTGTAGCCACGCTACGTGTAGGGATAGTAGGAATACCTGGATATGAAACTTTACCTATCTAATTTTAAAGGCTATAAACCCTCAACAGAACTGTCCAATATCTTTGCTGAAGGAGTTTTAAGGCCACCTCATTAGGTGGATAGGTGTCTTCTAGACCTTTGTAACCTATCGTCGCCCACTAGTAACTTACCATCAGGGTGAGATTGTGGTCAAACAAAGGGACCTTCAACTGCAATGAAAAAAATATCTTAACGACTTAAAAGAAATGCCACTAGCGGTCACCAATCCAAATTATGACCGCTCAGAACGTCCCTTCAATGATCTATCAAGAACTTATAACAAAACAAACTTAATCATAGAAAACAATATCCCTACCGAGTGAGTTCTTTTTCAGGGCCACATTAATATATTTATCATCAAAAAAAAGAAGCCAAAAATTCAAAAAGAAGAATTCAAAACTCACCTTTTCATAAAAACCAAATAAAAAAATACTTTTTTTAATGCAGAACTCATTTTTTTCGATAAATCGAGCCCGTAACTCTTAAAATTCTCAATTCTGTGCTTATAAAATGACTTTTCGATAACTCTCTCAGACTTCCTAGTTGTGGCCCTGACAAAAAAACTCTCATCCTGTAGGTATACCTACCTAAGCCAGTGGTTCCTAGCCTTTTCATCCTTTTTACCCCTATGACATGTCAATGAAACAGATTTTCTCACAGTTTAACTTTCACAGGTAACAGGATAGGTTACAAAAAAACTGTTTTCTATCATAAAGATCTCGTTTCGTTTAATTACCCTCCCAAAACAGCTATTTTACTCCCGTGGGGGATTAAATAAGTTCGGAACCACTGACCTAAGCACTGTCTGCGTATGGATTATTCTGTGGTATGGACACAGGTATATGGATAGGTACCATTAGCATCGCAACAGGAACCACAGAGTGGTACTTTGTTGCATGGTGTGGGACGTTTCCGTCAAGTTTTTGCCGAGAATGGTGCGGTTTCCCAGACGCCATTACTGCGGTAAAAAATAAATGCACGCATCTGCTGTTTAGTTTGTTGGGAGCGTTAAATTTTGCCAAAAATTGATGACTGCCATCGTTCTTGTGATCATCATCATTCTGTAAGTATGTCAAGCTGATGGAGGTACGTGTAGGTACATAGCTGACGACCTCTGTGGCGCAGTGGGTGAAGGCCCGCCTGAGACGCAGGAGGTGACGGGTTCGATCCCCGCTGCGGGACCAACGTCTGTATGATCTGCAAATATTTATCTCGGGTCTGGGTATTTTCGATGTAGGTACTTACTTACTACCTACTTATTTACAAAAAAAATGTATCATACATACATACCTAAGTATTAAATACGTAGGTACTTACCTAAGTATTCAGTCATATTGTGATTCCCATAACAAAGCTCTGCTTACTTTGGGGTTCCAAGATGCTGTGTGAAATGTCCAGCATTATTTATTTATTATTATTCCTCCCTTTTCAAGAAGTATTCATATCCTAGGCCGAGATTCTAGAAATTTCTGCACGGAATCCATAGAGGGGTGAGGCGGGCGGCGGTTTGCGGGGAGAGAGATGCCACAGTCAGGCGGAATAGCGCATAACTTGGCAAATTCGTGCACAGTCGCGCCGCCGCGCTCGTTGCGGCTGGTTCACGACGGAGAAAGACGCGTCATTATCATCATCTACCGGTTTCACACGCAATTTTTGACCTAAGAGGTTTTCGCCAGTCTTGCAGTTAATTATTTTGTAGAAAATGCCGTGTTGCGCCGTGCTAACGTGTAAGAACGATAGTAGAACTGTCAATGTGTCTAAAGGCGGCGTGTCGTATCATCGGTGAGTACCATACCTAGGTACCTGCCAGACTAGACCAGAGGGCCTAGCCAACCGGCCTTCGCTATGAAGCGATTCGATTTCTAACTTCGCTAACACTCGAACGTGAGATTTTCATTGGTCGAACCAAGGTCGAACGTAAGGTCACGTGGTCTTCCACCAATGAAACATCGGCGATAGCGAAGCGAATTGTAGAATAGAAAATATTGATGCCACTTGGCTAGAGGCCCAGACCAGCGTTCCTTAACCCCCCGCACCGCTTAACCCATTTTCGAGCTTTATACCGGGTACCCATTACCCGTCACCCTGCAAAACCAGGATCTGGCCTAAAGCCGCGTTGACACGATCATAGTAGTACTTTATATGTAGTGTACTTTGATCGTGTCAACGCGGCTTAAGTACCTATGCATTTTATTGTATTCTCTCCGAAAAGTTTTAACTCCACCATTTTTAATTAAAGTTTTAGTTTTAATGTATTTATTTTACAAAATTAGTAGTACTTACGTAAGTAGGTAGGTAAGTAATAGGTATAATTTATGCATTCTACATGAGAGCCGTGTTGGCAGAGGGATACCTATAGTACCTCGAATTTCGATCCGAAGGTCGTGGGTTCGAATCCTGACCGTGCATCATTGGTTTTCGTTTTGAAAAATTTATATGCGCAATACTAGCTCTAAACGGTAAAGGAAAACATCGTGAGGAAACCCGCGGCTTAGTCAGTCCGACATGACGTATTGACCATGTCTTTGCTGTGGATATGGCCAGTTAAGCTGAGAGGATGGTGTAGTGTAGGTGGTGGGCAAGCCCCCTCCATCTCAACAATGTACCAGGCACTACAGTGTCCCGATAAGTTTAGGCAAGATTGCCTCCTGATACTGTATAAATCAAGATTTTTTTTTATAAAAACTAAGTACGTATCTACCATTCCCAGCTTCCCCAAGGACCCTGGCACCAAGGAGCGCTGGATAGAGGCGACGGGTCGCGTGCGCTGGTTCCCCACACCTTCCAGCACCATCTGCTCGGTACACTTCCAGCCCCAGGACATCCTGCTCTCCAAGAAGGGTTACAAGTACATCAGAGACTCTGCCGTGCCTACGAGGAACTTCCTCTCTTATCATGAAAGGGTATGTGGTATTTAGATGGTTTGTTGTATTTTCTTTCGCGTGTGTGTGCGTGTGTGTGTGTGTGTGTGTGTGTGTGCGTGTGTGTGTGTGTGTGTGTGTGTGTGTGTGTGTGTATGTGTGTGTGCGTGCGTGCCTGTGTGTGTGTGTGAAAGAGAGGGTTTGTGTCAAAAAAACACTACCTATATGAAGTTGGTTTTTTGTTTGTTTGATTTGAACGCTCTGGAACTCTTCCAGTCGAATTTGAAAAATTATCTCTGCATTTGACAGCTTAATTCTTGAAAGGTTATAGGCTACTTTTCATCATCATTATCAATTACTATATTACTATACCTACCATCGCTACGCGAGTAACGCCGCGAGGGTGCTGCTAGTTTATTGTAGAAAACTTTTTTAAATACCTACATGCTATTCCGGGCCATGATGTAGGTACACCACTGACCTGTATCTATACAAGTCTTGTATAGATACAGGTCAGTGAGGTACACCTAATTCCAAGTTTCATCCAAATCGTCCTGAAACAAACCTTTTTAGTCAAGGCCAAACAGATTCTGAATAAAACCTTTGTCGAAGAAAACTACGCAAAACAATGTACTTTTCGAAATGTCACTTACAATGTCATTCTGTTTAATGTAGTAAGCTATTTAGTGATAATTTAATTATTAGTCAGTGTAATATACCTATAACGGAACCAGGGCCAGGGTCAAGGTTAATTTCATAGTAAGCTGCTGCTTGGACTGAATTTTGATAAGGATTGTAGGTATTGTATAATTTGTGTCGTTTGTTTTAGACACCAAAGGCCGAACCACAGCCGTCAAAATCAGATGAAATGGAAGTTGATTTGCCGCTTGCAAACGTCAATGTGGAAGCCACTCCTGGACCTTCCAGGAAACGGACGGCTGACTCTTCGTCTCAGCATCCACAGCCCAAGTCGCCCAGGAATGATGATGGAAGTGATGATTCAGATATCTCTGATGATGATCTCACCAGTATGCTGAGGTATGAACAGAACAAGATAAAGAAGCAGAACCTCAAAATGAAGCGTCTGCGGAGGAAACTGAACAGATTGAAAATGACTATTTGGGATATGAAGGACCTGTACAGCGTTTTGACGGACAAGCTTAAGATATCTCTCGAAGATATAATGAGCTTGGAATGCACTGAAGTAAAGGTAACCTACCAAAGGATCGTGATAGTATCGAATACAAATACTTAGAGTTTTATTTCCATCACTACATTGAACTTTATATTTTACTAGCTGCTGCCCGCGGCCTCGCTCGCGTGGTACCCGAATAAAAAGTAGCCTATGTTACTCTCCAGCCTTCCAACTATCTCCACACAAAAAATCTCGTCAATCCGTCGCTCTGTTTTGACGTGAAAGCAGGACAAATAATTAAACAAATAAACACACTTTTACATTTATAATATGGGTACATTGGTACGGATACGGATTTCTTAAACTTTATTAATACCTACCTTATATTTTGACAGGTGTCGGAACTGGCTGCTCGTCGTCAAACAAACAAAGAACTCTCCGAAGTGGTCTCCAAGCTCACATACTCACCAGAACTCCGCTGTTTTGCGCTCACCCTACACTCTATTTCGGCTGAAGCATACGACTACGTTAGGAAAATGTTCAAGACCAGCCTCCCCCACCCGAGGACTCTGAAACACTGGTATCTGAAGGTGGACGGCGAACCAGGCTTCACTAAAGAAGCTTTTGTAGCTTTGAAACGTAAAGCAGAAGCATCTGACCAGCCTATTCTTGCCACTTTAGTGCTAGGTGAGATGGATATACACCGTCGTGTGGAGGTTGATGATAGATCGATCGTAGGCTACGTAAACATGGGTACAGGTTTGGATACCGATATGGCGAACGAAGCTCGAGCGGTGCTGGGTATATCGGTGACCGCCATCAACGGTAACTTCAAGGTCCCGGTAGCGTATTTCCTCACCGATAATGTGACGTCGGAGCAGCTCGCCGAGCTCGTTAAGTTGGCCATTGAGATGGCTCACGACGCCGGCGTCAAGATCGTCGCGCTGAACTTCGGCACCAACAACGGCCATGAGTACATGACGAAACATCTCGGGTGCAACTTACAGAAGGGTCGCGTTACTTTTAAACATCCTGTAACCGAGAGACCTATTGTTGCTATCCAAGATCCGACCAATTTACTGGAACATTTGCAGTGCATGCTTTCAGACTTCGGAACATTTCTCGACAAAAACGGCAAAAAAATAGAATCGAAGCACCTCAAACAACTGGAGAAGAAGACTTACACCAAAGAGTCTTATTACATTGATTATCAAAAAGTGAGAAATGTTGCAAATCAAGGCCTGAAACTTTTCAGCCCGAGGTTTCTAGAAGGGCTACAACACTGCAAAAACGAACTAGAAGGTTTAAATGAAAGTGAACCGACAGCGACGTTCGTGTCGCTTTGCATCTCAATTTATGACGTGTTCTTTAACGGCCACAAGAATATTCTCACCAAAGAAAACTCTACCCAGTTTATGGAGCTTGCATCCACGGCGTGTGAATACATCTCCGCCTTGAAAGTGTCTGACGGCGGTCACATGGCACGAAGATTGGCTATTTCTCTAACATTCTTTAACGGAATCAAAATATTGTACTCAAGCTTGGTAGAGACAAACATTTTGAAGAGTCTACCCCTCCGGAAGTTGAGCCAGGATTACCTGAAACATTTCTTCTGGAACATCAAGGCGGTCGAAGGATACAAGGCCGATAAAGATCCTACCCCAAAAAAGTTAATTCGTGGATACAGGAGAGTTGTGGCACAGATAAAGGAGATCAGCAAGAGTAAGAACCTCCCGTTGGAGCAAATATCGATCCCCCTGTCTCCCTCGCCGGTCGACCGCCTCAACAGGATCGCAGGATTCGGAATCATACTCGAAAGCAAGGGAAAACCAGATCCTCTCGAACAAGATCTCGACTCCTTGTCCAACAACGACGAAGAAGCCATGATCGAAACCGCCGTGCACATCGTTCAGGAACTAAACAGGAAAATCTTCTGCGATACTTGTTCGCTCGCACTGGTCACTACGAAGAGGGGAGTATTCAATAACTACATCGTAGCCATGGACAGAACTGAGCCCCTCTATGCATCGTCGGATGTGATCAAGATATGCAAGACTGCTAACGTGGTTCTGAAGAGTTTCGATGATAAACCAGCCAAAGAGGTGAAAAGAGACGTTGTGATGGCTAAGATAATGCGTCAATTTATCGGTACTAAGATATTTGACGAAATCGGACACCACCAAGTGAATGAGTTTCCTGAGTCGAACCACGTGACGGATCTGATGAAAGCCATCGTGGATTTGTACATTCAAATATATTGCAAGTATAGGAAGAAGACAACGTACAAGGACATCATAAGAGAACTGAAACAGATGTGGATGGAGCCAATCACCCCGTGTTACTTTTATGGAAGCTCTTCAAATTATTCCGTTTAACCGGATAATGATTTTTAGTTGCCCAGTTGTTGCCCATTCTACATCCTTGTTACATTACTCATGTTTCATGTTAATACTTACACCCAGTCAATGAGTAAGTTGAACATCGTCTCGTATAGAATAAATACAATTTCACAAGCAAAACAATCATAATTTTATTTCCAAATCTACTTTTTAGGTATTTTTATATTTATCGGATTAGTTAGACAATAATAGCACACTGTTCTCTAGATTTATACCTAAGCCCTAACTACTAGAAATACGTGCCTTGTGTTGGCCAGTGTGATAGTGCTTTGACTTTTGAAGGTAATGGGCTCTAATATCAGCCGTGCATCACTGGATTTTGCTACTGTAACGCACAATAAAACTCTCTCTCTCATCTGCTTCACCTAGAGACGTTCGGAGCAGACCGAATCCGCTGTCTGCTCCAGACCGAATCCATGCGTGTGTTCGTGTGTTTAATGGAGTTTAGATACTGCCTACCGCTTCTGAGGATAAAGTCGTGATAATATTTTTATCTAGAGATAAAGCGAATGTTTACATTTTCCAGTAGAGCAGTCCTAGTCTGATATCCCCCGGTAATGAGTGGGGCTGTAATGAGGCTTGGCGCGTTATGCACAGGGCATAAAGCTTGAATGTGCGACTACATTTAAACGGCCGGGTAATGGCGTGTGCGTCCGGGGCTCCGGGCCGGAGCCTGGGACGGTATGAATACCTACACATTTATACAGAACTGAGCATTGCTCTATAGGGCGTAGAAATGTACAAAAAAATACGTTTTTTTTAATAATAGGTAGGTACACTAGGTACACAGAACAGAGCAAATTAGGGTGCTTAAATAAAAATAAACTTTATTACGTAGGTACCTACTAGTGAACGCCCGAGGCTTCGCCTGCATGGACTACGTTTTTGGTATTCTACGAGAACTATACATTTTTACCGGCATAAAAAATAGCCTATGTGTTATTCCAGAACCTAAACTATTTACATTTCAAATTTCATCAAAATCGGTTTAGTAGTTATGGAGATACGTGGTAACAAACATTCACACACACACACGGACTTTCGCCTTTATAATATTAGTAGGATTGAATTCAAAAAACGATTAACAATTACTTACCATAAAATGTGTTAGATAGATACTTGTTTTAGTTAAATACTTACGGTAAGTAAGTAGGTAGTACTTATAGTAGGTATTTTTTTTTATTTCGGTGTAAGTTCGTCCTAGCTAATGGCCTATAAAACAAAATTGTGTGGACCGATAATAATTGTCGCCGGAGCAGCGGATGTCGGCGATCGCTCGCGACAGAATGTAACCAATGTTTCATTCTTCGTATTTAGGTCTATTTCTACCTGGTCTAAGTACTAGATCAGTGGTTCCCAAACTTTTTTTCTCGTGGACCCCTTTCAAAATTTTACTGGTTTCGGTGGACCCCCCCTGCTGCTACATTTCTACCATATTCCCAAAATTTCTCGCCAACGGGGTCCACCTGGACCACTTTGGGAATACTAGATCATACAGAAACACTAGATTCTAAGAAATTGACTTAAACCCTCGCATTTTTCATATTTAATTACCTAGCTATTTTAGTAATTAGGTAGGTACCTACTTATGTAGGTAACTATTACGCCTCCCTAGGTAAATATAGGTACCTAGGTACTTACTTCATTCGCTATAATAAATCGAATGAAGGCAAAAGGGTTAAAATTAAATATTATTAATTTTAACCCTTTTGCCAAACTGCGCCCATTAAAATTCAAGGTCCAATGAAAAAAATTCGAAACAAGAGACGCCCAAATACTTGTATCCTATAAAATAAACTAAACAATTTCAACTTCTATCTCCAAAAAGCAAAAAAACTAAGTCACGACACCGAAACCGGAATCAACTATTCCAAAAATAAAAGCTAAAAGAGCTCCCAATAATAAATTAAATTATTTACCTGCTTTGGAGCCCAAACGTGTGGCCACTTAATACGCCGTCTCTTTCCAGCTGATGCGAGGGAGCGAGACGGCAATAGATCTGGAATTGAAAAGGTGCAGCTACTGTGTTACGTGGTCACTCTTTCCTTTTTGCATATTAGGGTTCCGGTGGGACAATTTGTAACCTACGCGTTAGCAGTTTCTATTTTATAAAGATAGGTATATATACGTAGGATAAAAAGGATAAATATCAGTAATCTCACGTTTAATTGGATACCTACCAAGTAATTATCACCCTTAGATGAAAATATTAATAAATGACTACTTATCCCTTTAATTGCCACCCTGGCACCCTCATTACATATGTGTTTCTCGAAATCTACGAAATTAATTACTTGGTTATTAATTTTATCTTCCTTCTGGAATTTCAAGTAAGTACCTAGGTAATAAATAAATAATAAATATTAATAAATATTGCTGGACATTTCACACAGCGCCATCTAGCCCCAAACTAAGCAAAGCTTGTACAATGGGAACCAGATAACTGATAAAATACTTATATATTTGTAAATACATACTTATAATACTTTATAACACACAGACACCGAACAAACATCTATGTTTATCACACAAATGTTTGTCCTGGATGGGAATCGAACCCACGACCTAAAGCGCAGAAGGCAGAGCTACTACCAACTGAGCTAATAGGCCAGTCAGTAAGGTACCTACAACTCGTTAAAATCATACCTTGATTTTCAAAGGATATAATAAAATAAAATTACTTAATCAGTATTTACTTACCTACGACTTCAAAACAAAACACGGATCTATAGTATCGTTTTATAGACGTTTACACCAATTTTGTTTTCCATTTATATGCAAATCCACTTAAAGCACTATCGTTAAGTACCTACCTCATAATAGTTGGCAATTATTATTTACATAATATGAAAATGACGGATAATAATCATAATAGTCACGCGTGAAAGTAACTAGTCGATTATTTTGGGGTTACGAACCGGAACCATTGTCCTAAGTTAAAAAGCCAATTGGCAACCTACATGATGATAACCAATCATCTGACTTGCGTTGCGATACAAAGCAAAAAGGTGTAAACGTTTGTGTAGGTACCTATTCATTATATAATAATAATAATAATAATAATAATAAATCTTTATTGCAGATTCTAGATCCATAGTGTTCTTAAAACTAAAACTAAAAATAGGTACATGTTTTAAACACATTTAAAAACCATTTAGAAACTAGGTACTAAGACATAGAGTAAATTAGGTGGCAATTTCCACCCAGCGTCTAAATGTGTTTGTCTGAATTAGTCTTTCTGCCAGACTCTTGATAATCAGATTATCGCATGAGTCAACTCTGGACATAAAAAACGCAATCCTCTTCCGCTGTATAGCGTTAAAAGAGTCTACGCGTGCCTCCGTCAACATTCCTGAAGCACTGCAGAAGCGCTTCAAGCCCATCAGTTGCCTAAAGATGTTATTATAGGCCACGCGTATCCTATCGTGCGTCTTTTTTGTATAGTCGGTCCAGAGTTGACACGTGTAGAAGGTTTGGCAGAAAGACCTAAACAGTGACACTTTCACGTCAGACGAGGACCTGTAAAATTTTCGCGCTATCATGTTTCCTATACTACAGAGAGATCTTCGCTGTCGTTCTACATCGGCATCATCCTTAAGACTAGATGTTACGATGTGGCCCAGGTACTTGAACGATTCGACTATTTTATACCTTTACTATAAAATAAACTTAAAAAAAATAATTAACTTTTTGGTAATGGCAGACGTCGCGGCAGGCCCAGATTAAGATGCCGTGGCAGGATGAACTAGACTCATTCTTAGCAGCCTGGTCCTCCATAGCAAGCATTAGACCGCGAAAGGTGGAAAGGGGATAGGGAGGCCTTTGCTCTGCAGTGGAACGATACAGGCTAGAAATAATAATAGACGGTACCTACCTACTATTAAAGGAGACTGTTTTTTTTTATATGGGGAGTGGTCTATGAACCAATAGCGATACTGTAGTGGTATTTCTGTGGGGATACCTCAACTACATCCATGTGCAAGGGGGCATCAAAATCCAACCCGGCAGTTTTGAGAAAAATAATACTTTAGAATTCACATTTCTTGCAAAAATGTTTTTATTTTAGAAACGTTTTGAACGGTTATTGTGGTTAGTGTCTGTAAAGTTCGGACTACAATGTTATAATATGGTGACAACGAACTGATCTGATCATGGAGTCAGGAGCTGTCCAACAGAACTCCTCAATAAATAAGCCGATTGAGTTGAAACTCGGCATGTCTGTCAATTTTCAACTACAATGTAATAATATGGTGACAACCAGCTGATCTGATGATGGAGTCAGGAGCTGTTCAACAGAACTCCTCAATAAATAAGCTGATTGAGTTGAAACTCGGCATGTCTGTCAAGTTGCGACTACAATTTACATTGTGTCACCTGTCCGTTTATTATTTTTAACACTACACCGCGCGGCGCAGTTTGTTTATTTCCATAAGTGAAAGTATAGGCTTTTATAAAAGTCAACGTTAGACGGCTGTTTTTCTGTAGTTATCTATTAGGTGGTACGGGCGAGAAACGACCAACAACTGTGCCCATATGTATGGATGTATGAATGTGGACTCCCTTTTCCGCATTTAGACTCAAAGGTGGTCCTTTATGCGTGGGGATGACCTGGCTCATTAAAACTGAAGCCCGCCTAGCTCCTCCCAGAAGCACAGAAGTTTCCTGGGGGCTTCACAGACTAATTATAGTGTTGAGTTCTGTTCTGTTCCACCAGACAATAGCAACGTTTGTCAGTGTTGGTCTTATTACGGCTGTATAAAGCCATTATGGTTATTTTTGGTGTTAAACCCCATAGGAGACTGTTTTTTTTTGTATGGAAAGTGGTTTATGAACCACTGATGCTATTAAAAAAAACCAAAACCTACTTACTTTTTCCGTGTGCAAGTGAACCGCCTAGCCATTTCATTGAGCGCCGCCATTCAATTAAATGGCTGACCTTCGTTTAGCCGTAGTGTGGGACGTAGTGTTCAACGCCTAGCCATTTCATTGAGCACCGCCATTCAATTAAATGGCTGACCTTCGTTTAGCCGTAGTGTGGAACGTACATAGTGTTCAACACTACGGCTAAACGAAGGTCAGTCATTTAATTGAATGGCGGCGCTCAATGAAATGGCTAGGCATTTAATTGAATGGCTAATTCAACCAGTTGCCTGCGACATGTACATAAGAACAAGTGAATTTATAATTTATTGACATTGTCTTAGAAAACGCAACATTCTAGTTACAAACACTGATAAACAAAATCATGCCAATAAATGAGGTTACTAGCTTACTAGTAAAATAAGAATTATTATAAAGATATAATTCAGCACCCCCAATATTTCAAATAATCACAAACATCCATCTATGCAATACAATAATTCTACACAATAGTTAAATTAAATTAAATAAATAATAATAAAAATATTAATTTGTTAAATTCCATAGCAGACTTATTCTTCTCGAAAAGCCGTTGTCATCAAATAATTGCTGTAGTTTTTCCCACAATTCTTTCGCAGTTGTTACATTTTTTACATGCATGTACAATGACTGATCACTATCAATTGTCATTATCAATTTTGCTCTCGTTTTCTGATCATCATAAAAGTTAGGCTATTATAAAAGTCTATGTTAGACGACTGTTTCTCTGTAGTTGTCTACTCATTTAAGTACACTAGCATTATTATTTTTATAGTTTTCGAGTTTGCAGTCCCTATTAGTTGCAGTTTCGCGTTGTCACCATATTATTACATTGTAGTTGAAACTTGACAGGCATGCCGAGTTTCAACTCAATCGGCTTATTTATTGAGGAGTTCTGATGAACAGCTCCTGACTCCATCATCAGATCAGCTCGTTGTCACCATATTATTACATTGTAGTTGAAACTTAACAGGCATGCCGAGTTTCAACTCAATCGGCTTATTTATTGAGGAGTGCTGTTTAACAGCTCCTGACTCCATCATCAGATCAGCTCGTTGTCACCATATTATTACATTGTAGTTGAAACTTGACAGGCATGCCGAGTTTCAACTCAATCGGCTTATTTATTGAGGAGTTCTGTTGAACAGCTCCTGACTCCATCATCAGATCAGGTCGCTGTCACCAATTATTACATTGTAGTCCGAACTTTACAGACACTAACCACAATAACCGTTCAAAACGTTTCTAAAATAAAAACATTTTTGCAAGAAATGTGAATTCTAAAGTATTATTTTTCTCAAAACTGCCGGGTTGGATTTTGATGCCCCCTTGCACAAGGATGTAGTTGAGGTATCCCCACAGAAATACCATAGCAGTATGGCTATTGGTTCATAGACCACTTAAAAACAGTCTCCTTTCTGCTAAAGATTTTAGTTAGGTAGGTACTTACCTTAGTATTTCAGACAGAATAATCTTTCAGATCATAATTTCATAAAATATTCACGCTTATAAGAGCAACTCATGAATTTCTCTAAGCGCCGCGCCTACTCGGCAATTTAAAACCAAGATGAAAGGAAAGATACAGACTTAAAATTGATGACTTCTCAACCAAACATCCAACGTCTATCTAATTTCGTATCAAATTACTAAACGTCCAAAACTTACCGCTATTTCGTATCAGGCATCGAATCAATCATATTGAATCCCGACCAGTGTATCTAGCCACTCGTCCCTTGAACCACTCCTTGGTTTCCGGACGGGTATGAAGGGTGCTAGGGGTCTTGGCATGCTGGTCCGCTGAGTCAGGGTACATAGCAATTTCGTGGAAGACTTCCCACCCCAGAGTTGAAGTGTTTGAGTAAGCTTGTTGGATATTCCTGATCCTCAACTTAATGAAAGGTTTCTTGTTGTAAAAATAGGTTTCTTGAAGTAAAAAGGTTAAATATAGGTACCTTAATCGTTAAAGGACTATACAACGTGCCCCTATAGTTACTAGCTTTCAATTCAACCGAGACCTTGCTTGCGTTTTAAAATTTTAAAAGGCATTAATTTCTTTTTCAGACCATGATTCAGTTGTTCCAAGTTATATTTGAATCGGATCAGTGGTTGAGGCCTCATTGCAAATCTGTACAAACATCCAAGCACACTTACAAACTTTCCGATGAAAATGTAATGTACAGTCAGCGTCATCAATCGGTATCCCCCTATTGATTTTAACAAGGAACCTTTTCATTTCAACTTTGGATTTCAGTCGGATTTGCTAGTATAGGAACTCGAGTGAAATTAGATATCCATAAGTATACTAGCAAATCCGACTGAAATCCAAAGTTGAAATGAAAAGGGTCCTTGTTAAAATCAATAGGGGGATACCGATTGATGACGCTGACTAAGCATTTTAATTTTTTTAAACAATCTGAAAAGATAATTTTGAAAAGCAATCAATCATCTTAACAGATTAAAAAAATTATAAAAAATAACAACGGTAAGTAAGTAATTTTTTTTTATTACTTAAAACAACATTTTCAAGGCTATGTTCAGATTTGAGGATGAAGTACGAGGGTGGTCTGAAAAGTTTCCGGCCTTGACAAGAAATAATGGTTTTTTAATCTATGAATTATTTTATATTTCAACATAATCATTTTTCAGGGCTATATACCAATCCCAAAAGTTTTCTACCTTTTGTAACCTTTCCAAAAATTCGATTGCTCTAACCCTTAAAAAAGAGCCTTATTTTCAGCAGTTAACTCATAGTGAGTTCAATTTTATTTTCATCTGAGTCAATTTTTGATGTTTGTTTACAATAAATTGTCGATTGATACTTACTCTTACGAATAAGATAGACAAAGAAGCAATTCGTATCTTAATTCATGAAATTTTGCTATGGTGGGTACGCAAGTGCGCGTGTGTGTTTTTGTCAATTGTGAGCAAACGCGGCAGCCATATTCCGGAAAGCATTTTAATGTCTAAATGGTTGTTAAAATATTTAACTCTCATTTAATTAAGATGTCCATAGACTCAGTAATCTAACGCACATTTACTCTCCGGTGGGTTATTACTAAAACATAGATTTTTAAATCATTTCTGAATTGGGGGCATCATTTGAACGACCAGGACGGTCTTCATCAAAAATGATTATAAGGTCACATTTTAGTTCAGCTGTTCAATATTTTATGATTTTTAACGATGGAACAGAGTCCTAAGTTTACTATGGAAAACTAAATTTTATTCTAATTACTCTTTTTCTATTTCAAAATGAGTAGTCTATCGCCAATCGGTGTTCGATTTTTACCATTGTTGTAAAATCACAAAAGTTGGTTTGTTTAAATGGCTGTCATTTAAAAAATAAACCATCTAGAGAGTTCACAATTTGACAGTATTGCTGTAAAATGTTAAGTTAGCGAAAAATAACACATTTTTAATATTAGCAGTGTTATATCTAACTTAGGTCGGAAACTTATCAGACTGCCCTCGTATTCTGTAGTAGGTACTAGTGCTTTTGCGTAACTTTTCCCCTCTGTAAGCTAAACCTCTTCTAAGTAATATACTACACAAGCATCTATCTTGTAATCTTCGCCCTTCTAGAAGCTCTCAGAACCGGTCGTTTCCCCCGCCCTATCGTCTACCAGCAGCGATAGCAACCTTTCAGCTGATTACATGTCATTGTGCACTATTCGCTACAGGCTAATCAAAAACTTAATCGACAATGATTTCAGAAATATTATCATTATCACTAAAAACAAACTCATCCATCAAGGCTAATCTAGATTAAAATCAGCAATTCAATTTAAACTTTGTGTTGATGTCAACAGAGTTTACATTATGAATAACAATGTAAACACATGTTAATAAAACCGGTTTCTTGCAGATTTCACCGTTTTATTATTAAATGCAGCTCGTTTCATTGTTGTATTTTTGGAAATATTAGCATAACTCGTTTTTGAGTAGAGACTTTAAGATCTGACAGTGGGAGCTTGTTATCGTGAGGAAACTTTCTTTTATTGACACAAGCTTAATTTTTACTTCATGCAGTTAATTAGGTTTATTGCTCACAGCAACATTAAATGGCTTGCTTACATCCTGTCCATCATTTACATCGTTTGAGTTAATCAAACATCTGTCAATATCTGGAAAGATGCCATACCCGGAATTAGATAAAGCACAGAAACATTTGTATAGATATTTCGGACACGGCGCGTGGTGTCGAATGCTGAAGTAAGGGCGAAGGGATAGGCGGTAATAAATCCTCAAGTTTTGGCTCTCATCCGATTTTATTACTTTTTATTCTCTTACCTACTGTTTTAGCTTTTTAACGCTTTCATCTGCGTTATTCAAATTATTATAATGTTACTGAATAAATAGAAATTCTATATCGAAGGGTGAAACACATTTATCAGAAAATACAAGTGTTGATTCCCTATCTCTCGGAAAGACCCTTTCATCGCATGTGGCTCGCATCACGAAGGTATTTTGAACACTTTTCAACGAGTTAACTAATCTAAATACAACTTACATTTGATTTTAATTTATCTTCATCGTCCAGTTGCAAACATCCAAACAAAAATATAACTTCTTTCTAAGATGTTAAGATTTAAAATGCCGAAACAAATGCCAGGCGGTTCTAATTTCATTTTAATTGCATGCACTTTAATAAACCATCCACTTGTCTTTTCAGATCTAAATTTAGCTTAACTCTTTCAAGCAAAATCATTCCTTTTCTGATCGGGTTAAGAATCATTTTAGCTTGTAAAATAAAATCTTTCAGTTACAAATACATCATCTATGGCTGGTTCTTTATCCTCATCATCATTAAGGTTCATTATCGCTGCTTTATTATTCAACAAACCGAACAAAACATCCTTACAGTCGAATCTACCTCTATAGCGGCAAGGTTCATATTGCCTTGACATGTTTTTTCTAGTGTAGAGCAGGGATCGGATAACCCATTCATAACGGTAACCGCTTCAAACGCTTACCGATTGAAAGGGTAACCGATTGAAACGATATACCGAAATGATTGGGTATTAACCGAAATAATAACCCATACCGAATGAAACGGTATACCGAAATGATTGGGTTTTTATAACTGTATTTTTGTCGCATTATTACGTAAATATTTCGTAGAAAGAGAGCGATGCATTGAGTGCGACGTTGCCAGCTTGTTGCCAGCGAATGTAAGTATTTCGTGTTTTTGACTTATTTGTCGACAGGATTACCTAAAGCAGTTTGCGCATAATTCACAGAAAATGTTTTATTTAATGTGATGATGACTTCCTAGCCGATTTCGGCCACGGCGACTGTATTTTTCTAGATAGGCGTATTTAACTTATTTTAATTTTAGGTAGGTAGTGTGAGTGTGAGCTATTGATATTTTTAAAATAATGGTTAGTGATTTGCTTCTGTAATTTCAACATATAAAGTAAGGTAGGTATGTAGGTACATAATCTTTGCCTGTTGATGTTCGCATGCGAAAAATGCGTTTTATCCAGGGTCAGAACAAGAATTAGGTAGGTACCTATTACCTTCGTAACTTATTTTAATTTTAGGTAGTGTGAGTGTGAGCTATTGATATTTTTAAAATAATGGTTAGTGATTTGTTTCTGTAATTTCAACATATAAAGTAAGGTAGGTATGTAGGTACATAATCTTTGCCTGTTGATGTTCGCATGCGAAAAATGCGTTTTAACCAGGGTCAGAACAAGAATTAGGTAGGTACCTATTACCTGCCTACATTTCGCCGTTCTTACCTATCTTCACATCTTCGTAACTTCGCAACTTCATAACTTCGTATCTTCATATCTTTGCAACTTCGCATCTTCGCATCTTCGTAACTTCGCATCTTCGTAACTTCATAACTTCGTATCTTCATAACTTCGCAACTTCGCATCTTCATAACTTCGTAACTTCGCAACTTCGTATCTTCATATCTTCGTAACTTCGCATCTTCGCAACTTCGTAACTTCGTATCTTCGTAACTTCGTAACTTCGCAACTTCATATCTTCGTAACTTCACAACTTCGTATCTTCGTAACTTCGCAACTTCATATCTTCGTAACTTCGCAACTTCGCAACTTCGTATCTTCGCAACTTCGCATCTTCGCAACTTCGCAACTTCGTATCTTCGTAACTTCGTAACTTCGCAACTTCATATCTTCGTATCTTCGTAACTTCACAACTTCGTATCTTCGTAACTTCGCAATTTCGTAACTTCGTAACTTCGCATTTTCGTAACTTCGTAACTTTGCAACTTCGTATCTTCATTTTTAATTTATTAGTAACGGGACTTAGTCGCTTAATGAAATTATTTTATTTACCTCGACGTTTCAGCGACATTACAGTCGCCGTGGTCACTAATAAATTAAAAATGTGTTCAAGTCGCGAAAGTTTAAAATATGTATTCGTATCTTAATATCTTCGTATCTTCGCAACTTCGCAACTTCGTATCTTCGTAACTTCGTAACTTCGCAACTTCGCAACTTCGTATCTTCGTATCTTCGTATCTTCGCAACTTCGCATCTTCGCATCTTCGTAACTTTGTAACTTCGCAACTTCGTATCTTATTAGAAGTTACTGTTAATAATACGTTTTTTTAAATATTTCTAATAATTTTGAATACAGGCGGTCTAAAGTGGCCACTTTTGATGAAAAATCAGATGTTTCATAGATGCTTCATCTATGAAACATCTGATGAAACATCAAAATTAAATGCTTCATAGATGCTTCATATTATGAAGCATCGATGAAGCATCTATGAAACATCTATGAAGCATTTCACAGAACATCTTTTTTGACAGATCTATGTGCGAGGTTAAATTTATTTTTAGAAAGTAAATAGGTTGAATGAAAAACGGATGGCTGAATGCAAAACCCGTGCAAACCCAAATTTAAGAAAAAAAAACCTCAGACCCGCTCCCGCGACAATTCACCTCTTTTATTTATTCGTGTGCCTCAAAAATATTTCGTCCATCAGGGTAGCGCAGTGCAATCATTTCTATAAAAAAACTAAGTAGGTACCAACATAATTACTTTCTAAAAATAAATTTAACCTCGCACATAGATCTGTCAAAAAAGATGTTTTGTGAAATGCTTCATAGATGTTTCATAGATGTTTCATAGATGCTTCATATTATGAAGCATCTATGAAGCATCGATGAAGCATTGATGAAGCATCGATGCTTCATATTATGAAGCATTATATGAAGCATTTATTAAGCATTTGATGTTTCATCAGATGTTTCATAGATGAAGCATCTATGAAACATCTGATTTTTCATAAAAAGTGGCCACTTTAGACCCCGTGTCCCGTTACTGGTCCCGGCTAGTTGTTGGATATTTTACCCTATTTTATATGCTACACATTAGCCAATTTATCTTGTTTTCGTGACTTTTCTATTTAACTAGGTAGGTAGGTAAATAATTAGTATGGTATAATTAGTAATAATAATTGGTATAACCTATAAGTTAACAAAATATAAAGGACATGGGTAAGTACATACATGACAACTCAGTAGTAGGTGTAGGTAAGGTCCTCCTAACCTACCTACCTATTATTCTTGATATAACGGCATAACAATAAGTAAGTAAATGAATATATATTAACAACACTGTACCTACTAACAACAATCGAACTAAAACAACATTTAATAGTTTTCCACTTAGGTGATAGTAGATATTAATCTACTTAAATAAGTAAGTACCTACCTATTTATTTTGTCTGATTCTAATAACTAAAATAATACCTACCTACTTACCTTTAACTGCTTTCCACAAAGCATACATAAACTGCAACCAGTCCTTTTGTTATATTCAAAATGTCTGTGAACGGCGTTAGACTGTTTGCGAGGCATTTAAATGAAAAAATACCAATTTTTAATAGTTTAAAGTAAATTATTTGTAGTACTTATTCAACAACTCTCTACTAATTCGGTACTCACAATAACTAAATAATACATTCGTTCGCTACAGCTTTGGCAAGAAATAATCTGCCAAAAAGCGGATAGGTACGGTAGGTAGCACAGAACACAGAAACGCTCGCTTACTCAATTCTGTGGTAGGTAGTGCATAAACAAAATAATCACGGCGATACTCGCACGCAAACTACATAAATACGCAACGACAGAAATTCAAGCAAGCAAGAATATTTAACGCGACAGAAGATGAGTGAGACATTATTTTCCGTCGCACTCACATTACGCTACTCGCAGCACACGCCGAAAATGCGCCAATTTAAACCTTAAGAAAAAAACCCATATCGTTTCGGTTGTTATTAACAGAAACGTTTCGGTAACCCATTGTTTCGGTTAACCGGTATTCAAACTGTTAAACAACCGATTCATTACGGTTTTTAACCTTAACCGGAATATCCCTGGTGTAGAGTCCACACGTGTAGGATTATGAACAAGTGGTTTGGTTCAGCGTGCGTTTGAGTTATGTTGACAAGCGATTACGTTACTTATCTTGATGAATACCGAGATTACTTGTTAGATAACCTTCGTAAGTCTTGAAAAAAACATGACTTTGTGTCATTCATAATCCAATCATAATGCACTTAGATCATTATTTTACCTAACATTTTGATTTCAGATGCACTTCACTTATCTGGACAGGAAGAGTTTGACTTTCTCCGTGTTAATGTTTGCTTATGTCAATGAAAACATTTTTACTTTACTATAGGTACCTAACCTAAAATGTGATTTGAATGTGCTAAGTCGTTAGCTAAATTTGAAAACCTCCAGGTAGGTAGAGAATTAGATTTTCTACCAAATTGCATCAAAAAATCATTTTCGTCAAAAAGACAGAGTTACGAGGTTTTCGAATTTAGCCCACAAAGTGAGCGCATTGAAAAAAAAAACCTTGTAAATGTTTCATAGCATTTGAAAACATTAATGTAACGTGTTTGTCTACATGAGTCATCGCTGCTTTTAATACAAAGGAAAGGCCGTAGAGCACAGTACCTACCAAGTAGATGAGAGGATAAGCTTAGTGTCAGAAACATTACCCTCCTTTATGGCCACTCGGCTAATAAAGACCCGTCAATTAGTATTGCTTTCATGTAACCAAGTTCATAAGACGCCAGCTCTTGAGAAACTTTGACGCGAGATGTCACCCTAATGCAATTTCTGTGTATCGCGAGTTGTGCTGTATTCTGTGACGCCTACCCTCAATTAGCGATATTAATACCGACTTTATCACTTTTAACGTTGATAAATCCCTGTTGTGTCGTCAGCTAAAGGTTTTAATTTGTTTTTTGAAAGGCTATTAAATAAAAGTTTCTTGATTGTTTAATTTACAAACCATGTTAAAGCTTTGGACTTAACCACAAATCCACAATACTAATGGGTGCTATGTAAACTCGTTTATGTTTTAAGAAAATAAAAGTCTGTGAGGAATAGGCCTTATCTAAGCCACAATTGGTTTAAGTTAAGATAGCCACAATCCAAATACGGTACGTAGGTACCTATACGTAGGTAGTTAAAATTAACAACCTTAAAGCTAAAAAACTACTAGGTACCTTAGGCGAAATTATTAAACATTATCAAACAAGGTGACCTCTTGGAACTTTAATGGCAAAACATCCTTGAAACTTTTTCATTTCATTCTTTAACTTGACTTCCACCCTTAGTCCGGCTTCTCAATAACGTGACGAAAAAAACCCTTAATTAAACTTTTTCCACTTACAAATAAGTTTTTATAGAATAATATAACTAACTGAAAATTATATTTCTTCAATGTTGAGAGAATCAATAAAAACGTACTGAACCATCAAGCGCTCACGGTTACTCGACTTCGCGAGTCATGCAACGTCGCGCGAGCGGCTCCCGAGCGAGCGAGACCGAGTATTGGCGGCCGCTCACGAGTGCACGTGCACGCGAGCGAGCGGCTCGGGGCGGGCTGAACGAGTGAGACCGAGCTAGGTCGCCTCGAGCGAGCGGCTCATTTGCGCGCCGCGCTCTCTGCCGAACGCGTGTCGAGCGCTCGCGACCGCGCTCCTACTAACTGTTACAGTATCTGTGGAGTCGCTGTACCACAGATAAACAACAGTTACTACTGCACTCCAATCGATACTGTGGAACTGACATCCGTGGACGCGTAACTTTTGTTTGGATGGTTACAGAGAGGTGAGTCATCTACCCATGTTTTGTACGCCAAGTTTTGTTGTTATGTGAGGCATTGCGTAACAAAGTTATCCGATCGCTTGGCTGTAGCGTTCTGTATAAAAACTGAATGTGCATTAGATACTTACCTACATATTGGTAGTACCTAGATAGGTACCTCTACAATGTATTATATGGCATTGGCTTATAACTTAGTAACGTAGAGAAAGAGTCATCGAATTGAGATCGGCCGGGAAAGAGTCCGATGGGCTCAAACAAACAAGAGACAAGCGGCACGCCTCCGAGCCCGCGATGAAAACAGAAGTGGGATGCGCAATGGCGTGGGTTCGATTCTTACATTATAACTTTGTAGATGAAAAACTTCTGACTAGAGATTTGTTCATGTAGCAGGCACTGAACGCGTTATTGTCTTTTATTGTCCATTTCGGCGGCATACCAGCTGGTAGTCTATGCTTAGGTTTCTTTGTCTGTGTTACTCATATTTTATTAGTAAAAGTAAGTTCGCATGAGCTAGTGGCCAACTCTGGTGACGGAGTTTAGAGGCTGCCTAAAGGCCTCCGTCATGGCTTAACGACTTAGAAGCCGGGACGTAACGCAAGCTACGCCACGAGCGCTTCATATTTTACTAAATAGTGATGGTACTGTTATCCAGCTAGCGGATGGTGTCATACCGAACCATGGCCGAGGTGGAGTGGACCAACGAGTCCGTGGTGCGTCTGGTGCAGGAGTACCGCAAGCTGCCGGAGCTGTGGGACCGGACGCACGAGCTGCACACCGTGCAGACCGCCAAGTACGAGGCCTGGACCTCGCTGGCGAGGACCTTCGGCTGCGATATCGGTGAGACCACTTTTCAAGCTCTCAGACCGTATGTATAGGGACTCCCTTTTCCGCATTAGACTCAAAGGTGGTCCTTTGTTCTCAGACCGTAATCAACTCTCATTTAGTCATCATTTGAAGCTCTCACTCCGCCAGTACAAAGCTTGGACTTCTCTAGTCTTACCTTAGGTTGCAATTGCAATATCGATGAGCTTCTGATTTAGCATTTTAAGCTCTCAGACTGCTCACAAGTACGAGACCTGGACCTCACTAGCACGAACCTTTGGCCGCGCAATTATTTAAAGGTAGTATGAGGCCTGGATCCCACTGGCACCACTGTAGACATTTTGGATGTGATATCGGTGACTCTCCCATTTAACCATCATGTCCTCAGACTGCCAAGTGTGAGGCTTGGGCCTCTTTAAACTCGTGAAGTATCGAAGCCACTAACCTCTCATTAATTCTGGGATAACCGCTCCCCCAGAGGCTCTAGCTCTGACTTCATAACCTTTTCTGTTGTTTCCTAACATTAAAATGAACATTTTTAGAATAAGTAACTTTTATTCCTCCTGTTTGTTTAACATGCATATTTGTAGCGGATCTAAGGAAGAAGATCACAAGTGTCCTGGCGTCATACCGCCGGGAGAAGGGGAAGGTCCGGAGGGGAATCCGATCGTCATGGTTCCTGTACCCGCACCTCAAGTTCCTGAGCGGCTACCTGAGTTCTCCAGAGTTTCGAAAGGTAAGGATCGGAAAATCTTGAAGGATAGAGGTGGTTGGTGGTGAGGTGGACATAATAAAGTTGAAAATAAGCAAAATAGGTATTAAAAATACAACTCAATCTACCTAGAAACCATCATTTCTTAAGAAGCAGAAAGTTTGGTGGCCTCAACAATTCCTATATGTATACCTACTTGATTTTTTACTCGAAATTGTAATTTCAGGTAATCTCGGTGCCCGAAATACGGCCAAACCAGATGTACTCCATAGAGGCCGAAGGCATGGAACAAGATGAAGAAGACGACAATGACGACGATGACCAGGACCACGAGGTTGTGATCAAACAGGAGCCGGCGGTGGAGCTTCCACCGTCGCCCAAGAAAACCGCCTTCGCTAGTCAAAAGCACAGCAGGAGACTTATCAGAATGAGACGATTGGTACCGCAAAAGGAAGGAAACAGCACACACACAGATAGTAAACTTCTAGAAATGCTAAGGTTATTGAAGAAATCGGATATATCGAAGAAGAAGGACGAATGTGACTCGTTCGGGGAGTACATAGCGACGTCTCTGCGGAAGCACGATGACAGAACACAGTCGATGATCAAACAGGCGATCAACAACATCCTCTTCGAGCAGGAGATGAAGAAGTACAGTAACTACACGGTTGTGATCAGCCCAGAGAACCCACTGGGGAACGCCAACTGTGATGACTTGGACGAGGTACACGATGATAGGACTAACGAGATTGTGAGGAATTGTTAAATAAATCTTTATCAAGAACTAATGTAACTTTAATTAAACTAAACTGTTTCCTGAAAACTATAATCTAGGTGCCTTCAAGCCTAGAGTGAATAGATTTCTTATAGATCGATTTGATCCAGCTTCGGCCTCACCGTCGCTTAACATCAGGCGAGTTGGTAGCCAAGCATAGATCTATTTTCTATAAAAAAAAACGTCAAAATGCTCGTCAACTCAGCCCTGAACAAAACAAATCAAACTTTCTTTATAAAAAAAATATATTCGTAATGACGTCGATATTTTGGCCTCAGGTGTTGTCCTTGGAATTTGTTATTCCTTAGCGCGTGTTCGGAGCAGCACATGAATTTCCTCATGATACGATAACCTGTCAAATCAGTAAATCCTCACTCCATCAGCAGTAAGCAGGCTGAAGCCAGGCTTTCTCCTGTCAACGCCACAGAATATCCTCGTAGCTAGTATAAATCCAATTCGAAAAAGATTGACAAAGATAAGAATTGGGGATGACTTTGGATGTGTGAAGGATTTACTTTCTTTACCATTTTTCTTCAACCTTTTTTCTTTTTCTGTGATACTGTTATTTATAATTTTCCGTTTCAGCCCAATCGACCCATCACAATTATCCGGGTCAACTGGGAATTTCCATTTGCAATATTTATAATGGTTTATTCATTCTCCTCGGGGCAGCTTAGTGTCCCACGCAAAACACGGCCTACTTTTCCTACTAAAAGAAAATTTCCCTACAAACTGTCTTACTTAAGCACTTAGGTACAGGCCTAAGTAATTCCTGAAACTTCGAAATGAAGAGGGCTGCGGATTTAAAACCCGATAAAACTTCGCACTTTGGAAGAAATGTGAATAATAGAGCAGCTGACCTGACACTCGTGGATATTTAATGCGCGGTCACTGGTCGGAGTTCGATTCCTGTTTTATTCAACTGGGATAAGTAGTTTTAAGGTTTAACTCCCGTTTGTGACTTTTATTTACTTTAGGAAACAACTCTTTTAGAAAAAAATAAACGAAACTCTAAATAGGTTAGTGGTAGCGAATAAATTTCCAAAAAACGTGTTTTTTGTTTATTTAGGAATCAAGTATTTTTTGGAATGTTAGGGGATATTCAGGGATTTTTCCACTGATGTAAATTGAAATTCAACTTTTCCCCCCTAAGGGGATTTGTTAGGGGGGAAAGCGGAATGACCCAGAATCAAGAAATACGTCCAAGTCCAAACGCAAGGCGTGCATTGTGCTTAGATTAGCTTTATCGGTGTTTCGTGTATCACTTGAGTAATAGTTATAAAATATGTATGTTTCTATCGGGCGTAGCGTGGATTACAGCAGGGTGTGGCCAGATAAGCGATGCACACAGGTCACTGACTTGCAGCTGATATCGCCGATAAGAGGAAGGTCGACGCTTTCGTTACAAATCCACGTTATCAGCCTGGAGTTTTAAAGTTTCAACATCGGGCCTCACTCATAAAGGCACAAGTCGGAGACCGACGACCGCACACTGGAAACTGCAACCAAAAACTGCAAATCTCTATGAAATTGACACAGATTAGCCATTAGTATCTATCTATGTCAATTCCATAGAGATTTGCAGTTTACGGTTGCTGTTTGCAGACTTCGGTCGTCGGTCTCGGACTTGTAGACCCATAAAGGAACAAGTCCTTTTATGAGGAAAGAGAATAGGTATACAAAATGTAAAATAAAATATTTGCAGATTCACCGGACTATGGCGAGCGTAGCGTAGGTGCTTTACACTACACTACTATATACTTAGGTACCTACCTACACTAGGCATTTCTAATCAGTGGGTTATGGATTTCTCTAATTTCTCAACTAATTTAACTAGGTACTTGAACGATTTCTTCTTTTAATTATATTCTTGCCTAACTGTGAATCAGGCGGCAACAACACTAAATTGGGTTGAAGTTTATAATTATCCGGGAAGTTTATAATCCGGTACTAGATGACTGGTTCTGAAGAGATTTGTATTCAACAGTAATCTTTATGACCAACCTGCCTTCACTCACTGCTGGGCATGGCCTTCCTATGTTTGTGCCATTAGGTAATCTAATGAATGACATTTTATTAAATAGATAAGTACAATTACCTAAGTACCTACCTACATTAATATAACTTTATTATAAAATACAATTCAACCTAGAAATTGAAGAGCTTGGGCCGGAACACAACATCCTGGGTGAGACTAAAGCTCACCGACTTCGCTGGCTTGGCCATCTGGAAAGGATGGGGGAAGATCGCATGGTGCAGAGGGCATATCTTGGCAGTCCTATAGGGCGCCGCCCCGTTGTCCCCGATATCGCTGGAGGGACATGGTAGAGAGGGACCTACACTACAATGGGGATTGGCGCGAACTAGCTCAAGATAGGAGTAGATGGCGTCTTCTTCTGTCGGAGGCCAAGACCCACTTCGGGTCACTGAGCCAGCGGAGTAAGTAAAATACAATTCAATCCAAAGCCTCATAAACCAAACAAAACATCGCATACCTAATCAAGCCATCATGTACCTTAGCTCATCTCGTTTCGGCTAAACCAATTTTAATGTTGATGCAATTTGTGCCGCGGAATATATTTAAATACACATCAGATGTGCGACGTGCGTGGGGCCGCGGGCCATAAAACGAAAATCTTCAAAGGCCTCATTAAGTCTTCCGTCGACTTTATTCGTGTGAATTTAAACGACAACTAATAAAGAAAATTACTCCAAAGCCACAATCAAGCCCCAATAGCACATAACTTCATTAGTACTTCGACAATAAGGTCTAATTCCCCCCGACACCCTAAAGAGTAATTACTATAGAGCGCTCAATTTTGTGCATGCTGGGTTCAAAGGAAAAGTGCCTTTGAGTACTAATGGAAGAAAATTGCTACCTCCGCGACGTTCTGTGCGCTTTCTTTCGGATTTGAAATGGGAGCGCAGATTACGCGGTAGTTCAGGAAATTGCTTGAAATATTGGAATAAGCCATTTCTAGCACTCGTGTAGAACTGTTTGTACAGCTGCTTTTTGTAGAACAGAATGTATGGTGACTACCACCAAGCCACCAACCTACATTAGATGAAGAAGTTAGTAATTTTATTTACATTTTGTTCCTCCGAAAAGAGTACCTACCTGAGGACCTACCTACTACGCAGTTGATTACATACAAAGTTTGACGGTAGGTACAAATGAGGCTCATGCAGTTAAGGCATAATATTGATTTGTAATAATGATGATGATGATGATGACGATCTTGGTATCGTAAGAATTGGTATTTAAGTAGTTTCAATTTCTAAAAGTTCATTTCCTATATTTCTGGAATCGTCAAGTTTGAGCATCACCGTCGTGGACTCGTGGTTCCGTATCTCAAAATATTTGCACAGCTTTGTTTGCCATTGTACAATGACCTAGCGTGTGACACAGATAAAGATAAGCAGAAGATAAAGGTAGGTAACTTCGAAGAAAACACCCTAAATCACAATGTTAAGTGTGCTCGCGCAAAATATTTGCATTAACATGATTTATATCAGTTTTAGCTCTTTCCTGCGACACACTGTACTTAACATGGTAAACACTGATACCCATACTTGTTGCTAGGAGAGGAGATACATATTAATACACAATGAGATATTAAAAATACCTACTTAATAGTTCTAATGTTCTAAATACTTACATCAAATGTAAAGATTCGTAGATTCTATATTTACGAAATTTCCTACAGCCAAACATACAAACTTCGGCATCCTAAAAATAGTTTGTTGTAATAAAACGTAAAGTGAAAGATAAGTCAATTTGTCTTAACTTTTCTCGGAAATCGCTAACTGGAGCCGCGCCGTTCGCAAGATTATGATTTCTCTGAATAATAATTTCCTTATTTCTGTAATTAAATTAATGCAGTTTTTCCTTGAAACTTGGCGGTTCAGTGCAGCGGCCGCTGACCCGCTTCACTAATCTTATCGGGAGGCGCAGGCGCAGATGTGGAGTATCACGTACGCATGTTGTTAACCTACTCGGTAAATTTTACTACATGTTTTTTTTTCAGGTCGTATTATAGTGTAATGGTGTGTATCGAGGGAGTAATTACCTTGTTTGACCCACCTGCAGTTGGTTAACCGACCTTTTCCCTGGAGATTCTCGTGAATATCAGCCAAAAAGTGGTCTTGTTACTGAATACTCTGAATAGTTTACCTACAGCAGGGCAATTCTATTAATTGACAACGTCAAACATTCCGCTGCGTTTTGTTTCGTTCTCATAATAGCAGCATTTACACGCAGAGATCGGCCTGCGGATTTTCCCGCGGATCGATCTCTGCCATTCCAACCTTTGACAGTTTTATCCGCGGATATCCGTAAAGATATCTTTACAGATATCTGTAGAGTCCAGATCCGTGCTAAGAACTCTACCGTTTAAAGGCCGCTAGTTTTATCCGCGGATATCTTTAGAGATATCTGTACAGTCCACACAACGATCTATTATCATTTAATCTTGGTTATAAGGATTGTTGGTCTTGTTGAGAGGCTTTCTTGGTAGCTTTGTCTCTTTCACACTCGTTGTTGGATTAGTAGTGTGCCCATGTCATTTAAATTTCAGGATATTTTTACTTTATCGCGCTCGACAAAATCAGCGCTTGATTTCGATCCATGGTTTCGATCCTTGAATTCGATCCTTGATTTTGATCCTTGATTTTGATTTCGATCCTTGATTTCGATCCTTGGTTTCGATCTTGGATTTCGATCCTTGATTCTTGAATTTTGAACCTTGAATCTGAAATTTTGAATCTTGAATCTTTGAAGTGACAGCTCTCAAACTTCAAATGACCATATCTCGGGAACTACTCGTCCTAGACTCCCCGTTCTCAGTTCAAATGAAAGCTATGACCAAGATCTTCATTTGAAGTGACAGCTGTCAAACTTCAAATGGCCATATCTCGGGAACTACTCGTCCTAGACTCCCCGTTCTCAGTTCAAATGAAAGCTATGACCAAGATCTTCATTTGAAGTGACAGCTGTCAAACTTCAAATGGCCATATCGCGGGAACTACTCGTCCTAGACTCCCCGTTCTCAGTTCAAATGAAAGCTATGACCAAGATCTTCATTTGAAGTGACAGCTGTCAAACTTCAAATGGCCATATCTCGGGAACTACTCGTCCTAGACTCCCCGTTCCCAGTTCAAATGAAAGCTATGACCAAGATCTTCATTTGAAGTGACAGCTGTCAAACTTCAAATGGCCATATCTCGGGAACTACTCGTCCTAGACTCCCCGTTCTCAGTTCAAATGAAATCTATGACCAAGATCTACATTTCAGATGACAGATGTCATTTTGACAGCTGTTATTGAAAATGTAGATCTTGGTCATAGCTTTCATTTGAACTGAGAACGGGGAGTCTAGGACGAGTAGTTCCCACGATATGGCCATTTGAAGTTTGACAGCTGTCACTTCAAATAAAGATCTTGGTCATAGCTTTCATTTGAACTGAGAACGGGGAGTCTAGGACGAGTAGTTCCCGAGATATGGCCATTTGAAGTTTGACAGCTGTCACTTCAAAGATTCAAGATTCAAAATTTGATAGGGCCTCCAGACTCTCTGCGAGAACCCCCGAGAACACCCGAGAAGCGTGAGTGTGAGGAGCTTCTTGCCTTCTCGTTCTCTGGCTCGCCTGTTCTCCGATCGGTGTCGGTATTTTTGGCCGAGACAAAGGATTTCAAACATCACGACGGAGAAAAATTGAGAGTGTGGATAGCTTGTTTGTTCTTCGAGAAGTCTCGGCGAGACTTCTCGCCGAGCTTTCTCTCGAGAGTCTGGAGGGGCTATCAGATTCAAGGTTCAAAATTCAAGAATCAAGAAAAAAACTTTGTAAATTTATACCGTTCCACGCGCCAGTCCAAAATCTGCGGTTATCTGTACAGATATCTTTAAAGATATCTGTACAGACCGGACCGTGGGAAAATCTTTAGCGTTTAAAGGGCGCTAGTTTTATCCGCAGTTATCTTTAAAGATATCTTTACAGATATCTTTACAGATATCTTTACAGTCCGGATCCGTGGGATAATCTCTATCGTGTAAATGCCGCTAATGTCAGCCATTTGGTGAATAGTACCTAGAATGGCTTTTTTAAAAATTTGTTCTGCCAAAGTCCAAACCATAGCTAAAATGTCACCTCAACAGAGTCGTTGGTCATTAGTAGAATAGGAAACAGACGAAAATCTAAGGTTTAGTTGACGTTTTGCTTGTGGTTGATAAAAAGTTTGGTAGTAGAATCGGCACCCTGTGGTGTAATTTAGTATCATAATTTCACGTGGCAAAGCTGTGAGACAGCAGGGTCAGCCACCATGCCTACTCAGACTGTGACCGCGACGTGGCACCGAATTTGTTAAAAAACATATCTTACAAAGTAATATGATGAATAGCAAAATTGCTGACGAAATTACAGACAAACGAGACGTGGCGGAGCAATACTCTTATCTCAGCGAGACATAACCAGGCGCCGCCCGCCACCATCTCACATTAACATCTAACATCGTTCCTTCCACCATCAAACAAGGCACTCGGCCCGAAGTTAACGAAGGCTATATTTTCATACATTTTTAGTAAAATTAGACATTTCTCTACCCGAGACATCCATAAGCCTCTCGTTACATCATTAGGGGAGGCACTCACAGTCGTAAAAACCTAACGAAGTGGCACCCCTGTGGCATCATTACTTAGTAAATTGCTTGATTTTTAACCAACTGCGCGTAAAAAGAGACGAATGTCTTTTAAATTATACGACGCTGCGGAGAAAATTTATAGCGGAGTGAGGGTAGTATGCAAATACTGAACTCGACTCATCAGTGTAATTGCTCATGAAAAGTTGCGCAAGACACCAACTCATTTGCACTTACCTACTTACTAAACTTGGTCATTACTGCTCTACCATTTTTTTACTATATCATTTATCAAATTCGACTTTACAATGAAAGAACATAAAGTAGGGAAACTTCAATCAAAAAAGATGAGTTTCCAACAACAATTCTAGAATGGCGATGGTAGAAAATCATTATGTGTCCAACTACGTACCTAATCATTTATGGCTCTTCCTATTCAGAGAGCACTTTATCAATCAATAATATACAGTTTCATTAAACTTGTATAACTTTCCGACTGACAGTGACAGCCGAATGGACATGTCAAAATTATGAGGATTCCCCGTTTGAGTACGGTACCCTAAAATTAAATGGTTTACGATCATCCACAACACACAAACTTTACTTATCGAAATACATAGTTAATTATTTACACTGACCTACTTTCGGTAGTACCTACCTATCTACTTGGTCTAAGATTAGTGAAGATTATTACGATAGCTTTGTTTTGTAAGTATCAGGTTTAAAATTCAAATACTCTTCCAATTGTTTTTCTGCATTTTTTTTTAACTTTATCTACTATGATACCTCTCTCTCTCTCTGTGGTCGGCTCTTCATGCCTGAAGATCGTGATCACTGGTCGTCTTCGTGATAAAGTGGACAGCTTGCCTCCAACGAGTTCTATTAGTGGCTAGGTGGACCACATCATAGAACTTGGCTTTCTTCTCTTGGAGCTGGTCCGTCCATCGAGTTGGGGATCTCCCGCGCGATCTCTTTCCCTCGACGTTCCCAACGATGACCAGCTTTTCGAGACTGTCATCGCCACGCCTCGCTATATGGCCAAAGTAAGAAAGTATGCGGCGGTGACAAATTGTGGAAAGTCTATCTCTCACTTTTAGATGCGTAAGGATTGATACATTGGTGCGCTTAGCTGTCCACGGTATCCGTAGCATCCGCCGCCAGCACCACATCTCGAATGCATCAATCCTTTTCCTCTCTCTAGCCAAGATAGTCCATGTCTCGACGCCGTATAAGAATATTGGGAAAACTAAGGCTCGGATTAGACGCATCTTCGTTCTCTCCGTTATGCTTCGGTTCTTCCAGATGCCTTGCAGGCGGGCCATTGCGTCTCTGCCCATGGCTATTCGACGCTTGATTTCCGGGACACAACTCCCATCGTTGGTGATATTAGAGCCTAGGTAGATGAAACTGTCTACTGCTTCGATGCCCTGACAGGTATTGGGGCCTGAGAGGATTCCAGCTCGGTCGACCACCATCAGTTTCGTCTTACTTCTATTAATGGATAGCCCCATGGCCTCACTCTCACTATGATACCTACTAGGTACTTATTTTTTTTTTCACCACCATTTTTTTCAAATTCGGGGACAGGCAGGAATATTGATTCCTGTTTGTCCCCTCGTGGGGACAGGGCGAGGTGACAAACAGGAATAACCCAATTATTTTTCTTGTGTTCCCATATTGCTTTTTTATTACTCTGTTGTTAGTGTCCATTAATTATTTGAATAAAAATTATTATGGTCTTAGTTATAGTAAAGTAGGATGGGTAACAAAATGCTCTCTCCTAACAATGCACTATAAAACAAAATTTACGGTTTTACTCTGCAAAATTGAATAAAATTCTATTGTTATAAATTACTGCTTTAATCGTAAAACCACTAAAAGCACAATGGATAATCTACTATAGCTATAGGTAGTAATTTAAACAAAAAACTGACATGGTGACAAATACAACCAAACTTTTTGTGAATGGTGAGTCTTTACGTGTGGGGATAAGGTTCAAAATTGCGGTTATTTTGGATTTGCTCTATTTAATAAAGCTGGGTACGATTAGTGTTTTACGAGTGTTGGATCCAACGCGGGTACAGTTGGGGAAATAGTTCAAGCATATTATTATTATTATCTTTATTTCTATCTTTTTATTTCGTTATTTAGGTAATAGATTTTCCCAATTTTTTTATTAATTTATTGCTCTGTCATTCTGACTTAAAAAATACTTAAAGAATTTTTAGAATTCACGCTTGACACACAATATCGATACATCTCTATAAAAGCTACCTACTAGCTTCTGTTCTGCCCTCGACATCATTTCTGTAACTTATATTCCATAGTCTTTTTTAAACTTTCGCGATCACTATTCATATTGAAAAGTTTTATGGACACGGGATTTTATCGCGTGTCGCGACTTATATTCCATCCAAACCACGACTTCAGAATAGTAAGACAGTGAGATTTCGCTTTTTAATTTGAGAATATTATAACAAAATTAAGTGAAACAATCAATAGAAACCTTTTAGCTCAAGAGATATTGTGTCTATTATTATACCACCCCACGATGTGTAATCGGTATGTGTTTACAAAGTTGTCCGCGACAGTCCGTCAGTTAACGAGCGCCGTGGACCGTAACCGGACTATGAAAAACATCTGTTACCTACTCGTGTATGTAAATATAAAGCCTCCACGTGGCCTCTATGCGGCCTCACAACAACATAATTCAAATTCAACTGAAAGAAGTGAAGAAAAGGTAGAGATACTTGTTCCCGTTAATGAAACATTCAATCTCACAGATCTTTTAGAGAAGAGATGGTCTAATAAGGGCTCTAGCAGACATGCTACTTTTAGCGGTGATTTAATGCCTTTTGAGAAGCAAAATGCAGCGACTAACATTCCACACGCCAAACGCGGTGATCGGCGATCGCAGCAGTCGCTAAAACGCACGATTCCGATACGAAGTCCGAATGCAGGAAGTCGATTTAGCATCGAAAAGTTCGAAAACAGGCTATTTTGATACTGCGACACAAAATAGTAATGCGATCGAACGCAGAGAGTCGCCAAAACTCGATGTAGCCTATGCAGTCGCAAAATCGCCGATCGCCGATGGTAAAGGAGGCATCTTGTGTCCTCCCGAAAACAAATGGTAGATGATGATGACAACCGAAGGTCGTTGACCCAGGAGCGAAACAAACACGCCTCTAATGGGCACAGACATGCAAATGGCCCCATTTGAGGACACACGGGGCCTACAGCCCATAACATGCATTAAGTTGTAACTCCGGAATTAACGAAGGACAATAATTAAGGCCCACGGTGTCGTTTAAGGCTCCACAGGCTCATTTAAGGCCTACGAGGTCGTTTGAGGTCGTCGAGGTCTTAGTGCAAATGAAATTATTGCGCAATTTACATGAAAGTGGGTATTAATAGGAAAGGAATCGACAATTAGGTTATCCTTCCTGGCATGTTAATTGAGGCGAGTTTCTAAATTTACGAAGGATTCTGCGCATTTATTTAATGACTTCGCATGTCAAGCCTAATCCATCTCAACAATGTCTCCGGCACTAGTGTACGTTCAGTAGGGTGGGTCACTCTTGTATGGAGAAAAAAAAATATTTTTTTTTAGTTTCTAATAGTGATAAAAAGGTGCCATATTACGTCAATAATCCACCTGCAAAATATGACACGGATTGAAAATCATCTTCTGCCTCCGAATCGAAGTTAAACTTTTAAAAAATTACAAAAAAAGGTCTTTGGAAAATCCTGCTGAAAACTATGAAAATATACTTGTGTATGGTTTATTTTGGAACAAACCACGATACAAGAAGTCATATTTGTATACTTAATTATAAATTACTCAGTTACTTATCTAAAAAATGCAGGTTAGGTCTTCAAAGAATAGCAAAATCCTTCTTTACTGTAAAATGTGCGCATATGTTTGCGTGACTTTAGCTGAACCGATTATAAGTCTTTTTCTCTCAAATTTGGTGTTTAAAGTGTTGGATGCTTCCACCAAAGTCGTAATAGCTCTTTCCACACCTTACAATGACATGGCATGCGAAGCAGAGGCAGTTCGCCTTCGCCCACTTGTACAACAAAAGTTTGTAAGTTTTCGTCATTTTGCACCTTTGAATCGATGGTTCGGTAGCATTTAGTAACTAATAAATCAGATCAACATAAGAATATGCATTTAAAATTGTTCAGGAACTTGAGAAATCTTAGTTTTGTGCGAGAAATGAAACATTCTTTCAGAATTCGACGAGCGGTAAACTTTCTAATATTTTTTTGTAGATTAGACAACATTGCTAGCAAAAAGTTATCAGGATGAGCAAAATACAGGCTAAATATGACAAAATATTTTATTTCTTTGAATTCTATTGATTATTATCTTGATGTGGCAATTATCTTTTGCATGTATTGCGGTCTTTCATTGCAGGTAGCGTGGATCTTAATAATGAACCAAAATTTTTAAATCTTTCGTTGCTAGAATCACCAGATTTATTGAAGGAGCTTCTGTGGATGAATAAATTAAAAAAATGCAACTTGTTTGTGTGAACCAACGAGCATGAGGCATTTTACCTGGTGAAAATCACGAAAAACTCCATTGAAATACAGGCAAGAAGTATTTCTATTGTATTTTGGTGGTAGCATCATGGATGTTCCTTTTATCATTTTTTGAATTGATATTTCATCAATTGTGTTAATTTGTAGGTACATTGAGATCGTCAGGCCTCCTGCCCTCATTCAAATCTATGCTTTTTCAGCTAGAAATGTCGAAAAGAGCTTTCCTGCTATTCTTGAAATCTGTAATGTTTTGGTGAAGTTTTAGGCAAGGACTTTAGTAGGTTTTTAGACTTCAAATGATGTTTTTTAAGCATTTGTAACACCCTTTTATCTGAATTTATAATAATAAGTCCTTTTGTCCATTATTTTTAATTCAATCAATAAAAATTATGCAATATATCAATGCAAGTTGGTTCTTTTTACCCGACTGCGCAAAGCAAAGGAAGGGTAATGTGTTTATCAGTCTATGTATGTTTGGATGTTTCTATGTGGCATTCTAGAGGCCAAACGCGTGGACCGATTTTGATGATTCTTACGTCAATCGATTCGTCTGAACCTTGGGAGTGTTAATAAGGCATGACAGTAATCAAAATTCACCAGTGCCACCACCAGACGCCTTAATGTCAAAATTAAAAAAATCAAAATCGTCACACCATGTCAAGTGGGGTATCGTTGAATAGGTATTTCAAAATCAACTTTATGTTTCTTTTACCATTTTTCATTTTAAGTAATAGTTTAGGAAAAATAACGGTTTAAAGTTGATTAATAATTATTCTCGCTATGGATGTTTCTATGTGGCACTCTAGAGGCCAAACGCTTGGACCGATTTTGATGATTCTTACGTCAATCGATTTGTCTCAACCTTGGGAGTGTCACTAAAGATATGACAGTAATCAAAATTCACCTGGGCTACAACCAGACGCCATATTGTCAAAATTAAAAGAATCAAAATCGTCACTCTATATCAAGTGGGGTATCGTTGAATAGGTATTTTAAAATCAACTTTATCATAACTAAAAAGTGTTAAATAAAAAAATATTTTAAAAAAACAAAAACCCGACTGCGTCAAAACTAAAAAGAAAAAAACAAGCCTGCAAAGAATTACTCACAGTCGGGACCCATAACATTGGGAAGATTTGATTGGTAATAAAATGAATGGGTACCGACTGTGAGTAATTCTTTGCAGGCTTGTTTTTTTCTTTTTAGTTTTGACGCAGTCGGGTTTTTGTTTTTTTAAAATATTTTTTTTTGTAAGTCATTTTCGAATTCCCATTGGCACCTCAATTCTTCATAATGTTTAAGAATACCGTTGTTACTTGGTAGTAAATAATCTTTATTATCGCTATTATAATCAATTAAAGAATGCTTAAAACACTTTTAAGACATTTCCATTGTTAAAAAGTAATCTTCGAACTTCAAACGTACCACGTCACTTTTGCGACAAAAGCTCGAGATTGCAAACTCTCAAAATCTCACTTTTCCTAAGAAAATGGTAAATAATGTTAATTAATAAGTAAATATATAATACTATCTTATGTTTCAAGGCAAAACTTTAACCAAAAACTACCTGCATAGTACTTTTATCAGTTCATGAATTCAACACCAATTTCAAGATTTTTTGAATTTTCAAATTAAATTCGGAGGCAGTTAACATTATTATAAAGCAACCATATTTTGCACGTCTCATTTCAACCATATTTAGCCACTTTTTATCGCTATTAGAAGTTGAAAATCGAAAAAAAAAAAATTTTGACCCACGCTAACGTTCAGTGTAAGCCTAGGTTGCCACCTGACTGAATAATAAATCATCTAGTAAAGATGTTAGCCTAAGTTTTTTCTTCGCATGTCAATTTTATTGCTAGTTTTATTTTCATATTTATTACAATCGGCCCGCCTCGACTTCACTCGCATTACCTTTCTTTAATACAAACCTTCTAACTAACACTTACGAACGCAACAAAAACAACAACCAAATCTCTTCATGAGCAGTTATCAAGTGATCAGCCCTCAGCCATAAAATGAAGAAAGCCACAGACTAAAATGAAGGATTCCTTCAATTATCTATCAAAATAAATTAACATCTGTCAATTATAATTAGGTATTATTACATCATCGGTGTCAAAACGTTTTAAAATCCTGTATTTTAACGAAACCCTTAGAAACAAACACTTGGCGAGATAATTACGACATAAAAATGCAAATAGCTCCTTCCTTCCCTTCCCCCTTCCTTCTCTCTCCCCTGCCCCTCAATGATGCAATTTAAAAAAGCCAGTGTCAAAAATAAAAATATTCCATCCCTTGATTTTAATAAAATCCGAGCCCCAAATAGAAATTTCCGATTCAACGTCTTCGGGATGGAAATTGTTTTTTTTCTCGGAATTTCGGGCGATCGTGACTTTTATTATTATTGAGTTTGAATGGGTTCGTTTATTCTGAGGGCATATTGTATTTTTCAACTTTCGATAACGAATTATTGTAGGAATTAATCTAGATTTGCCAACATCGAGGCAGAATCAACGTCCAAGTCAATAAGCATTTCAATTGGACCACTTAGAATAAGAGCTAGGTGATTCTACTTCTGTTGTGATATGCACCTAACTAGACTTTATTCAGATCTTCAGACGATTCAAAATCCTTTGGAATTAAGGGGGCATGTCCAAGTACATTTTTTTACCAATAGTATCTATAGTAACCGAAGCATCCTAGAACGTCAATGATGATTATTGAAGTTTAATGAAGGCTCCAATTCCCCCTTTCCCTTTCAACCCATTTCACATCTAAACTGATGTGTTAATTCAGACAGCGACAGGCCATCAATCAAACGGTTCATCAGAAGGAAGACATCCATAATTTCGTTGATTAATTTTGCACAACGCGCTCATCTTTGCTGGGTTGGCAGCTTGGCAGCCAGGCTGTGTCGACTGAACCACCGCTTCAGTGGCATTATGTGTAAATACCTAATTGTACGCCTAATAATGTAGGGTTCAATGAAGATAATCATACAATTCAATGTCCTCATTAATCCCTTTGTCCTTTCGGTTGTGTTCGATTTGACTGTTTAGATTTATTACTACCGAAATTCTGCCAAGTGATAGCACTGGTTTTATTTTGATTATTACATTATTGGAGATGAGAACATACATGAATGTAGGGATACACCCTGATGCCAAAAATACGTGGCATTATTTTTTCGTATTTGACAGTCAACAAAACAATATCTTTATTACCACTCAACCTGCAAATCACCTCAACTGCAACATTTTCTTAATCGGACGTGTGAGCAATGACAACTTGACAACAATACGCGGTCTCTCAAAACCACCAGGGGATGTACCACCAAGTCTTAGAGCAATGTCAAAACAAGCTTAAAACAGGCTTACTGCTTTATGAATGACATTCATTGTCATGTTTCAAGCTCGTTTTAACATTGCTCTAAGAGTTCATGGTACGGCTACTGCTCATTGATTTATTCAAATCAAAGCTTGCAATTAACTGACGATCGTGATTTGTTAATTTCTATTTGGTACACGTTATTTGCAACAATGTTCCTAAGTGCAGTCCGATAAAATTAGCAGCTTGATAAATAGACGATAGAAGACACGGTGCTTGTAATTGTAACCTCTAACGTCCATCGGCTTGCCAACCACAACAAACAAGCAGTGGTATAAGGCATAGCTCACACGATATACCGCCGCCACTCGACCGATAGAATTATGGCTAATGGAACAGTGTATGCCATTATGTGTAGTGGCCTTACCAACGAACTACGGCATACAATAATGGCATATCTCGGTAGTGTGGCCTCTAAATTTTCGGATGTTACTTTATCATACTGCCTAGAAGCATAGACAATTATGCTGATGATGATGACTAGTTTCCTCCTAAGGCTCCACTTTCTGAACTTCCGAAAAATTTAAAAAAGATCTACTCTACTCTTTTGATAAGAAAATAATATTAAAGAAGCATGAGCTAGATGAAGACGGATGGGGCGGAGGGTGGAGTTATTATTATAATCCATCTTTAGTAAATTTTTTTTTAATTGGCAATTTTAACGTTCTTCGAGTATGAAAGGAATCATTATAAAATGTAGTGTTCAAACTTCTAAACATCTCTCGATAAAAACTGTTAAAAGGCTACTTTTTCAAATGTTTTTTTAATAGTATTTATTTCTGACATGTCATCTGAATGAAGCTGTGCTGTTACAGATAAAAAGCAAACATCTTCTCAAAGACTTCTGCTGACTTATAATTTCTTACAATATGTAGCGTTTATACCTACATATTGTAGTTCGCATAGTGTGTGCATCAAGGAATTTCTATACTACGTACCCGGAACGCTTACTGAGACAGAAAACAAGGTCCGCTTGAAATAAAACTTGGGCGCTGTGTCTCTTTCTTTTTGCAACTGTGTGAAAGAGACAAAGCACCCAAGAAAGCCTCTCAACAAGACCAACAATCCTTATAACCAAGATTAAATGATAATAGATCGTTGTGTAGTCGTGATAAGGTTCAAAATCCTTTGTACATTAAATGTCAGTCAGCGTTCTAGTATGTATAAAATTTCTTTGGTGTGCATATTGTCGTTCATCGCTCACACATTGTGCAAACCTCATAATCTTTTTATACCTACATCACGCTTCTTCTCCATTGTCCATGGTCTGCATCTAGCTTTAAGAATGACGTCAGTATTGCCTGACGGCTTGATGGATCGAGTCAGTGTCGGCCAGCACCGCTGCGCTGTTGATAACCACCCTGCTCGCCCCCCACACCCACACCCCGCGCCCTCTACGATACAGAACCTGAAACGTTAGTATGGTATTAACGCACAGACTACCATTTAGTACTCTGTGGCACGAAATAGATAAGATTTTGTATCTGTGGTATTTATAATTATATTCCAAGCCAAGAAATCGAGAGTCAATAGGTTCCTTCTAGGTAAGCGTGCTCCATCTTAGACCACACTGTTGCTTTACATCAGGCAGAGTGTGGTCAAACGCGAACCTATTTTCGTTAAAAAAAAAAGATCTAAAGTTTTATCAAAATTGAAATATTCCCAAAGACTCCACTGGCCCACCCCATCAGTGGGGTCGTTGGGAATTATTTTCCCAACGACCCCCCTGAATTAATTGGTGGGGTAGTTGGGAAACCTCGGTCCTACACAAACAAATATCCAAATATACTCACAAAGTTTCAGATTTATAATTATTATTCATTCGTCTGTAGAAAGGCAATATCAATCCTCATTTGGCAATATTGAAGTTATACGGAGTGGAAACACAAACAGGAAATGAGGGAAAAGTACATTTAATATTAAAGATAATTTTCTTCAACTCAAAGGCAGCCTACATTTGTTTTTTAGGGTTCCGTACCTTAAAAGGTAAAAAAAGGAACCCTTATAAGATCACTTTCTTGTCCGTCTGTCCGTCTGTCCGTCCGTCTGTCCGTCCGTCTGTCCGTCCGTCTGTCCGTGTGTCACCATCGATTATCTCAGGAACGGGTAAAGCTAGCAAGTTGAAATTTATACCATATACTAAGGTCTATAGTCCCTATTGTGAGTATAAAAATCAAGGTCCTGAGTAAACACTATAAAAAGATACAGGCAAATTTAGGTTTTCGTGAAAACCGTTTCGAGAGTACCAAAACTTACCTTAATTATCAACTTTTTTTATTTTTCGGAATTTTTCCTTTACTTGTGCTGTAAGAACTTGCTTGTAACCAAAATTGACAATTCTAGGTCAACCGGAAGTACCCTAGAGGTTTTGGGTCGAAAACCTAAATAGTAGTTCCCGTTGACCTAGAATAACGAAATTTGGCAAAAAGCAAGGTTTTATAGCACAAATAAAGGAAAAATTCCAAAAAGTTAAAAAAGTTAAAAATTAAAGGGTGTTCCCATACATACATAGTTGACGCCAGTTAAAATTGTCCTCCGAGTTGTATGGGTGCTCATACAATTAAGCGGACTAGCTTAATTGGCACCATGGCTAGTTACGGAACCCTCGGCGTACGAGTTCAACTCGCACTTGACCGGTTTTTTATTTGATATAAATAAAACTGTATTTACTTAATAATAAAAAAATATGCAGAGAAAAAATCAAAGGCTCTGAGGGAAACCATGTTAAATCCTGATTATTTTACTTACCTACAGGAAACATTCCTTTATTTTTAAAAAGAAACAGTCTCTACAAATCGTCTTAATTAGTTAAAGATACAATTACCTTTGACGATGTGTAGTTAAAATAAAAATAAATAAAATAGCCTTTATTGCTGTTTCTCTTAAAGTAATGCTTACAATTTAAAAGATGCCTACAACTAAAGTTACTAACTATAGGTACTAAATATATCTGTTTAAAACGGCAAACGGTTCTAGTCTATGCCAGCTTGTCTTCCGACAAAGGCCTCCTCTAAAGCTTTCCACTTTGTCCTGTCCTTTGCTGTACGCGTCCATGTTGGACCAGCTACTTTTACGATATCGTCTTCCCATCTCATTGTCTGTCTACCTCTGCTCCTTTTACCGTCTCGTGGATACCATTCTGTTAATATACTAGTCCATTTCTCCCTCCTCTCTCTAATCATGTGACCCGACCATCGCCATTTCAGTTGTTTGTAAATCGTGTATGCGTTTCTGAAGTTTGTTCTGCTCTTTATGTCTTTTAGTTTTACTCGATCTTTTCTTTTTACTCCTATTGTACTTCTTTCTATTCCATTTTGACAGAATTCTGTCAAAATGGATGTGTAGTTACTGTAGAATAAATAGCAGCACTATGACACATGCTATGCCAATACCATCTCGTAGCGACCAAGTCATAATTACCCTATTATATGAATATAAACTAAACGAAATGCAAATACCCCATGCACGTGTAAATAAGATATAGCCTAGATGTGTTTACATTCAGACACTATTTATTCTGCAGTCACTATACATCGACTTAGTAAGTTAAAGATACAATAATTGTAGAATAAATACCAGCACTATAACACCATGCTATGCTAATACCATCTCAGCTTAAAATAAAAACCGGTCAAGTGCGAGTCGAACTCGTACGCCGAGGGTTCCGTACCTAGCCATGGTGCCAATTAAGCTAGTCCGCTTAATTGTATGAGCGCCCATACAACTCGGAGCACAATTTTAATTGGCGTCAACTATGTATGTATGGGAACACCCTTTAATTTTCAACTTTTTTAATTTTTTGGAATTTTTCCTTTATTTGTGCTATAAGACCTTGCTTTTTGCCAAATTTCGTTATTCTAGGTCAACGGGAACTACCATTTAGGTTTTCGACCCAAAACCTCTAGGGTACTTCCGGTTGACCTAGAATTGTCAATTTTGGTGAAAAGCAAGGTCTTCCAGCACAAGTAAAGGAAAAATTCCGAAAAATAAAAAAAGTTGATAATTAAGGTAAGTTTTGGTACTCACAAGTTTTCACGAAAACCTAAATTTGCCTATATCTTTTTATAGTGTTGACTCAAGACCTTGATTTTTATACTCACAATAGGGACTATAGACCTTAGTATATGGTATAAATTTCAACTTGCTAGCTCTACCCGTTCCTGAGATAATTGATGGTGACACACGGACAGACGGACAGACAGACGGACAGACGGACAGACGGACAGACGGACAGACGGACAAGAAAGTGATCTTATAAGGGTTCCTTTTTTTACCTTTTAAGGTACGGAACCCTAAAAACAGCAATAGTTTGATAAATACCTTACGGTTGGTTTGGACTGAATGTCAAAATGTACTGATAGCCCGTCACAGCCGTCACTCCACAAAAAAAAAACAATTACCTACCTACCTATACTATGCAAACGATAGTTTTATAGCGGTCAAGTCATAATTGATGAATAAACACTAAACGAAATGCAAATACATGCATGTGCAAATAAGACGTTCCTAGATAAATTTGCTTTAAAATTAGGTATATTTAACTAGGTACCTACCTACTTCAGTTACATTAGGAGCCCAGAAGTTTTATCAAGGGTCGTGTCGGGGTGTCGGGCATCACAATGTCTTCGCTTGAGTATTTTTTTAAGTAGGTACGTACTTACTTTAAAGTTAATTAGGTACTTTCAAAATAATAAGCATTAGCATTAGCTGATATTTTATTATTTTGCGCTTGCGATGACACAAAATGGATGGATGACCAAAGTCAAAATTAGAAATGGTTTTTTACTTCGGAGGGGTTTTTTAATTCTCAGTCCCAGCTATAAAGCCGTCAAGCCACGAGCGACGGAGGCCTTTAGGAAGCCAAAAACTTCTTAACCAGTCCAGAGTTGACCAAAACTTACGATTAATTTTTGTTATTAATTAAATACCGTACATTGGGGCTACTTGGAAATTTGGCGATATTTGGAATTTTTTTAAATAAAAGATTTGACTGCATGTATCTTTTTTCCTAGTCGTGGTAGATTTTTTTCCTTACAACATGTCAATACTTTGACTCAATGACAATGTTACTTTCGAGTTTTGAAGTTGTCAGAGTTTCACACAAACCGCTAGCTCAATTTGTTTACAGACGTTGTTGACGGTAGTAAAATGTGGGTGTCAAACTTCCAGTTGCAGCCCGTTTATTATAAAGATGCTTATAGAATGAGTGCTACCATGCTCATCTGCATTCTGTTGCGATTCTAATGGTGTATTTCATTTGAGAATAGCTCGTTTTAAACGCCATATTTTTAGAATTATACTGACTGACGTGCTTTTTGAGCCGTTTTGGGGCTATTTGGAATCCGATTCCAATTAGCCCCTGCTATTTCAGTTTTGGTTTCATAAACAATTTGTTTGCAATTTCAAATAACCCCAAGTGCTCATTTTTGGTTAGATTTAAGGGGATGCAATACTCTAAATTTCCAATAGTTGTATTTAATTATTTGTATTGTTACAGTATTGGAAACATGGTGAATATATACTTAATAACGAAAAATACCAATACAAGAAAAAGCAAATGTCAATAGTTCTTATTTTTCAGATTTATTGCAGTTAACTGGCAATACTTTTTATTTGACCAAAAATATAACTTGCCCTTAAATTCCAAATATCGCCCTATTTCGTACTGTGTGTTTATAAAGCAAGTTACTTTGGGTTCCAAATAACCCAGAAGTTTTGATTTATAAAATGTTGAATAATTTTTAAATTGAGATTTCTAGTTAGTTTTTTAGAGAAATCAAAGCACAGTATTTTTTAAATGAAAGAACATATTCCCGTTTATAGTTCTGAATATCGCTAGTCCACTTTTAATAAATACAGGGTCTGAAAATGTAAGAAAAACTGAAGTCAGATATGTCATTTTAAAATAGCCCCAAAATGGCGATATTTGGAACAGCCCCTTTGAAATGCTATATCTCTGTAAATATTAACAATACAGCTATACTGCAGCAAGTCTCCAATGGGCAATGGTAAGAACTACTATAAAAAAAATCTGTTCAAGCGTTACAATCGTCAGTTTTTGTGCAAAATCATTTTTTCTTCAAAAAATGTCCCACATAGCCCCAATGTACGGTATTATTTATTCTGTGGTTATACGTAAGGTGGAGCGGGGCAATTCTGGCCGGCGGTGGGGTAATCATGACACATGGTTATAATCTTACCCCTCCATTTTACTAAGAATTTGAAAATCAAAGTTATGATCCTATCACCATTTGTAACAGAGCTGTTGCTGAGCATGTCTACTTGAGTCACTTAGCATAATATACCTACTCTAACGAGGTAAATGTCCATGTTACACGGAGATAATCATATTCTGTTGCAGATAAGCTTACACGTGGGACGTTCAAGGCCACGAAAATCGCGCTAAGTGTCTTCATTTAAATACTTACCTTGGTACTTAACCACTTACCTAAGTAGGTACCTACCTACCTAGGTAGGTATGTATGCTTGTAAAAAATATCCACTGAATACATAATTAATAGATACCTAACAAACCAAAAGTGGTAGACCTTATACTATAGGTACCTACCTACCTTTTCTTCATAATATGAAGAAAAGGTAGGTATAGGTTATAAGGATTTTGATCTAAAGGTGAAAATCAAAATACACATGCCGATTTTAAAAGGATTCCCATACATTACATAAAATCACGCCTGTATCCCATTGTAGGGGTAGGCAGAGACCACAGATCTCCACTTGCTACGATCCTGAAATACCTACTTCTTTCGCTTCATTCACTCTCATCACATTCTTCACGCAGGCTCGTCGGTTTTTAAGGTACGAATATTAATTAAGTAATTAATTAATTCCAAGTAAAATATTTTTAGTGACATCATCGTCGCATATTGCTTTATTCGGAGAGTAGGTAATCTAAAGCATGCTTATTTTGTGAAGTTAAGTTTAGTTTAGTGTACTAATACTAACATTAGGTTTATGATAGTGATTACTAACAAATTACGGGTCGATGTTATCCGAAATAAAATGTTTTAGTAGGTATTTAAGTATTTTTTATTTTATATTAAAATACTAACTAAATTCTTCATGATGATGATTTCCGTCATCGTTTAGAGAGCTAAGTCATGTAAACTTAGAACGAGAAAATATTTTCATCGTCGGAATGGAACCCACAACTTTCGGTTCGAAAGACAAATCACTCTACCTCTCTGCCACGGCAGGCATAATGATTAACATTTTAAATTATTTTTTTATTTAAATTACCATTATTTATAAATGGGGCGATAATGAAACAGCAAAATTATCAATTCAAATAGGCTTCCGCGTTCCCGAAATGATGCAAAAACTAAAAGTGGATTTGGCCCTAGATAGAGCCCTTGGCCTTGACTTGACAACTGCGCAGTTATTTTTTGCGATCGAAGCTCGCAAAAACACGACAGTTCGATTTTCGATTACGAGCGTGTAAAACTGGCAAAAAGTATTAGGTAAAGTCAGCTAATGAATACTAGGTAAGTATTTATTAAAACTTGTTTAATTTCATTCGAGATATAGGTACGATGATACACTAGCAGAGCCCTCGCGGCGTTGCCCCCGTAGTGATGAAATAGGGTGATGATGATGATGATGAAAAGTGGCTTTAACCTTCCTCAAGAGTTTAGCTATCAAACGCAGAAAGAATTTTTCAAATCCGACTGGTAGTTCCTGAGATTAGCGCGTTCAAACAAACAAACTCTTTACCTAGTATAAGAATAGAAGTATTAGATGACGCACATGATTACCAAGCTGAAAACTGACTGTGTTACAAAAAAGACTTTTTCCTTATCTTTTTCTAGTAATATTTTGGCCAAAACACAGAAAAACTGACAGATTTCTCATTACTTTAAAACATTATTTAATTTAGTATTTTCTGAGTGAAACTGACGTGAAGGAACTTTAAAATTCTAAAATAGATCGTTTCTGGTTGACTGTACATACCTACCTACTCGTTTAAACATTTGCGTGGACGACTATCATTGTACAATGTTTACAGTGGCTCAATTTGCGAAGCTGACACAGTGCGGAAATCTTCAGTAGTTCAACTAATACATCGCGAATAATTGCAATATTTTTATTTTACTAGCTTTCGTGTTTAGGGAGTGTACACATTGCGTTTTCTGCAGCGCGTTTTTTTTCCATATAAAAGCGAACCGGGAGGGGGGCTGCGCGTTCGCATCGCGTTCGAATCGCGTTTGTATCGATACAAACGCGCTGCAAAAAACGCAATGTGTACACTACCTTAGCCCGTGGCGAAGCGTGGTACCCGGATAAAAAGTAGCCTATGTCCTTTTACCGGTCATTATTATCTATTAAATTTCAGCCAAATCGGTTCAGTGGTTGTCAAGTTATAGAGGAACAAACATACCTACATCCAAACATCCAAACTTTCGCATTTATTATTAGTCTGAAGTCTGATATTATTAGTCTGATCTGAAGTGTGATTGCCGTTTTGTAATTTCTATTCCGGAAGGCTCTACCAGCAAGAGGACAAAAATATGGAAAGAAGACCTTTATTGTTTCAAACTTTCAACGTGTAAACACGTGGAAATATAAAAATACCATATTATCAATAAATAGCAGGTGAAGCATCAGTTGCGGCACTGGATGGCGTGCGCACGCGCCGGGCACGGCTAGCCACGCCGTCTCCGCGTGACCGCCTCGTGGTCTGCGCCTGCGTCTCCAATAATATCCACCATTCGGGTAACTATTCCTCTATAGTTTAGGCCCTGTCCGCAATGCGATACTGCACCGCGCGGTGAAAAATATCGCAGTGCTGACAGGGCTTTTACGTTAAAAAAAGCTCTCGGTATACCTACTGTCTCATACCAGATACCTTACTTACTTACTTACTATCCTGGCGCGTCGACCCCAAAGTGGGTCTTGGCCTCCGACACAATAGAACGCCACCGGCTTCTGTCCTGCGCCGCCTCCGTCCAGTCCGTGGACACATGAAGTGAGTGGAGGTCCTTCCCCACTTCATCTTTCCACCTGTATCTGGGTCGGCCGACTGGTCGCCGATACCAGATACCTAGATAAAATTACTCGAATTATCTCAGAATTTCTGATGTTCAAGATTTCTTATGGTAGAGAGGCCCTCAGTCAGGTAGCCTTTCACCAGCCACTAGATTCGAACTCACAGTAATTTTTAGTTCTCAATTCTTTTTTCTTGAATAATGTTTTTCTTCAGCTACAAATCTTCCAAAACAAAAAAGAATGCGAGAGAGTTAGTGAGTTTATGCGATGAATCCAATAATTTCCAAAGTCGAAATACCAACTAGACTAGTCAAAATCGTTCATAACATATCCTATGTGTGCACACTGTACATCTGGAAATTATAACTTTATGTTATGTACAAATGTACAAATAGTTGCGATACTCGTATCTCTGTTGTTTGATCGAATCAAATATTTTGGCAGTGAATGTTGTTTTGAATTCATCAAAATGTTATGGCATTTAGGAAAGCCGCCAATTCACTAGTTTATATCACAAACATCAACTCCCATCTCTTCGGACGTTCAAGGTTCCTCAGAAGACTAATATATCTACCACCAGTCTCTACTTAGGCGTTTGTTCTTTAATTTTTTTACCACTCTTTTATAGATTATGGGCCTTACTTATGAAAGATGTTTAAAGTGAAACACTGGTTAAACAACGTCCTGTCTTTATTTGTGGATAGTGACAAACAGAGACAGGACGTTGTTCAACCAGTGTTCAACTTTAAACATCTTTCATATGTAAGGGGGAAAAGTTTTAAGACTTTCTGTGGTAAAAGGCAACTTCTTTTTACACATTTTACAGATAGTTTCAACTGTTCAAGGGTTCCTAAGGGTGGGATCCGGACCCCCTAAACCCCTACCCTTATATACGCCCATGCCTACAGCACAGGCAACCTATGACGACCTCTGTGGCGCAGTGGGTGAAGGCTCACCTGAGACACAGGAGGTTGCGGGTTCAATCCCCATCGCGGGACAAATGTTTGATCTGCAAAAATTTGTCTCGGGTCAGATTTTCTAGTATGTATTTACATAAAAAACCGGTCAAGTGCGAGTCGAACTCGTACGCCGAGGGTTCCGTACCTAGCCATGGTGCCAATTAAGCTAGTCTGTTTAATTGTATGAGTGCCCATACAACTCGGAGGACTTTTAATAGGCGTCAACTATGTATGTATGGGAACACCCTTTAATTTTCAACTTTTTTAACTTTTTGTAATTTTTCCTTTATTTGTGCTATAAGACCTTGCTTTTTGCCAAATTTCGTTATTCTAGGTCAACGGGAACTACCATTTAGGTTTTCGACCCAAAACCTCTAGGGTACTTCCGGTTGACCTAGAATTGTCAAATTTGGTTACAAGCAAGGTCTTTCAGCACAAATAAAGGAAAAATTCCGAAAAATAAAAAAGTTGATAATTAAGGTAAGTTTTGGTACTCACAAGTTTTCACGAAAACCTAAATTTGCCTATATCTTTTTATAGTGTTGACTCAGGACCTTGATTTTTATACTCACAATAGGGACTATAGACCTAAGTATATGGTATAAATTTCAACTTGCTAGCACTCCCCGTTCCTGAGATAATCGATGGTGACACACGGACGGACAGACGGACAGACGGACAGACGGACAGACGGACAGACGGACAGACGGACAAGAAAGTGATCTTATAAGGGTTCCTTTTTTTACCTTTTAAGGTACGGAACCCTAAAAAGGAGGTAAGTAGATAAACAGATAGTATATCAGTCACGCGTGTGGTTCCATAACACAAGCTCTGCTTACTTTTGGGGCTACATGATGCTGTGTGAAATATCCAGCATTATTTATTATTCATTTATACACTAAATGCTATAGTGACTGAGATGGAGTAGGCTTGTCCAGTTCTGCAACTAGCCTCTCGACCTTATCCATAAAAACAATGCTAAATGTATTACCAGTCTCTACCCACCAATACATAGCCCTGTATATTTTCGTATTAGCTAGCCCTGTACAATAATGCCATTTACAACATATTATTCTCCAAATATTGCCCTAAGATTATGTAAGCGAGCTGCGCCTATGTAGGTTTATGTCTTACATAAGGCGTCCTTCGATCGTTATCCGAGCAAATAAGGAAGGCAGCACCCGCCCACTGTTTGCACGAGCGTTTGCACTCTGTCATGTAGCTGGATGTCTTTAAAATACTTTACCGATGGTAAAAATCTAGATATAGGACTCCCTCAAAGATTTCCGTGTGTTGCGGTTGGAAGCGGCCTGCATCCACCGCCGACCTGCGGTCTTCGCAAGGTCGTCTGTCCATCTTGTTGGTGGACGTCCAACGCTACGCTTGCCGGTCCGTGGCCTCCACTCGAGAACTTTTCGGCCCCATCGGCCATCCGTTCTGCGTATATGGCCTGCCCATTGCCACTTCAACGTGCCCGTTTGGCTATATCGGTGACCCGAGTTCTTCTACGTATCTCCTCATTTCTGATTCGGTTCCCGTAGAGAAACCCCGAGCAAAACCCTCTCCATTATGAATACTTATTACAAAAGTGAACATGCACCAAATACACAACTCTGATTAAATTCTGATAGGTATAAGAAGAAAGATCTGAAATTCTGATTTCAGAAAATGAACAAATGACTCATTTGGAGTAAGTGCTCGGTTTTATTACACACACGTACGTAAACTATTAAATTAATTTGGAACTGGTTTTCGTCAGTTCTTTGTATTTTAATGACTAGTTTATTGGTACACGTGCGATACTTTTGGCTGATTCAAATACGAAATGTATTTAGTTAATATTGCTAGTAATTTTTGCTCACAACAAAGAAGAGAAGAAAGGCGATCTTTGCCCAGCAGTTGGACGCCTCATAATAATAAAATTAGTATGTTTATATGCACCTTTTTCTAAAGTAGGCTGTAAGTATGGTCTGAAACTCCTATTTATGTTTTCAAATACTCACAATCCCAAAATGTTATCAAATCAAAATGAAGTCAGTGAGAAAAAACGCTTCCAGAAATTTGGCGTTACCATTGTTTTTTATATGATTTGTTATATAGGTACCTACATAAAATTATTTGTTAGAGTAACCACTAACACCTATGTTACGGACGACTTCGTTTAATGTAAATATTTAGCTAGGTAGGATTTTGATTTATATAAACTTAGAATAAGACTAAATAAATAAGGTAGGTAATATAATCTCTCGATACATAGATTAGTATTAAGTTTCTGTAATCCTACTTAGATTTTGCTAAGGCTGAAACACGCCGCATTTTTAGATGGTTGCTACGCAACGCTCAACAGAGTAATGAGATAGATTTAGATTGCGCGTAGCTTATATTTATAACCTCGGTATGAGCATTAATTTCGGCATTCTAATTGGCCCAATTTCTTGTAAGATTTGTGTTATTGGTAATAATTCCAATTAGATTTTGTATAAATGTAGGAGTATTTTCCGAGGTAGTTCAGTTCAGTTTAGTTGCTCGGGAATACAAGAAGAAAGAAATAGTCAGCAAATAAGAAAATAGCAGCATAAGAAATCAACATTGTAACTAGAAGATAGAAAATAGCGGCTAGAAGATAAGAATCCAGCGATGTACCTACATAGAAGATAAGAATATACAGTCCACTACGTTAACCACGAGTTGTCATTCCACCTCCACCATCCAACTGTAGGCCACCCCCCACAACCTACAAATGATTGCTGCTGAAAGCCATAATACTTATTTATACATATGTGTGGAACTCCATTTTTTTTTAACTGAAATAGGTTCGCGTTTGACCACACCCTGCCTGATGTAAAGCAACAGTGTGGTCTAAGATGGAGCACGCTTACCTAGAAGGAACCTATTGACTCTCGATTTGAAGACACCCAAATTACACTTTTCTGGAAATACAGCCCCCGCAGGGAGTTCCGCATTTTCGTGTGTATGAAAAATGTAGACTCCTCACTTTATCTGAGAAACAAGACCTCACAATTACACTTTAAAGTAGGTACCTACTCTACTAATAACTTTAAATTCGACAGATTATTTGAATAATTGCTGGTAGGCCCGACCGTGGGTGTAACTTGTAGGTATGTTTTGTTAAGTTTACGAACATTTAAATAGAGAACCTGTTCGTTGAAATTGTGTAATTATTCATCGGAACGAGTTTAGGCCTCGCCGGCCGGTAACCACTAACCCATATAGCGCGGCCTTGAGCCTTGTTTGTGTCACTTTTGTGCTCTTCCATATGTTATTTGCTTTTGCCAGGCTACAAGCCCATCGATTCTATTAAGGTAGTCATATAAGGTGTGATTCGTCTGTACGATCCGTCGCTTCAGACCCGATCGAAACGACGAATCGATAGTGCATGTCAAGATCGTTAACGCTTTACTTAGACGATATCGGTAATCGCGACAAAAACCCATGCAATCATTAATATCGTAACGATGAATCGACTATGTTGGTTCTTTGCGATTTTTGTCTCAGTCTAAAGGAAAAGAAGTTCGTTTTCAAATTACAGGCAACGTTTTGAATTATTTGAGGACATCTTTATCGTTCCGTTTCAAACAAGTAAATGATCCATCGTAACGACCGATAGTTTCGTGTATGAAGTGGCATTTTTAAAGCGGTCGATCGTAACGACTTTCGTCAGATTGTTGGAAACGATGAATCGTACCGTATATGGGGCCCTTTAGAATGCTAACTGACTCCCTCTTGATGTTTTCCTTCACCGTCTAGCTAGCTAGAGCGTGTGTTAATGTGCCTATATATTTTATAAAACGAAAAATTCATTGATGCACGTCCGGGATTCGAACCCGCTTGAATGAGTAGACCTACTGGGTAGACGAAAAGGTGGAGATAGATACTCAAACTCAAATTAATTTATTCAATAAGATCACTTTGTGTATCACTTTCACGGAGGGGGAAACGGTTATTGGGGACATCGGGAATACACGAAAATCGGTATAGTACCTAAGTTCTCTATCAACTATGGTGACTATTTTTAGACCATTCCTCCGAAGCCCGAAATATTGAAGTCGGCCCGAAAATAAAACCTTATTTTATTGAATAGAATAGAATCTATTATAGAAACCCATCCATTCAGTCTCGTGTCAAAACGTGGAGGTAATTCTTCAAGCTTGAAAATAGGAGGTAATATTCTCTCGCCTCGTGCATAATATATAGATACCTACAATGTTCCATAATGTGCCACAGTATTTGATGGCATAAGTCATTATCACCAGCTGTGCCCCACTTCAGCCAAACCTACCTACTTATACAAACATAGGTGACTTGTTTGTGCTAACAATGGTTACGGAAACAGATAAATGTTGATAAAAAGGTAACATTTAGTTGCTAGGTCGTAGGTTTAGATCTCAGCGACGCACCACTAGGCTAATATAAAGACTTGGTAGTGAACAAAAAAAATAAATAAGATGTGAGTCACTCGCCATCTCGAGTATTCTAGACTATTTGAAGCACTAAATGTCTTCAGTCTTCAACAATCAAGCGCAATTGAAACCACTCCTCTCCAGTACACCCTGAATGAACTCTTCTCATCCTTATTCCTATAGGAGTAAGGTTGACATCTTTAAGGAGTATGATCATGGATTTGATGCATGGTGATCATTATATTCACTATGCAAAGAGTTTGAGTACACACGTGGTGTTGTATAATCGACGAAGGAAATTTTCTGTTGGCTATTTTTGTTCAATTGTTACTAAGTAGTGGTAGCTTTCATACGAGCAACTTATAGCGACTGTTGCTCGATGCAATGAACTTTGAATAAATCAATCAAAACTATTCAGAGCTTGTGCCTATATAACTCAGAAGATCTTCCACAGATCCTCACTAAATTTTTGTGGAACCAATCGGAAAGTAAACCCTTTCAAACAAAAAAAGAGTTTTCCAAATCGGTCACATATACAGGGTGTGGCAAATTCTTGGTCACTGAAGGGTAGCTACCTTTTCTATTGTAGTTAGAGAGTTTTGTTCTTAGGAAACTTCGGTTTTATTTTGAAGAAAAAAATAATTGCATTTTTAGATTTTTGAAAAAATGTACAGTTAGCCTAAAAAAATACATTTGTCCAAAAAAACAAGTTGGTCTTAATCGACTCTATTTCCCATCAGGAACACTTCTCCCAAAGTAACTTACCAAATCAAATCGTAAGTTTTTGCAATAATTCAAAAAAACACATCCCATACATTTTCTATGAAATTAGAAGTTGTAAACATTACAGTGCAACTTATTCGATCGTTCTTAATTTAATTTCATAAGTGCTCCGGCAAGCTGGGAGGCTATTGTAAAGCATGTATTTATATTTAGAACAAAGTGCTTCCCTGCAGATGTAAAATTACCATTCTCTCTTGCGGCTCTGTCTGAGACGCATAAGGCTTTGCAATAGCCTCCCAGCATGCCGAAGCAGTTACAAATTTAAACTAATAACCATCGAATATCGGGCACTATAATGTTTACAACTAGGTACTAATTTCATAGAAAATGTATGGGAAGTGTTTTTTTGAATTATTGCAAAAACTTACGATTTGATTTGATAAGTTACTTTGGGAGAAGTGTTCCTGGAGGGAAATAGAGTCGATTAAGACCAACTTGTTTTTTTTGACAAATGTAATTTTTTAGGCTAGCTGTACTTTTTTTCAAAAATCTAAAAATGCAATTATTTTTTTCTTCAAAATAAAACTGAAGTTTCCTAAGAACAAAACTTTCTAACTACAAGAGAAAAGGTAGCTACCCTTCAGTGACCAAGAATTTGCCACACCCTGTATACCTACATAAAAATAGCATAATTCGTAGATGGCGATTATCGTGTCCGGTTAGACTGTATGTATGTATGTATAGGGACTCCCTTTTCCGCATTTAGACTCAAAGGTGGTCCTTTATGCGTGGAGATGACCTGGCTCACTAGTTGTGAAGCCAGCCTAGCTGCTCCCAGAAGCTCAGAAGTTTCCTGGGGTCTTCGCAGGCTTCGAGGAGCGACCTCGGGTTGTTGAGGATTTGCCGTTGTGCTGCTACGCCCACGCATTCCAGGACCGCGTGGGCTGCTGATTCCTCTTCGGTTAGACATCCCCTGCAGAGCGGGATGGGTCTCCGGTTAGGTCAGACTGTTAGAGCAACTAAAATCGCCGGTATACGAGGGCCCTGATTACAAAGAGGCTTAGATAATACCGTCAGACAAAGTACTTATCGTTGGAGTGCCTCACGAGTAGGTACCTACCTACGTCTTTAGTTGAAAAGCGTGTGTTAAATAGCGCTGAGTAGGTACTTAGGGACATAAGGCAATTGACAAAGACATTATCAAATACATGCTTGCATACTTTATAGTTAGTGGTATTAAATAGACGCACTTTGACTTTAACTGACACGAAACAGAACAAAGCTAAACAAAGCCACTTTTTTACTCATACAATATTGAGCCAAGTTTGAGAAAATAAGCTACATTTCGTATAACATCACTCAAACCCCTGCCCCCTGATTGTCTATCGTTGATAGCGACCAAAATCGGCCTCAAACTGTCAAAAACTGTCAAATATGACAGTTCAGTGACCACGCAAGTAGCTCTGCCACTCTCATCTCAACGAGACCAAACGCGACAAAAGATACTACGCGATCGTTTTGACAGTTTGAAACCAATTTCAGATTTGAGACAAGCTAGACAATCAGCCCGCTGGTCTCCTCCGGACGAGACTTCTGAATATAGATCCGATTCGAAGATTTTCTTCGGAAAGTTGACGTTTTTTAATTTCGAATTCGAAGTATATTTCGAGAAGGTCTGAATCGCGCTGGTCTCCCGGCTGCACCCGTGTTCTGTAGCCCACGAACTCGCTCCTCCGTCAATTGAAGCAGCGAGCCCGAAACTAATGGCCGAAAATAAAACATACGGGGTGAATAAAAATGTTTGGTAACTGGTTGGAGCACAGAGACGTAACAACCTAGATATAATCAAGAACGCGGTCATTATATTGTGACCAATAAGTATGAACCTAATTTCGGTTAAACTAGCAGCTGCTGTTTGATTGCTTATTGAGTTGTTGCACAACGCACAGTACAGGTACAATGGATAAAACTTCGATTCTGTCTCTGATGAACAATGCAGTTGGTTGTACAAAACAAGTGACTAAATCAAAAATTTAAAAAACCTACTTCAATGTTGTAAGCTGAGCAATTTTCTGCACTCTTGAGATGCATTTCTGTTCATAACTCCGACGATCCTTGATAGATCCTCAATAAAAAATTATAACATTGTACTCGGAACTTGACCGACATGCTGAGTTCCAAGTTTCAGCTCAATCAGACTATTTGCTGAGGAGTTCTGTTGAACAGCTCCTGACTCCATCCTCAGATCGGCTCGTTGTGACCATATTATTACATTGTAGTCGGAACATGACCGAAGATTATACCGAGTTTCAACTCAATCGGCCTATTTAACGAGGAGTTCTGTTGAACAACTCCTGACTCCATCATCAGATCAGCTCAATGTTTACCATAATATTGCATTGTCACCGATAACCTATAAAGCTTTTAAAAATTCCCTAATCGCTTCAAGTATGCCTATAAAATTTGAAGAGTTACCTCGATTTCTCCATGATCCCATCATCAGATCCTGACCTGATGACCAATTCAAACAAAAAAAGTAATTTTTTAAATAGGTCCAGGAGTCTTCGAGTAATCGGTAACTTTAGCCTGTGCTTTAGCTATAGCCTGGTGCCTCCACTCCGTACCACAGTATAGCTAACAGCAGCACGTACACTACAGAATAGAGTGGAGCGAGCGGTCCCGCCCACACGGCTCGGCCGCAGGTACCGTGCGGTGCTGCGTTTGATGCGAGGGGTCAGGGTGGACAAGGAATTGGTACAGAAACATTGTATGGATGATGTATAAAGACACTGAGAAAATAGGGCGTGTTTAAATAGTAAAATAAAAGACCGTAGGGATAGCTTGGAGTCTTCTCATAATATTTGACGCTCTTTATATCTTAGATTAACGATTCTAATGTTTCTTTTCTCTTATTCTAAAAACTAACGTCAAAGAAAATTAGAAGAAAACCAAGAAAATTGAGATCAAAGAAACTAGCAGAGACCATCGGTTCCAGTGACTCGCTCCAACCACTATCCCGTCTGAACGCTCTGCATCGTTGCAGTCCATCGGACGAATTTACATAGAAATAACCCGAGCTGTCCCTAAACGCAGTTTATGGCCCATGGGGACATCGGGCCCGACTTATGTCCCGACAGAATAAATAACAGTCAGTTCTAAAAGCCACTTCACCCGTGGCACAGAAGAGTTAGGCTAACTCTGGCCTTTGCATTTAGTAATATTATGATTATCATGATTTATTTATATTATCGTGCATATCGAGTTGCCTAGTCGACAGAGCTACGTAATCCCTAATAAAAGCCTGACCACGTCACCGCACATTTGTAAGAATTTAACTTTGTTCGACAATGTACTAGCCTTTATTGCGATTCCGGATTGCACTTGTGTCGATGACGCTATTTATGTAAAAGACAACCGTGTAACCTTTGTCTTTATAAAAAGTACTAACTGTGGTACATTATTTTAAATGAAATAATCAAATAATGCTATTCATTCAAAAATCATCTACTCATTTCTTACCAAATCAAGATTTGAATAACACAATAAGCTTCAACACTACTAGCTGCTAAAATTATGAGCTACAACGGCGCATTTTATTTTCGTAATTCAAAATCATAAATTCAAGTAAAAGTTTGAAATTCAAATATTTCGCGTAAGTTTATAATAAAACTCGTTATATTAGTGACACAGGCTCGCGGCGTGATGGACGACGATGGCCCACGCGTGGACTCAAACCGATTTCGGAATACGCGTATATCTATTAGCATAAATTGTGGTCTATCTGTTTGTACATTACATAAAGATAGGGGAATGGATGTAGCGATCAAAAGATCGTAAATTCACATGAAAAAAGAACCAAATTGACTTGGAAATTAGTGGATCCGACAATAACAACCGACTGGTTTTTTGTTTGTGCACCAACGAAGAAAGGATAAAATACAAGCTGGTTTTATTTTAAAGAATTTTAAAACGTTGACGTAATGTTATGTTTCTTTAATGGTTTTGTTTTTACTGCTTCTAATCATCGTATAGTTATTACCACTACCTACATACTTAGTCTAATTTTTGTTATTTGAAGTAAGTTTTTATATTGGTCAGTCAATGAGTGACCGCTGTTTCGCACACTGCAAACTTTTCTATCGTCCGATAGTTGGATCGTGTTGGGCTGCAAGAACAAACATGGGCGATACTAAATCGTTGTAGTGTGCGCACTTGCATACATCTTCATACTGATTAAGAGCCCCACCAAACTATTATAGTCTGCGAGGGGTCTACTCTACACTACACCAACAATGATCGTTCAAGAGCCTCCAAATGGCTCTAGCAGACATGCTACTTTTAGCATCGGCGATGAGAAGCAAACAGCAAAGCAGCGACCAACATTCCACACCACACACTTTAAAACGCCAAACGCGGCGTTCCGCGATCGCAGCAGTCGCTAAATCGCGCGATTCCGGTAGGTACCGCATCCAAACGCAGAAAGTCGATGCAGCATCGAAAACGCGCGATTTTGATACTGCGATCGGACACAGAGAGTCGCCAAAACGCGATGCAGAATCGCCGATTGCCGATGCTAAAAGCAGCATGTATGCTGTAGCACTGAATACAGTGGCTGTAGCCCAAAGCAACCCAAAGACACGATCTTGACACCATCAATATTGCATTTTAAGAATCTCAAGAACATCATTCAACAGCTGCATTTAATAAACGTTATCAAAAGCTCAAATTAAGAGGCAATAATTGTGAGGCAGCCTCATAAACAACTGTTAAGCGTCGGTTGCAATGTGACTCAACCGATAATGCCGCTTCAAAACATATTTTTGCAATTACTTTCGCGTTTATTACACTCGTTATAGATAAAGTCAAGATGTGAAACTGCAAATTAAATGAGGTTTTATTGATATTCCCAATAAACGCACAAGACAAATTAGGAAGTCATATTAGTTAATTTAATTAGGATGTATTTAAATGTGTAAATAGCGTAATAGGTAGTTATAGTTACGCCAAAAAATTAGCATATCTACTGTTTCTCAAAAAAAAAATTTTAGCTCGATTTTCCGTTTTCTTACTTCAATAACGTTAGATTATAGGCAGGAGGCCTCTAATGGCAAAAAGGATATCGCTTCGGTTTTCCGAATTGCACTTTAGGTCGAGTTTAGTGGGCCAAATAAATTAAAAAAAAAAAACATGTTTAGGGAGCTCTCTCAGTGACTTAGCAGAGAGCGCGTTAAGCTTTCAAAAAGTAGGTACATATTTAAACTCTATCGGTTTTGTTAAAACTAACTTACTTTCGTAAAATCGAGACAGTCTCCACATTCGTTAGTCTGTTTTATTTTCTAACAAACAGTCTAAAATAGCTCGTTTATTTAAATAATTTAATATCTTCAAAAGCTTCCTTATTCATATAAGCACATGCTTATTAAAATCAAATAAAGATTACATCATACCCGTCGAACGAACCCGTCGGACCACTTGTTTCTATCATTGTTGTCGAATTTCACCACAGATAGTTCAGCAGTTGCATGTACCTACTTATAATTGTATGGATCATTACAAAAATATAAAGTTTGCCATACTTGATCATCATTATTTTTAGCTCAGCTATTTTTACAGTTTTTTTAAACTCAGTGATCTTATTACTGGGTGGTAAGGTTCAAAGTTGTATAGATAATTGTTGTAAGGCTGTAGGGGAGTCGGTAAAGCAACTTTGTAAGTAAACCCGGTTTGGACGGATGTATGAAATTATGGACTACAGCTACTGAACTGTTTTTAGTATCTACCTAGTTATGTTTGTTTTATTTTTAAATTAACAACTTAACTAAAATTTTAAGAGTAATTTCAGATGCTTTTTGGTATTAATCGTGTACAAAATACAAACGTATATATTTTACAGTGAATATTTTGTATAAATTGTTCTAGTAACCCCGAAGACTAGGTAAAATAGACAATTACTATTCTAGTCACTTCACAGAAGGATAAACACGCTATAATAAGCCTAACTACCTGCAGTTAATCAATATGTCACTGATAGGAAGGTTACTAATGTTCTTTGTATTTAAAACTATTAATATTCCTATCAGGATGCCTAGTACGAGTTTCGATTCGATATCGATGCCATAAACGTGGATTTGGGGATCAGCTAATCACAAGCCCTAACGCTTAAGTTTCACGTTTTCGCCACTAGTTGGCGCTAATTAAATACGAAAGAAATTTACGTTTACGGCGTCGATATCGAATAGTGAAACAAACTCATACTAGGCACTCGGGGGGTCTAAAGTGGCCACTTTTGATGAAACATCAGATTTTTCGTCTAATGAAACATCTGATAAAACATCAAATTTTTTATCATATTTTTCATTTATGTAGCGTATAATGAAGCATCTATGAAACATTTGATGGAAAATTAGATGTTTCATTTCATCAGATGTTAAATGAAAAATCTGATGTTTCATCAAAAGTGGCCACTTTAGCTCCGCAGGTCTGTTTTATTTTTGTTGATAAGTGACGTCACTAAGTTTTGGATATTTTTGTGAGCCTTAAAGTCCTGATGGCTTAGTGAAGCCATTAGCCAAGACCCATAGCTTAACATGCCATTAGAAATTATAAACATTGAAGTCTCCTAGCAACAATGTAGCCTTCAAATATTAATCTAACTTCGAATTACATCATGGCTGAGTCATCAAAAGTTTTTGCGCTTTTTTTTTGTTACATGACATACAAAAATATTACTTACCAAAAGAAAATAATATAAATACCTAGTCTATCTATACTTTTGTATGGACACTTGCCACCTATCCGCTTTTCAAGTTCCAATTGTGAAAACTGGCTCTGACAGCTGTTTAGAAAGAGATAGACAGTACAAATAAACGTAAGTTGGAAAAGGATGGGAGCAGCAACAGATTTCCTTTGTCATCATAAGGCTCTACATTTAACGTGTTTGATACGAAATTGAATTTTATTACTATGCGCCAAGGGACATTATAGTTTGTAGTACAAAAGTTGATAAGACCTACAATAATTTCGGTTAGAAGCAGAACTTGAAAAACTGGTTGTGTTTGGAGGCTTGCCTCTCGCTTCAGGGCTACCACAAAAACTTTATTATAATAAAACTCGCAACATATTTTTTGCTGAGCATAATTTATTCTGCAGATTAGATAGACAAAGGATATCACGCTTGTTCGGTATTAATTGATTTGTACGGCTTCTGTTTTTTAGCGTAGGTATAAGTAAGTATAATATTTTTTTATGGAGATTACAAGCTTCGTCTTAGGCTTAAAATAATATTTATGTTTTAATTTTGCCTATGTAATATTTTAGCGCGTTGCTAAAAATAAAATATAAACGATCGGTCATTTTTCTTAGGCACTCAAAATCTCGAAAAGTAAGTAAAATACTTATAATGTTATGGAATTTATCACTCGCGGTAAATCTACGAGCTATTTATATAAATCAAATTCAAATTCATTAAAATTACATACTTTTATTAAAGAGCAATAAGGGTGCATGGCAACCCTGCGCTTGTTTTGCTACTGACTTACGCTTCTTTTTCTGGATATGGCAACGAGTCGTGTTGTCGACTCCACTTGTTATACCTACCCACTACCCACTACCTCTGCCTATACTTGTGTTTCACTTCTACAACACTTTGTAATGTTATTATCATTGTTCTATGGATACTTTGGTAACAATATTATAATTATGGGGAACGACAATGTGGGAGTGGACTTGTCAGTTGCGCTTTTTTCTCAGACGATACTTAATTGTTTTTTTTTTTACTACAAAGATTCGTGAGTGTTAGATTCATTTAAATTTTGAACATGAAGAAGGTGATACGTCTGATACGTATTTAAAAGAAGTGTTTTCAATGTTTTATTGAATAAAATTACTAAGTTAAAAAAATTATCTATGTATTTGATTGTTTTACGACAAGACCTTTTAAAAAAACCTTATTCAATTAGATATTTTTTTCAAGTTCAGCAATTACTCTAGCTGTTTCAGTGTAGACTGCGGCGTACTCTCCGCTGTAAAAGGAACGGATGCAATATTTTATAGAACGTGTTTACTATAGGTAAGTTATAAATATTATAACTCGCGCTCCGTGCGTGTCGCTCACGTCGTAAACTACAGTTTCGTAAACAGCACCTTTGATGGACACAATGTCTGTTCCGTGCTGCTCTGGCAGTTGGTCAACAAAGAGTGTTTAATTTAAATTCCAAATTATATTTAAAAACTTCCTTAAAAATAACGACGATTACTTTCATCCATCTTGTTTTTTAAATTCGGCACTAACGAGCTAATGAATTGAAAAATCAACCAAGTAAAATTGACTCGGTAAGCAAGCGCAATGTCTAAAACACTAAATGACTTATCAACCGAGTTACAATCTTAAACCTCAAACCTTAAACAATTAAAAAAAATGTTTTTTGAATAGAGTAAGGTGAATCAAGCAAGGATCTTGCAAAATTGCTTACAAGCAATAATTCTGAGCCCTAACTCTCAAAATCATAAACGATATATCGTGCCAATTGTCGTAGTTCAGCTTATGTTGGTCGAATGTTCCGAATTAGGCTTCCACCAACTTAGGCTGAACTACGATAACTGGCACGATATATCGTTTTTAGTGCTGGGAGTAGGCTACCTACTGAGTCCACCGACTGCGAGTGAACCGATTTGAGAACATCTCACTATTAGTGGTTGGACGAGAAACCGGAGGGTAACTTAACTGATAAGAATCAAGCATTCCAACTGTACTTTACATTTATTTACAAGTTTCTCGGCAGACCATGTCTAAATACCAAATTAAGCAAGTTAGAAGGGATGAACAACGAGCGGACGGCGCAGCGGACGCCACGCTTTGATCGACTTAGTTCGGAAGGATTTAATTTTTTTATGCCTAGGTAGTAGATTGATTCCATCTCAGTTTGATATTTTTACCCGAAAATAACGAGATTAAAAAAAAAGTGGTAAATTGTATTCAAAATCAGTGTAGGTTATGATTGTTTTGAACTTATTCTCGATTAACATGGCCGTCTCATCTTCTCTTAGGAACTATTTCTTTGTTTATAAACCAGCACCAGCAGTAAGTAAGTTCGTATGAGCTATACTCTAGCCAAAACCAATGCACAACATTCAGACTTCCGAAAATGCATCCGATTCGATGATTTTCTTGTCGTTGACGTTTTTTCAGCGAAGAAACGTCACTGTCCGAATTCTGAATACATTTCGAGAAGGGCTGAATCCCACTGCTGAAAACATCATAACCGTTTTAGTCGCGAAAGAACAGAGGTAGAATCACAAAGTTTTAAGTTTCTATGTAATCCCAGTAGATCTTATAAATGTTGACTTGAAGAAGCTCCGCTGAATGTGTATAAGGTTGAGATTATGCAAGATAGTCCAGTGTCCCCCGGGGTCCGTAATGCCCCTAATGGCGAGACCCTCGACCCGCAAGACCCTATTTCCGGAACTGTCAGTGCTCATCCAACTCGGCGACTTGGGTCAAACTATCAACTTGCTAATGTGTCCGCCCCCGGGACGTTTGTAGAGATACTTTTGGTCAGATTCATTGTCAAAGACACCGAGGCACGTTTGAATGTTGAAAGCGGTCAATCATCGTCCATAACCTATCTTTGTCTCTTTTCATGATTGAATAGACCAATTAATCTTTTCTTTTCCTACTTAAAGCCAAATAATACAGGTTGTGCACGATCGACAGGCGCCGGCGAACTCCGCTAACTTTGAATTGTATAGCATGTTAGGTAGTTTAAGTTAGATAATAAGTTTGTAGGCTGAAAGCAGCATCTTTCAATAAAACAGTAGTATAGGGCGAACGCCTCTGCCTACCCTTTCGCGCGCATAGTATAAAACTAACTTAGAGTCACTTGCTTGTATAAAATTAACTTAACGTAGAGTCAGCCGCGAAAGGGTGGTCAGGGCGCAAGTCCTCGTTAGGAAACTTTAGTAATAATTTAAAATAAGATTAAACTTAAGATGTATTAGATAAGTAGTACATAAGGGGGGGAATAAATCTTAGTATGTTTGGTTGTCATTATTTATCCCAAGGTGGACGTGGCATTAGGTAGGGTTAGGCAGAGAGGCAGGCTTCGAGCGCAGTGTCGGGTCTAGGCTTAGCTTTGGAACTAGACCCGACCTAGGCAGATAAAGATAGGAAGCGCTGCTAGACCCAGATCACCACGAGTACATAGGTTGTAGGTACTTAGAGGAATTTGGGGGGCGAGCGGGAGGAGAGAGAGGGAGGAAGGTACCCCGCCGCCCGACCCTCTGGTAACCTAAGTACCTGCAACGTGGGCTGACACGTGGTGAATCTGGGTCAAGGTCAAAAGGACACCCTGAAACCACGCCCACTCTCTTACACGTGTCGTCTATGATAGGCTAAAACCTATAGACAGAGTTAAAACATTGTAAGAAAGGTAAAGGAAATTTAATGTAATTGAGTAACAAAATAAACGCGCTTGGCGAAACGTAGGGTCTGGCCAGGTCGAACTTAGTATAAAGGTAGGAGCATTTCTATGCTCAACAGTTCTCTCCGTGGTACAAAATTGACTCGCAAGGCGAAGCTCTGCCCGACCAGGCCCCCGTCTCCCTCGACAGCCTAAGTCAATATCGGTGTGTTTGATTCCCTGCTCCACCACCTTCTGCATCCTAATACAGTCCACTAAAAAGCCGGGGCTCGCGTACGGTACGGACGGTCTCCCGAGTGCCGGGGAACCCTGAACCGTGGGTTCTCCGCTGCGCCGGAGTCGAGATCTTCCGAAGCCCCAGCCGGTATCGTCCCCAACATTTGGACCTTCGAGCGCCGGATCACTTACCAGCAGCAGAGCAGCGAATCATCATGCCGGTTACAAGAAGCCGTCAGGGTCGAGACGAAGCGCAGACCAGCGCGACCGAAACAGCGACCGAAACTACTACAGAAACCACCACGGAGGGGACCCCTTCCACCGAGACCACTGCCACAGAAGAGACGGGGGCCACAGGCGTGTCCCGCGCTACTGTCACCGCCGAAGCGGGGGCGAAGGAAGGCGCCGGGACCACGCAGGCCCGATCAACCAGGACAGCGGTCTCCCAGAAGAGGAGGAAGTTATGGGCTGCCAAGCAGAAGCTCGCGGAGCTGCGCGCCGCGGAAGCACAGGCATTGGTAGCAGCGGCCAAGGCCGCCACACGGCTCGCTGAGGTGGACCTCAGGCGGGCCCAGGACGAAGGATCGTCAGAAGAAGATGAGGAAGAGGATCGCGAGCAGACGGAGCTCGCGTCCGGACGTGTCACTGAATGGTTGGCGCGGCGGCCCGAGGACGAGCCGCCGCAGCCGCCGGACGCCGGGGAAGGGATCCCTGAAGCGCTGAAGGAGGACGTCGGCGCGCGGGCGGGCCAGGTCTTGAAGGACCGATCTGGCCGGGTGGATGAAGTACCCACCGCCGCGCCGAGGTCTGTCGTCGACTTGGAGGCGTTGACGACCGCGCTGTCGCAAATGGCGATCAGGAGGGACCCACCGAAGTACCTGCAGGAGCTGCCCAACTTTAACGGTCAGGTTAGTGGGTGGCTAGCGTTCCGGGCGGCGTTCAAGGACACGGAAGCGTCGTTCTCACGGATAGAGAACGTGGCGCGCATCAGGCGCTGCCTGAAGGGCGCCGCCCTGGAGGCCGTCAGCAGCCTCCTGATCAGCCAGCCCGAACCCAAGGCTATTCTAGAGGCCTTAGAGCGGAGGTTCGGGAGGCCCGAAGCTCTGGTGCTAGCAGAAATGGAGAAACTCCGTCACATAACCAAGGTAAGCGACAGTGCCCGAGATCTGTGCATTTTCGCAGGAAAGGTGGCCAATGTGGTGGCCACCATCGAAGCCCTTGGACGGGAGTCCTATCTCCACAGCCCAGAGATGGTGCGCAGCGTGTTGGAGAAACTCACACCAATACTGCGCAACAAATGGTATGATTATGCTGCAGTCAAGACTGAAAATACACCCGAACTAAAAAAGGTATGTTGTTTCCTTAATAACGAGGCGGACAAATGCGGCGCGTACGCGGTGCCAGAGGTAGCCGAGGAGGCCACCGGTCACCGACCGAACAGACGCCAGGCCGAGCGCAGCTATGCCGCTGTGGAGGCCACAGATGGACGACTCTGCCCGCACTGCCGAAAGCCGCACAAGTTGGTAAGGTGCTTAGAATTCTTAAAAGCGGACATACCTACCAGGTGGTCGATGGCGAGGAAGAACCGCATCTGCTTCCAGTGCCTTGAGGAACCACACCGTCGCATCAAGTGCCGCGCGAGAAAGTGTGACAGGGACGGATGCGGTAGGGCCCACCACTCATTACTCCACAGCGAGCAGGCAAAATGCGAGATAAGGACAACAGAGGTAACCGCGTGCGCAACCGCGCCTGAAGGGCCGGAGCGAAGGGGTAGTCAGCGCAAAGCATACCTAAAAATCGTGCCGATCGAACTGCTAAGTCCAAACGCCAAAGTGAGTACCTTTGCGTTGTTAGATGACGGAAGCACATGCACATTTATAGAGGAATCGATCGCCGAGCTACTGGGCATAGAAGGCCCGCTCGACACGCTATGGATCCGCGACGCGAACGGCGGCGAATCCAAGCACGAGAACAGCAGGACCGTCAGCATCAGAGTCAAAGGTAGATATCAAGAACGTGAACACCTACTCCGTGACGCGCAGACGGTCAAGAAACTCGACTTCATAACGCAGGCCGTCCCGGCAAAGGAGCTGCGCGGATGCAAGCATCTACTTTCGATCATGGATGATATCACTTATGAACACGCCCGTCCGAAGGTAGTCATCGGCCAGAACAACTGGGACCTGCTGGTCAACACTGAGGTAAGGCACGGACGCAATGATCAGCCCGTGGCCTCACTCACACATCTCGGCTGGGTGCTACACGGCTGCAGTTACACCGAATGCGACACGACATCCGACTTTTGCGGATATGTAGCCGCGGCACGGCCAGATGACGACATGGAAGAAGCGATGAGGAACTTCTTCAAACTGGAATCGCTAGGCATTCAGGAGCGGAAGCCGGCAACGGACCCAGAGGAAAAGGCAGTCCGACTACTCGAGGAGAAAAGTCGGCGACTGTCAGATGGGCGATTCGAAACCGGACTCCTGTGGCGCGATGACAAGGTGATTCTGCATAACAACTACAGAGACGCGTTCAAAAGGTTGGTGAACTTAGAGCGAAAACTGGACCGCGACAAAGATCTCAAAGCTAAGTACAACGAACGTGTTAGCAATTTACTTGTGTGTGGCTATGCGGAGCGATGCGAAGCGCCGCCGACGGAGGGTCGCACGTGGTACTTGCCGCACTTCGCCGTGGTCAATCCGTTGAAGCCAAAAATCAGATTGGTTCACGACGCCGCGGCCAAGTCAGCTGGCAAGAGCCTGAACGACATGCTGCTGACCGGACCCGACTTGCTTCAATCGCTACCCGGAGTAGTAATGAGATTTCGACAACACCAGTTCGCAGTCACCGCCGACATCAAAGAGATGTTCATGCAAGTAAGAATTCAGCCCGCAGATAGAGACGCCCTGCGGTTCCTCTGGCGAGGAGAGAAGAGAGGAGGAGAAGCCCCTGAGGAGTACAGAATGACATCGGTCATTTTCGGAGCTTCTTCATCGCCGTGCACAGCCCTGTTCATCAAAAACAGGAACGCACGCGACTTCGCCAAGGACTACCCCGCAGCGGCCACGGCAATCGAGAAAAATCACTACATGGACGATTACATCTCGAGTTTTTCGTCACTAGAGGAGGCGATAAAAACCAACAGGGAAGTAGACTTCATCCACATACAGGCCTGTTTCGAGCTCAGAGGCTGGGCCTCTAACGATCAGAGGACGATCAGCGCGCTCACAGAACAGGCGGGAGACCGCACCATCGCCATCGGCGGGAGCGGCACGGAAAAGGCACTCGGACTTCTATGGAAAGTGCCCGAAGACTACATCCAGTTCAAGGTAAACACAGCCAGGACACCACCAGCTCTGCTCGAGGGCAAGGCGCCCACGAAACGCGAGGCTCTGAGCATCATCATGTCACTCTTCGATCCGCTCGGGTTGATATCGCCCGTCACGACGCCGGCGAAGAGGCTGATGCAAGACACGTGGCGCCACGGGATCAGCTGGGACGATCAGCTGCCCGCAGAACTGCAGGTGAGATGGCACGCGTGGATGACCACTCTTAAGGATCTAGCAGCGCTGAGAATACCGCGTTGCTATGACTACGAGCCGGCAGCCACTTATCAACTACATACGTTCGTGGACGCGAGCGAGGAGGCCTACGCCGCCGCCGTGTACTGGCGCATGACACGCGCAGACGGCAGTGTGAGCGTCGCGTTGGCCGCCGGAAAGAGCCGCGTCACACCGCTGAAACCAATCTCCATCCCGAGACTCGAGCTGCAGGCGGCGCTATTGGGAGCGCGCCTAGCCGACACCGTCATCCGAGAGCACGACTTCAAGGTACATTGTAAAGTTTATTGGAGCGACTCGCGCACAGCCTTAGCATGGATAAGGGCCTAACCGCGCACTTTCAAGACCTTCGTCGCGCACAGACTGGCGGAGATCGAGGACACGACAAAGAAGTCTGAATGGAGGTGGGTCCCCACGAAGGAAAACGTAGCCGACGACGCGACGCGCACAACGCCCGACGAGTTCGGCTCCGATCACAGATGGTTCGTGGGCCCCGAGTTTCTACGGCGAGACGAGCAAACGTGGCCCGAGGAAACGCCGACCGCACATCAAGACACAGGCGAAGAAAAATGTCTGTCAGCTGTTAGGATAGAGGTCAGTCACCCGAACGGACATCTTCCGGACATAGGAAGATTTTCTCAGTGGCTGAGATTGATACGCGCAACGGCACGAGTACTTCAATTTATCTCGCTGTGCCGCGAGAAGAAACATCGACGCACGGAAAATGTAGCTGCAGTACGTAAGCGCACGCTCAAGAACGCGGAGCGCGACGGCGACTGGCGAGCGACGCGCAAACCGCGCAAGGCGCGACAAGCGGTCACCCATCCATCGGCAAAGTCTCAGGTGAAATTCATCGGTCTAGAGGCTCACTTTCTCATCAGGGCTGAGCAGCTGTGGGTGCTGGGCAGCCAACGAGAGAGCTTCCCAGACGAGATCGACAGAATATCACGGAACGAGGCGCCGCCGAAAGGAGGAAGGCTGGACGCGCTGAGCGTCGCAATGGGCACCGACGGAGCGCTACGCTTACGCGGGCGCGTGAGCGTGACCCCGGACTTAGCCGAAGAGGCGGCGAGCCCTGTCATCTTGGACGGAAAACACGCCTACACGAAACTCTACATAAGGTACGTGCACGAAAAGATGCATCACGGCGGCGTCGAGACAGTCGTCAACGAGCTGCGGCAGAGGGCGTGGATAGTCAAGATCCGCCCCGCCGTCAAAGACGCCTTGAAGAAATGTATGTACTGCCGACTGAAGAAAGCGAAACCAGGTCGCCCGGCGACAGGCGACTTACCTGTCGCGCGACTCGCGCATAACATGCGCCCCTTCACCTACGTTGGACTCGATTATTTCGGGCCCCTACAAGTGACTGTGGGCCGACATAACGAGAAAAGGTACGTAGCGCTTTTCACATGTATGACCACCAGAGCCATCCACCTCGAGGTCGCCGCGTCGCTCAGCGCCGATTCTGCGGTCTCCGCACTCCGCCGCTTCATCTCGCGGCGCGGGTGCCCGCGCGAGATCCACTCGGACAACGCGACGTGCTTCAAGGCGGCGGACCGCGAGCTCAGAGCGGCCTGCCTTGAGGCCGTAGAAGAAGATGCCACCAACCGCCAAATCCGCTGGCGGTACATCCCTCCTGCCGCGCCCTTCATGGGAGGCGCGTGGGAGCGCATGGTGCGCTCTGTGAAGGAAGCCCTACATGTCACGCTACACGAGAAGAGCCCGAGTGACGAGACTCTGGCCACCCTGCTGGCCGAGGTCGAGGCGACCGTCAACTCACGGCCGCTCACTCACGTGGCCGTCACCCCTGATGACCCCGAGGCGTTGACCCCCAACCACCTACTGTTGGGGCCCAACAGTCATGTCCCCAGTCCGGGGGCATTCTCCGAAGACGACGAGCACGCCCGTCAGCACTGGAGGCGCGCACAGCGCCTGGCTGACATCTTCTGGCGGCGGTGGCTGCGAGAGTATCTCCCTACACTCCAGCACCGGCGGGAGCCCCGCACAATGGGCAAGCCCCCAGAGGTCGGCGACCTAGTCATCGTCTGCGACGAGAATCTGCCCCGCAACACATGGCCGCGAGGGAAGGTGACGGCGGTACATCCTGGACAAGACGGCGAGGTCCGCGTGGTCGACATCATCACCAGCGCTGGACACACGTGGCGGCGCCCTACCAAGAAGATCGTCGTGCTACCGGTGGGTCGCGAGACGGCGACGGCGGGAGAATGTGCACGATCGACAGGCGCCGGCGAACTCCGCTAACTTTGAATTGTATAGCATGTTAGGTAGTTTAAGTTAGATAATAAGTTTGTAGGCTGAAAGCAGCATCTTTCAATAAAACAGTAGTATAGGGCGAACGCCTCTGCCTACCCTTTCGCGCGCATAGTATAAAACTAACTTAGAGTCACTTGCTTGTATAAAATTAACTTAACGTAGAGTCAGCCGCGAAAGGGTGGTCAGGGCGCAAGTCCTCGTTAGGAAACTTTAGTAATAATTTAAAATAAGATTAAACTTAAGATGTATTAGATAAGTAGTACATAAGGGGGGGAATAAATCTTAGTATGTTTGGTTGTCATTATTTATCCCAAGGTGGACGTGGCATTAGGTAGGGTTAGGCAGAGAGGCAGGCTTCGAGCGCAGTGTCGGGTCTAGGCTTAGCTTTGGAACTAGACCCGACCTAGGCAGATAAAGATAGGAAGCGCTGCTAGACCCAGATCACCACGAGTACATAGGTTGTAGGTACTTAGAGGAATTTGGGGGGCGAGCGGGAGGAGAGAGAGGGAGGAAGGTACCCCGCCGCCCGACCCTCTGGTAACCTAAGTACCTGCAACGTGGGCTGACACGTGGTGAATCTGGGTCAAGGTCAAAAGGACACCCTGAAACCACGCCCACTCTCTTACACGTGTCGTCTATGATAGGCTAAAACCTATAGACAGAGTTAAAACATTGTAAGAAAGGTAAAGGAAATTTAATGTAATTGAGTAACAAAATAAACGCGCTTGGCGAAACGTAGGGTCTGGCCAGGTCGAACTTAGTATAAAGGTAGGAGCATTTCTATGCTCAACAGTTCTCTCCGTGGTACAAAATTGACTCGCAAGGCGAAGCTCTGCCCGACCAGGCCCCCGTCTCCCTCGACAGCCTAAGTCAATATCGGTGTGTTTGATTCCCTGCTCCACCACCTTCTGCATCCTAATACAGTCCACTAAAAAGCCGGGGCTCGCGTACGGTACGGACGGTCTCCCGAGTGCCGGGGAACCCTGAACCGTGGGTTCTCCGCTGCGCCGGAGTCGAGATCTTCCGAAGCCCCAGCCGGTATCGTCCCCAACACAGGTTAGTACCTAAATCTGAACCTTTCAGAGTTTTTTTGTTATTGTTTGTTTTTAAAGGTTACTCCTCAGAACAAATTAACTTCCTACCATCAAAATCATCAAAAACAAAGCTCCAAGGCCTCTGAGGCCCTCTTTCCGGTCACCGGAGAGGGCATCATTAGGACTCTTACAGCCATCGGCAAGCGATGTACCTCAAGTGTTCTTACAAAAAGAAACTTCCCCAATTTACCTGTAAGGGGTTTCCAACTCCATAAGAACTTCACTTAATGGGAAAGATACATACATAGGAACATTTGTATGCTGAAGACTGGACCTTGCTCTCTCCATACTTGATCTAAACAAAGCGACATACAACCAACGAGCTCATTGAAATAATGATAAAACTCATCATTTGAATCCACCAGGGACAAAGATGGATATCGGTTCCATTCTTTAGAGTCGACTTCAAAAGGCCTTTTATAAATGTCACCAGAAACTATTAGCTCATACTTGTATTCTGTGTTCATACTATGAAGTTGCTTCTTCAAAGTTATCTAGCTTAGAGATATAGTTCGGAAGCTTGAAAAAGCTCATGTCTTCCATTTGATTGTACCTTATGAGTACCTGTACTTGATGAGTCTACCTTAAACATTGCTTAACTTAGTGATCCAACAACCACTAGGCAAGCTATACGAACACTTCATAAGCATAATATAACATGAGTTTCTTGGAAGAGCGGCCGGCTACAGCCAGTCTGCACGAGTAGACAAACTGAGCCCTGCCATACAAAGTACACATCCTCCCAAACCAGATGGACCACTCCTGTCGCTCTCCCGCTCGCACCCCCGCCGCCAGAGCGGGAGGGAACACTAGGCCAGACCGGTCGAGGGCATAAGGAGATAGTACTTTTTGTGGAAGTCAAGGTTTGTGCTTTGATAAGGAGGATATCACAGGGATAATTAAAATGCCCACGCATTTACTACTAAAGGGTGACTAAGGCTGAATTCGACCAAACTGGATTAAGTTTAGTCTCGAGAGTAAACTACTGTTTGTTTGAATATTTGACATTGTAAAGTTGACACCTTATAACCAGGATAATTTGTACTTATGCACATAATAATGTTCGTTTGCGCTTTCTAAAGAATTGTATTTGGAATTAAGTTGGCTAGTAGTTCACTCTCGAGTATAAACTTAATCCAGTTTGGTCGGATCCAGCCTAAAAGAATTGACAATCATTTTTAATTTTCGTATGGAGAATAAAAGACCATTTGAAAGAATATTCAATACTGTATCTGTCAAATAGCAAAATTTATTACTTAAGCTGGGAACAAATTATCGGACGCGGCTGAAGGACGCGGCTGACAGCCGCGACTGATAAGTGTGCACACCGTCCGAACACTCAGCGGGCCAGATTGCCTTCGGACGTCTGAAGGTCCAAGGACGCGTCCGCGACTTTCGTCAGATAAAGTGCACAGTTCTATGTTCGTTCTATATCCAGATACCTATTCAGTCGCGGCTGTCTGCCGCGTCCGTAAGCCGCGTCCGATAGTTTGTTTCCAGCTTTATAGTCGGATTGCTCATTCTACGGACTAAAATTGAAGGAAAAAATGTCATTTTTCCTTCAACTTTGACATAAAACATATCAAAAATAATCAAAATTGAAGGAAAAATGACATTTTTTCCTTCAATTTTAGTCCGTATAATGAGCAATACGACTATAGATATAAAAAATAAGTTCAAAAACCAAAACCCGACTACTGAAAAAAGTATGAAACAAGAACATAATGTTGAGAATGTTCTGAGGATAGCCGTGGTCATATGCTACGTATGCGATCATAAACTTTAGGACAAAGTGGCATATGACCACGGCTATCCTCAGAACATTCTCAACATTATGTTCTTGTTTCATACTTTTTTCAGTAGTCGGGTTTTGGTTTTTGAACTTATTTTTTATTTCATACTTTTAAGAGAGCGATTTTTCAGTAGGTAGTCGGGTTTTGGTTTTAGAAATTATTTTTTACCCGGCTGACTGTCAAGTCACCCGGGTTATGTAGATCGCGCGTTTCTATGTATGTGGGTTCGTTCGTTCGTTCGTATGTAAGTAATATTCTTTATTACCACGTTTCTCCTAAACGGCTGGATGGATTTTGATGAATGAGGTATCGTTAGAATCGTCTCCATCTCGATTGTGCTCTAGGATACTTTTTGTTTCGATAAATCAAATAGTGCGGCTAAAAAATGCAACAATGTGTGAATTTTCAAAATGAAAATCACGCTATCATATCAAAATTCATGTCAAAATCAAGAGGTTGGTGGACTGATATCAAATATAATTTTTTTAAAAATCTAACATGACATCTTCGAAGACTAAATCGAGTCTCAAAATTTTTGAAAATCTATTTTTCGCCCTAAATAGAATTGCTAACCAAAACGCATACTAAAACTTTCTATTTAGTCACACGCAACGTTTAGAAATAAACTGCATCGAAATTGGTTCAGCCATTTAGGAGATAAGGTGCAGCGGGGCAATTCTGGCAGCGGGGTAATTATGGCACATGGCTATATCTCTCGTTCTATGACTTATACCTCAAAGAGACATCTATGTACACGTAGAGAAATGTTTTGTTCATTCATAAACGATAGGTGGCATTTCTAGCGCAAAAACTGACCGATTGACAGCATTATTTTGACAGTCACCTATTTTTCGGAGGGTGAAAAAATATTAGCTCTTCGAGTTTTTGTAATAATTAAGTAGTTTTCGCGGTTTAATTGAAAATTGAATAAGCTAAGGAGGTGTATTTTAGACTGGAGATTATTTTAGTCGTACTAGTTCGTTTCTACTCATTGTTTCTTCTCTGTTATTGCATCCGCTATAATTACCCCACAAAGTGTTGATTTTATATAATTTTATCGAAATCGGTTGCCATAATTGCCCCACCGATTTTGTATGAAGTTGCCAAAAACCAGTGATGTCCACAGCATTGAAGTAAACGTCGATAAAAATAATACTAACTAATCGAGCGAGTGAAGATCTCAGGGTTAACTAATGCGATTTTGCTTTGTATAAGTATTTGTTTGTGGCTTTGTTTGAGCTTAATTAAACCATAGTCGATACGCATTAAATTTTCGATCGAGCGAGCGAAGCGAACGAAGATCTTAGTGGCATGTATGGCGATTTTGCTTTGTATGTTTCATGAATTCTTGTTCTCATTGCCCGTGATCATGGCGCATGCAACTGCGTCGAAATATCGGGAAGCAAGAAAACTCCATAATCATGGTAATTATCCCGTTGATAATAATATTTATGCTCGCATAATTGTCCAACCGTTCATCCAATTTGAATGAAACTTGGTAGGTCAATAGGTTGTGCTATGGAAATGTACGGTAGAGCATATGAGCTTAATTGATAATAAGGGGTTGTCAAAATATTGGGTTCCCAATGGGGTAAAAAAACTAACAAATTTATTGAGTGGGGTGTCATTTATGAAAAGTCTTTATTTATACATTCCTAAATAGTTATTATTTTCATTCTAGGATGTATACTTTTTAAAATACGACGAGAATTCATGAAAAATTAGACACAACATTATGTATTGCATGCATGCCAGTATTATTTACCATGACGAACTAGCGCAATAGACATACTTGGCAGTGGTAGCACTTGAAAGTATAGGGGTAGTCAGAAGAAAGTCCAAATGTAAGCCATCTACGGTTTGCGAGACTACATTTTATACAACATCATTTAAAAACCGATCTAATAGGTAGGTACAAGTTAGTTTATAAATCCAAGTTACTATTTAAAAAAAAATTAAGTACCTTTCACACAATAGGTACCCTGATACAGATAGACAAACCTATCGAACTCAATAGTGAAAACTAGGTAACTGTCATTGTAATTTCTATTAAATGTTGTCCTTATTATTTTGTCCTTGTAATTTTTTTTTAATCTTTAGTATAATGAAAGTTTCACGAAACAATCTTTCATAGTTTTAAATTGATTCAATAAATTAATTGAATTATATTTATATCATTCATTACATTACGCATAGGGTCAGGGAGGGTACGGTGACTCAGGAGACAACAGTGGCTCACACGTGTTTCGACTAGAACGGCGTACTTTAGATGGCTATCTCTATCGCACAATTGAAGCGTGTGTACCCCAAATGTGTTCAAACCAATCAGGCGGCGGATCGAGCGCAGTACCGAGGTGTCACCGCATTTCTTAGTTTCCGCGCCTGCAAAATTACTTTTAAGGTAAGTTTCTTTTGTTTGTCATACCTTAGCTTATCGTAATTTGTGGTGACCATTATGTTTGCCGTATAGTAGATATTGTAGGAGTCTTATTTGTGTAGTTCTTTGATGTGTTTGTTAGCTGATTCGATTGTCGTCATTGAATATTTTCAAAACGGCATAGTTGCGAACAGTGACTCAATTTTAAAAAGTACACAGTGACTCATGAGTCACTGTGTATTGGTGCAGCGTAAAGACCTAAAATAAATTATTTTAGCACTTTATAATTCTACTTTTATTTTTTTATCAATAGAATGCCACGGCCACCGACTACCACGACGAGAAAAATAGGAAATACTCCTGCTGAAAGAATAAAAGAGGGGATAAGGTTGATTTCAGTAAAAATGATTTTAGGTTGATATGAACAACATTTTGAGACTAGAATAAATCTTCTTTATTTCTATTAAAAAATGGAAAATAAATAATTAACGTTTTTTTAATTTATTAATACTAATTACCACTACTGAATCACTGAGCCACTCTGTACACCTGGTGGTACACAGTTGCTCAATTCTCACTTTTTAATTTTTGGTTTGTAATTTTGTTTTAGCAGTATTTAATGAAAATATAATGATGCCATATTAAACTAGGATAGTTTAGCAACAACATGTGCAAATTTCAGGTTAATCCTTTGAGTTCTTCTACATTTTAGAGCCCTCTGAAAAAATCCGAGCCAACCTAGCCTCCCTGACCCTACATCATTCATTTTGGGAAAAATGTTTGTCGTTGGCAACTCTGGCTATTTTCTGGATGACAATGTCTTGTCTCTTTCCAACGCAATTAGTTTGACGGTAGATAAAAAGAGACAAACATAGATTAATTGTACAGATTGACATTTTATCTATCCGTTTCAAAGCTACGTCTTTAAAACTCCTAAGTGGCTACGCTTTTCTCAAATGTTGAGGATGACGTTGCGACTCTAGTTATTAACCTCGTTGGAATTACCCCGCTGAGGGGCTATTCTGTCATTTTCCAGTTTTTAGTTAAAATTGTGTTATTTCACCATTTAAATATGCTTTTTCTTTAACAAAAATACAATAAAGAAAAAGGCAGATAAAGGTTACATAACAGCAATTTGTCAGAATTAGCGTAACTCAACAAGGAACGAGAGCATTGAAGTTTTAAATTTTGACTAAAATTTTTCGGCCAGAATTGCCCCGCTGCACCTTATCTCATATTTAAGAAATAACTTACGCATTTAATTTAGGTACTCACAGAGCCATCTGTGTGTCAACTGTGACAACAACGTTTAGGAAAATGCGCACGGCATCGAACCCTAGATACTACATAATAATAAAATTGTAATTTAATTTTGTTTTGTGATTGATAAGATAATGCTGTTTCCAACTTTTCAGTTCAGCCGGGTTTTTTTATTTTTGAATAAATTGCTTGTTATTTAAATTATTTTGGGGTCGTAATTTCATGATTAGGTACCTAAGTATTTGCAGAATCACCAACCACCCATCCGGCTCTCCAAAGGAGAGCTCAGCTTTAATAGAACAATCTGCTAGGTTTCGGCAAGTGCGTCGCGGGCATAGAACGTGCTAGCACGTTCTATGCCCGCGACGCACATGCCTTACCCGCGTATACTGTCCTATGATGGCGTTCGGAGAGCACCGCAGAGGTGGGACAGTAAATACCTAGCACGTTCTAGCACGTTCAATGCCCGCGACGCACTTGCTGAACCCAAGCAGATTGTTCTATTAAAGCGGAGCTCTCTTCTGGAGAGTACCGCAGAGGTGGGACAGGAAATGTGTTAACACTAGTATTTCCTGTCCCACTTCTTCGGTGCTATCCGAAGGAGTCTTGTCATATAGGTACTTATATCTGTGGCGTGATTTGTGCAATTATTACCAGTTATCGAGTGCATGCAAGCAAAGCCGCGAGCAACAGCTAATAATATATATATTTTTGAAATGTGCTAATCAAGCCCTTTCATTTGATACCCAACACAGCTTCATTAACTCATTTGTTTTAGTTTTGTCCTCTAGAGGGCGCCATATTCAATTTATTGTAACGTCACAGAACCTATAACCAGCGGACAATCAAGACGCTTCCAATGATACCTCATTTGTCAAATTATGATAAGAAGTTTGGAAGATATGAGGAACAGATGAACAAATTATAACCCTCTTTATCGGGTCCATGCAAGCAAAGCCGCGAGCAACAGCTAACATATTATATATTTTTGAAATGTGCTAACAAAGCCCTTTCATTTGATACCCAACACTGCATCATGAATCAATATTTGTTTTTTAGTTGATGACTTTATGACCTCTAGAGGGCGCCATATTCACTTTAATGTGACGTCACATAGCCTATAACCAGCGGACGATGAAGACGCTTCAAACGATACCTCATCTGTCAAATTATGATAAGTAGTTTAGAAGTTACGAGGGAACAGATGAACATTCATACATACATACATACCGGTCAAACTCATTACCCTCCTTTTTGCTTCGCCGTAGTCGGGTAAAAAGTTATTGGCAATTGAAAGTCAGGCTTTATGTAAAATATCAGACAGCTAGAATAAATTTGGGAGAGCTAAAAGATACGCTCAAGTTTTTTAGACTTTCGAGGTCTGATTGAATAAACTAAATGCCGTATAAATAAGAAATATACAAAAACTTCTACGCTAGAGTTGGCTTCGCTCAATCGAATTTAGTGCCTGACTTAGATTTGACTTTCCAGTATTAGAATTTGTGTAGGTATTGATCTTCTGAGCCGTGTTGGCTGTGGGGTATAGTACCTCGACATTCGACCCGAAGGTCGTGGGTTCGAATCCTGGCCGTGCATCAATGGATTTTTCGTTTCGAAAAATTTATATGCGCCTTAACACGAGCTCTTAACGGTGAAGGAAAACAGCGTGAGGAAACCCGCGGCTTAGTCAACCCCACACGTCTTTCCTGTGGTTATGGCCGGTTAAGCTGAGAGGATGGTGTCGGTGCTGGGCAAGCCTACTCCATCTTAAACAATGTCCCAGGCACTACAGAAAGATTGCCTCCTGACACTGTATAAATCATCTAAGTACCTGATAAAGGCCTAAGTTTTTATTGATCTTCTGGAAGTTCTTTGTAAACCTAGTTCTTTTGATTTCTTTGCACGTTATTTAGATAAAATCACACCTGTTTCCTACATACATACATACATTGATAACCCTACAACCGTTTATCTTGTAATCGTTTCCGCCGGCGACTTGAAATGTATGTTTGTTTTGTTGCATATTCCAAGCCACAAACTTTATAATACCCCAAGTCCTATTGAAATTGCTTCAGTCATTACTAGCAAGATTAAATCCCTTAATCCTCAGAGGCTTTCTTATTTATAATATTGCGAGGAAGTAGTGTGTAAAGATTTAACAAAGCGTGTTGGGGCTGCATTGTCGCGGAATTTATCGCCCGGGGCACATTGTCCCGGGTTTTAATTAAAACTTGGGTTTGTCTTACGAAAGCTTAGTGCCTAAGAAAGGACTGTGTACAATGTTTCATTAAAGTGTGTGCCTATCCTTTTCAAGCGTATATCGCACCAGACAGAAATAAGGGAGGCCTTTGCTTGGCTGAAATCATAAGATTTCAGAATAAGAACTTATTGGTCTGAAACGAATTCGTTATGAGAACTTTTGTATTTATAGAAAAAATATCGGTGTACTTAAGTATAAAAATGTTTCTTTTTGTTTCTTTTTCTTTAGTCTACAGAATTTATTGAAATAACTGAACATTTCGAAACTTTTGGGACTCACGTAAGTTTATTTATTTATTTTCAGAAACAATTATAACACCATAACAGTACATACCAAATCAGTGTTACATACAAGTAACTAAGATGGTAAAATTAAAGTTAAGTACAATACAACTCACGTAAGTTTTAAACTGTAAATCGAAATAGGTCTAGAACAGCAATGAAACTTTCATTCAAGGTTCAAATTAACATATTCCCTGCCCCGGCTTTCACCATCGCTTCATAGTAAATAAATAAATCGCTTTAGAACTAACCAGCAGTTCAGTTATTTCTAGATGTCACTGGTTACTTTTACTTGCCGAGTAACGAGGATTTGAGCAACTAAGAGAGTGGCCAAACTGCGTTTTCTGCAGTGCGTTTTTGAGCTGCGCGTTTGTGTGTATTGACGCTATAAAAAACGCGCTGCGAACGCGCGTTTGTATCGATACAAACGCGGAGCTCAAAAACCCACTACAGAAACAGCAGAAAGCGCAATGTAGCCACTCCCTAACCAATGCTATACACGGAGAGAGTGAAACAAGTCCTAATCTATTCATCATTAATCAGCCCGTTTGCACCCCTGACTTCCTCTATATAGTAAATCGCGAATTTCTTCTAGTAGGTACCTATTTAAAATAAAAACCGGTCAAGTGCGAGTCGAACTCGTACGCCGAGGGTTCCGTACCTAGCCATGGTGCCAATTAAGCTAGTCCGCTTAATTGTATGAGCGCCCATACAACTCGGAGGACAATTTTAATTGGCGTCAACTATGTATGGGAACACCCTTTAATTTTCAACTTTTTTAACTTTTTGGAATTTTTCCTTTATTTGTGCTATAAGACCTTGCTTTTTCCCAAATTTCGTTATTCTAGGTCAACGGGAACTACCATTTAGGTTTTCGACCCAAAACCTCTAGGGTACTTCCGGTTGACCTAGAATTGTCAATTTTGGTTACAAGCAAGGTCTTCCAGCACAAGTAAAGGAAAAATTCCGAAAAATAAAAAAAGTTGATAATTAAGGTAAGTTTTGGTACTCACAAGTTTTCACGAAAACGTAAATTTGCCTATATCTTTTTATAGTGTTGACTCAGGACCTTGATTTTTATACTCACAATAGGGACTATAGACCTTAAAATATGGTATAAATTTCAACTTGCTAGCTCTACCCGTTCCTGAGATAATCGATGGTGACACACGGACGGACAGACGGACAGACGGACAGACGGACAGACGGACAGACGGACAGACGGACAGACGGACAAGAAAGTGATCTTATAAGGGTTCCTTTTTTTACCTTTTAAGGTACGGAACCCTAAAAAGGTTTACTTCATTAATTTAGAAGTCTGACGTCACGGTACCGTGCCGCTACCGCTACCGGCAACCTGCACCACTCGGCATCGTGCGGGTTGCCGGTAGCACCCACACGGCAGCGGAACCCGCGCGGGACCGGTTCCGACACTATAGTAAATCCAAGTTATCATTTATTTTTATCAGAGTTTATAGCGACGCTTCGTCGTTTATCTTGTTCGGGTAAAGGTGCGGTCATTATGCGCATGCACTTTATTTCTCTCAGATTCTCTCAGATAGACATAATTTATGATCCTCTGAAGATGTTCAAGGGGGTAGTCAGAGGTATGTTCAAATACATATCTGGTACATGCCAACATTTTGCAGAAGTTGTACCTAATGTGGATACTTTTCTTTGCCTGAAAGAACAGGAGTAGAATCACCTAGCTCCAAAGTGGTCATAGCAGCGATCCTACTGAATAAATGATACTTATTTGAATTTCTTTTTTTTTTGCCTTTTAGAGCTCGTGTTATTTACAGCGTGAGCTTGCTTACATTTTTAAAATAAAAATAGCCGTATGCTAAATCATAGGAATACTGCAAATAAGTAAAAAATGTTATTAAAATTTACATAGTAACTACGCCCTTACTTCCCTTGTATTCTAATTGAGTGCTGTCTGTTTCTCCGAGAGCGAGCGCAGGCCCCGCCTCACTACTCATGCTGCGCATGCGCACATCTACATGACCACTGTCTTTTTAATGAATCTTATTTATTTCAAAAAGTTTCAAAAATGATTTTTGTTGAAATCTTACCTACCTACCAATTTTATTTTTAGGTGCACGCACAGTGCACAATATCCATTCAATGGATCAAGCCTAACATACATACTATACTACTTAAGTACACACTTTTAGTCGATCGAGCGAGCGAAGCGAGCGAAGATCTTAGTGGTAAGTTGGGCGATTTTGCTTTGTATGTTTGTATGTTTGTATGTTTGTATGTTTCACGAATTGTTGTTCGAGCATAACTGTCGAACCGTTCATCCAATCTGCATGAAACTTGGTAGGTCAATAGGTTGTGGTAAGGAAATTTACGGCGGAGCATATGAGCTTAATCGATGAAGGGGTTGTGAAGATATTGGGTTCCCAAGGGGGTAAAAAATTATGAAAGTTACACAAATATATTGAGTGGGGTGTCATACGAAAGGGCTTATTTTGTACATTCCAAAATGGTTTTTATTTTTAATCTAGGATGTATAGTTTTTGAAATACGACCAAAGACCAAAAACTACGAAACCAGAGCTGCAAGAGCTCCCGTTTCATAGAGTTTCGATGTCTTCGTAGCTCATTGACTGGTCGGTCTTAAAAAGAGAGTGGCATCGTTGCGGTTTGGTTTGCAATGATTTTAGATGCTACTTGATTTATTTTCATGATATAAAAATTTTGATAAAAAATTAAAATAATTGGGGTAAAAAAAGTTAAGTAAACAAATATATTGAGTGCGGTGTCAAATGAAAGGTCTTTATTTGTACATTCTAAAATAGTTATTATTAATTTTCTAGGACGTATACTTTTAAAAATACGACGAAAATTCATAAATATGAAATAAATGAAAAATTAGACACGACATTATGTATTGCATGCATGCTAGTATTTTTTACCATGAAGAGCTAGCGCAATAGGCATACCCGGCAGTAGTAGCACTTGAAATTATAGGGGTAGTCAGAAGAAAGTCCAAATGTTGGCCATCTACGGTGCGCGAGATCTCAGTTCGGGGCGAACTACTAGTTATTGTACCTGAGTAAAATTTTCGATGTAAGTAATTAAATTAACAATAAACTAAATTTTTCATTCAGGGATACCAAACCGCTGAGGAAAACTTATAGGCAAGAACCTATTAAGTACCTTATAAATGACCAGTAGTTTTAATATAAGTTTAAGTTGTGCTCTAAATGGGGACACGACAGGACCCTTCTCAAGCAAACTTTTTGTTCGCGATCCAAAGGGTTCCATTTCGCGGCAGATTCATTATCATGTCAGGATCATTAATTTAGCAGACAAATGTATTAATTTGGGCTGTCCTCGCATGCCAGGCTTATTGGCTGATTTATATGACGTGCCTCTGTTTATAACTGATGCGATAAATATCATCCACAGCCTCAGAGGCACAATAATTTTGGCTTGAACTTACAATTTGCAGGAGTAAACATTACGTTTACAACATAAGTTCGATAGCTGCCTCGCTTATCTGATCTGTTGGGATATTTTGTTTCACACGTAAAGTCGCTAACTCGGATTCGTTCAAACAAAAATTGTTTTTTTACGATGAATAAGTTTTACACTTGGTAAGAAAGAAATGGTAGAAGATGGTTGAAAAAAGTGATAGGTAGAAATGTTTGTTGTGTAGAATATGTGAAGTAATTTTGCAATAAATAACGTAAGTGTTGTTCGTAAAAAAAACAATTTGTTGGAACGAATTCGAGTTAGCGACTTTACGTGTGAAACAAAATATCCTAGCTGAAAGCAATTTACCATAAGCACAGATAATATAATACTATACTAGTAATAAGTAATAGATTTTTGTTTCCAAAACGATTGATGCACAACCGGTATTCAAACCCACTACCGTGGTATTGATATCAAGATAAATCCCACTATGCTAACATGGCTTCAACATTTCCTTTCTCGGTGCAACACCGGTTCGGCGCCGGCGCAACAAGTGGTTCTGTGCACGTTCTAAAATAATACTAATGCAAGTTTACTTCTTTTTGCTCTTGGTCGACAGATACCAACATGTTTTTAATAGAGTGCTTCATAATAGACAGATCTAATTTAGTGTTTTTTATAGGTTTTATAGGGACTTCGCACGGGTAATATAAACTAAACCCATGCGAAGCTGGGGCGAACCGCTAGTATTAAATAAATTATGATGGATACTTATACCTAGGTACCTACTCATTACTGTAAAATCACCATAACATAACATGGTAAGTATATTCAGAACTTTCAAATCACATATAAAAGAGCTGAAACTATAATTTCGTACCGTTTTAACTACCGATATCCTTTTGCGACTCTAGCGAAGTAGATAAGTGGTTATAAAAACATAATGTACTATGTACATAGTAAATCTCCCCCGCACGTTATGTACAAATGTAACACTAACAAGTTCTCACAACACACCACAGATGACTAACAAACGGACAACTCGATTTATCACACGTGCATAACATGGCAACACTCAATCTCCACAAAACACAACTTTATTACAAGTTCGTAGGGGTTTTAATGCACTGGCAAAGTTTCACATCAAACGGTAAGTTCATACTTTCTGTTGCAGTTGTCCTCCACCTTATTGCAAGTAGATATGGTTTATTTTTGACTGTATCTGTTTGTTCCGTATTAATTTTCAAAACATGTGCATTTGTGTATTGAAGTCTTTATGAAAAGCTGTCGGTTTGTTCTTTAAATAGATAAATAAATGAACTCATTTTGTTTGAAAGTTGACTCATAACAACAATCTCCGTGATGTAATTTGAGGTCAATGACTTGTTTTTAAACACCGAAACTCAGTGAACACTCTCCTCAATGGAGTGATAGTCCTGGAACAGCATTTTGACAAAAAACGTACAGCCGAATGGATTTTCTTATACATTTTTCGGAGTCTGTCTAAAAGCAACTAGAGTAGGTACTACCACGAGCAACGAGTACCTAAGTACTTCGCACATTTGTCCCAAATTGCAACTAGACTCTAATGGTGCATGAAAAACAATTACTTTTACCTCATTTTTACAATCTCGTAGCACCTGCTACGTTCTCGTAGGGAATGCTACGACTTTTCAAAAGTCATAAAAAAAGGACGCGTTTATGTTGTCATATACTTACTTACTTGCCTCATAGAGTATTCTATAATATAATTAATGCAAAGTTAGGCTCAGGCAGGTCTAGGTAGCATTGAATTAATGGTAGCTTGAAATCAAAAGGTAGAAATATGATTTTTTATGCACCAACGCCGTAGTAATGGAATCTGAAACCGTAACGATTGTATATTCTGTAATTGGATAGAGCTCTGACCTCGACTTGGCAAGGAAGGTCTACAGCGACCTTCGAATGTAACCTTCAGTTTATGACCGAAAGTGACATCATAATTTCTTCTTGAACTTCGTTCTAGAACGTTCAAGAGATGATATTACAAAGACCTTCATGACTTAATTTAATTTTTTAACCTCCGAAGCAATGATACCATGAAATGTCTAGGTCACCCACCAATTTCAATTTAACATTAATATCGTAAATTAATTTTGTATGATAGCTGCATCAAATTCGCTATCATTTACATCCTGATTTTTTTTTTTACATAATATTGTGTCGGAGTCAGATTTGAAAAATTCTTTCTGCATTTGATAGCTTTTGAAGAAGCTTTTTCATCATCATCATCATCATCATCATATACCTACCATCAATACGGGGCAAAGCCGCGAGGGCGCCGCTAGTGTTACATAATTAGCTTAGATACATTTTACAAGGGTGTAACTGAGGGCAAACGCTAGCTCATAATAATGACGCAAGTCCAAAGAGCATCATCCACCTAACAACTGCTAAAAATAGTCTGAACACGACTCCTTGCATTAAAAGCGGACTGTAATCATTCGATAATAGCTTTTAGGACTATGAGAATAAGTTTTAAAGTACGACTGACGATGGAACGTGCTAGAGCAGAAAAATGCTGTTGACGACACAAAGGCTCTCTGCTCAAGAGGCTCCACGTTCCACGGAGCGGAGCGAGGGACGACTGCGGGCGTCTAGAAACGAAACTCCCATGGAAATTCCATTGGTGCACGGCCAGGACCCGAACGCACGACCTCCAGATCGAAAGCGAGGTATTATTCCACTCATCCAACACGACTATTCGACGTCGATGTCCTATTGGTCAATCGTCTATGAGCTTGCCTAAGGGAGTGCCCGAAGATTGACTAAAATGTCTATTTATTTACTTATACAATACTTGGGGATACGTTCATGAGCACTGTATTTCTTTTTAAAGCCCTTGCTTCCGCCGGGCGGCTTCCTCGCGTGGTACCGTGGCTAAAAAGTAGTATAGGTGTTAATCCAGATAATTAGCTAAGTAGTATATTGTATATTCCAAGTTCTATCCAGATCCCTTCAGCCGGTTCTGACGCTGCTGGCGTAATTGAGTACCAAACATCCATCCATCCAAACATTTGCATTTGTCATAATGGATCTAGGCATTGGTGATGTTAGGCTTGTCGCTGCGCAGTAGAAAATTTTGTATGAAAAAGTTGCACTGCGCATCGAAAGTTCGAAACGGCTAACTCACGAATGCCAAGATCCGTTGGAAGAAGTGTACTAGAGTAAGTAGTAAGATATTACAAAACAAGGTACAACCAGTTCCTGTTCTACTGCCAGCTTCCCCGTGCTGCGCTGAGGCAGTGAGGGCAGGCGAGTAGGTATGTGAGACTGCACTTAAGACTTCGTGAAATATGGACGTTTTAATATTTCATACTGTTTTGAAACTGCTGTAAAAACTTTTGCAATATTTTAAGAGCTCGTTCATCTCGCGCTTAGCCCTGAGTTATGGTTATGTCAGGGTTACGTAACACCTACTTATAATACTTTACTCTTGCCCACAGCTGGGCAGAGCTGCAGTTATTCGAGCTCTTGTTGTAATGGATCAGTGATTGAGGTTTATAATTACACTGATTTATGTGCTTGGTTTCTTGGTAAGTTCGTATGAGCAAGTGGCCAACTCTGGTGACGGAGTTTTCAGGCCGCCTAAAGGCCTCCGTCATAGCTCAACGAAAAAAAAGCCTGGACCGACAATTTAACGTGCGCTCCGAAGCATGGAAGCGCTCAGCTCGTAATACCACTTGTAGAGCACGACTATGACTGTAGTGTCTGTTGGTGTGGTGCTCTCTTGCGTTTGTTAGCAGCTTCAACTTCGCTAAACTGTTGTTCCTTACAGCTAGGTATTTGGGCTAAAACCTAGGGAACTATCCCATTTTACCAAATCACTAGTAGGTATGCAGTGATCGTCCTATTTTAAATTAGGTAGGTACCTACCTTTGTTGGATTCAAGGAAAAGATTGCACCTTAAAGATGAATCTACTTTTATTTTTGTTACAAGTATTAAATATGTTACAAAGAATGGTATGTCAGAAAAAAACAGTAACACATTTACTGCCAAGAACAATGTTCGCGTCGTCGGCGTCGTCGTCGGTCTCTTTCTGTAATACAAGAAAAGAATCGTTTCATTTACAGCTCCAAAACTCAACTAACCACGATCGTACGAAAGCAGTGGAAAGTTTTCATTCCAAAATGCTAATAAGCCATGAATCCATGATGTAAGCAATAGTTACGAAGCGAAACAGTAATTGGCTTTCGGCAACCCAAGAGTCACGACCAGTTTAACCGGAGCCCGGCAACAGTATCGACCGGCGGGGCGGGGTGCGCCGGCCGGCGGGGGCCGGGGGGCGGGGGGGGGGGGGACCAGGGGGTGCGGGGGGGAGCGCGGCGGCTCCGCTCCGCTGGTCGGCTGAACTTGACATCCACCAAGGTCGGATGACGTAGGTACCGTGATGGACATAATAATGTAGCGAAGAGGCACAATTATCAACATAAGTACATTAATCACTATGCGAGCTGTGCTCACATGCTGTGAGCACAGCTTTCTGCTGTGAGCACAGATTCCTCTGCTTTCGATGTCAGGGTTTGGTTGAATTGGCAACGGAACGATCACTTTTATGAGGATAAGGTAGACTATTCATAGATGACGAACAAGGCCCTGTGTTCCATAAGTGGTCCAGTACTATGTTGTCCCTACTGGATTGCTTTTTTTGGATGATTTTAACTTAACATCCCATTTAGAGCAAAGATCTGGGAGGTACCTAGGTAAGTAGGCAAGTTTAAAATAGCTTGTGCGATATTTTCAGGAAAATTCTAGCAATCAGAATCAGAACTGCCCTAATAAGTTACCGGTTCACAGACCGTTCAGAACGTTGCATATCGAACTGCACATTCAACAGATGGCACAAGCCTCTGCTTATGTTTCGCTCTCCCGTGCTTTGTAGCATATTCTTGCTCCTCATTGTAGTGAATCCTTTGTTCAGGAGGTAATGAGCCATGGAGATGTAGTAATTGGCACACACAATACATACACGGTACATACACCGGGATGAAGATTGATGATGGGCGTGGCGGACCATGTCATGGCTATTTCAGCCTATTTGTGCTCACTTTGTTCCTATCCATCAAATTAGCGTGTAATTCTGGCTACAGTGCTATTCTCTCAACTTTTGAACAAACGAGACGATGATGCTTACACAAAATGTCTAATTACAGTAATTATTGGCATGGCAATACACGCAACTTATGTTCTTATAAGCTGGATTGAGATATAAAATTACTACCTATAATGTACCAACTACCAACCTCTTGTATTCTGAGGTACCAACCAACATTCATTTCAAAAATCCGTATCCGTAGGTACCCTTAATAATCACAGATCCCATATTATGAAATGTGAAAGTGTGTTTGTTTGTTTATTTGTCCTGCTTTCATGTCAAAACAGAGCGACGGATTGACGTCATTTTTTGTGTGGAGATAGTTGGAGGGCTGGAGAGTAACATAGGCTGCCTTTTATATGGGTACCACGCGGCGAGCGAAGCCGCGGGCAGCAAGCCAGTAGTTTAATAATATCTTGCTACACCATCCAACCTTACATTACCCCATCCAGAACGAAATGTCAGTTTTGTGGAACCAGCATCAGTACATCCATCATCTAGCAAGACTAAACAATGATTCTACAAACACCAGAGATCCTATCAGAGATCTTCTGCAACGATACAAACTCACAAACTTCCCCTCTATGTTATAGTATTACTTGTACCAGAAATAGCGTGGTACGCCCGACAGCGCAGCGGTATCAGTACCATCCAGTTTTTGCTGAGAGCAGCCATGATGTCATACCATGAAGAACTGCGCACAAAAAGCGGCGAACAGTTTTTTGTGAAGAGTTTTGATGTTGTACCTACTTTAGAGACATGCTCGAAGTCGTATCACATACCCCGGAGACCGGCGAGAAAATAGACGTCACTACGACCACATTTTGAGCAATAAATTTCATTTAATTTCATTTTTCATTTCATTTCACGATCGGTGCTGCCCCCCTACTCCCAAAACTGAAAACTATCGTGCGTAGTTCAGCTTATGTTTGTGGAGACTGAATTCGGAACAATTGACCAACTTATGCTGAGCTTTGGCACGATTATTATCGTTTTCGGTTTTGAGAGTACCTAGGGGGGCTGCTTGCTTAGTCAAGTCAGTCCAGCGGTCCCGCACTGAATGTGAAGTGAGCCCCGACCGGTATGAAGTTCTCTATTCTTTTGCGTGGATCCGATTTGATAGTGACAGAATGTAGATGACTTTAACTATCCTTTGGTACCTTTCCAAGACATGGCACACCATTTCCTGTCCTATCAACAATCTCTTTAGGTTAGGAACAGCAATTCGTTTTCCACGACAAGAGCTGATTCGTGCACTTAGCAACAACATGACGATGTCAGTGACCTATTGAGGTGAAATAAAAAGAGATCCGCCTACAGATCCGTAGAAAATCAACTCTATAGTTGTGATGCTACGGGTGCTTTCAGATTGTGCGGATATCTGCAGTGTGCGATTCCCATGCGAACAAAGAGGCGTTGTTTGCTGTTTCTTATCAATTGAAGAGTTTTTGTTCAGTACTTCATAATTCAGATATTTGTGGCAGTTTTGCAGAATTGTTTAGGTACCTACCTACATAATTTTTTTTTCAGATTTCCTGCATTTCTGTTTACCTACCTATTAACTCTGGATTGATTAACCCTCAAGATTATTAGGTGTAGGTGCAGAAAGTAGGATGACGACCTCTGTGGCGCAGTGGGTGAAGGCCCGCCTGTGACGCAGGAGGTTGCGAGTTCGATCCCCACCGCGGCACAAAGGTTTCTATGTTCTGCAAATTATATGTCTCGGGTCTGGGTGTTTTCTATGTACCTAAGTAAGTACTTATCATAATAATGTACTTACCTACCTATTATGTACTTATTTACAAAAAAATTCAAATGTTTGTTTGAAAAAAAAAATGCCACTTTGCTAGGAGGGCTGGTTACCAATTACCATGCACCGCGACTCCGCGAGCGTCGTCGGTCGCGGTCGGCCGACGCGTCGCCCGCGCGCCAGGCTGTCTCGCAAGTCTAGAGTCACGCTATAGTACGAGAGCCGACCGCAAAAAACCAACGTCACTTGATACTAAGATAAGCTCCATGGCACACGCTCAAAAAAGTGGTGCTAAGCTTGGATCAATTAGTCAAAAGGCTCCGATTTGGCCGGAAGCACAAAAAAAGGGGCTACTTCCGGTAAAAAAAAACGTGTCAATTTACGTCATTTGATACTAATGGCAGACTTATGGCAGCAGTTACTAATTTATATGCAGTGACAGATAAATCTAGTCTGCCAGTTCCTGTATGGCCGGAAGTACTTGGCAGACTGTCTCAAAGCTGACGATTCGGACCCCTAATTTACGTCATCTGATACTAAGTTGAAAATAGTGGCAGATGTTAGATATCAACCCTACGTTTCAGTATAAATTAGTCTGCCAAGGCTATTTTGGCCGGAACATCTTCAAAATGTCAATTTAGTGATGATACTCAGAAGAAAAATTTTCGATTTTTTTTGGTTTATCAATGTTTAGACATTAGAATGAAATAATATTATGTATTTATTCATGTTAATATTATTATTATAACCTACTAGAAGCTGCCCGTGGCTTCGCTCACGTGGTACCCGGATAAAAAGTAGCCTATGTCACTCTCTAGCCCTCCAACTATCTCCACACAAAAAATCACGTCAATCCGTCGCTCTGTTTTGACGTGAAAGCAGGACAAATAAACAAACAAATAAACACACTTTCACATTTATAATATGGGTAGTAGACATGTGCGCCGCGCTGAAAATTGTCGGCGGCGGCGCGCTGCAGTTTTTCGTCCGGTGGAGGCGCGGCGCCGGCGGCGTGGCTTTTTTTTTAAATAAAAATACACTAATAAAATCGATCTCTAACGTTTCACTACAACACAAATGACTAGGTACTTACGGATAATTATTATGTTAACAAATCGCGAAAGTTTAACAAGTTATAGGTACATACATAAAATCACGCCTCTTTCCCACAGGGGTAGGCAGAGACCACGAACTTCCACTTGCTACGATCCTGACACACCTCTTCCGCCTCATTCACTTATACTTATAGGTACTTACTGTTCAATAATACTCTAATCATAATCCATGATATCCAGACTAGATCTCTTACAACAACTTTACGATAAGCTGGGATCGTCTGAAGGGCAGAGGCTCGTCTACAAGGTAGCACGTTTAAGGGTCAAAGCGGCATAGGCTTAGACATTTCTAGGATGAAAGGTCTAAGGGCACTGGATATTTCCAAGTGCCCCTGTGTAAAAGACCCCCGGGGAAATCTATTGAGTATGCGAGGACCTTGCGGTGAAAGAGAGATGGTTTTCGTACTTCCACGACCTGCTGAACAAGTAGCATAGAGAGGTATCGCCACCGGACCTCCCTTTAAATCAAGGACTAGTATTGCCAAAAACGCCTGAAGAAGTAGAAAAAGCTCTTCGCCGCATGAAAAATCGGAAGCCGTCAGAATCGATCCCCATCGAGTCTCCATCGAGGCCACGCATGTCATCCACTACGAAGTCAAGCCAGCACTTCTTGGGTCCACCCCTCCTACCGGGGCCTGGCAGAGCCAACATAGCTGAGCATTTGTTCCCCACGTAGCTTGCCGGTTTCCGTAAGACGTGTCCGTGTCAACGTAGGCGGCAGTCCTGCAATTTATCTGCTATATCACGAACATGGAGGCTGCCACGAATGCGATAGTTCCTGACGCGGTCCTTCCGCGTAACCCTACACATCTAGCGCGGCATATTCATCTCAGTGACCAGCAGTTCTTGCTTGTGCTGCTCAAGTACCGACCACGCTTCACTGCCATATCCTTTCAACTTAACTGGCATCTTGGGTCACAGATACAGAATAGAATATTTTAACTGATTCGTGCGCTCGACCATGTCTTCTTCTAAGCGTACGGATGTGGGATCTGCTTTATTGCAAGCCAAGTACTCGGTCTTCGCCACGCCACGTTGAGTTTCAGACCACCGTTCTCAAGCGATTCCTTTCACGCATTCACACGTCTTACCAGAAGTCCTCTGTCCGCATCTGCCAGCGCGATATCGTCAGCATACATGAGTAACCAAGCCTCTCATGTCTGTCCCTGATACTGTCCGACACTACGTCTAATATCCCGCTGAGCAAGAATGGGCTAAGGACGGTTCCCTGGTGTACTCCAACAGTGATGGGGAAGGGTTTGGTGTCACCAACAGCGGTCCTAACCACAGAATCGGAATCATGGTAGGTTCATGTCTCGGATGGTGTCAATATAAACCTCTGGTACACCTTTGGACCGTAATGCCCACTAGATCATCGCACGAGGAACACAGTTGAAGGTCTTCTCCATGTTCAAAAACAGGAAATATAGAGGTGTATTCTTCGTCCTGTATTTCTCCATGATGACGGTCCGTAGGGCAAAGACTGGATCTATGGTTCCGTGGCCAAGGCGAAAACCATATTGACACTCCGAGACCGCACACTCTAGTCGGATCCGAGAGTCTCCTATCCGCTCAAAGAGTTTCATGGTGTGGGACATGATCTTTATACCGCGGTAGCTGTCACACTCCTGATAGATCCCTTGCCTTTGAAAACCGGAGTGATAGCACTTAGTCTTCTCTGGCGAGGGATCCCTCCAGTGTGCAGTATGTCAATCAATCAATCACAAACATCTACTTGCATGCGGTTGTAAAGATTTGTTAAGATGCCCACACCACACCACGAGGGCCCATTGCCTTCCAGGCCTCGATGGGGACTCGATGGGGATCGATTCTGCCGGCTTCCGATTTTTCATGCGGCGAAGAGCTTTTTCTACTTCTTCAGGCGTTTTTGGCAGTACTAGTCCTTGATTGGGAGGTCCGGTGGCTATACCTCTCTATGCTGCTTGTTCAGCAGGTCGTGAAAGTACGAACGCCATCTCTCTTTCACCGCAAGGTATTACATACTTAATAGATTTCCACGGGGGTCTTTTACACAGGGGCACTTGGAAATATCCAGTGCCCTTAGACCTTTCATCCTAGAAATGTCTAAGCCTATGCCGCTTTGACCCTTAAACGTGCTACCTTGTAGACGAGCTTCTGCCCTTCAGACGATCCCAGCTTATCGTAAAGTTGTTGTAAAAGATCTAGGCTGGATATCATGGATTATGATTAGAGTATTATTGAACAGTAAGTACCTATAAGTATAAGTGAATGAGGCGAAAGAGGTGTGTCAGGATCGTAGCAAGTGGAAGTTCGTGGTCTCTGCCTACCCCTGTGGGAAAGAGGCGTGATTTTATGTATGTACCTATAACTTGTTAAACTTTCGCGATTTGTTAACATAATAATTATCCGTAAATACCTAGTCATTTGTGTTGTAGTGAAACGTTAGAGATCGATTTTATTAGTGTATTTTTATTTAAAAAAAAAGGCACGCCGCCGGCGCCGCGCCTCCACCGGACGAAAAACTGCAGCGCGCCGCCGCCGACAATTTTCAGCGCGGCGCACATGTCTACTACCCATATTATAAATGTGAAAGTGTGTTTATTTGTTTGTTTATTTGTCCTGCTTTCACGTCAAAACAGAGCGACAGATTGACGTGATTTTTTGTGTGGAGATAGTTGGAGGGCTAGAGAGTGACATAGGCTACTTTTTATCCGGGTACCACGTGAGCGAAGCCACGGGCAGCTTCTAGTAGGTTATAATAATAATATTAACATGAATAAATACATAATATTATTTCATTCTAATGTCTAAACATTGATAAACCAAAAAAAATCGAAAATTTTTCTTCTTAGTATCATCACTAAATTGACATTTTGAAGATGTTCCGGCCAAAATAGCCTTGGCAGACTAATTTATACTGAAACGTAGGGTTGATATCTAACATCTGCCACTATTTTCAACTTAGTATCAGATGACGTAAATTAGGGGTCCGAATCGTCAGCTTTGAGACAGTCTGCCAAGTACTTCCGGCCATACAGGAACTGGCAGACTAGATTTATCTGTCACTGCATATAAATTAGTAACTGCTGCCATAAGTCTGCCATTAGTATCAAATGACGTAAATTGACACGTTTTTTTTCACCGGAAGTAGCCCCTTTTTTTGTGCTTCCGGCCAAATCGGAGCCTTTTGACTAATTGATCCAAGCTTAGCACCACTTTTTTGAGCGTGTGCCATGGAGCTTATCTTAGTATCAAGTGACGTTGGTTTTTTGCGGTCGGCTCTCGTACTACTACCTACACTACACTGCTCATGGCATAGGTAGGTACAGTCAGTCACGCACAATGGATCTAGGCATTCGTGAAGTTAGCCGTTTTGATGTGCAGTCTACCTGGCGGCCACCCACGATCAATTCTATTGTCCAATCGATTGGATACTGCCAGTTTGATCATGCCGAATGGACCGTGTATGAACGTGGATCGGCATGAATTGCCGAATGGACAGGACAGTTCGAATTGAACGTGTGTGTGAAGCTCCGATTGGATCCAATCGGAAGGACGATAGAATTGATCGTGGGTGGCTGCCAGGAATAGCGGTAGCGGCCATTTTAGCAATGATTTTATTATAGCCTCCTGCAGTTTTTTGCTTGCAGCATTGGCATGTTTTACTCTGTGTAAAATATCAGGCGCTAAGTTATTCGACTGGTACTATGTACCTATTCTGAGTTATTTTAGTTAGTGTTAGCAGGCCTGGCTCACTTCTCACTTTAGGTATTTATAGGTTGCCACTTGCCGCTCGCTCGGCTTGCGGACTAGACGCATTGTGCGTAATTATCGTTTCTTGTGATTTTTGCACGATAACTAAACGATCTAATCCGTATAAAAGATACTGCTGTGTCTACGGGTGTCTAAACAAAAGGAAAAGCAATGAATGGACATTAACATTCCACAAAATTCCAGAAGATATTGAAAGGTTGGTAGGTACCTACTAAGCTTTTCTATAATTTGTTGTAAGTACCTATTTAAATAAATCATCAATAAATACCTAGGTAGGTACTTACTTTTACTCTGTAACTGTAGGTGCATAGTGAAAACGAGATTTTATAGGTACCTACCTATTCGATTCCTTTTTGATTGAATAGGTACCTGTTTACAAATAAACAAACATAATACACCTACAAAACTACCTACCTACAAAACTGTAGGTAGGTAGGTACCTACAGTTTTGTTTATTTACATATGTACCTAAAAGTAACTTATCCATTAAGTAGGTACCTAACCTACTTAATATAATAATTGTAAGTGTTTAGAAGTTACATTACATTCATAGAGCCATGTTGGTCGAAGTGATTAGTACCTCAACTTTCGAGACGAAGGTCGTGGGTTCGAGTCCTGGCCGTGCATTAAATTGCAAATGTGATTGCAAAACTAACATTAAAAGGGTGATTATCGGATAACGGCTCCCGGTCTAGTTGTGTGATGATGATGGTTGTGTGTGTCTGATCGATGTCTAGGTAGGTATGAAGGTATAGATATTTTGAAATGCAATTGTTTACAAAACGAACGAGATAATAATGTATCTACCTACTTCACCTACCTACGTACAATACGTAGTACCTACTTACTATTATTTATTCTGTGGTAACGGTAGATTAAATTATATTTAGGCCTATTTATTTTAGAACTTAAGTAGGTACTGTTTTTGTGACAGATAAAATAAATTAATTTATTTGTGTTGTCGCAAGCGAAAATTCGACAACCCTTACGAGTCGCGTCACACCGCGCCAGACAGTGACACAGTTACGCATTAGAGCAGGATGGGAATGTTTAGGCAAATATCTCGATAGGTAATAGGCCCATAGGCGAGTTGAATTGCACTTTATAGCTTCGCCGCGAGAGTCTCTATTTAAACAAATTTACTCGCGAAGTGACCCTTCTGTACGTAGTACTAGTATTCTGTGGTGTTAGTTAGTGTTCCTAAGTTCCTAACATGCATGACTCAATACAGGTAGGTACCTAAGTACTCGTAGGTACCTATGTACCTATTATTATCTCTGGTTCTGTGTAAGTTTATCAATAAAGCAGATAGTCACACATAGTAGCAGCTGGCATCAGTACCTACCTACCTACCTAGCTAGGCAACTAGTAGGTAGGTAGGTAGGTAGGTAGGTCGTAGGTAGGTAGGTACACTGCTTATAGAAGTGGTTCCCACAAGCGCCCGGCGGCATCGGCAGAGGGCGTGATGGTGATTGATTGTGACGAATCTATTTTGTTTAGCATTAGGAAACGCGATAGGCTACTATACAATACCACAGGTATTACCTAGTAGGTAGGTAGGTACTTACCTAATACCTGTGGTATTCTTCACTAGGTACCTAGGTACCTAGGTACGTAGGAAGGTAAGGTAGTAACAATACGTTATTATATTATTCCATTATCATCAATTCAATTCAGTAACTACGATAGGTACTCTACGATACGAACAAAAAGCAAATGATAATAGAAAATACCTACCTACCTACCTACCATTTTGCCCAACTTTACCCCGTGGAAGGATTCCTTTGCCAGCCGAGCGACACGCCCTTGCCGGGTAATTTAAACTCTCTGCCGAAGAGTTAAGGCTTAATCTTCTGCATTCATATTTTTGCAAGTGTAGCAAAATCCTTTTCAAATGCAAAGTTATATTGAAAAGCGGAACAAAGGAATATGACATTTACTGCCCTAATGATAAAGGCGTGGTTGGTACGAGCCGCTGCGTTCGGTCCCACCAGGCGAGCGCGTGGCAAGCGGCGCGGCACATTCGGTGGAACCCTGGTTTTATTTTGATGGCATGGCATTGCGTTGGGTGGATGGAAACGTCACTTTAAAATCATTATCGCAATGTGGACACTCCCAATGTTATGATGATGAATGAAACATACAGTTAGTAGGTAGGTATGTAATGTATGTAGGTACGTGACCTAGGCTACTAGGAATTAACCTAGTTGACCTGAGGTTTCGCCAGTTTCCAAAACAAAGACGTTTAATCTCCCAGTTTTGCGAATAAAGTAGGTAGGTATATATCTACCTATAGACATAGAGTAGATACTAAACAGGTAGAAGTATATATCTACCTATAGACATAGAGTAGATACTAAACAGTTCGCAAAATAACAAGTTCAATCTTTATAGGTAGGTAATGTAGAGATTGAACGTCTTTGTTTATTCATTATAAGTAGGTACTACTAGGTAGGTAGGTATAGGTACCTACTTATTATCTTGTATGTGTATGGAGTAGGTATTCGGAATAAATACTTCCATACGCAAGGCAAGACGAAATACCTATAGCAAACTCAGTCGGTCGCGCAGTGCGCGCGGCGGCGGCGATGCCAGCTCGCTCAGCGCCCGCTTGTAACCACAGAGTAGTCCGAGCCACAGAACAGATAATAATACCTACGTAGCGAGAGACGGGCCGACATAGAATACGTAGAATCGTAGAATAGATAGATTGTACAATGCCTACCTAATTTATATTTACTTTTACATTCCTACATTTAGATAAAGGTCAAGAAAACAATAGATAGGTAGGTACCTACCTATTAGAAACCAAATAGGTAAGCAGGTACTTCTGTAATGGCTGGTTTACACGGGCTTAGTAGCTAAGTGCTTAGTACTTGTCACAGACTTGTCGCTTAGTAAATAGGATCTATTTCTATTCACTTGCACCATTCACTAACCCCGGCTCCACACGTTGGGGCCAACGTTGGCCCCAATGTCACTCGCCAACGTGTGGATCCAGCAAAATCAGCCCCAACGTGGGCCCCATCGTTTGGGGCCACTGCAATTTTGTCAGCTCCACACGTTGGTGAGAGGCATTGGGGCCAATGTTGGCCCCAACGTGTGGAGCCGGGGTAACACTAATACTAGGCACTAATCTCACAGTTTACACATTGGGACTTAGTATTAGTGACAAGTCCTAAGCACTTAGCTACTAAGCCCGTTTAACCAGCCATAATAGGTACCTACCTAGTCTATTAACTAATTCAACAAAACTAATCTTTTTAGTGTAGGCATAATTGTATAGACGCGCGGTCCATCTGTCGCGTCGCATCATCTTCCATTAAACCGGCGCACACCTCGAGCGATAGTCGTAAATATCCGAAGCAACGCCCCGCATCGCTCCGTCTCGCTCCAGTATCGCTCGCGCCTCGCTTGCGGTGGCCGCGTCGCGTCGCGTGATAAAGAAGATCATTGCTCCTAGTCTGTCGAAGCTCACGGAATACGCGATGAGCCAGTACAGCCGCGAGCGTCTCATTGACGAGGTGAAGAAGTATCCGGTGCTGTACGACACCAAGCACGAGCACCATCGCGACATCGACGTGCGCGACCGCTGCTGGCAGGAGATAGGCGAGCGAATCGGTGCTAACAGTGAGTCACTTGTGCACGCACAAGCTATTATGTACAGTATTGTCTGGGTAGGTAGGTACCTAGGTAGAATATATCTTTTGTTTGTGATTGTGGTTGAGTGGGTTGTTATTTATTCTGTGGTTGTGGCATGAATAGAGGCAGCGATGTCTGACTGAACGTCATTGTTGATTGGTTGACTTGGTTGCTTGTAAGCAGGGTTCGCCGATATATATCAGCGGATATATATCATGATATATATCACGATATATATCAATTGATTTTTATGTTGATATATATCAATGGATTTTTTCCTGTCTTCTGAACTAAAAATTTTGGAGATTAATGTTTACCCTGGCAACACGTAGCGAAAAACTACAATTCCGAATAATTTAGATGAAGATTTTTTAAGTGTTCTTTACAAAATTCTTTTGAAACTGAAAAATCTTATCAAAATTTTCAATTCCGACGGGATTCGAACCCGCAATGATACAAGCGATCCTCCTGTAGCCGGAGTGCCTTTACCAATTCGGTCACGGAACCTTTGTTGTAGTCGCTTGTATCATTGCGGGTCTTTCTCAAATAAACACTAATTCTTTTGATACTTTTTTTCAGTTTTTTATATAAGTATACTTATAAGTATATTATTTTACAAATTACTTTCACATTTTAAAGTGTTTAATCCCCTTAAAGAATGAAATTCGCTCCTTTTTCTTAGCCTGGATATATATCCGATATATATCGGATAAATATCAAAAAATCGGATTTTTGATTTTTATTATAAAAATCGGATTTTTTCGAACCCTGCTTGTAAGTATTAGTAGGTACATAAATAGGTAACGTACCTGATTTGTTTAAGTACAGTCAGCAACAGAAGTCGATTGACTGATTCCACAACTGTGTCGGTCGGATTAGTGGAGGAGTGAATTGATCGCAAAATGTTACTTAAGGGAGTGGCCACACTGCGTTTTCTGCAGTGCGTTTTTGAGCTGCGCGTTTGTATCGATACATACGCGCGTTCGCAGCGCGTTTGTTTCCATACAAAAAACGAACCGGGCGGGGGGCAGCTCGTTCGCATCGCGTTCGAATCACGTTTGTATCGATACAAACGCGCTGCAAAAAACGCAGTGTGTCCACTCCCAGGCTTCGTCAAATAGAACGCGTCGCGTCGCGTAGCACAGCAAGCGAGCAGCGTAGCGAGCGAGTGACCATCATGCTGTGTTGCAGGCGAGAGCCTGAAGCGCGAGTGGAAGATCCTGCGCGACTCGATGCGGCAGGCGATGAAGCGGACTGGAGCCGCCAGCACCTGCTCCGGCGCCGCGCCCAAACGGTGGCGCTTCCAGAGCCGCATGGCCTTCATCCTGCCCCACGTCACCTTCCGAGGGTACGCACACACATACGCGCACACACACACACGCTAGCCCGGAGCACACCGGGGGAATCGACAGACCTATCCCTCGAGCGTATAGCCCACATCGCGCATGCGAGGCCCTCTGGGCTACCATGTTACCGTTCATAAGTTTTAGGAACACAATTCATAAATAGGTAGTCCTTTGCGGAACGTTTGTTTAATCAGGTACCTCGTTATCTCGTTTCAGAAGACGAGAAGTGAGGCACATCAAGACGGACGGGACGGAGGAGCAGTCCGACCACGAGCCGGGCCCGGAGCCGGAGGTGTGGGAGCCGGCGCCGGGGGAGGCGGGGGGGGCGGGGGCGGGGTCCGACGACGCGCTGGAGCTGTTCTTCGCCAGCGTATGCCAGAGCTGCAAGCGTCTGCCGCGCCGCCAGCGAGCCGCGCTCAAGCGGCAGGTGCTGGACGCGCTACTGCGCGCCGAGGAGGACGCCGAGGCGGACAGCGCAGAGACCAAGCCCTTCGGCGAACAGTCCTAGCCTGCTCCTAGACTCTTAGACACGCGCCGACAATCCTATATTGCAAGTGCGTAGTGATAATATTGCAAGATCGCGAATTTGTGGAGCCGGCGGCGTTACCGTTATCCCTGTCTACTGAGCGGTCAGTCTCTAGTCTCTTCGGTCAGGCCTTATCGAACTTGAAGATGTCCGAGGAAGCAAAGTACCGGTCGAATACACGACGAGTTTCGGTCAAATAGCATTGCAAAGTGCGAGGGCACAGAATGGATATTTTGTGGCTAGGGCTACCGCCTGACTGACTGACTACAGCTCACTGATACCTCTTCAATGCGGCAGCTAGCTGGGACAGGGACAATAGGAGGTACAGGGCATTTTGCTCAAAAGACATAGGTACCTAATCTAAGTTAACTTTAGGAAAGTGACATTGTGATTAATAAAATTGTGTTGTATTTTATTTTTGGAAAAGAGGAGAATGGGGTAAGTGTGTCTCATGGGAAGGCCACACAACATGGCTGATCCTAGTTTCAACTGAACGAAGAGAGTTATTGATCACCTTGCTGAATGTTTTCTGATGTCGGAGAATAGATTTTGCACAATGACTGAATGTTATTTAAAAATATGAGAGCGACAATTTTATTAAGTAGTGCGTCGTAGTACTTAGCTTAATAAATAGTACTACTTATATAATACCTAATTTGTTTCAACAAATATATTATATTTTTACATTTACCCCTTTGTGTGAATTATTAGTAGGTAGATTTACTTTGCTCTTATAATGCTAGTAGGTACTTGTACTTGACTTGTACTTAGCAGGTTTGGTTCTGACAGCGCAGCGCATTTATTCGACCGACAGCGACATCGACAGACAAACGAGGTTGTTTTCAAACAATTCATAATATTGTGCTTGGAATCTTTGAAATAATCTTAAGATAATATAGGTAAGGTAGGTGTAATGTAGGTACTTAGATAGATATATAGGTACCTAAGAAATTAATTGTTTTTTATTGAAATTGTAATTTATGGTGATTTGCGTTTGCGACTAATAAACCAATGATCTAGCAAAGTTTTTCATAATTAATCATAATCACAAAGAAAGTTTTGCAGTGTTATATTATTCTGTGGCGCGGGCAAAAGCAATTTGTATCGAAATAGCTTTAAATGGTGAATCAAAACTAATGTTGAACATGGCGGGCACGGCAGCACAAGTTAATTATTGCGGCAAGTCACGCGTGCATGCTGGCTAACCCATTTCCCGGCGCGCCGCGGAATATTCCATCGCCGGTCTTCTTGTGGTTACTACTTAGGTACTTACTTACCTACTCGTAAACCTTATTTTTCAAGTTCAATCTTTTCAAATACGTCTGATATTATTTTATTAAACCTAACTTCACGAATGCCTAGATATTATTATATACATAGGTACATCGTGCGTAGGTACCTACTGTATTTTGTAAAATAGTTGTGAATTATTTAGTAAGACTTTTAACTCGCTCTGGCCCATGACAATAAATTCACAGAGCGATTTCTACTGGACACGCTAATAATAAGACTTCTGAATAAAACGCCACTGTGACCAAATTATTTATTTGTACCTACGTTCATCCAGGAAATTAGCCAGGTTTGGGCTCAAGGACCCTGCTGTTCAAGTGAATGATGTACTCGACGGTGTACGTGACGTCGATCATCTTGCGCACGGCGTGCGTGAAGTAGTCGATGTGACGCTCGATGCGGAAGTTCTTCGGCGACTCGCGGTCGCTGTGCTGAGTGAAGGAGTACAGCGTGAGGATCTCTCGCTCCCAGTCCTCCAGCTGTTTGAACGAGTACGCCATCCGGAACAGCGGGTCGTCCTCGTACTCGCGGATCGTGTTGGACACCTCCTTGAGCCTGATTATAATAAGGATCACGTGTCACGGTCACGCACGGCTAGAATACTCGGGTCAATGAAAAATTTAATAATGTATATTGTGCGTACATCACGAACCATATAAATTTATGAAATCTTAGAATTTACCAAGTAGGCAACTAGGCAGGTAAATTCTGGATTAACACTAAATACAGAAAACTTTAGTGAGAAAACTAAATACAGAAAACATTATGAGAAATTATGACAGAATTGGCAGTAAGAATAAAAAGTGTAAATACCGATACTGAGTAGAGTAGCAGGACTGCTCCATCATTTTCAAGGCCATGATTTCGACCTGCGCTTCAGTTGGATCTTTCTCGTAAGCATGGGGATACTTTCTTCGTGTGTCATTGTGCCTCCTGCAAGCAGTCTTCGTTCAGTGGACATGGTGCAGTACAGTTAGCAAAAAGAGGAACACGGACAACAGGAACTAATCAAAAAGTTATGGTACCTACACTACTGCTTGGTTTACAGCTGTTGATTATAGGTAGTAGGTAGATGGATAAGATCCCTTTGAATTGTAGTACCTACCTAAGTATAGATAGGTAGGTAGGTATATCTGGTTTGCTAGCTCATGTTGGCAGGTTTGCTAGTTCTTGTAACTCCTTTTTAGTGATGGTGACTCAAGGTATTAACTGCGGTGTAGTATTAAATGTTCCTTTGCGATTACCGTGCAGAACCAGGGTAAGAGACACGGTTGGACTGGTAGGTACGTACAGAAGCAGGTTCCAGGTATCGTCGAGGTGTGCGTCTGCGAAGGTCTGCTCGCTGGTGACGTTGGACTCCGCGATGCCGAGGTCCGGCGGCGGCAGGCGACGCGCCAGCGCGGCCGCCAGCGCGGCGTCCTCGCCCACGAACTGCGCGTCGCGCAGCACGACCAGCGAACACTCCGCCACGCAAATGCCTGACGACATGGACGTATATAAAGGGGGTTCAGGAGGTCCGGACCCCTCCTTAGCATGTTTTTGTCGAGATGATTTTTTTAAGTTCGGGGGAAAACTAGTCAATCTTTGTACCTATGTATTGTATTTTGGAACACTCGGTCATCCGAAACCATTGGCCACTGGTACTATTTTTCCGATCTCCCCTACAGTGGCCAGGTCACTCACACGGCCAGTGGCCACGGATTAAGCCGGGTTGACATGGTCCTAGTCAACTAGGACCAAGTCCAACTTGGATGACTCTGATTGGACGCCGTCGTCCGAGTGAGTCACGTGAGTCCGATGGCGTCTAATGGCGAGTTGGACTTGGTCCTAGTTGACTAGGATCGTATCAACCTGGCTTTAGACAACTCATGGCTGAGCGCACACCTTACCCTATCCGCGCCGAATTCTCGAAGTACTGCCACAGAATAATAGTAGGTATAGTACCTACTACGTACTGCCTGACTGCCACAGAGAAATACTTGTCTACAATGTCTACTCGCTGGTACCGCAGAATACTAGTTCCTACGTGGTACTGCGTTCGGCGCGCGCGGCGAACACGCGCGAATTATTATAGGTGTGGTGTGTGTGTGTGCGTCCACTACCTAACCTATCTACCTACCTAATTTTATTTTTTTTAAGTAGGTAGGTACCTAGGTAGGTATAGGTAGGTGGTATCTTAGGTACCTACCTACCTATTTTATAGATACGTAAGTACCTAGGTACCTAGGTACCTACCTAACTAAGTCATGCACCCAAGATGATGCTGTTTGGAATCGAAGTGGCTAGCATAGTGAAAGTATTTTATGAAGTCGGTTATATTTTTTTTTTTTTGAAATTTTTTTATGTATGGAAACAAACGCGCTGTGAACGCGAGTTTGTATCGATACCAACGCGATGCGAACGCGCTGCAGAAAACGCCCCGAGGTTACGTTTGCGCCATTGATTTGCCCCATTAATGGTGGAAACGTAACTGATTAGTTATGTTTGCGCCATTCAAATTGATACAACTAATCTAACCTTGCTTTCCTCGCCGTAGATAAAATCTATAAAAAATTGTTTGTTTAGCGTTTGTTTTTGACATGGTGTTTTTACATGTATGACTGCCCTACCGTACCACCGACGATACCTTCAGTGGTACAGTGGGTAATTATTTTTACCCACGGTACCACGGATGTCAAAAAAATGACACTGGATGTCAAAAATAACAGATAGCGTCAAAAATGACACTGGATGTCAAAAATGACAGATAATGTCAAAAATGACACTGGATGTAAAAATGACAGGTAATGTCAAATATGACAGGTAATGTCAAAAATGACACTGGATGTCAAAAATTACAGATAATGTCAAAAATGACACTGGATGTCAAAAATGACAGGTAATGTCAAAAATGACAGATTATGCCAAGAATGACAGAATATGTCAAAATGACAGATGATGTCAAAAATTACAGAATATGTCAAAATGACAGATGTTGTCAAAAATGACAGATTATGTTAAGAATGAATATGTCAAAATGCAGATTACATATAAATTGACAGATTGGCCATATCTCAAAAACCAGTTATCCTAGACTCTCCGTTCTCAGTTCCAGTGAAAGCTATTGAATAGATCTTCATTTAAAGTGACAGCTGTCAAACTTCAAATAGCCATATCTCGCAAACTACACGTCCTAGACTCCCCGTTCTCAGTTCAAATGAAAGATATGACCAAGATCTACATTTAAAGTGACAGCTGTCAAACTTCAAACGGCCATATCTCGGAAACTACTCGACCTGGACTCCCCGTTCTCGGTTCAAATGAAAGCTATGACCAAGATCTACATTTAAAGTGACAGCTGTCAAACTTCAAACGGCCATATCTCGGAAACTACTCGTCCTAGAATCTCCGTTCTCGGTTCAAATGAAAGCTATGATGAAGATCTACATTTCAGATGACAGATGTCATTTTGACAGCTGTCACTTTAAATGTAGATCTTGATTATAGCTTTCATTTGAACTGAGAACGGGGAGTCTAGGACGAGTAGTTTGCGAGATATGGCCGTTTGAAGTTTGACAGCTGTCACTTTAAATGAAGATCTTAATAATAATAATAATAATAATAAATATTGCTGGACATTTCACACAGCATCATGTAGTCCCAAGCTAAGCAGAGCTTGTGTTATGGCAACCACATGACTGATATACTACTTATATACATTTTTTTTTATTTTTTTGTAAATACATACATACTATACATAGAAAACACCCAGACCCGAGACAAATATTTGCAGATCATACAAACATTTGTCCCGCGGCGGGGATCGAACCCGCAACCTCTTGCGTCACAGGCGGGCCTTCACCCACTGCGCCACAGAGGTCGTCTTTATCTTGGTCATAGCTTTCATTTGAACTGAGAACGGGGAGTCTAGGACGTGTAGTTTGCGAGATATGGCTGTTTGAAGTTTGACAGCTGTCACTTTAAATGAAGATCTATTCAATAGCTTTCACTGGAACTGAGAACGGAGAGTCTAGGATAACTGGTTTTTGAGATATGGCCAATCTGTCAATTTATATGTAATCTGCATTTTGACATATTCTGTCATTCATTCTTAACATAATCTGTCATTTTTGACAACATCTGTCATTTTGACATATTCTGTCATTCTTGACATAGTCTGTCATTTTTGACATAATCTGTCATTTTTGACATCATCTGTCACGTTGACATATTCTGTCATTCTAGACATAATCTGTCATTTTTGACATCCAGTGTCATTTTTGACATTATCTGTCATTTTTGACATTATCTGTCATTTTTGACATCTGTTTATCAAGTGTCTAATAGTTGCCACCTGAAGGAGTTTTGACTAGATACACACTTAAATTTTTTTAATACGATCTGTTTGTCTGTTTTTTCATTTCCCTATCAATCAATGGTGCAAACATAACTAACCAGTTACGTTTGCCCCATTAATGGCGCAAACATAACTAATCAGTTACGTTTCCACCATTAATGGGGCAAATCAATGGCGCAAACGTAACCTCGGGGAAAACGCAGTGTGGCCACTCCCTTATTGTGCGAAGCGCATTCGCATTTGACAAAATCTGTTGAATCATTTTGATACGATTAAAAAAAAAAGAAGGCAGGATCACAGATTTAAGCAAAGTAGTGTAGGTACCTAAATACCTAGGTACCTACTTTAGTACGGTCTACCTAGGTACTTATTAGTTGCATTGCATGCACATCTATTTCTACGCACTCACTGCTACCTGGCACCGCGGCTCAGCATGCATCGGCACCGGCACCGGTAGGTAGGTAGGTAGTGCCACCGCCCGCGCGCGCTTGCCCGCCGCGACCCCTGCCCCGCCCCCCGCGCGCCGCGCCCGCAGCCCCCGCGCCTCCCGCCGCCGCGTCTCACTCCGCGCGCCGTGACCGCGCCCGTCGCACGCACGCGCAACAACATGGCTACTAAAACGAACGCCGCCGATCCGAAAAAGTTTAAGAATCAATTCAAATGCATCGTCCCAGGATGTCGCTCCTCGACCAGCACCAACATCGCGAAGTTGCATTCGTTCCCGTGGAGGGACATGCCCCGGTGAGTGTTACATTACCATTACGATCACTTGAAAACTTGTTTTGCAATACAATCCCATCTAAATTCTGAACACGATGTCGTGGATTTAGATAAGTTGTCACAATGGATCTAGGCATTCGTTGAGTTAGGCTTTTCGCTGCGCAGTAAAAAAAATTGTATGAAAAAGAAAAAGTTGCACTGCGCAATCTGCGCATCGAAACGGCTAACTAACTTCACGAATGCCAAGATCCGTTGGAAGAAGCATACCAACCATTATCAACAAGTTTATACCTACTTAGTTGAATTTTCATACCTAAATTATTATGATAGTGAGAGCCAGGTGTAAATATCCGGGAACGGATTGTTCCCACAGAGTAGCAAAGCGACCGAAAAGGACATTTTACCTAGCATGTCCCGCCCGTGTCGCGCTGCGTGCCCGGTCCGGTCGGTCGCTTGAAATAGGGTGACCATGAGATTATTTAACTAATACCATGGATACGTATACGTAGGTAGTATTATTATTTATTCTATGCCATGGACCTAACTAATAGTAGTACCTACCTAATCTGTGCTAATAGCGTACTTTTTCTGGGCATTGAAATGGGCAGACCAGACCACCATTGCCAAAGTAACAGCTTAGTGTAGGCGCGTTAGATTGTTGCTTTATCTGGCAAATAAGGTACCTACATAATACTATTTTACCCGACTGCGCTGAGAGGGTTATGTTTTTCGAGGATAGTACCTACCTACCTACCATATCAATTGCTTTTTAGCCTAAAAAAATGATTTTACTTAACATAATAATTATGAGTGTCGTTGAATTTGTCATGATGTATCATCATCATCATTGTATCAGCATCATGACAAATTCAACAACGGTACAACAAGATAGGTAGGTACCTACTGAAGTATAAAATTAAATCACATTTCACAATGTACCTAGGTACTCATTATTGCAGGTACTAGATACTAGGTACCTTACCTACCTATGTAGTAGTAAAAAGGTTTGTTTTATAAATTTTTAATTTTGCTACTTTTTCTATTAAAAATAAATACTTACCTACCTACTTGTTTTTTTTTTACATTTAAGTACCTACCTATACAGGTAAGGTACCTACTTACATAAAACTAAAAATGTTGCAACATGTGATTTTTGTCTCATAATTATCGCTAAGAGAACAATTCGAAATAAAAAAATTATATTCATCTTTTGTTATTTCAGTGCCCGGAAATGGATCGTGGCCGTCGGCCACCTGGAGCTGTTGGGCGCGCCTCCGAAAGCGCTGCTGCGGCTGCGCGTTTGCGATCTTCACTTCGACAAGAAACTGAAACGCGGGAAGAACATGAAACTGTTCGATAACAGCGCCGTTCCCACTCTCAAGCTCGATACTGTAAAAAAACCTAAAATAACCAAGAAGTTACCACGCAAGAGAATAAAAAAGGAGAAGGTGGAGACCGAAGTCGAGACCGAAGTCGACGACGACACCGCGGGACCGATCGCCGACACGTCGACGAGCGAGGCGAGAGGCACCGCCATCCGCCTGCCGCGCGAGGCGAGAGGCACCGCCATCCGCCTGCCGCGCGAGGCGAGAGGCACCGCCATCCGCCTGCCGCGCGAGCTGGCGCGGTTCCTCGCCCTGCGAGATAAGATGCACTCGAAGAACACCGCTCGCAAGGGGTACGACGGAAGATTCTCGGTGTTCGCTCTGAACCTGCACGTGTCCTGTCCCGAGGCGTACCGCGTGCTGTGGAAGAGCCTGCGTCTACCGCCGCCCGCGCTGCTGCCGCGCGTCGACCTCGGCGTCGGGACCGACCTCGACTCGGACCTGATGCGCTGCTTCGAGTCCAAGATGGCGAAGCTCGAACCTCGCGACCGGGAGTGCGTGCTCTGCCTCGACGAGGTCGAGCTCACCAAGAAGCTGTTCTACGCGATCGACAAGGACCGGATGGTCGGCCTCGAGGAGATAGACGGCGAGCTGAGCGTCGAGCCGGCCGCGCGGGCGCTGCTGCTGGCCGCGCGCGGCGTGCGCTCCGGCTGGACGCAGCCGCTCGGATACTTCCTGCTCGCCGACGACACGGACCCGAGCCGTCTGGTCGCGCCGCTGCGTCGCCTCGTCGTGCACGCGCTGTACGGACGCGCGGGCTGCGCCGTGCGCGCCGTCGTCGCCGCGCTCGGACCGACCTTCGCCGAGCTGGCGCACGCGCTCGGCGTCACCGTCGAGAGCCCCTTCGTGCTGGACGCGGCGCCGCGACGCCGCGTGTGCTTCCTGCACGACCCCGAGCAGCTGCTGCTGACGCTGCGCGACACGCTCGTCGCCTACGACATCCGCTTCCGCGACCCCGCCGGCGGCGCCGAGCTGCGCGCCTCCTGGCGACACGTCGAGGAGCTGCACCGCGAGGACTCGGCGCGCGCGCTGCGCCTGCTGCCGGAGCTGACGCGCGCGCGAGTGTTCCCGACGCCGCGCGAGTCGCTGCAGGAGCGCCACGCCGCCGCGCTGTTCACGCGCCGCGTGGCCGCGCAGCTGGCGGCCGGCGCCGGCGCCGGCGACTCCAAGCGGACCGGCACCGCGCGCCTGCTGCTGCTCGCGGCGGACGCGCGGCGCGCGCTGCGGGCGCCGCGGCCGCGCTCGCTGGCGCGCGTGGCGGCCGCGGCGGCGGCGCTCGGCGCGGCGCTGCAGGACATGCGCATCGTGTCGCCGGACGGCGCCGAGCACGACGCGGAGGTGTTCGTGCGCGCGCTGCGCGTGTCGCTGGCGGGCGCGCTGCACCTGGTCGCGGAGGGCGACGAGCGCGACGCGCCGCTGCGGCTCGCTCGCTGCGGTCTGCGTCCGCTGCGCCGCTTCATCGAGCGCGCGGAGGGGGCGCGGGGGCGCGTCGCGCCGCGGGAGCTCCGGCGGCTGTTCCGGCGCTGGGCGATGCGGCGGCTGCTCGCGCCGGCGCCGGCGGTGGGCGGCGGCGCCCCGCGCGAGGACGATCTCGGCGCGCTGCTGCGGAAGGCGGAGCTGCAGGAGGGCTCGGAGCCGGCGGGCTCGCCCCCGCGGCGCGGGCTCGCGCTGGGCTCGCTGCGGCACCGGGTGGACGTGCGGCGCGCGAGCTCGGTGAGGGCGGTGGCGGCGGCGCTGCTGCGCGAGTGCCGACTCGCGCACGGCTGCGCCCGGTTCGCGCGTTGGTCCCGCGAGGCGGGGCGCGGCACGCGGCTGGTGCGCGAGCTGGACGCCGCCTTCAAGCGCGCGCTGTCGACGCGCGGTCGGAACGCGCCGGGCGCGCGCGCGCTGGAGGCGGTGGCGGCGTGCCTGGCGCCGCTGGTGCCGTGCGCGTGCTTCCCGCAGGACACGTTCTGCCGCCTGTTCGTCCGTTTCCGCCTGCGCGCCGCGCTGCAGACCTACAACAGGTCGCTGAGAGGCGTCTCCGCCCCGGGCTCCGCTCGGTGGCTCTTCCGATAGGAGTGTGAAGGAGAGGAGAAGACTCACCTACATGCTATTAGGCCTCCGAACGGTACCGGCGTTTCCATCGGTCGTAGGTGTTCTGCGTTCATTGTTATCTTTATTACCTGAAAAATAATTAGTTTTGTAATGTTTGTGTAAATTTTTATTGCGTCGAACTTAATGATTAAGTTTTTTTTTGAAGTAAAACTTCTTTACGCACGCTCGATTTGGGGAGTAAGCTGGTGAATGCGTGACGAGAGCGTTACGAAGTGTGATCCAGCGAACGGAAGTTTTACTTCGGTCGTGTCGTGCGGTCTAAAGCACACGCGTTTTTTTTATATTTCGAATACTTTGAACTTGGGTAGAAGTCGCGTCATGTAAAAAGAAAGCTGGAACTCTGGAAGAAAGCGGAGTGGGTGTGTTTGTCTCATGTTTGCGCATGGGTACCCATTCGCAAACATGAGACAAACACACCCACTCCATATTCTTCCAGCGTTCTTTTTACATGACGCGACCTATACCTAGCATAAATATTTTGTACCTACCTTAACTTTTCAGCCTATGAGAAATTATTTCAAGGCTTGAATTTAAAATTATGTTGATTATGCGTTTAGAATGAAAGATAAGAATACCTAATAATAATTGTTGAAGCGTGATTGATTTGTTTCATAGTCTGTGTCCAAAGTAATAATTTTACCTTTAGTATTAACACAGATTATGTGTAGTTTAAGTAATGTGGAAGACCAATGTTTAAAATAAATATTTTCGTACACTACACAGCATCTATTAATTATCGCCTAACAGAAATAGACAGACAATAATGTGAAACATGTCATGTAGTATTAAAAACAACTTCTCTTATTCTTTAAACAACTGAATAAGCACAGGGTCAGGATCCTTTTATTTTGAGAAAAAGTCGCTTTGACTCGTTACCTACTTAATCAGTTTCCACGATCTCTAAAAAAATCAAAGCTTCACCCCACGACATCACCCACAAATAAATGTAACGCTTGTAATATAAAAATTTAATAAGTATGATCAACTAGTGAACGCCCGCGGCTTCGCCCGCGTAGATTACTTTTCTTTATCCCACGGGAACCATACATTTTTCCGGGATAAAAAGTAGCCTATGTGATATTCCAGAACCTAAACTATCTTCATTCTAAATTTCATCAAAATCGGTTAGTAGTTATGGAGATACGCGGTATGGTAACAAACATTCACACACACACGGGACTTTCGCCTTTATAATAATTATTAGTGTAGTGTATGCGATACCATCATTGCATACATACGCTGTCTCGTGTGTCCCTGTATTGACTACGAACTGTCACTGTCACATCACGTCTGTCATGAGGGCCGGAAGGCGGGAAATGCGGATGGTGAAAAGTGAGGAAAAGCTGGTGAGTTCGAAGACGGGAATAAATACAATACAAGGGCATTGGCGAGCCAGTGTGGTAAAAACCAAATCTAAACAACCCCTACAATTAGTAGGATCAGGAATGTCATCAAAATATTTAATAATTATCGATTCTTGGATATTTAAGGGCATCACACACACATCAGATAGGTAATTATCTTATGAAATATAAATCTTGAGATCGCGCCCATACAAATTCTATGGAGGACCACACACTGCGAATATAAATCAGTACCTCTAGTCAAAAAGGGCATAAGTCCTTTTTTACATAAGTCAAAAAGGACATAAGTGCCTCTAGTCAAGGAGGACATATGTCCTTTTTGACATGAGTCAGAAGGGACTTGTGTCCTTTTTGACTGGAGGCACTGAAATTACAAAATATATTTGGTCCGATCTGTCAAGATTTATATTTCATATTATCTGCTGTGTGTGTGGTGCGCTTTACAGTTTTTGCTAGGCGTGTTTGTAGTTTTTCACTAAGTTGGGGTTGGCAGTTGGCAACACTGATCGTGATCACGCACGACTTCCAAGGTGTTGTAGATTATATTCTTTCAGATCTTGAGGCATTTTTAAATCCTTTGAAGATGTCTAAAGAGGGTAGTAACGAGAGGTAGGTCCAATCCAAACACATTTGGAACATTCCCACATTTTGCAGAAGTTAACATTCCATGTGTAGGTAATGTTTGATAGTAGGTAGGTATGTAGACTAGTTCGGACTTTGGATATAAAACTGTAAACTAATCGAATCGAAAGACACTCAAATAAGAAACATGCAAGTAATAACACACAGAACCCTTGTGAAACAGCCCCCGAGGGTGGTGGTAGAGGAGAGATGGGGGTAGATATAAATAGTCGTCCTCGCTCACTGCCAAGGTCGGGCTGGATCGATGCGAGGGATGGCCACGCAGCGGACTCGAGAGCAATGCATTCTGAGTTTGAGAGTAAGTTTGAGTAGGTACCTACCTAAATAAATATGTTTATCTTGTTCGACAGTATAAGCTGTGTGTGCAAATAAATAAATAAGTACTAAATACCTACTTAGACTTTTTTTGTATAAAGGTATGGTACCTACTTACTCTAGGCTTCTCTGTTTGATACTTAGTATAGTAGGGTAGTAAACTTGTCTCTGGACAGAGAAAATCCTTATATGGGATTAGATAGAACTAGCTTCTTCACTTTGTTTGATACTTAGGGGTAGTAACTTTTCTCTGGACACAGAAAATCTTAATAGGTATGGGATTAGATAGAACTATTAGGTACCTACCTACAATTTTATAGGTACCTAATAGAAAACAATTTTCTGGTACCTAGGTACTTGTATTTAATTGTGTAGGTAGATCAGATTTTTTTAAATGTACCTAGGTAGGTAGGTACCTAAAATTTTTTGCTCTAAGTACCTACAAAATAGTTACAGAAATAAACAAAGTTCATTCATAGCTCATACTAAAACGTAGTATTAATTTCTCTGTGGCTCATACATTTCACCGGGCATAGGACGCAAAGTCGCAAATAGTAAGTTTGTCTGCTTATGTAACATTAGTCTAGGCACAGATTAGGTAATCTGTGGTCTAGGTACCTACTACTTATATTGGTTTTTTAATTTTTTTTTTTGGCGCGGCTGGTTTTATCTTTTCTTTAGCCTTGTGAAGGATCGCATATTATACGTGTGTCCCAAAATAAAATTGGTCATGGTCACCCCATCATCCAACCGTTTGGTTGGGCCAGAAATGAGTCGGTAGGAAGGAAGGCACAGTACTTATGTAGGTTAGCAAGATACACTAGGTACTCAAGCTAATATTTAGGACGCATAAGCATACCTACCTACAGAATTATTATATGGATTAGTAGAGAAAGGGTTTCCATTGTAATTAAATTTTAGTTGCGGTTTCTACCCGTTTTTGCCAGACTATATACCTACTTACCTAGGTACTATCTACCAAGTTATACTTACCTACCTAGGTAATAATTATCCCTTCAGTTACCGTTACCGCCATTATCACAGTCAGGTGGTTGCTGCCCCCCGCGTTGCAGCGCTGCCGAGGGGTGAGGATGGAAGGGGGCAGGGGTGGGTGAGGGGTGTGTGTATCAGTATCAGCTGATGTGTTGCCAGGCGCCGATCGCTCAGCTGACAGCAGAGCGGTGGTCCGGCCGCCGGCCGCGCGGCCGCCGCCCGCGGCGCGCGACGTCCGTGCTGGAGCGCATGCGCCGCGCGCCATCTGAACCTCACCCACCCTCTCCCTAGTAGGTATAAAGGGGAGCTCCTGAACAAAGACTCAATGGAGCGCAGAAAAATAGTTTGAAGGGACGATGGGACAAACTTGTGATCTTGTCAAAGTAGGTACCTAGGTAGGTACTTACATTTCATTAATATAAAGTTAGGTATTTCTCAGTTGCATTATCTACCTAGATTACATAGGTACCTACCTAATATCAATCAATCAAGATCAATTCTATCGTCCAATCGATTGGATACTGCCGGTTTGATCATGCCGAATGGACCGTGTGTGGACGTGGATCGGCATGAACTGCCGATGCCGTATGGACAGTTTTGAACGTGTGTGGTGAGCAGCCGATTGGATCCAATCGATCGTGGGTGGCTGCTATTACGGCTCAAACACACGTTACCGCTCTCGCTGGTGGCGCAGCCGCAGGGGAAGCGGCGGGTGGCCTGCACACCGATCTGTGTACCAACTACCAACATAGGTAGGTACGTTTGGTGCCTCCTTCCTACCAACGAGCCTGGCAGGATTGCTACCCAGAAGGTACCACTTTACCTCCCTTTTAAACAACCATTAGTACACCAATCAAAGTAAGGAAATTGACAATATTACGATTGATTTGATGGAATACTTAGGTAGGTAGGTAGGCTTGACTACCGCTGGAGGTGGTCCCGGTTCAACGACCGCGATCGATCGCCCTCCGCCCTTCACCGTCCGCCCTCCGGATGTCAAATATTTCACTCAAATGACTCCTCTTCAATATTCCCCAAATCTCGGCCGAATCAAGGCGTTGCGTTGGAACTTGAATCCCTCCATCCGTCTCACCTCGAGAATCATTTTATGGTCTCTACTTTTTACACTGGTAAGGTAATAGGTAGATAGGTAGGTACAGTCAGCGTCATCAATCGGTATCCCCCTATTGATTTTAACAAGGACCCTTTTCATTTCAACTTTGGATTTCAGTCGGATTTGCTAGTATAGGAACTCGAGCGAAATTAGATATCCATAAGTATACTAGCAAATCCGACTGAAATCCAAAGTTGAAATGAAAAGGGTCCTTGTTAAAATCAATAGGGGGATACCGATTGATGACGCTGACTGTACATAATGTTCGGTAAGGTAACATTTGAAGAACAAGAATTTAAGAAAGTTAAGGCTCAACTCACACTGATGACGCTGAGAAATATTTCTGATTTCTGATTCTGATTCTGACGCAGAGTCGAAGCAAATGGAAACAGAGTTGAATACTTAGGTATACCTACTTACTTTTTTTAAACTTAACTTTTAAGTTTGACGCGTCATTTTGCTTCGACTGTGCGTCAGTGTTGCTTAACGTACAAATGGTTAATTTGTCGATATCGGGGGTGACTGTCCTTATTTGACCAACTCCCCAATCAAAGTAAAAAAATATGCAAATGTAGGTAGCCACGACTCCAGGCCGCACCCTTCCTATACTCGTATTATGGTTTCTTGCGGTGGGCTATCGTACTACTAGGCTAGGATTGCATTGCATTGCAGCTCCTACATGGAGTTTGAGAGATCAAACAGCGGCATGGGGAGCTGGTGGCGTCCCACCGCGACACGTGCGTTTGTGTTGGCACGGCCCTGTCGAGAGCCATAACACAATGCACCCTGCCACCAGGGGATAAGGCTGCCAATAGAATACTGGACTTCTTCAAAGGGAGATAGGCGTGGGTGATGCAGACTTGTGTCAGCTGCCGAATATTTCGGGATAGACCACACAAAATCAATTAGAAGTTGTCAGTGTTTATCTATGCTCTGTTGAACGGTAGGTATACAAATCAGACCAAAATGAGTGTTCATGTGAAGCTGAGCTCGGGCTTGCGTAGACGCAGCCCTACGAGCTGTAGCCGCAGACAGGCCGGCGCTGGCGCGGAGCCACCGTTCCAGAAGAGGGAGCACCGACCTCCTGCCAACTCGACAATCTGACGTAAGTTAGTCAATTCCAAACACTATTTTCCACACTTTGCCTGTTTATTATGATGCTATGGTAATCTAGTGAAGGTAGGTAAGGTACCTATCGGTGAAATCGGCTCCCACGAGCGCGTGCCCGCCAGGAGCACCCTCGACATGCAAATAACGACGTTCCAGTCCACGTTTCGATTCATTTTACTACCCAAATGGAGTACTAAAATATTAGATCCCGCCATAAATACAGGCATCATGAATGATCACCATGAGCGCTTAATGCGTTATTCATGATGGATCCACATTGAGCAATAACATTTTTATATTTCCTATATCTTTATTGATATCGGCCGGATCCGTTATTGGCTCGGAATATCCGCAGATCGGATTCAACGCGCCGGGACGGGGCGGCGCGGCGGGGCGTGGCAGGGTGGTGGACGAACGGCGTGGTAGTGGCACAATCCTATCTGTATTCTGTGGTAGTGGTAGCCTCCGCCCCGTGCTTCGTCATCAGCATCACCCCGCAAGCGGACGGCAGCCGCTGTGTGTGCGCCGGTTTTTGTTTACTGACATTGAAATGCTTCTGTTCTGACCTGTGGCTGTATTGGCCGCAGACTCAGCCAACAACCAACAACGTACAACAGTGACGCCTGCGATTACCTACAGCTTTTTTTGACAGCAATTCTAAAGTTAGAGCGCTTGTAGACGCCCGTTTTTTTCACCGGACAGACAACAGACCGTCAATAAACGAAATCCTTATAAACGGCATAATTCGCCGGCGCGTGTACGTACACTACACACATTCATTATATAGGTACGCGCCATACACCACCGCGAATCCGGGTGAAAAACACGGTCCGTTGTCCGGCGAAAAAAAAAGACGTCTACAAGCGCTCTAGTTGCTTGTTCCTCGGCTATTCGTCCTATAGTAAATCATTGATTCCTCCCCACTCGAGCATTCCAGACGCTGTTGGAGAGGACTTGCCTCCGCGAACTCCGTCCGCTGCCGCTGCCGCTGCACGCTGGGAGTGCGCCTGCGCTCGCCGGCAAACGTTGCATTTTCGCAACGATAGAGCTCATGAAGTCATGATGAAGTTAAATATGCCACTCAGATTAATGACTAAACTAAAGCATTGCTATGATTAATGTACCTACTGCTACTTTCATGGTATGTATACTTTCTTGATTTTGTTAGTCAGCCCTTACACAAGAACTTGTATTCTGAGCGTTGATTCTGAGTGTCAGCCATTGATTGCTAGAATGTATCTTTGTAGATTAAAAGGTATTTTCCAAGAGAATGTTCGGGAAGAGGCATCCATAATCCATCACGAGCTCGCTCCGCTCCGCATCATCATTAGTGCCCGTCCGCCGCGGCTCACTTTGCATTTTATTTTCATAACAATTTTTAATTATAATGTCAGCGATTTGTTACAGACAATTAATTCCTTAGGTACCTTCTTAGTTTTTGAGACGAGTTTTCTCGGAGATGCGAAAACATAAATTTTAAAGTTGAGATAAAAAAAAACGAACGTCGTCGTCGCTTCGCTTCGACTCTGCGTCAGTGTGAGTCGAACCTTAGTTAGGAGCGGAGCGACTACAAGCGCGAGTTTGTGGTCGGACTACCTACCTAAACCTGCGGAGCTAAAAAGGTCGCTATTGCAGAATCGCATCAAAAGAACCGAACTATTGCCATCTCTTTTCACTCTCAGTCAATGAAAAGAGATGGCAATAGTTCAATTCCTTCACCGCGACTCTGCAATAGCGACCTTTTTAGCTTCGCAGAGCTAAACACATCCGAGATCATCTCGACTCGCGACATCTCGGCGAGATGTCAGGAGATGAGTCGCGATTAGTACCCGGCCCGGCGCCGGCGGCCCGGAGAACCCACGCCCTCGACTACACTACACCCACCGTACTGCCTCTTTAAGTGAACACCGCATAGGTAATAGGTAGTTAGCGGCACGGAAGTGTTTCACACATCCCAAACTTAACTTGACACCTACCCGCACCGAACAAATCCACTGAAACGAATTTTAGAATTTTTATTTTTTGGGTTTCTTAGTCCTTTTTTTATTTTGGTTCTATAAACTGGACATTACACTGCGCGTGGCCCGACACGTGCTTGGCCGGTTATTTAATATGAAATCGTATGAAACATCGCACATCTTTCCGCGCCGAATCTCTGATTCGACCGAATCTGGCATTACTTCGAGAACTCGGCGCAAATAGGTGTGCGCTCAGCCTACAACCTACTAACTAACAGTTATAATTTTGTAGTACCTACCTAGCTGTAGGTAGGTACCTAGGTACTCTGGTACATAGGAGCTTTTGGTTTCGGAAACCATGATTACCTACCTAGGTAAGTAAGTAAGTACCTAGGTAGGTACTTAATTATTTTGAAAAATAATGTTAAAAAATGAAAATTAAATATGATCAGCGTAGCTAAAATGGTCGCTAATGCAGATTCACAAATGATTTGCGTCGAGATTCTCGTATTAGAAATCACAAAGTTGACAATTCCGTACCGGCAATATCATCTTATTGTTTGACAGTTTTGTGGAGAATCGTAAAATAAAATGGCCACCTATGAATTGGAATTGCACTAAGTGTCAATCAAATATTATTTATGTATAATAATGATAATAAAACATACTAAATACTTACTTAAAAACCAAATACTTATTTACAGAGTATTAGTAGTAATAATACGATGCAATATTAAATAAAAACCAACCGGGTTATTTTTTTTCGTGTGGCAATTTAAGGCCTAGCATGTGATTCTGCTGTGAATTGAATTGCGTACAATTCAGCTAACATTTGACGGTAATTAAAGATGAAATGCTTTAGCAATATCAATACAAATCACCCGTGAATCATATTATTGTGAATCTGCATTAGCGACCATTTTAGCTCTGCTGATCACGCACGACTGTATTTAGTATTATTAACTGTTCTATGACTATTCCCAAGCGCGGTTTTCTACTACCTAGGTATGTACCTACTATTAACTTATTTAATTCAGGTTTTTCGTATTTCATTTGAATTTCAACGCCATCTACCTCAAATACTAAGAATCAAATAGTGAGTTGGTTGTGTGGGGTAGAGCTAGCGTTTCCGCCGCGTCTGGCCTGAGCTGCCAGTTACTTGCAGCAGATGGCGCTGTTGACGATCAGTGAGCAGAATGAAAGTTTCATCAATGAAACCGAAGCAATATTTTTGGTATGATGTAACTTGGATGTACCGATGTACCTAACATACCTTGATTCGCCTTCTCGCTCGCACTCGCCTAAGCTGGCCTAGGAGTGCCTATGCCTAGGATAGGTATAGTCCGACACAAAATAATAGAAATAATTGGGGGCGCCACTGTGCAAGCTAAATACGCGTTTTTAGGTAAATTATTACTTCTGACTGACGTCTTCGGCACCTGTTACCATAGACAAGAAACCTGTACTTTATTTACCATAGATTAGTAGAGAAAGGGTTTCCAATGTGCCGGACTATAAAATATAAGAATAAAATAGGTAGGTACTTATTTATATACTTATAATTTATAGTGTCTATCTAGGTAATTTAAGTAATAATTTATTTCTTAAAAATAAAATTTATGTAGTACCTACCTAAGTACCTACGTAGGTTACATTACCGACTGCACGAAAAATGGATGTTGCACAAACCAACAGCTAGAATATTAGTGATAGTGGTGTTGTTGTGTGATGGCTCCTCTCTCTCCACAAACGCCAAGACAAACGCCGATGATAGTAGACGTTGACGCGCGTAGATACAGATAATGCCCACATTACACGACACTGCATGCAGCGTGCTAACTGCTTGTTCATTCATAAATTAATGCTCTGTCTCGCTCTTTGGCCTAAGAATTGCGTATTGTGCATCCTACTCTTACTCTGAGGCTAACTTCAGTCAGTAAGCCTCTTATGAGTACCTAGGATTCACAATACGCCAATGAGCGAGACAGAGCACTAATTTATGACTGAACAAGCAGTTAGTGCACTGAATTCAGCCTGGTGTAATTTCGGCATAAGCCTGGCCGCATACGAGCCACAAAACGCCGCTACCGGCCTAATTCGCTGTAGTTTTCGTAGGTATATTTTGTATAGACGCGCCGCACACGTGTAGCCGGTGGCGGCTACTCGCTACAGCTACAAAATGTATTATACCTATATCATGAAAAGTCGCCGTCGGTCGCGTCGCTAGCGTTTTGTGGCTGCGGTCAGTGGCCCGTTTGCCAAGCTTTATCCGCGCCGAAGGAATCGAATTTTAGAATTCGGATATCGGGAAAAAATAATCTACATAAGTACCTACTTAGGTAGGTATACACTTAGGTAGACTTCTCATTCCAATGATACCATTTCTGTTAACGGCCGCTCATAGGCCAGGTTGCTCATTCTCCTTCTGTCATCATCAGTCTGGTCTACAACCGTAACCGCACGGTCCGACCGTTGTGGTTGTCGAGCGACCAACGCAACGTGCGGTGCGCGCGCTAGTGCGGCAGCGCGGAGCCGGCGCCGGCGTCGCTGTCGCTGCTGCAGTACGAGTGCGAGGAGAGGTCGACGGCTCCCTCCCCCTCCCCCAGCCCCTCCCCCTGCCCCTCCCCCGCGTCCGCGCCGTCCAGCAGGCGGTGCAGCAGCACGAGGCACTGGCGGCGGAAGCGTCGCTGGCGGCGCGGGGACAGCTCCCGGTAGTCCTTGTGGATGCCGCGGAAGAACTGCAGGTAGGAGTCGTCGTCGGGCGGGTCCTCCGCCGGCGCCGGCGCGGGAGGCGCGTACCAGGCGGCCGCGGGCGACTCCTCCAGGTGCGGCGGCGGCGCCACGGCCACCAGCGACAGCGGACACGGCCTCGTGTCGGTGGCCATGTGCGCGCGCAGGAACTCCAGGTCGTCCGCCAGGTACCAGCGGCTGACGGCGCGCCCGCGGCCCGTGCGCACGCCGTGCAGCTCGTTGCGCAGATGCCGCGAGTACGAGTTGCGGATGTGCGACCACTTGCGCCGTACGTCCGCAACTGCAACACACGACCGCACGCTCACACACAGATACCTGACCGCTGTCCATTCAATAAGTGAGGTGATTTTTGCAGTTTTTCGACCCCCCCTCCCTCCTTGGTGAGGTGTCGTGAGATTTGGCTCGAGCCCCTCCACCCCCTAACCATAGAATAGATAATAATACTACGTACTCTAACTAATCTCACCGTGAGATTAGTTAGCTCACGTGAGATTGAAAATTGCACAATAAAATTCAAAATCCTTCCTACTAATATTATAAAGGCGAAAATCCGTGTGTGTGTGTGTGTGTGTGTGTGTGTGTGTGTGTGTGTGTGTGTGTGTGTGTGTGTGTGTGTAAATGTTTGTTACCACGTATCTCCATAACCACTAAACGGATTTGGCTGAAATTTGAAACATAGATCGATAATGACCGGGAATAGGATACCTATAGGCTACTTTTTACCCTGAAAAAATGCATGGTTCCCGTGGGATAAACAAAATAGTAGTCCGCGCAGGCGAAGCCGCGGGCGTCAGCTAGTAATAAATATAGGTAAGTAGGTACCTAGTCAAATTCGTAAATGTAAAAAAAATATTCTAAATCAGTCCACGGGGATTTCTGTGTGGTCTCAAACAAAAGTGATTAGAACCAAGAACCAACATAATCCATGTGATTTCAAATAAAATTACCTATCGGCATTTCACGTTTCTTGAGGAAAGAGAATATTAGGTAACTACCTACCTACGTGATATTTTCCGAGACCCCCCCTCACCCCCACGTGAGATTAGGTGAGATTTGGTTTGACCCCCTCCCCCCCCCCCTAAAAGCCTCACGTGATAAATGAACGCCCCCTTACTTGTGCTGTAAGACCTTGCTTTTAAACAAAATTGACAATTCCAGGTCAACCGGAAGTATCCTAGATAGGTCTTGGGTCTAACTAAACGTATAGGGTAGTTCCCGTTAACCTATAATCACGTTTGGAAAAAAACAAGCACAAATAGGGAGTGTCCACATTGCGTTTTTTGTAGCGCGTTTGTATCGATACAAACGCGTTGCGAACGCGATGCGAACGCGCAGCTCAAAAACGCGCTGCAGAAAACGCAATGTGTACACTCCCGGTTTGCGTTTGTATCGATACAAACGCGATGAACATAATCTTTAGCATGTTTGATACAAACGCGATGCGTTCGCAGCGCGTATCCGCGTTTGTATCGATAGGGGAAGATCGTCACCATTCGTACGGCAGGCACATTCGTACAGTGCTTATAAAACACAAACGAAAGGACCCACGGACATTTCTTTTGCATGTGTGCTTAGGTGGCCTAGCAGCCAATACGTGAAAGTAGTTTCGTACCAATCCCATCGGTGAGAGCGAAGTGACAGGCAGCATAGTGTTTTCGCGTAAGTAATTTTTTCATCAAAGTGTTCGTGAATTTTTACACTACCTACTAATAATATGTTTTCCTACGCAGTTTTTTTCCATTAACTATAAAACATGCTAAAGATTTTATTTTTGTTTTGTGCACTAAATAAGCTTATATTTTAGTTTTAGTTTCTGATCTCACTAGATTAACGCCTTAGATTTAAGTATCTGTAATGTTAGTCATAAGTTGTAAATAAATAATTGTCTAATTGTCTAATAATTGTCTAATTATGTTCATTCATTCTTCCCCTATCGATACAAACGCGGATACGCGCTGCGAACGCGCGTTTGTATCGATACAAACGCGCGTTCGCAACGCGTAGCAAAAACGCGCTTCAGAAAACGCAATGTGGACACTCCCTACTTGAACCCGCAAATGAATACTAACCGGTCCATCCCATAATGTCGGCGACTTCTCGCCACAGTTTCTTGACCTGCGAGTGGTAGCTGGCGACGGGCAGGTTGCTGCGCGCGTACAGCAGTGGCCGCGCGCGCACCAGCACGATCATGCGGCGGTCGTCGGCCTGAGTGCTGTCCACCAGCCGACCCACTCCGAGCCGGCCCGACGCGCCCGCAGCGCCCGCAGCGGCGGCCTCCGTCCCCTCCTCGCACTTGATGAACACCTCGAGCTGGTCCATAGCGCGCGACACGTCTCGCGGCCGACAGGGCGCGCGGCACACACGCCGACACGCCGGCGCGCATGCATGCAGACAGACACGCGCAGCGGGCGGCGACGCCGGTGCGTCGTCCCGCTCGCGCCGCGCGCCGCCCGCGCGGGTGCGAGGGAGACCACACTCGCAAACACGTGAAAAAGCAAGAGCGCAGGCACGGCTCGGCCCCACCCGTCTCCCTTCTTCGACTTTCGTTTCGCCGAAACCGCGTCGGCGGTTATCGATTCATGATTCAGCTCGGACCGCACAGCCATGTCTACGATCTCGATTCTTTTATTATTACTAAATTCCTAGGCGACTTTACTTTGTTTCGTTTCATAATTTAGGGATAGGTTTGGAGCTACACTATCTTTCATCTCTGCTTCCAGTTCCTACCTAGGCAGATGCCAGATACGAAGCGAACTCGAGTCGTAATGAACTACCAACCTGCCTAGTCTACTTTTTTAACATTTTGGGTTCAAGGTCATATAAAATACGATTGCTATTACGCTTCATTTTCAACATAGTGCATCTTCAAATCTTCATTGTGGTACCGATACCGACATAGGTAAGTACAGAAAGCGTCATTAATTGGTATCCCCCTAGTAAGAGGTCGGTTTGCAAGCCGTTGATCTCAACTTTTGTAATAGTAGATTGTTGCACGAGGGTTGAATGAAAGTAACCTATTGCGGCACGAGATGGTTTGGCGCCTGAGCGTAGCGAGGGCGCTAATAGTTCGAGTGCCGTAATAGGTATTTCACCCGAGGTAAACACTCTGCTTTTCATTTCGAATATTAGGAAAGTAAATAAAAACCTGATTAGCTCATTTTATAAAAATCTGTGCTCTCGATCGACAAAACAGATAAAAATCGAATTGGTGCTTTAAAAAAAATACTGGCAGGTAGCTTGCCACTGAAAAAAAATCAAAAAAGGCGCCCACCTTTTTTTTCAGCCAGTATTTTTTGTCATTGAAGATGTTAAATATTTCAAGTTCAAAATCTTGTTTAAATAATAATTTAGTGAAAAGTAATTATTAATAACAATACTCATGTAATAAATTGTTGAAAATATTTTTTACAGCAATTCTCAATATAAAGGTAAAATAGAAATGTCAAATATTACTTTTGCTGTGTAAAAAGTTTCAACATGACTCAATAGAAATGTCAAAATAGAATGATTTTTTTTTTAATTTGACAGCAGGGAAAATTGCTTCCCAGGGCGGAAAAGTACTACTTTCATTCCTCTGTTCAGGTAACTTCAAACGTACTTTCCGTGTATGAGACATGAAAAAACTTTTACATCCTTGCTTACTTATGGATATCTTATTTCGCTCGAGTTCCTAAACAAAAATAGCTGATATAATACCCGACTGAAATCCAAGGTTGAAATGAAAAGAGTCTTTGTTCAAATCAATAGGGGGATACCGATTGATGACGCTGACTGTACCTACAGGTAAGTACTAGGTAGGAGGTAAAGTATTCGTTACAAGACATTTCACAACACTAACGTCTAGAGTAGAATAGAGAGAGATTGTTTATGATAGGGGTTGCGTCACGCACGGTTTAATAGCGCTGGCTAAAAATGGAGGGGTGTGTTTTAACTTTTGTTTGCTGGGTTACCTATTCGCAAACATGAGACAAAACACACCCCTCCACTTTCTTCCAGTGTTCTTTTTATATGACGCGAACTTAACCAGACGTTTTCTTTCGAGCACTAGCCCAGAATCAACCTTAGTGGTTCTGGAAACGCTTGAAAATCAAGTCAGCCAGCGGCCAAGCCAGCAAGCATCCGTCGCAGCCAACTGGTTTGGTTGAATTAGCTAGGCCTATTCAATTTCCCTTTCATAGAACGCCGCCATTCAATTGAACGACAGGAACGTCCGTCGCGACTTACTTTTGTACTTGGACGAAACGTAGTAGGTATCATGGTGACGACAAAACAAACGTATAATTACAAGTTTAAAAGGCGAAGCGCTCCCTAGTATCAGTAGTCCGATGATTTAGTCCTATGATCGCTGACTTGCCTCCGCATTCGAACCTAACCGCATCCACCCGCATCGTCGGCGTCCGTCGCATCGGTTTTCTTTGTATGGACACAGAACAGATAATACTACGCTTAGATGGACCAATGCTCACTACATCAACTTCGAGTCACCGGATCGCTGCATCGCAATCCAAAAGTTAAGGAACAAGTGAACGCCGAAAAGGCGATGCGTTGCGGAGGCGACTGGTCAGACCTATCGGTATGTATGACACAAGTATGACATGACATCCACTAAATTGAAGAGTAAGGCCAAGGTACTTGTTCAATAGGTACATAATACTAAATCAAATCAAAGTAATTTACTACTACCTAAAGCGCTCATTACACCATGCTGAATTCAGTGCACTAAATGCTATTTCATTCACTAATTAGCACTCTGTCTCGCTCTTTGGCCAAATAATTGTGTTTTGTGCATCCTACTTTACAGTGGCTAACTGTTGCTAACTTCAGTAAGTTAGCCACTGTAATACTCAATTTTTAGGCCAAAGAGTGAAACAGAGCGCTAATTTGTGAATGAACTAGCATTTAGTGCACTGAATTCAGCATGGTGTAATGACCGCTTAAGGTATTGGCAGAACGTTCAGTGCCGGCCGAAGGTGCCGGCAGATAGCTTTCCTTCCATACAGCTTTAACATCTGCTGAATCCATAGATGTAGGATTTTTACTATAATAGGTAGGTACCTTTTTAGTAACTGAATCTGTGTCACACACAATCTTAGAAAAATCTTCAATACCTAGGTACCTACATAATTATGTACCTAGGTATTGAAGATTTTTCTAAGATTGTTAACGGTTTTATTTTTTGTTAAAATAAAACCGTTAACATTAAAGGTAACCTAGGTGTTATTCGCTATGCTTGGCTCAGTTATTCTTTATTACATACAAGACACAACGTTATTACACGTTGCGATAGAGAGAATTAAGATATACAATTGCTTTCGATTTTGACAATCTTTATCGGGCATAAGTAATAAGATATTATTGTACACTTAAATTGCACTTACACTAAAAACAAATGCATGGAAACTAGCATTACATACTAGGTTTAATGCTAAATTACCTAGTATACAATCAGTCGAGGTAACAGTTATCAACATTGAAAAATACTAGTCAGCTACATTCAGGGGTAACGAAAAAGTAAATACTAGCTAGATATTTAACCGCGTGTTTACTCAAATTTCGCCACTTGAACGTAGTCTTGAATGAATATAACATAAATATAATAGGTGGGTACAACATTTATGCTTTGGCGTTTCAAACTATCCTCGATTCAAATAGAAGGCTTATCGCCGCCATCGCGGCCTAACAGCACAGCTGCATGCACAGAGATCATGTAGTGGAAAGGGCCGACTTCACATTTCTTATTTTTATTTAATTAGCAGACCCACACACAATAATAACATCATTTCAAGTCATGTAAGTTAAAAACGTTTTACTTAAATGCAAGTAAGCCGTACATTCTTCACTTACATAGGTAATATAACCTTAAAAACAAAACACATTTTTAGAGAACAGCAATACCTACCTTTTGATGAGGGAAAATTATCTAGGTACTATAATAATAATGGTACTTAATGGTTACTTAATGGTATATTATGCATACTTAGGTACTATTCAATGAGATTTTGCTGTTAGTACCACCCAATATCAATTTGGCAAAGTCAATTTGATGAATTTAGTGGCCATCGCCCATGAATACATAGCTTTTGTACGAAGAAAGATTTTGTTTGATTTATTTATTAATGTCATGACTAGCCGACCGAACGCCGATACCTCACTCATGTCATGTCACTTTCTTGCTCGACACAAATTCAATTTCATAATGGATTAGAAGGTAAGTAGGTAAATAAAATTAAGAACAATTATGTCCATTCTAAATTTGTTTCACAACTAAATGTCTTTTAGAACAGAATCAGTATCTAATCACTGACGTCATCGTCGTCGTCGTCTTCGTCGTCGGAGAGCTCCTCTTTGACCTTCTTCTTGGGGGCGGCGGCGCGTGCCTTCTTGCCACGCTTCTGCGCCTTTTTGGCGGGAGCGCCGCCGCCGTCTCCGCCGTTAGCGTTGAAGGATTCCAGATCTTTTGTATACTGCTCTTTAGCTTTTGCCGCCTTCGCTTCCCATTCGCTTTTGTCCTCCATACCTCTCCAAATTTCTCCACCCTTTTTAGCAACTTCGGTGACTTTCAACCCCGGAAAGTCTGCCTTAATTTTTTGTCGAGCGTTATTCAGCCACATCAGGTACGCTGACATAGGACGCTTCGGTTTTTCCGACATTATACTGATCTATAACAAATAAAAAATATTTTTTCAGAATAAAATTGAGAAGCCTCGTCGTATACTCCCTAGGTACCCATAATAGCTAAATCCGGAACTAATAGTCTAACTAAAAGCGCTCATTAATATACCATGCTGAATTTAGTGCACTAAATGATAATTAATTCATAAATGAGCGCTCTGTCTCGCTCTTTGGGCTAAGAATTGCGTATTGTGCATCCTACTTTTACAGAGGCTGACTGAGCAACAGTTATTTTTCACTGTAAAAGTAGGATGCACCGCAATACGAAAATCTTCGGGAAAATATTGAGAGCGCTAATTTGTGAATGAAATAGTTCACTGAATTCAGCATGGTGTAATGAGCGCTTAGCCGCTTATGTTAGCAATATTGGTAACTCATTTCAAAACCACCCCCCACGACTCATAAAGTTAAAAAATTCAATGCATATTTTAAAACATAATATTACATAGAGCCGACTAGATAGGTAAGGTAGGTAGGTACTATCTGTAGGTACTACCTATCTAAATTATTTTGATAAACAGGCCGATGGACGCTTGGATGACGTCGTTGGATAGGTACAGATAGAGAATGACAAAAATACGACTAATAGCAACTTACAAAAACACTGATGCAACGAATGTTTGAAATGAAAGGAAAATAAACAGAATCAACACAGCGTCCTAAGGGCAGCTTGGACGGAGCCCGCTACACTAACTAAACTATGGAGATGGCGCGGCGGGAAGCCACGCGGGGCCAATGGCGTCCATGCGCTTAGCTTGCCTTGCTTCACTATTGTTTTCATTATTTTTTTGTTTGATTATAATTACTAAGGTACGTAAGTACCTATCAATAAGTATAGGTACTTAGGTAGGTAGGTATTTTATTTAAAATACTTACTTAGGTATACCTTATGCAACACTAGAAACCCTTCTACACTCAGATTTAATGAATACAAGCACATCAGACAGGTACCTACCTACTTACTTAAAGAATTGAATGCTTATCCAGATATCTACCTACCTCCCTAATAATACCTAATTAGGTAGGTGCTATCTTTATTAGGTAAGTACCTACCTATTTATACAAAGGTCCGTACCCACTTTTCATTGTTTTCTAGATCAGTAGGCAGGTATATCTAACGCCGGGACCATACGTTGGGACCAACGTTGGTCCCAACGTTGGGGCCAAGATTTCGTGAACCATCCACACGTTGGCGATACACCAGTCTTGTTCCGTCAGAGCCAACGTGCAGACGTCCGATGTCTGCGCGTCCGATACAGAAATTGAAATTTCTCTAAGTGATTTTACATTACTGAATACCAATTTTATCACAAACACATTACATCATGTCACTATCACACTTCACACAACACACTATATTATAAAAGCAAAAGTTTGGATGTTTGGATTTATGTTTGTTCCTCTCTAACACGACAACCACTTAACCGATATGGGTGATATTTAAAATATAGATAGATAATAACCGGAAATAGGACATAGGCTACTTTTTATCCCAAAAAATTGCACGGTTCCCGTAACATAAAAAAAAATAGTAGACTCCATCATCAGATCAGCTCGCTGTCACCATATTATTACATTGTAGTCAGAACTTGACAAATATGCCGAGTTTCAACTCAATCGGCTTATTTACTGAGGAGTTCTGTTGAACAGCTCTTGACTCCATCATCAGATCAGCTTGTTGATACCATAATATTTCATTGTCACCGAGAATCTATAAGTGTGCAAAATTTCAGCCCGATAGTCCTACAAACACAATAAATAAGGAATACGATGACATTCTCGCTCGTCAGTCGACACGTGCGCTCACGATGCGCGTCGAAACGGGACTGAGCATAGCGCCAACGTGTGGACGGATCCCCAACGTTGGCGCGCCAACTTCCTTTGATAAAACCGACACGGCACGGCCAAGCCCCAACGTTGGCCCCAACGTTGGCGCCAAGCTATTTTGTCAGCACCACACGTTGGTGAGAGGCATTGGGACCAACGTTGGCCCCAACGTGTGGATGCGGGGTAATAATCAAAAGAAAGGATGGTAAAACGACGCAGTAGGGTTTTCTGCAATCTACTAGGTAGGATTGGTTAGCGGCGAAGGCACTGGCATTTTCCCGCGCATTCATTTTCAAGACAAAGCTATGTAGGTCAGGTTAGCTGACAACGCAACATTTGATTATGGAAATACTTAGTAGGTAATTCTTACCTTATTGATTAGTCTCACGAACAAAATCCAAAATTAAAATAAAGGCTGATCTTCGTGATGGCGCGAAACACCCTTCGTCACTTTAGCACTGACTGATCGGCCGCACTAGTCAATAATAAAAAACTTTCACCCGCCTCGCCCACTGACACCGACTGCCACAGACTCTGACTGAATGCGGTCGGTCGGGTTCGCTCGGGCTCGGGTGTTCGCTCGTCTCGCGTCTCGCGTCCCGCGCGGTGGCGCGTCTGGTTTTGGTTGGTCGGCCGGCCTCGGGGCACAGCTCGGGGGCGCCGCGTCCCTCGGTTCGGGCGTGCTCGGCCCGTCTCGTCCCGAACACCGCGCCCCTCGCGTCCTGCCTGCGCCTGCCTCATGCGCGTATTGCGCGTCCTTCGACTGACTCAACCACGCCAACTACCATCTTTATTTACTATCTACTTGCCTTGCTACTGCTCGCTTTTTCGCTTGTGTTAAGTAGGTTTTGATAACTCTTGAGACCACATAAAAATCCCCGTAGACTGATTTAGAATGAATAGGTATTCACATTTGAATTTGAGTAGGTAGGTAGGTATTTATTTACTTAGGTAGGTAGGTACCTACCTATTTAAGAATTTTATTGTTCAATTATCAATCTCAAGTGAGATTAAGGGCCACCTCCTACCTAATCTCACGGAAGGGGGTCAAGCCAAATCTTATGACATCTCACCAAGGGGGGAGGGGGGGGTCGAAAAATCACAAAAATCCCCTCACGTAATTAATTGACTAACTGTTGCTAACTTCAGTCAAACGTAGAGAAAGATAAAAGAAGGATGCACAATAGGCAATTTGTAGGCCAACGATCGAGACATTCCTAGTTAGGAACTTAGGATAGGTACCTACCTACCTAGTGTAATCGCTACTTTAGGAGTAGGTAAACATGAAAACCTAAATGGACAAATCAAGCCGTTTCAAATGATACCTACCTAGCCCTAGGTGTAGTAGGTTACTACCTACCTAGGTAGGTTAGGTAGGTACCTACCTAATGCTAATGATAGACCTACCCGACCGACCCACCCATTGAACGTAGGTATTATCACAGAATACTAGTACCTAGGTACTACGTATACTACTGGTAGGTATTATGTTCCTATAACTCAATGACCCGAAAGACGCGTGACGCGACGCGTCGCGTCGTCCGTCGGTCGGTGGGCTGATGACGAGACGAGGACGAGTGGGATAGATACGTACCACTACCAATACCAACCCAGTGCATCGATTTATTTATTAAAAGGATCGCACAATTTATTTCTCAATAATTAGCTCAATGTCCGTATCCGTCCGTATCAGAGACATCGCACATTAGGTATAAGTATAAGTACTTGTCTTGAGTACTTTGAAGGACTCTGGCGGCGGCACACCTTTTACACTACAACATTTTCAGCGGCGGTGGCTCAGCCGCTCAGCACGGCTTCACGTCGGGCTCCGAGCTGGCGGAGGAGCTGGCGGCCCACAGGCTGGCGTAGCTCTGCTGCTCCGCCAGCAGAGCCTCCTCCGCCTCCATCACCGCCTCGAACAGACACCGCTTTATCTTGATCTGCGTCTGGAACGGAAACCGTTTCGTCGACTGGCACATGCTGTTGAAGAATATGTCGAGGGGGTCCAGCGCGGACGGCTCGAGGGGTGGGGGTGCGGGTGGAGCGGGCGGCCGCGGTGCGGGTGCGGGTGCGGGCTCGCGGCGACGCTTGGGCGGCGGCGGCGGAGGCTCGGAGTCGGAGCTGGAGTCGCTGGAGGCGCGACGCGGCACGGGCTCGGCCGGCTTGCGGCGGTTGGCCATGTGCGGCTGTAGGAACTGCATGTGAGCGGAGTACTTCCAGGGGTAGCCGCGCTTGCCGTGCCCGTTGGCACCCGCGCCCGGCTCGCGCGCCATCGTCTCGCTCTGTCGCTTTAACGCGTCGCGGTAGCTGTCGCGGAGCTTCTTCCATTTCAATTTCACTTCTTTGACTGTGGAACGAAACAAACAAACAGCGGTGAGCGGGCTGTCCGAACGATGAAATGCCAAATAAAATATCGGCGGCTATGCCTTGAGTTTAATAGGATAGAGAGTGATATTGATTGACAGAATACGCGCTTAAAGACATCATTGTGTAGTGAACTCAGCAGATAATAGGATACAAGATTCAGAAACAAGTCCAAATCTAGCTTATCAACGCCACGGTGATCTTATTTCGGGGCAAACTATTAGTTTATTATGTAGGTAGTTTAGTAAGATAGGTATATACCCATGGAGCTGGGGCTTAACTCAGGTAATAAAGCACATCGGCACGGCACGGTGCGCGCCGTCACAACAAGCGGATGGGGCCTCGCGGGGCGTGCGGGGGGAGGGGGCGCTCAGCACACGCAGCCCCCGGGCCCCGGCCCGAGCCACCGCCACGGAGAAATGAACTACAGAGAAACAGCGGTCTAACATCGACTTTTATAATAGCCTATTCTTGTAGGGCTGTCACATAAGGAAATAAACTAACTGCGTCGCGCGGTGTCACTCGCGTAGTGTTAAAATAATAAACGGACAGCTGGTACTGCTGACGGACGGATGGTATTTGCTAGAATAAATAGGTACGTTAACTTAATTTAGTTAATATAAACACGTAAGTAAAATCGTATTTTTAATTTATTAAAATTACAAATGGCCTACTCCTGACTCCATCATCAAATCAGCTCCTTATTCTTACAGTGTAGTCGGGACTTGACAGACATGTCGAGTTTTAACTCCATCGGTTTATTTACTGAGGAGTTCTGTTAAACAGCTCCTGACTCTATCATCAGATCAGCTCGACAATACCGAATTATTATAAGTTTATCCAAATTAGGTAGGTACATACAAATGCAAATTTTCAAATCGATACGACACTGGAAAGTAGATTAAAACCTACTTCAAATATTATTGGGCGGATTTTTTTAAATTTGTACATTGCATTTTCAGCGTGTCCATCGACTTCCAGTGCATTATTTTAATACTTCTAATTGATTTGTGGTACGGGTATGGTGTTTTTCGGATAGATTAACAATCTTTTATCCATTTTCAACGTAAATATATATAGGGTACCATATAATTTTAATTAAAATAAAGCAAAATAAGTAATACTTTACTGCATTTTTACCATGTCCCCTCGTCAGTTTGCAACTTTCATCGTGTCATTACAACTCAATAGATCGAGTTTTGAGACATATTTTCTAGTCTATTATCATGATAAATTCACTGTTTTTCGAATGATAGACAGCAAAACCATGTAAGTTAATTGAATTATTAGATATTTAGCTTTAAACCTCAGTCCAGATTTTTGGCATTTTTGGACATGTCCGGCTGACTAACGGGTTTTGAGCTACTTGGATTATTGCAATCCTACTAATGTGGTATTTTTTTGAATAAACTGGTACTCTTGCTGGCATTCTGACTGCCACTCTGATGTATTGATGTAATCAGACTGTTTTATGAGTCAGTGAAGTGTGTAGGTAGGTGAAGTCCTGTCCGAGGTCCGCTGATGAACTGCTGTTTTTTGAAGGTAAGAAACAACTTTTTGGCATATTACTAGTTCGCAATGAATAGTTTAACTTCCGGTTGCATGAAATAATAGCAGTTCCACAGGATTATGTTATTACATTCGGCAGAAAAGTTAAAAACATTTTCCTTGCCACGGTTTCGTTACTGTCAGCTGAGGAACATTTGCAAAAACGTTAGTCATCCGAACAAATTGTTAGTCATCTGACCTGTAAAGTCAAGTGCATATTGCGGAATTTTTGTATTTTTAACCGACTTAAAAAAGGAGGAGGTTCTCAAGTTGACTGTGTTTTTAAAATTAAAAGCTTTTATTTAACTTGCAATGTATATACCTAAATGTACCTGCTGGATCAAATGCTGAGGGGTAGCCTTATTTTCTTGTCACTGTACCTACTATAACATTTTTGATTTGTGTGCATGTACCGTATAGTGGCGAAAATAAAACTCTTTTCTATTCTATTCTATTATCTAATAAGTACCGATTAAGTGGTATTTAAGTTTTTTTTTTCAAGTTTTTGTTATAAAAGTTACCGGATCTCATAAATAAGATAGAATATATCTTAGATTTAAGTAAAAATGTGTCATAATTGTTAAATAAATGTGGTACCGTGGGGCAGTCCCGGGCATCATCAGTGACTTCACGGTTGAGAGGTAGTTCAAAGCACTATGCAAAATAGACGTATTTTATTAATAAAACGCTCACTCTATAGTTGTAAAAGTCAGAATATCTTGCCATTGTAAACACAAGCCTTACTTGTCCTCTGACTAACATCGACGGTCCACTGACTAACTGTCCTCTCGAAAAAGTTTTTTGAAATCGTATTTTAGATATTAAGCCCACTGTTTTTTAACAAACTTTTGTGTTCCTTGGTGAGATAATATTAAATAGTATTATGTGTAATTTACTTGATTTTGTACGGGTTCTAAATTCTAAGAAACACTAAAAAGACTGAGACAAATTTGACCAAAAGTTAGTCACCTGACATAAAAGTTGAAATATTTAATATTTCTAGTTAATATTCAAAGAATATGCACTGATTATTCTATTGTGATTTTAAATTGGATTCTAATAAAAGGCTTTTTACGATTATACGTCTTTTATTTTTTCATTTATCCAGAAAACAATTTCGTTACTCATTGGACAATTTTGACCACAGTATCATTATTAAAATACCAATAAATCAAGTTTTCTTCAGTAAATTACATGACTTTTGGGTTTTCATGAAACTTTACATATCTTGCTATAAGATCATTATACCCAGAAATAGATATTTGAAGAAAAAAAATTTTTACAACATTTTCAGAATGGTACAGATTTAAAAAAATCCGCCCTATTAATAAATACATACCTACATAATAGGTACCTAGGTACTTACAGAAAATTTCTTCAAAAATATTTCAATAATATGGTAGTAGGTACATAAACTAACCTGTCACGTTCTTTTGAGTAGGTATGTGAAAAATGATAAGTTTTTATTTTTCTCTGCATGACTTTGCCTAGCTAGATGTAAGTACCTACTTACCTTACCTATGGCGGATTTTTTTAAATTTGTACCATTCTGAAAATGTTGTAAAAATTTTTTTTCTTCAAATATCTATTTCTGGGTATAATGATCTTATAGCAAGATATGTAAAGTTTCATGAAAACCCAAAGGTCATGTAATTTACTGAAGAAAACTTGATTTATTGGTATTTTAATACTGATACTGTGGTCAAAATTGTCCAATGAGTAACGAAATTGTTTTCTGGATAAATGAAAAAATAAAAGACGTATAATCGTAAAAAGCCTTTTATTTGAATCCAATTTAAAATCGCAATAGAATAATCAGTGCATATTCTTTGAATATTAATTAGAAATATTAAATATTTCAACTTTTATGTCAGGTGACTAACTTTTGGTCAAATTTGTCTCAGTCTTTTTAGTTTTTCTTAGAATTTAGAACCCGTACAAAATCAAGTAAATTACACATAATACTATTTAATATTATCTCACCAAGGAACACAAAAGTTTTTTAAAAAACAGTGGGCTTAATATCTAAAATACGATTTCAAAAAACTTTTTCGAGAGGACAGTTAGTCAGTGGACCGTCGATGTTAGTCAGAGGACAAGTAAGGCTTGTGTTTACAATGGCAAGATATTCTGACTTTTACAACTATAGAGTGAGCATTTTATTAATAAAATACGTCTATTTTGCATAGTGCTTTGAACTACCTCTCAACCGTGAAGTCACTGATGATGCCCGAGACTGCCCCACGGTACCACATTTATTTAACAATTATGACACATTTTTACTTAAATCTAAGATATATTCTATCTTATTATGAGATCCGGTAACTTTAATAACAAAAACTTGAAAAAAAAAAACTTAAATACCACTTAATCAGTACTTATTAGATAATAGAATAGAATAGAAAAGAGTTTTATTTTCGCCACTATACGGTACATGCACACAAATCAAAAATGTTATAGTAGGTACAGTGACAAGAAAATAAGGCTACCCCTCAGCATTTGATCCAGCAGGTACATTTAGGTACATACATTGCAAGTTAAATAAAAGCTTTTAATTTTAAAAACACAGTCAACTTGAGAACTTCCTCCTTTTTTAAGTCGGTTAAAAATACAAAAATTCCGCAATATGCACTTGACTTTACAGGTCAGATGACTAACAATTTGTTCGGATGACTAACGTTTTTGCAAATGTTCCTCAGCTGACAGTAACGAAACCGTGGCAAGGAAAATGTTTTTAACTTTTCTGCCGAATGTAATAACATAATCCTGTGGAACTGCTATTATTTCATGCAACCGGAAGTTAAACTATTCATTGCGAACTAGTAATATGCCAAAAAGTTGTTTCTTACCTTCAAAAAACAGCAGTTCATCAGCGGACCTCGGACAGCACTTCACCTACCTACACACTTCACTGACTCATAAAACAGTCTGATTACATCAATACATCAGAGTGGCAGTCAGAATGCCAGCAAGAGTACCAGTTTATTCAAAAAAATACCACATTAGTAGGATTGCAATAATCCAAGTAGCTCAAAACCCGTTAGTCAGCCGGACATGTCCAAAAATGCCAAAAATCTGGACTCAGGTTTAAAGCTAAATATCTAATAATTTAATTAACTTACATGGTTTTGCTGTCTATTATTCGAAAAACAGTGAATTTATCATGATAATAGACTAGAAAATGTGTCTCAAAACTCGATCTATTGAGTTGTAATGACACGATGAAAGTTGCAAACTGACGAGGGGACATGGTAAAAATGCGGTAAAGTATTGCTTATTTTGCTTTATTTTAATTAAAAATATATGGTACCCTATATATGTTTACGTTGAAAATGGATAAAAGATTGTTAATCTATCCGAAAAACACCATACCCGTACCACAAATCTATTAGAAGTATTAAAATAATGCACTGGAAGTCGATGGACACGCTGAAAATGCAATGTACAAATTTAAAAAAATCCGCCCACCTACTGACTGAATGAAAATGAACCAGAAAAAGATCGCGCCACAGATTCATTAATAGTTACTACGTAACCCGCGCGGCCGCCGCATACTCGTAGCATTCGCGGCCTCCGAGCGCCCCTTAGCGCATGCGCTAAGGGGCGCTCGGAGGCCGCGAATGCTACGAGTATGCGGCGGCCGCGCGGGTTACGTAGTAACTATTAATGAATCTGTGGCGCGGCCGCCGGTCGGCCGCCGGAGTTTGCCGAGACTAGCCGAGAGCTCACGAAGCGGCCGCCCGCCGCTCGTAGGTGAACCTGTCGGTGAACGCGCACGCACACAACGTTGCGCATGTAGTGAAGTACCTACTTTCGCGTGTTGTTTGAGTTTGTCTCTCTGGTTACTCTGTGCCACCGCGCCGCGCGGTAAAGTAATAATACCTACATAGCGCGCCGCTCTACCCCGCTCCGCCGCGCGCCGGGCGGCGGCTGGCTGCCGACCGAGACGGTGACGCGACCGACGACGGACGCCCCGAGACGTCGCGCCGCCGTCGGCCACTCCACAGCTGCTGCAGCCGGTCTCCACTTACTTATACCTATGACACGAAAAAAATGTGACCGAGTTCGGCGGCAACCGGGGCGATGTCGACACTCACCCGAAGAGAGATCGGTCTCCTTCATGACCTCCGCCCAGGCCGCGTCCTTGAGCTCCTGGTCGCGGTACTCGATGGCGGTGGTGTTCCACAGACAGGGGTACTTGCGCACCGTCTCGATGAAGCGGTCCATGCCGGTTCGAGACGAGGGGCTCGGCGCGGCACACCGAGCCGTCCCCGGCGTCGGTCGGGCGAGCTGTGCCCGCGTGCCGCTCTCCGCCGGCGAGCGGCCCCGCCACCACCCGCCCGCCGACCCCGCTGTCCCGCCGTCCCGCCGCACATGGCCGCACACGCACCCACATGCTGCGGACGGAACGTACTCCATCCGACCACCGCACCGCCCGCAGGCGGCCGGCTTCTCTGCTATACCTACACTAGCTAGGTTACGATGATTTTATTCCGTTTCTACGTACAGTCAGCGTCATCAATCGGTATCCCCCTATTGATTTGAACAAAGACTCTTTTCATTTCAACCTTGGATTTCAGTCGGGTATTATATCAGCTATTTTTGTTTAGGAACTCGAGCGAAATAAGATATCCATAAGTAAGCAAGGATGTAAAAGTTTTTACTAAAGTTGAGATCAACGGCTTGCAAACCGACCTCTTACTAGGGGGATACCAATTAATGACGCTTTCTGTACATCACCGAAACTAACTTAAGCACCTATACCTACCTACATATTGAATAGGGTACCTACCATACTTCTGTGGTACCTACCTACCTTACCTACACACATCTTATCTAGGCTATTTGTCTAGGCAAACTAGGCACACGTATGCATACGGCGACGTGCGTGTGACCGGTCGCCGTGTTTACAATTCTAAGTACCTACCTAGATAAATACCTATTCTTTAATTTATAAATTGTTATGTAAAGCCGACATTACAGCATGCTGAATTCAGTGCACTAACTGCTTGTTAGTTATTAGTGCTCTGTCTCGCTCTTTGGCCTAAGAATTGCATATTGTGCATCCTACTCTTACGAGGCTTACTGACTGAAGTTAGCCGCAGTTAGCCTCTGAGTAAGAGTAGGATGCACAATACGCAATTCTTAGGCCAAAGAGCGAGACAGAGCACTAATTTATGAATGAACAAGCAGTTAGCACGCTGTATGCAGTGTTGTGTAATGTAGGCATTAATAAAAGAGCATGTCTCTAGTAGGTAAATTAAACATTAATTATAATGCATTATTGCACTAATTATACATTTCTATCAGGAATTAAATTATGGTAGGTACCTAGTTAATGCGAAAAAAAAAACAGTAGTTACAGAAATAGTTAAATGTAATTATTTCTGGTAACCACTGGCTAAAATTACAAGAAAATTACACAAGAGCTGCGCTGCGCTCTGGTGCACAAGTATTATGGACAAACCGTGCGAAGCCAAAATAATGAAAAAAAAATTACTTTGACTGACATTGACATTTACCATTGACATTTTTTATGACAGACGAGACGAATTCATCGCCCGCGCGGCCCGCCTGTCTTGTCTTGCTTGTCTCTGTCTGTCTGAGTCTTGAGTCTGTTGTTTATCTCTATTTTTGTTTTAATTTTTGCGGTTTTAACTAAATAATTTATGTACCTACCTCGGAAAATTCGTTCGACACATAAGAAAGAGTAGTACCACGCGCTCGTCTGTCGCGCTTATTTACTTATTTTATAGTTGTGTCATTCATTACAAACATGTTATACTAAACAGCATCGATGGATAATGAACGGTCGGTCGGTCAACTAACACCAATACATTGCCCGTTTAGTTTATCTTCTCTCAACCAACCAAGGAAAGCAAGTAGGAAGGAACTATGTGTTAAGAAGAGGCAAGTACTTAAGCTATGGTGTTACTACTTGCTATGCTATGCCCGAGTTAAATTTAATGAAATGATCTGAAAGCTGAGAACTTTGATGATGATAGAATCTTATAAGATACAGGTAGTCTTGTCTCTGACTTACTTATTTCAAATAATACCCATTTTCTGATACTTGCTACCGATAGTATGTTTGTCACTCGTAACATTATCACTATAGTCGTATTGCTCATTATACGGACTAAAATTGAAGGAAAAAATGTCATTTTTCCTTCAATTTTGATTAGTTTTGATACGTTTTATGTCAAAATTGAAGGAAAAATGACATTTTTTCCTTCACATTTAGTCCGTATAATGAGCAATACGACTATAGGCTCATTCTTTGAGGGTGCACTGTTGTGTAAGTCTTTATTATTGACCATACATAATAATCCTTAAATTCACAACATTTATTCAATTATACTTCTACTCTCACAACTAATGTGAGTATGGGTTTTACTTTTGTAATGAGCTGTTTAATGTCATCAATAGATGGAAGCGTAATCCTCACATCAGGATTGAGGCAGTACAGTGCAGCTGTGAGTGGGGTACAGCTGTGAGTGGGGTACAGCTGTGAGTGGGGTACAGCTGTGAGGGGGGTACAGCTGTGAGCGGGGGCACCTAGCACTGGCGCTGAGTGAGCGTGATCCCTCCAACATGGACGCCAATGCAGATGGGGACAGGGACCGGATGTAAGTCTCGTAGCTTTAGTAGCAATAAACATTATGCTTAAAATATAAGATGTGTGCGATGATGTGAGGGGTTCTATGCATCGAACGCATTAGTAAGCAATTTCAGCTAAGTAGGTCTCACTGCTTGCATTGTCGGTTTACCTAGCCAGTGCATATTTGGTGGATAGCCATCGGTCCATACTCATATAGAGAGCATATATGTATGTATGGGGATTCCCTTTTCCTTAATTAGATGCAAAGGTGGTCCATTGTGCGTGGGTGCAAGAGAGCAAAATAATACTTTTTTTGTTAAAAATACCATCTATTTTGAATCCTGGATGAAGCAAAGTATTCCATCCTGAGCACAGCAAAGGATTCAAAGAATATCATCCAAGGAAAAAATAATTTCGCTTCCTACTCCAAAGACTTACCTATAGACTTACAGATAAAACTCACAGATGTAGAGAATATCGATCATATATCGAAACAGCGATATCGCTCTCTCCGGAGAGGTCTCTCAGAGGGAAGATCCAGGCACTCCGGGCACTCTCACTCATAGCCCAAGTAGCACAAAAGTGCTGTATGACAGCATTTGCACAGTGCACCATGGAAACTTTAGCTGTATAAACTAGCTGTATATCAGAGTAGGATGCGCATCCTCTGTCGATATAATGCTAATTTGGGCACAAATTAGTCAGCACATAGCTGTCTAAGAATTCACATTTGAAGTATATCAACATTATATTAGCATTTTTATGTGTAACAGTCACCCCAAGAGCTGAAAATTGCCTGATTAACAAGGCACGCTACCTATAATACAGCCAGAAAGACAATGTGCAAGTTTTAAATGCTGTTACACAATCAAAAGTACACACTGAGCGAAATAGTGAAATGTAATAACTTTATTTAGTATAAACTGAGCATTTGTTATGACGTGAAGTTTTAGTGTTGTGTTTACTATTTATGCTAAGAAGATTTTAGCGGTAAGTAACTTCGATTTCTCCCTTTGTGTTTGAAATGTTATTGGGCAGGTAATTTTATTGTGAAATACCATACATATTCAGTTCAAAATTTTCACGCGCTCTCATAAATACTACTAAATAGGGTAAACGATCCTAATTTTGGCCCCCCACCATTTATTATCACCCCGTTGATTTATCCTATTTATTAAGAAACAACCGAATCTCACAGTGCTTCAACTTATCGAAATCGATGAAAACAATCATTAGCTACAATATTGACAAACCAAATAACGAAAAATAAACATACGGGCGTCGGTACAACAACATTAATAAAATGTCTCGATTAGAGCAGTGAAAATCTATGTTTTTGCTAAGGTAAGAGCTTTCTTAATTTTATCGAATCTAAGTTTATCAGGGGGTTTTACTTTGCTATAGTTTTTAAATCATTTCAACACATATTATTCGAGCTTCCTGAGCACTAATTTTTAAGAAGTGCATTGTTTTTGTTATTTTATTGCGGTGCCAACATTTGGTACAGCAAAATTAGTTGATTTCCATTTTATTGGCAGTGATGTCAATAATTGGTATTTCTGAGATTTCTATGAGTAGACCAATTATCGACACTAGGCCAATGTTTGAGCATAAGTCTGCTTATAATTGGTCTAACTAATGAATCAAACAAGAAAAAGATTAATTTCAACAATATCAGCCAAACAACAGAAATTAGGAAGGAAGCAAAAAAAGAGTAAACAAGTGTAACGAAACTTGTGTTACCTAAGTTAGATACTGTGGAAATAACCTTAACTCACAAAATGAAGACTGTAATCCGAATGAAAAACAAGACGAAAAGAAGAAAATGATAGTGACTATGTTAATGTTATAACAGACAATTAATGAAACCAAGCAAAACAAAATACTGCATCTCAGCTGCACTATAGCTAAAATAGATAATTTTTAGACTGAGTTTGATGACAAGAATGAAGAAAAATAATAAATAAGTATTTACGAATGTATTTTAAGCTCTCTTTAAGCGATTTCTTTCAATTTACTTAACCGTTAAAAGGGCCAATAAATTGGTCCAACTTATGCCAGTAATTAGTCAAAGTATGCCCATAATTGGTAAAATCATGTTTTTAAATAAACCGCAAAAAAATAAATACAAAACTATGTTTAAGTACGTTTCCCATGTATTAAAAACATCAATTAACTTTCATTCTATCATTTAGACAACTTTTTTTTGTTCGCCACACATAACAAAGACAGTTATCATGATTTAATTACATCAAGATCCTTAAAGGGCCAATAATTGGGAGTTTTACCCTACTAAAAAAAATCTAACATAAATAGACTGTAAATAAAATAAATGTTATGTTTTTTACATAGGAATTGATAAAAAAACTGTTTGCGTGTTATTCATTCATAATCCACATCAAATCCAATCGATGTCTTATAAAATAAACTAAAATAAAAGATAAAAATTTAGAATAAAATACACAGTCACGCAGTGAAAATGGCGGATGGCATGTGAACAGTTTTAATCTTAATTTAATGCTAAGGTCTGTACGAGAGTTCACATGTCCTATAATTCAGCAAAGAGTAGGTAAAGTATGCATTAAATCTTTGTTAAATAACTTCACTAAGTAAGCTGAATAACAGTGACATCTGTGGCGTGTTTGTGGTACTTAATAGAATTACAGTACAGAAAAAAGCATTATAGCGAGCCTCGTTTTTTTCTAAACAGAGTTCAGTGAACTCTAATAATTCGTTATAAATGCTGAGATTACCGCTGTGGGCCCTATGTGAAAATTTATAATGCAGTTCTGTGCTACTTGGGAGGCGAACGGATGGGATGAAAAATGAATAAGAAGCGTCACACATCGATCGATTTAAAAAATGTTCTCTCCACAGAGGAATGGAGAACAGCGTGGTGGAGGACGACCGGGAGAGAGGCAGATTCAGGTGAGTCGACCCCGTCCGCGCCCGCGCCGGCGAGCGAGGCTCCGGACTGACGCGGTCCGTCGGTCGTTGCAGCATCGCGCGGTGCCCCTCCCAGTCGTCGCTGGACGAGTCGTCGCAGCGGCCCTCGTCCGCGGAGGGCGCCGCCGGCGACGCGGAGCACGCGGCGCGCCTGCTGGAGGCGCTCGCGCGGCTGCGGCGCGACGCCGCGCTCTGCGACGTGCAGCTGCAGGCGCAGGCGGAGGACGCCGCCGCGCCGGGCCCGCCGCTGCCCGCGCACCGCGCCGTGCTCGCCGCCGCCTCGCCCTACTTCCACGCGATGTTCACGCAGTTCGAGGAGCGCACGCGCCCCGTCGTCACCATCCAGAACGTGGAGCCGGGCGCGCTCGCCGCGATCCTCGAGTACGTGTACGCGCCGGGCGCGCTGCGCGTGTCCGAGGAGGGCGTGCAGGGCCTGCTGGCGGCCGCCTCGCTGCTGCAGGTGGGCGGGGTGCGCGCCGCGTGCTGCGCGTTCCTGCGCGCCGCGCTCGCGCCGGACAATGCGCTCGGCATCCGCGCGTTCGCGGAGCTGCACGCGTGCGCGGAGCTCGCGCGCGCCGCCGCCGACTACGTCGACGAGCACTTCGTGCGCGTGCTCGCCGCGGAGGAGTTCCTCGCGCTGCAGCCGGAGGCGCTGGCGGCGCTGCTCGCGAGCGACCGGCTGCGCGCGCCCAGCGAGGAGGTGGTGCTCGACGCGGCGGTGTCGTGGGTGCAGCACGACCCGGCGCGGCGGCGCGCGCACCTCGCGGCGCTGCTCGAGCACGTGCGGCTGCCGCTGGTCGCGCAGGAGACGCTGGTCGCACGCGCCGCCGCGGAGCCGCTCGCCTCCGCGCCGGTGCGCGTCAAGGACCTGCTGATCGAGGCGCTGTCGTTCCACCTGATGCGGCCGGAGCGGCGGCTCGCGGCGGCCGCGGGCTGCGTGCGGGCGCGCGCGCGCGCTGCGCCGCACGACGCAGCCTGGCTGCTGGTCGCCGGCGGGCAGGCGCCGAAGGCGATCCGCGACGTGGAGGCGCTGCGGCTGGACGGCGCGCGCTGGCGCCGCGCGGCGCCGCTGCCGTCGCGCCGCTGCCGCGCCGGGCTGGCGGTGGTCGGCGAGCGCGCGTACGCCGTCGGCGGGTTCAACGGCACGCTGCGGGTGCGCAGCGTCGACGTGTACTCGCTCGCGCGGGACCGCTGGGAGCCGGGCCCGCCGCTCGGCGCGCGCCGCTCGACGCTCGGCGTGGCGGTGCTCGAGGGCGCGCTGTACGCGGTGGGCGGGTTCGACGGCGCGGCGGGGCTCAGCTCGTGCGAGGCGCTGCCGGCGGGCGGCGCGGCGTGGCGCCCGGTGGCCGGTATGGGCACGCGGCGGTCGTCGGTCGGGGTGGCGGTGCTGCGCGGGCGGCTGTACGCGGTGGGCGGGTACGACGGCGCGGCGCGCGCCTGCCTCGCCTCGGTGGAGCGCTACTGCCCCGCGTCGGACGCGTGGGAGACGGTGGCGGAGATGGCGGCGCGTCGCTCCGGCGCCGGCGTGGGCGTCGCGGAGGAGACGCTGTACGCGGTGGGCGGACACGACGGGCCGGCGGTGCGGCACTCGGTGGAGCGGTACCGGCCGGACGCGGACGCGTGGGAGCCGGCGCCGCCGATGCACTCGGCGCGCCGCAACGCCGCGGTGGCCGCGCACCGCGGGAAGCTCTACGTGGTCGGCGGGGACGACGGCGCCGCCAACCTCAGCACCGTCGAGGTGAGCGCCGACCGACCGCCCGGTCTCTCTCGCCGCTCGGTGTCGACGCCGCGGACGTGGTTCCGTCCGCGAGCCCCGACGCCTCGGCGCCGCTCCGATCCCCCGGAGCTCCACGTCCACGGCGTCGATACCGAATAGGGGGAAAAAAAATTGTACCTACCGGGCGCTCCGATCGTCTCTAGCTCGATAAAATATTTTAAATTCACTCCGTCTAACCCGGCTCGCGGACCGACGGAGACGGAATCGAACGGAGAGTCGTTCGAACCCGTAGCTTCTCCTAATTTTTTAAGTATCACTGTGGATCTTAAAGTTCAGCGCGGCCTCGTATCGAAACACCTGTAGGAGACCGGCTCGTACCGCAGCTAGGTACAAGATAACGTCTGTACGTCTCGGCTCCTTCCATAGTGCGATGTCTGGGGTATCTCTCTCCGGGGTCACGGGGCGGATATCCCTTCTGATTTTCCACTCTGATAGACCACAGTCGGCTCCGCTCGCTCGTACATCTCGATGCGAGCGGGCGGGGATACCGACGAGGATCGTTCGTTCCGTCCGCAGGTGTTCGACCCGGCGACGGAGGCGTGGACGCTGCTGTCGGCCACGATGTCCATCGGACGCTCCTACGCCGGCGTGGCGGTGGTGGAGCGCGGCCCGCCCGACCCGCCCGACCCGCCGCCGGACTCGTGACGCCCGCCGCCGCACACCGCGCCCGAGTGAGTCGCCCGTGGCGTCGCGCACCGTCGCGCCGTCACCGCGACACCCGGTACATGGCGACCCTGTCGTTGCAGGTGCTCCGGCTCGGCGGCGGCGTGCGGCGCCCGCGAGGACGACGACGACGAGGAGGAGGAGGCCGGAGGGGGAGGGGCGGCGGTGAGGCGCGGCGGCGCGCAGACGCTCGAGTTCAACGAGCGGCTCGGCGGCGCGGGGGGAGCGGGCGCCGCGGGCCGCGTGTGCACCATGCCGCGCTCGGGGGGCAACCCGCGCCCCGCGCCCCCGCCGGCCGGCCCCCCGCCCCCCCCGCCCTGCCTGCTGGTGGTGCGCGCCTGCTCGTGCCACCTGCTCCCGGAGGGACAGCGCCGCGCCTGCGCACACCAGAGACACCCGCACCAGGACGACCGACCCTGACCGATGACGCGCGATCGTTCCGTCCGTCGGTCTCGTGGGATTACTAGCTCGAATTAGCCGCGGTCGCTCCGGGTCGGATCGTGCCTCCGAGCTCCGAACGTTCCCCGTTTCGAGATTCGTTCTACATTCCCGCGGCCACGACCGCATGTACTCGAATATTCTATGCTATCGTTGGATACGTTCTAGGGAGTGGGCGCACGACGCCGACGTTCTCTGCGGTGCGTTTCCGCTGCAGAGATCTTCTTTAGCTTTTGCAGCTCAGAAACGCAGTGCGCCCGCTCCCTGAGGAGTGAATGTGTAAAAAAAATCCCCGTCTGATCCGTGAGGGTGTTGTTGGGTACCTATCGCCGTTATGTTCGATTTATAAAAAATAATGACTTAACAAGTGAACAACAGACGTGGCCTAAAATATAAAGGAGTTGCTTTTATAAATTAATGCTTGGTAGATTTAAAAAAACATGAGGTAGTTTAATTGAATTTAATAATTGTAAATCAAAATTTGTATTTAAGTAATTAGGTAAATACATAAACAACAACCAATTCGTTTAATTTTTTTTTTTGAAATGGTATTGCGATTGCTATTCCTATAATACGAGTATGTCCCTTTCGGATCAGACAGGATTTTTAATACACACTGTATCTATAGGTAGGTACTGTTTAACTCGACGCTCTTATTATAATCATGTATACTTACCTATTTCACAATGATCAATATATTCTAAGAACCCTTTTTCACTATCTAGGTATAAAGGTTTAGGTTAGGTCATAACTTCAGACGACAAGAATGCTTGTCCTGCCTGAATAATATTATGCTAACCAGAATTAATTATAATGAATACATTATTGATGATATTTAACCTAATGATTAGTAGGTTCTATCTACTCTATTGTGAATTTATTTGTGATAACTTCTCCTAAGTAGATACTTAATTAGTATGATGTAAATAAATGTAGGTACCTACTTATCTAATGAACTGATTAGGTAGGTAAGTATGTATTTATTTTTGTTGTTTATTCAATGATGTTAACCGTAGCCAGATATATGGCTTAGCGATAGCGAGCCCGCCTGTATCGGAAATTGGTAATAGTTGTTTGTACTCGTAATGCAATAAAAATAATCATACAAAAACTCATTCAAATTATTATTTTATTTCACCAACTCTGTGCCTCGATCGCCAGTATGCACAAGTTTACTATTCGATCCGTGACTGTAGTAAAGGCTCTCAAATGTATGGGATTCCGGTGCAGCGCCTCCAGTGGTAACTTGACTGAACTAAAATCCCAATACATTTGAGAGATTAAACTACAGTCACGGATCGAATAGTAGACTTGTGCATACTCGTGCTAAAGGCTCTGTAGACTAGACTGGCTCAACGACAGAAGGTAAAAAGTATGACGATATTAAAGTGATGAGTAGGTACTACCTGGTACTACGGTTAAGAAAAATGACATTACATTAACGACTTCTTATTATAAAATGTGATACATATATAAAACTTTTAATGTAATATTTTAAAAACGAACATCTCTAGCGGCAAGGAACAGGAAGGAATGGCCTTGGCTACGAATGATCCGACGACCAATCAGAATTCAACTTTTTAGTTCATTCATTCAGCTGTCATGTCAAAGTCATGCTTGCATTTCATCTGTCATGTGTCATCGTCATCGTCGCTGTCAGTCAGTCGGTCGTCATCCGACCGTCCGTCCAGTCCAGTCGCCGGCACTCCTGCGCTGATGGATCACGCTCTGTCGCACGTTAATTAAAATGCGATAAAAACGTTTCTAGTTAGTTAAACAAGTACCAAAGATTCGGTGTAAGTTCAGTTCGTACGTGATGGGCGTCGCGTGGGTGTGTGCGATGCTGGCGCTGTGTGCAGCGGTGGAAGCGAGCTCGGTGCCGGAGCCGCTGCGGGCGCGCAGCTCGTTCTCCGTTCAGAGCACGCTGCTGCTGAGCGAGGTGGCGGGCGCGCCGCGCGACGTGGGCTACAGGCTGAGCGGGCTGCTGGACGTGCGCCCGCTGCCCGACGACGACGCCGGCGGCGAGGACACCGACCGGCTGATGCTCGCCTTCAGAGTGAGTGCGGAGGAGATAACGCGACCCCTGGCCCCGACCCCCGACCCGACAGATAAACGTGCTCTATAGAACGATCGAAAAAAAATAATCTTTAAAACTGCAATCTGTCTCCGGTACGGCAGGTGTATTTCGATTTGGATGGATGCTGAGTCTCCTGGATCTGAGCTGTGGACGGCTCATGGTGACCGATGAATGATGTTAGTTGTTTATCATTTATTTGACTGGATTTATTCTTCAATATGGAAGAGTTTGAATTATTGGATTTTTACATCGTAATGATGATGATAATAATTATGGAATCTGAATATTGGTATATCCCGGAGCATGGAGATGGACAGACTGAAACATTGATTGTTTCTTACCTAGACTGATCAATCTTAAGGTGTTCATTACTACTGGATTTGAGTGTTGGTATTTCTGAATATATTTGGTAGGTATCTACTATGTCTTTGTTATCACATCGCATGTATCATAAATGCAAAAGTTTGGATGTATATTTCGCACATATGCGACAACAACTTGTCGTTGTCAACACCTCATTGTGTCAATGAGGAGATAACATGTTGTTGTCACATATGCGCGATTTGTTCCTCTATAACTCGACAACTGAACCGATTTGCCTGAAATTTAAAATATAGAGATATAATAGAATAATAATGTATAATGTCTACCACGCCTTAGGGATATAGTCGTGATCATATTTCATTTTTTCATTTCAATCAATTAGAATAAATAGTGGGTGCGATTCCCACTCAGGACAAATATTTGTGTGTGATGAACATAGACGTTTGTTCTATGTCTGGGTGTTATAAAGTATTCATAGTGTTGAACAAAACATCCTACGTACCTACTTACAGGTCAGACTGTCGAGGCCGGGGGTGCCCGGGGGGGGGGGGGAGTGGTCGGCGAGTAGTGTGGGTTGAGGGTCGCATGCGCGTGTCTGTTGCAGGTGCGCGGCTTGCAGCTGGAGGTGCGCGGGGCGCACGCGCGCGCAGAGTGGACGCCGCGCGAGCCCTGGGGGGGGGAGGGGGCGGAGTGGCGCGCGCAGTGGAGCGGCGACGCGCTGGGCGCGCTGTGGCTGCCGGCGGGGGCGTCGCGCGACCTCCACAACTACATGCGCGCGCTCACCAGCCTCTTCCAGGTGCGACACCCGACTGCATGGATACCTGTGCATCTTGTACATCGTGGTTTGATTTTGCTCTGTTAAAAGCCCACAAATCTGAAGATAATTCGAACCGATTAGGAAGTGGCCACATTGCGTTTTCTGCAGCGCGTTCGTATCGATACGGAAGCGCGTTCGCATCGCGTCTGTTTGGATACGATACCTATTTATTCCGTGGGAAGGTCTGCGCCTCCGTATCGATAATCGCACGCAATTCAACCACGCTGCAGAAAACGCAGTGTGGCCACGCCCTTATTATCATTCCACACTCGGTTACATGTATGTCTACTCAGGTAGGTACTCAAGTACTATATGAATTCCTCATTATCTGCAAAAGTAATCATCGCCGCACGCTCACGATCCCGTTCCGTCGTTCGATATCGTCCGGTTCAGTTTCAGGTCTCGGAGGGTCGACGCAACGAGACGGACGTCTCGGGGGAGTGCGAGGTCGCGTACGAGACGCTGTCCTCCACGGTCTTCCGCAAGACGAAGGTGAGCCTCGTCCCCCGCTCCACCTGCCCCTCCCCCTCCCGGCGAGGGCGGAGCGGCGGGCGAGGCTGGTGACCGCGCGCGTGTTGCAGCGGCGCTGCGCCTTCGAGGAGGACGCGGCGGCGGGCGGCGTGCGCGCGCGCCGCGTGTCGCGCTACACGCTGACCGCGGCGCGCGACGCGCTGCACGCGCTGCACGCCGAGGAGGTGCTGTGGCTCGAGGCCGGCGCCGGCGGGGAGGGGGAGGGGGCGGGGGAGGAGCGCGCCGGGGTGAAGGCGCGCTCGTGGCACGCGCTCGAGTCGCGCCCGGCCGAGCCCGAGGACCGCGACCCGCCGGAGGGCCTGCGGCCCGCGTCGCCGTCGCTGCCGCTCGACGAGCGGGACGGGGACGACGACGACGACGAGGTCGAGGTGGGTGTGCGGGCGCGGGCGCGCTGCCTGCGCTCGCGTGATGTTGACCGGTGCGGTGATGTGTCGCCAGAGCGCGGCGGCGGCTGTGGAGCGGCACGGCGCGGCGCTGGGCGGGTCGGAGGCGGGGGGGGGCGGCACGCGCGCGGCGGCCGCGGCGCTGGCCCCGCTGCTGCGCGCGCTGCGGGCCGCCTCCGCGCCGGAGCTGCGCGCGCTGCTCGACAGGGAGGACCTGCAGCACCTGCTGTGAGCGACCCGCGACGGGGGACCTCGTCCGGATAGACGATGCGATCCGGACCTCCGAGGATGCCTCCGGTTCGATGGTTCCGTTCGGAAGGTGAACGTTTTTCAGCGAAGAGACGTCGCTCTCCGAATTCGGAGTGCGTTCCGAGAGGATCCGGATCGCATCGCCGGGATCGGAACCTGAACATGACCTGAATTGAACCGTTACATACAAGGGCGTCGCCAGGGGGGAGCAGGGAGGGGCAGTTGCCCCCCCCCCCTAGAGATGAAAAAATGTAGCCAAATGCAAAGAAATCATAGCCCTAAATCCACTCACATAACTTGCTTAACCAATCAAGCAATAGGACATGGTCAAGGCCTCGCAGCACATTAAACGCATTTTGCAATAATTAAAACTCATACTTTCATAATAATGGAGGATGGGCCTCCATTATTATTCTTGCCCCCCCTTGGGCCATCGGTTGGCGACGCTCTCAGTTACATATATAGAGTTTCGTTCGCTCAATTCGTACCGTGACCGTTCGATCCGCGTCGAGTTGGTTCACTTCTGAGTCACTTTTCCAAATTGTCAAATTGACATTGACAAATTGTCACTTTTAAAACAGGTATCACTAATGCTGCGGCTACATTAGCGGGCTTCGGCGAATATTCGTGTTAACCCGATAATGTGGCCGGGTACATCGTGTCATCGTGTAGTATTCGGGCGAAGACGATTAGGTATCGGGGAGCTGTCGGTAAACTGGCGCGAATCAAAGGGATTTGTCGCGACAATATTCGCTTGGGTGGCTACACCTACGTCAATTCAGTGTCTTCCAAACTTTGAAGCAAGACGGACGTGCCTGTATTTTTTGTACACTATGGAGTGGAGTAACGAAAAGGTGTTATGTTTCATTCAATTTTATGAAACGGAGAGTATCATATGGAATCCTAGTGACCCCGACCACAAAAAAAAAACACTTGGTACATGATGCGTGGATCCGAATTAAAAATAAGCTCAGCTTCCCACTGTAGAAGAAATGAAGAAGAAAAAAGATTCTTTGATGGCAAATTATAACCTATATCATAAATTAAAAACAGGACTAATAATTAAGAATGTCAGAGTTTTTCCTTGCTATATAGGCTAAAATGTGTTATAAATTTAGAGTTTGTGAGTCTAAGTAGGAAGTACATTATTAATTTTGATGATCAGTGAGTCAGTCAGTCAGTCACTTACAAAATCAAGGAACTTTGATTTGCAATAATTCTTAAACTACTAGTTCAAATTTAATGTTTTTTGGAAATATATGTCGCTTTGTGATGCCCTCTTGGTCACTGAAAATTTAGGCTTCTAGTCTTTTCCACAACAAAGTTAGAGAGGGTCAAAAATGGCCCAAATGGCTTCGAGAAAAGGATGGTACGGCTGTGCTCGACTTGGCGAGGCACTGCCGTGCCTCCAGATACGGCACGATGCTTCGCGTCAACTCGACACGAATCTTCGCCCGCTAATGTAGCCCCAGCATAAGAATAGTTTGCGATTCAGATCGAAAACCTAAAGTGGATAAGCTCCCGAACCGAACGGTCCACCGGGAGGCCACGGTACCGCCTCCGGTGCGGTGACGATCGATCGTCCACCCGGTGGACCGTGACCGGTCGGAGCGATCGTGACCTCGCCGGTCGTCCCCCAGGCCGGGGCTGTGTCGCGCGCTGGGTCTGTCCGGCGGCGCGGCGGGCTGGGCGGCGGCGCGCGGCCTGCTCGCGCCCGCCGCCGAGGACGCACTGCCGCCGCTCGCGCACCACTACCTGGCGGGGCTCGCGCTCGCGCCGCAAGTCGACGTCGGCGTCGCCGAGGACGTGCTCGCGCTCGCCGACGAGGCCAGGCTGCCGGAGCTCGCGGCGGCAGCGCTGCTCGCCGGCGCCGCCGCGCACCGCGCCGCGCCGCCGGAGGCCGCGCTCGCGGCCAGGGATCGCCTCGCGCGCTCGCTGGCGCGCGCCCGCGACTCCGAGGCGCGCGCGCTGCGGCTGGTCGCGCTCGGCAACCTGCGGCTCGCGGGGACGACGCCGCTGCTGCTCGCGGCGGCGGAGCGCGGCGCCGGCGCGGAGGCGGAGGCGGCGCTGGGCGCGCTGCGCGGCGCGCCCGCGACGCCCGGGCTCGCGGAGCGCGCGCTCGCGCTCGCCGGGAACTCGTCGCGCGGGCTCGCGGAGCGCGCGCTCGCGCTCGAGCTGGGCGCGGAGGCGCTGTGCGGGGCGGGCGCGCGCGCGCTGCCCGTGGCGCTGGTGCGGCTGGCGCGCACGCTGATGGGGCAGCGCGGGTCGGCGGCGGGCGAGCTGCTGCGCGCGCTGTGGCAGCGGCTGGACGCGCTGGAGGAGAGCGAGGCGCTGGCGGCGCTGCGCCGGCACATGCCGCGCGACCTCGCCGCGTGGGACGCGCGGGCGCCGCCAGGTGAGGAGCCCCGCGAGGGTGCAAAAAAAAAAACTATCATCGACGGAGATTCGAACTCGTAGCCTCCGGTGGAGATCGGATACCCTGATCGCTTTCGGCCGCTCCGATCTCGATGAGATCCGTCGAGATCACGGACCACGTTACGCTGGTGAATCTTTTGGATGAAAATCCAATAAATCTAAGATGCCGAGAAGATGAACTTTTCCAGATATGAGACCCGCTTGGATCGATTTTTCGCCCCCCCCGTGAAACCCCGGATCGAGTAAGTTTTCTCAAAATCGTTGGAGCCGTTTTTGAGAACGTGAGTACAGATAGACGGACGAATATCGCTAGGAAGACCGGTCCCGACGTAGATCCCCGTGGGACCCCACGATCCATCATCTCCGCGGGAAGTTCGGTCACGGCCGTGCGGTGCGACCGTACAGTTTCGAAGAAGGTCACCTCTCGATCTCGGTCCGCTCGATCGGATCCCGCGATCCATCCGATACGTCGATTACTTATCTATTTTACAAATCGGGATCCGTCCTCAGGCACGACGAGCGTGCTGCGGCGGAGCGTCGGCCGCGCGGCCGGGCTCGAGGCCGAGCTGCTCTCCGCGCAGCTCGCCGAGCGCGCGCTGCTGCGGCGCGGCCGCGTCGCGCTAAGGGTGCGCGGCCGGGACCTGCTCGCCGTCGAGCTGTGGACGAGTGGACTGGACGCCATCGCCGGCGCCGCACCCGCGCCCGAGGAGGAGGGCCCCGCGGCCGGGCTGCGCGTGTCGGTGGCGGGCGTGGCGCTGCGGCCGCTCGCGCTGTTCTCCGGGCAGGCGGAGCTGCTCGGGCACGTGTGGGCGGGCACGGGCGCGGCGCCGACGCCGGTGCTGCGCGCGCCGCTGCCGCTGTTCGAGTGGCGCGGGCGCGTGCCGCTGCAGGCGGGCGCGGCGCTCGCGCTCGCGGCGGAGGGCGGCGCGGCGCTCGCGCTGGACGCGCAGGGCGCGGTGTCGCTGTGGCAGCGCTCGGCGAGGGCGCGCCTCGCGCTGCGGGCGGCCGCGCACGCGGAGGCGCGCGCCGCGGTGCGCGTGCGCGGGGCGACGCTGCGCGCGCGCGCGACGCTCGGCGGGGAGGGCCGGCTGCGCATCGCCCCCGACCTCGACTTCTACGACGAGGTGGCGCTCTGCGTGCGCACGGACGTCGCGCCGCACGCTCTAGAGTGAGTGCTCCACGTCCGCGACGCGACCTGCGACCGGCCGGGACGGCTCGCGCCCCGGCGCCGGCGCCGGTCGCCCTCCGTCCGCGTCGGATCGCAAGTCGCGTAGCGGTCGCTCCGGGCGCGGCCTCTCGGCGGCGGTGCGTGCATGTGTTCGTTCGTGTTGCAGGCGGTCGGCCGTGCTCTCGTCTCGGTGCGGTGGTCGCGCGCACGCGGTGCGTCGCGTGCGGCGGGCGCGGTGGGAGCGCGCGGGCCGCACGCTGGCGCTGGGCCGCTCCAACGACGCGGTGTGCCGCGCGCGCGCCGCCACCGACCCCGAGGAGGACCTGTAGACGCGGGACGCGCGACGCGAAGACGCACGACGCGCGACCGGACCCACGTCCGAGACCGACGATCTGAATCCGATCTGATCCCTCTTTTGAGAATTATTTTTTTGATTATTATGTACACCGATTAAAGTAAACAGATAAATTATGATGTAACGAGATGCTTGTATCATTTTCGATACCCGAGCGACCGAGCTCCGCTCGGGTGGAGATAAAAAAAATAGACGAAACAAAAATATTCATCGGCTGGGATTCGATCTCGCAACCTTCGGCGTCGCGAGCGAACGCTGTGACCGCTTAGCCGCTGAAATTTTGCAGTGAATTTGCTGACCACATCGCGCTGGCGCCGATGGATGGCCGATGTGGCCATGCCATGCCATGTATGGGAGGTGGGCACGGCCATCGACCGAACATCGAAATATAAACTCTTAGGAGTATAACCGAACAATATTTATGAAAACAGATACATCTACACTCTGTCGGAACCGAGTTATACAGGGTGAATTTTTCAAGAGTGCTTCTCGGTGCTTTTCTAGAGAGCCAAATCTGAAACTAAGCGAAAAACAATTTTGCTAGCAAAATGAGTTATGTTGCATTGATCTCAAAAAAAGTCGGCTCGCTTCGCTCGCATATTAGCTTCAGGAGTGGGTATTTTGCTTGCTTTGAAAGACAGATTGGTTTTCCAAAATCATAACTAGATGGCGGGACTAAATCTGACCATTTTCTAGATCGCGCTGACGAAAACAACGCGGTCGTCACTTATATAATCTAAGCATCATGTAAAACTTTCCGGTAACGTTGCAAAGGTCGACACGTGACCAGTCAACAGAGTACCTTTCTATCGTAAAGCCTTCTGCTCGATCTTCAAGTGTTCAAGCAAGATATTAGCTCGCTTCGCTCGCTCGCTCGATTAAAATAGCTATACCTACTTACAAAGCAAAAGCGACCGTGTTTAGTTCACTAAAATAGGATTTTTCTCCTTTTAAAGGTGAAACCTAGAACGAGTGAGTTTTGAGCTATTTGGTCTAATAAAGACCTTGTGAAGCCCTTGTTTTCGCTTACAATATTGCTAGTGGAGTAGGTAGGTATGCCACTACCCGATTCAAAACCAAAAAGTTAAAGATTCCTGAGATAAACATATTTTCATTCCATCTATTCGAAAAGGACGACTTTGTTCGCCTTTAAGTGCGCCCAAAGTAGATGATTCCTCTTCAAGGAACTTTTAGCGGGCAGTAATGAGTTTTTAATCCTCTTTATAAGTTTAGCGGGCAGTAATGAGTTTTTAATCCCCTTTAAGTGCGCCGGAATTATCTATGAATTATCTTTGCCGCGCACTTTTGAGGTACAACTACTTTCCACATTCATCTCAAATCTACCAAGATGAATGAGGGAGGACTCTTCCAAAAACACCACAGTTGTAATCACATTTAGAGATTTATTACTCTGCAGTTTTCTATCCATACATAATTGTAATTCCAACCTGATAAAATCCTGTGCGTTTTCGTCAGCGCGATCTAGAACGATGGTCTACTGGCGCCATCTAGTTTGTTTTCGTGGAACTATTGAGCAATTCTAGCGGAAGAGATTTTTTGTTTTGAACGCGCTAATCTCACAAAACAGGTTTTTATAATAGCTACCTACAACGTTTTTAATATTCATTATTCTGTATATTTATTTAGCTATTTATTTATACATATTTATATTGTTTGTGAGAGAAATAAATAAATAAATGAAATGAAATGAAATCTCAGGAACTACCAGTCGGATTTGAAAAATTATTTCTGTATTTGATAGCTAAACTCTTGAGGAAGGTTATAGGCTACTTTTCATCATCATCATCATCATCACCATAAACCATCACTACGGGGGCAACGCCCCGCGAGGGCGCTGCTAGTATCGGATAAACATACCGCCCACCATTCAGCCGGCGCGCGGCCACCGTCTGAATAAAAAAAAATTAATCCCCGATTACTCTTCTCAAGTGGAACTTCGTTGATTTAACACATTCCTTTCTCCTCCCTTTTATTTTCTCATAGATTGTAATGAAAAGTAGAGTGTATCACTCGGGCGCAAAATATATTTTTGGCTCGGGCGACGTACTTTAAATCCCTCGCTTCGTTCAGGATTCTACTAAAGAATCCCTCGCTACGCT